>CM053273.1:83142647-83842647 GCA_028583415.1 Protea cynaroides | reverse complement strand
AAAACCTATCCACCGCTCGGCTTAGGTCATTCTGCCCCTGTGCATTGGTTCCATACCATGGTGGTGGATACGGATAGATTCCTTGATAGGCAGACGACGATGGAAATTGGTGTGGTGGTTGTAGATTCTATCTTTGGCCCATCGGCCCAGTGCTACCATCTATTGGCAGTGTGGTGTTATTCCTTCCAGACTCAGGTGTACCTTCTGTAGGGACATATCATGATGGCCTGAACATCTTCAGCATCTCGTTCAGGAATACCTTCTGCTAAGCTTCCATCTGATAGACCAACTTCGTTACAATTGTCTCCGAGTTAGTGTGAGGTGGGCATCGTATGAAGCGTCATGCTCGTCCTCTCCTGCTTGCACGTCCAAAGCAGTCACGCCTCCGTACACTGGAGCGTTCATGTAATCTTCCACCGAATAGCCTGCATCAACATCTAAAAATAGTGTATACACAAGGGTGAGCTCACAACTTAGCTCAGTAAGACAATCAGACAATGCAACAAACATATGCATGAGTAACATTCACATTATGGTCTGGTTTAAGTTTGCAATGTGCTATAGAAAAGATTGGCGGCCACTGCACCTCTACACACGAGTGTGTGAAGCTGCCCAATGGATCAAACATCATTGTCGTCCCACATGCACCCACCATGGAATAGAGATAGAGCTAAAGCGTCCGGATCAAACACCGCCAACACTTCCCCTGATACTCTATCCATACCAACACGTAAGCCCCTATTGGCGAGGGCTTGCAAACTGGGCTCGCAACTAACAAATCCTATATGTCATCACAGTAGGCCCTGTCCCAGCACATCTCTCTACGGCATAGAGATAGAGCTAGAGTCTAGTGGCTAGGCCAGAGACCACAGTGCCACTTCCTCCCCCTGATACCCTACCACACCAAGCATGCTAAGATAGAACGATACGCACAGTAGGCCCTATCCCAGCACAGCTCCCTACGGCATAGAGATAGAGCTAGAGTCTAGTGGCCAGGCCGGAGACCACAGTGCCACTTCCTCCCCTTGATACCCTACCCGCACCAAGCATGCTAAGATAGAACGATACGAAATGTGCTAGTGTGAGGAATGATCCCAGACCCCCGGCCGTTCCCAATCCACACACCAATGAAAACAATCACGTGCCTAACAGTCACAACCTAGCATAGCGAGTATGCATGAACAATAATAATAACTGAAAGTAAAGATGACATGCGAGTATGCACAAACATCATTCCATAGAATCATAGTTATTAACAACGTTTTACTGTTTATTAAATTATTAGGGTTTAGGTCTGATTCCCTTACCTGACGCTTGATTGATAGCTCGCTCCACGTCACAAGGTCCAAACTTGCTATCACAAGGTCCTACACGATATTAGGGTTTAGTTAGAATAGTTTTCTTAGGGTTTATGTTGGTCGGAAAACCAACGAGATTACAAACACTCTTCATAGAGCTTACCGGTAGCGGCACTGTGGGGAAACCTGCGACCGATATGGTGGACCGGTCCCCACAGACCAGTCCCCGGGAGGTACCGGTCGCAGTATCGGTCGCATATGGTGCGACCGGTATGGTTGATCGGTATGTCTCCGGAAGACCATACGCTTGGTTTTCGCTTCCCGTCGGTCACCCTCTATTGATCCTAGGGTTTCTCCTATACAATCTAGGTCTAAGCAAAGAGTTAGAGTTGTTTCCAACTCCATTCAAGTCCTAGTTTCGATGATCTTCAACCTAGAACTTGAATCTAGGTTTTACCGACTAGATTAGGGTTTGACGACAAAACATGGTTTAGATCAATACCTCCTTTGCATGGTATTGATCCAATCATAACTAACCATGCTAGAATACTTAATGTAGAGGAAGGTTTAAGCACTTACCGTTGACTCGCGGTAATGTGTTCTTCATTCAACAGCAATGGCGGCTCTTCCCTCTCGCTCCTAGCTTCTTCTCCTTCTTCAATCTTTTTCCCCTCTCTAGGGTTTATGAGGATCAATGAAAAGGATTTTAGGAGGTTTAGAGGTTTTTATATAGGCTAAGATTAGGTTTAGGAAGCCTCCTAACATTAGGAAAGTCCTTCAGTTCGAAATTTGGAAAGTGGGACCCGTAGAGATCCTTTTCCGGATCTAAGTCTGCGCAGGCCATACCGATCAACCAGTGACCGGTACCATCGACCGGTATGAAGTTTTCATACTTGAATGGTCCGATTTCATACATGTTTGTCATCCGCTCGTCCCATCTGGCCCGGTGATGATTGAAAGACCTGTTACAACATGAAACAAGGTTTAGATCGGGTTTATGGAGTGCGGGTCTTACAACCACCACCGCACCACCACCACCCACTGCCTCCACCACCACCACCACACCACCACACCACCACCACCCACCGCCACCACTACCCACCACCACCACCATCCTCAACCACCACTACCCACCCACAACCACCCACCGCCACCACCAACCATCGCCACCCACCGCCACCACCACCCATCGCCACCACCAACCACCGCTACCCACCATCGCCACCACCACCAGCCACCCACCACCCACCGCCACCACCACAACCATCACCCACCACCAGCACCACCCACCGCCACCACCACCAACCATCACCCACCACCACCACCCCCCATCGCCACCACCACTGCCACCACCATCCACCACTACCCACCGCCACCACCACCAACCACCACCACCAACCACCACCACCACCACCGCCACCACCCTCCACCCACCCATGGCCACCCTTCGCCACCACTTTCCACCCACCACCACCGTCATCAACCATCACCACTCACCACTAGTGCCACCATCCGTCACCCACCACCACCACTATGGAGTCCATGACTAAATTAGGTTAACAAACATGTTTATACTCCCTTATACTCCTGAATCCTTTTGAAGTTGCAGTAGAAATTTGAACTAGAAATAAGAATCCCAGAGTTGAAGTTTTATCAAACAGCCCCTAAGCACCATAGAAGATGATACGAGAATGTGTACGAAATTGGACATGGGATCGGTCTAGATCAGAATCGGTTTAGGATTTATCCTGCTTTTTATGATTTTTGCCTCCTCATATCAAGATAGCCCTTGCAACCCTTGTAGTCTCGACTGCTATATAGAATCAGTTGATCTGATGAGATCCCTCAATCATTGCCTGTTGGAGGATTTTTTTTCTCATTGTTTTAATTTTCATCTTCCATTTGTGGTTTACTAACAGTAACAGAGGACGTGCTTTTACTGAAGCCATTGATGGAATTTATGGAGTCTACAGAAATCTAATTTTGCAAGGTGGTGGTAAATTTCAATGGAGGTTAAGATTCTGTGGATATGTTGATCGTAAGATTGACTGATTAGTCCAGTTTCAAAATTGTGGGGAACGACAAAATCAAAAAATGGCTGCTGGAACGTAATGATGATTGGCAATATCAAGGTACTTCTCTGTTAATATCTTTGCTGAGATCGAAAATGGACAACAAAAGTGAGGAGCTAAGCATTAGGGTTTGCGTCGTAAGCTCATCATCTCTAGCAAGGAACCAGGACTTCAGTGGCTAATCGGGTCTCCCTTCTTCCCGCCACGGACCACTATCTCCCTTCTTCGAGCCCTAACGCAAGGAAGAAGAAGAGTCGACCTAAGCCTGGTTTTATTAAAAAAAATGAAAATTACTTTCTTGCCCTCCTTTTTAAAAGGTAAGAACACGTGTTCATTAAGTGTTTTGCGCAAAATCTACCGAAATGGGATCCGCATCCTCTCCTCCCAGTGGTTCTGGGAAGATGGGGACTCCCCCATTGGATGGTCGACACGTGGTTATCGGAAGAATCAGAGCCCCACGTCCGAGCCGACACCGAGCCGACAAGCAGAGCCGATAGGGGGTGTCGGCTAGGACATGGGACTCGGATTCTCCCGAGAGCCACATGTCGGCCATCTGACAGGGGCGTCCCCGTGTTCCCAGGGGTTCTGGGAGGAGAGGATTTGAATCCACTGAAATATATTTTGGTCAAAAATCAAAAAGAGGTCAAGACCTCTTTTTGTTTTTTGGTCTATTTTTATTTTTTCTTTTTAGAAACAACATCCATAAATCATATCAAACACCTACAAAAACAAAAATATGTTAGAAAAATTAAAAAAAAAAAAAAAAAGGATACCCAACACATCGTAAGAGAAATTTTCATTTACATAGTCTGCTCAGATGAATTAATCTTAGAGCCTCTTTGATAAAACTTCTACTTCTGGATTCTATGGATTCTGGCTCCCCGAGAGCCATTTTGGAGTAGAAACGCGTTTGATAAGTTCGGTCGGATTCCAATTCTCACAGAGTGAATCGAATTCAGAATGACTCAAGAATCCAAAATTTTGGAGTCATAAATACTTGCTCCAAGTTGTTGGATCAACTTTTTGGGAGAAAGAAAATAGTCGACTCTCATATGACTCTCATTTGACCACCACCACCACCTCCATCGTCACCACCACCCACCATCGACCACCCACCTCCACCCACTGCTGCCGCCACCACCCACTTCCACCATCTCCGCCACCACCACCACCACCACCACCACCTCCACCACCACCACCGCCATCACCATAACCACCACCACCGCCACGACCACCAACACCACCGCCACCACCCCACCCACCACCATCACCACCACCGTCGTCACCTCTACCACCACCACCAACAGCACTGCCACCACTGTCACCACCACCCACCACTGCCGTCGCCACCTCTACTACCACCACCAACACCACTGCCACCACCGACGCCACCACCACCACCGCCACCACAACCACCACCACCCACCACCACTACTGCCACCACCACCACCACCGCAGCCGCCACCACAGCCTCCACCACCACCACCGCCACCACCGCCACTACTGCCACTACCGCCACCACCGCCGCCACCACCACCCACCACTATCTCGACTGTTTTTCTAGACTTCGATTGGGGGGATAGTGTGTTATCAAAAGTGTTTCTAATTCAAATATGCTCTGGAATCCATTTCAGAATTGCGTTATCAAACAAGTTTCTACTCCAAAATAATCTTGGAGTAGAATCCAAATTTGAATCAGAATCCAGAATCCAAAAACAAAAATTTTATCAAAAGGGCCCTTAATCACATGATAGGATGAAATTTGCACGTTAATTTGGTGTATCACTTGACCGACACCAAATCTAATTGGCCTTGCTTTGAAATTGTTTATTTATTTTTTTTTTGGTAAATTTTTTTTATTTTGTTAACAGCTGTGTCCTTTGGAGAAATATTCCTCTGGACCTCGAAAGCTAAAGTTGGTCTCAGATAAGGAACCAAATCGTCTCCTGCGGCAGGCGGTTCCTGCCGTTGATCCAAGGGTTTGGGATCAGTCTGGCCGCCTGCCAATACATTGGGGGGTGGGCCGGCTGAAATCCTACCCTTGGCAGGCGGCAGGGCCGCAGGAGACGATTTGGACGCCCCAGATAACACCCGTCTGCATGCCGTCTGGTTCTTTGTCCAAATGAGGACCACCAAATTACCCACGAAGAGTGATGCATTGGTTTCATACCCAAATGTCTATGTTCCATATGCACATTTCCAAGGGGAGGGTTGAGGGAATAAATAGAATTTAGATACGTGCAGACTTCCATGAAAGCATTTCCGATTTAAAAGGGGTCTTGCAACCTGAATTTTGGTATTTGAGACGAGTAATGAGTTTTGACTTCATCGATTGTCACTAAATTGGTGGCATTTAGAAAAAACCCTTTAAAGGGAGATCTTTCAAGAGGGGTGTTAATTGGTCGGTCTTGGTCATAAAATTGGTCATACACCGTTTAATACTTTTATTATCTTTTACATCTAATCGATGTGGGATTAAAGGTTATTCATTTCCTCATAATTGTTTCTAAACTCATTATTTTATATTACTCGTTATGGTGACTCATTACTTTATATTACTCGTTATGGTGGTGGGCTGTGAATTGTGGGTCATAACAAATGTATATTGTATGCCAGCATAGAGCATTCTCTCTCTCTCTCTCTCTCTCTCTCTCTCTCTCTCTCTCTCTCTCTCTCTCCATATGGTTTCATGCTAAAAGTCTTAGACAAACATAAAACATTAATTAACTATTTAAATTCCTACCAACCAGTCCACAATGGAGAAAAACATAATCATTGGCCTATGTTTTGTTGTAATTGATCATTATTTATTGATTTATTCTACATTTGTTACATAATAGCTTATATTAAGTTTTTAATTAAAATAACATATCCTTAATGAAGAGAGAGAAATGAGAGACATTTAGCTATTTAGGGATTTAGTTTAATGGTCATTTAATTAGTTGATCTTGGGTTCAGTCTACGATCAATCATTGTTGTCGAACGATCGACGAACTGCACCCTTACACTGTGAACGATAAATTAATAATTGGCCTGGGCCTAAAGCCCAACACATTTAGTAAACAGTGCAAATCAGTCTGGATTTTAATCGATCAATCAGATTCAAGGGGCCCAACACATTTAGTAAACAGTGCAAATCAGTCTGGATTTTAATCCATCAATCAGATTCAAGGGATACGATGTAGACCAGAAATTGACACTCCACCTTTCAATATCTTTTGAGGTAGATAATCGGTCAAAAATCTAAAATAAATGGTTTTAGACCTTTCAATATTTGATTAAAAAAATAATATAAAAAAAAATAGAAATTTTCAACAAAAGACAAATACAAATCTACTATTTGTCTCACACCAAACAATATATGAGTGGATTAACTCTCAATATTTTCAACATAAGCAAGATGTTTAGGAAGACCATTTGAAGGAGTATGACATATTGCTCTTATGGGAAAAGATCGCTCCTTGATCCCCTGTGCTCTCAAATGAGATCCACGCAGTTTGTGCTTAGTGTGCCATTAGAGCAGATGATATCATTATAGAAAAAAAAAATATCAGCTATCACCCAAAATATTTCAAAACATCACTCATCACCCACAACTTTCAAAAAACATCAATTACATTCAAATAATTGACGGAAGAGACTAAAATCACTCTTAGACATTTTTACCTTTTCTATTTTTAATTCTAAAATTTTAGAAGCTAATAAAATGACTAATATAATCTTTTACATTCGTTTTATAATCAGCCCAATAACCCCTTCAATCGTCTTTTCTTCAAATTTGTGAAATTTTTCTTATGAACTTTCATTGTTGATCTCCAATTCTCAAGGATTGAATCGATGTTAATTTTTCTAACCCCAGACAGAGTTTCAACAATCAGAAACTTAAACTTCCCCCCTTTAGACCGCATTTCTCTGTTTTATTTCCTCGTATTATATAAAGCACTTATACAATTTGTAGGAAATCCAAGATAGAGCACAAGATATTTGCAGGAAAGTCGAGATATAGCATAAGACAGAGATTAAACCCTAAAGTTTTACAACTCTTCAACATCCCCTCCACTTCGGATTCAATTGCTATGATTTCTTTCTTCCGGCTCCTCTTCCTCATCAATATCCTCAGCTTCTTCTTCTTCATCATAGATTCTGGTGCCAAGTTCCACCCCAGGATTTGCAGGTTTAGAGCCATTCCTCTTAGCTTGAGATTGGACTATAATGTTTTCATCATGTATGGGCTTGCAACAGACATTGTGTGGGTAGGATTAGTGGAAATGTGTTGAATGAACGACTGTGATTCGATGGTACCCTTTATGGGAGGGTTTCAATTAATCCACCTTAACGTATAATTATTTGGGGACCTTCTGGTAATTTGGTCCGATTATAGACCAAATTACCTTCTTAACAGGTTTAGTCTCTGCTCTCTGTCTTTATATAGATAGTCAATTCCCATTACTGGCAATAGTTCATATATACAGAAAAGGAAGCAAACAAGACTAACAGAGAAATTGGCTAACTGACTTGAAGCTTAAAGCTCGTTCTAGGATTTGTCTTCTTCAAACTATATGGATCTGGGTATGTTTATTTGCTTTAATATGATTCATTTACAAAATTCTTACAGTGGCATCAGAGCCATGGTGCTCGAATAAAAAAAAAATCGATTCAAGTTTACTCGGACCACTCTTCACCATTAAAAAAAAAAATTCCTGTAAATCGGCCTACAGACAAGCTAGAAGGCTGGTGAGGTAAGCCAGTCGGCAAACCCGCAGGCAAGCCAGTAGGCGAACCCATAGGAAAACCCGCAGGCAAGCCAGTAGGCAGGTTGTACGCAAGCCCGCTAGCAGCAGCCGTCGCTGGCAGCAGGCTGCTGCAAGCTTCAATCGCCGCGAGCAGCGAGCAGCCGCAACCAGCAGTATATTCTATCCCTTTTCTGGCGTCTTCATCGTTTTCAAGCGGTGGAGATGTGGTCGTCGGATTTTTTGGCTAATCATGGGAGCCGTTGCACTCGTTCACGGACACGTGTTCAGTTTGAATACGTCTCTGTGAACGTGTTGAGAATAAACCGAATATTCTCAGACGGTTATGTTCAATGGCGTCTTTTTGTAAATTAAGTGAATAGTAAGGGTCTTTAGTCCCTTTAATAAAACCATTTGAATTTATAAAATAAAAAAAATTGACTAAGACTCGGACCAATTCTTGTTTTTGGGTCGGTTTTTAAACTGAACCCAATTCTTAACCTTTATGGGTAGACCCGTTGATTCAAAATATGACCCATATGGGTCAACCCAATTAGTGCACATATGGGTCGACCCGAGGACCCTAATCTGACTCATCTGGGTCGGCCCGATAACCCAGTTTGACGGACCGTCGATTCGGTTTAAATGTGGTTCGGTTTGGTCCGGTCTTAAATCGAAATATTTTGTTCATTTATATATCTATGGTGACGTTTAGAAAAAATGAATTATTTTTTATTATATGTAACTTCATCTAGGTTACGAACCGAACGTCACTATTTACAGTGACTGCACTTTTTATGACAGTATTATATAAACGTTGTAAATGTTCAGAATAGTTACTTTTTTAGTGATATTTATATAAACGTCGTTAAAAGTTCAGAGTAGTTACTGGTTTAGTGACATTTATGATCTACACGCCACTGTATATATAGATAAACAGAAATAAAATCCACTGTTTTAGTGACAGATACAAACGTCATAAAAAAAAAAAAAGGTGAGAGTTAAATAAAATAATAAGAATCCTTTAGAAACTTACCAATGTGATTAGAACTTAGTTTAACACTTATAAAAGCCATTGTTTGGGACAATGTTTTTGTTCCATGAGTGGGAATATACCATGAAATAATTAAATTGTGGGTTTTCATAGTGGGATGCTTTTATGGACTTAGGCATGAAATGTTTTTCCTAATAAGTGCCTAAATAGTCTATAATATTTAAAGCTACCAAGTCTGAACCCATGGGCCTAGTGCAATCTTGTTGATGGGATTCCATGGTTTGAGTTATGATGCTTCCGTTCCGCGGGCTAGTTTCTCAAGGTATGGGACCGCCACCAACGGTATTAAAAGATTGTCATCGAGGAGATCATATGACGAACGTTGTGCTCTTGCCATCTCAGGTGAGTCTTCGTTTGGTCAGTCCGCTCGATCGAGTAAGGGTGATGTTGATGAACTTCTCAGAATCAGGAGTCTTTGCCTTGCCATCTCAGGTGACGTGATTTCTGAGGAAGGTTGTTTTCAGGCATCTCGCTTTGCTCAGATTTTAGGGAATGCATATTGGGCGACTTGCCATCTCAGGTGTGACCCCAATGACGTGGACCTTACACCTAGTTCTTTTGGGATTTTCCTATTTTTCTTGGAAAAACGAGACTAGGAGAAATCTAATCAATTGCCCATTTGGTCAGATTCATTGATGTTATTATTATTAGTGGCATTTTTGTATTCTTATACACTTTATTATGAGTATTGACTGGTAAATTATTGTTTTGTGTTTACCAGCTTTGGCTTCCCACCTTGCATCCATCAAGAAACTATATGGTTCTAATTATGAAGAATGGCTAGAATCTGTTACTGTGACGCTTGCTGTTATGCGTCTGGACATTTCACTAAGACATGATGAGCCTCCTAAACCTTCTGAGTCTTCCGACTCTGAAACAAAAAAGCTTGCTACTGATTGGGAGGAATCCAACCGACTCTGCTTGATGGTCATTCAGCATAGTATAGATAGGGCTATTAGGGAGAGTATCCTTGATCAGAAGACTGTCAAACTATATCTGTCTGAAGTTGCTAAGAAATTTAAGAAACATGACAAAGCAGAGAGAGGTGCCTTATTGGAGAATTTTACATCGTCCAAGTATGATGGAGTAGGGGGAGTTCACAATCACATCCTGAAAATGACCAAGTATGCGAACAAACTCTCAAAGATGAAACTGTCCTTTGCAGATAGTCACTTGGTGTGGCATATTATGGAATCTCTTCCTGCTATTTTTGACAACCTTAGAACATCATACAATGTCAATAGTCTGCAATGGACTATAGATGACATGACTACAATTCTTGTTCAAAAGAAAGAGACAAAGAAGAAGAAAGGACAGACAATCTAGTTGACTGTACATGAGGGTAATAAAAATACCCAGAAGGCATATTTAAAAGGAAAGAAGGTAAAAGGGAAATCTGGCAAATTTAAACAGACTGGTCAGTTCTACAAACCAAAGAATAAAAGCTCCAAAAGGAATGGTCAAGGGTCTACAAAATTTCAAGGGAAATGCAACTACTGCTAGAAAATAGGACATAAGAAATCTGAGTGTTACAAGTTACAGAACAACAAAGAGAAGAATACAGCTCAACTTGTCACTCAGCTTCAGGACTTGATTATAGGTACTCCTCTAGCTCTAGTCTGTTTTGAATTCAATTTAGTAGATGTTTCTCCCACTTCTTGGTGGTTTGATACAGGCACTAATATTCATATTACGAAATCTGTGTAGGATCTAAGAAACAAGAGGAGGCCAAGTAATGGGAAGTTGTACATCTACGTAGGGAATGGGGAGAAGATTCAAGTAGATTGTGTAGGAGTAGTAGATTTAGTTTTGTCTTCTGGTTTTGTTTTGAAATTAGACAATGTGGTTTGTGTTCCATCACTTAAACGAAAACTTATTTTTGTTTCAAGGTTAGATTGTAAAAGTTATGTTTTCAACATTGCAAATAATAAAATGGTCTGTTATTATGGATCAAGATTGATTGGTTCTGCTTCATTGTCTGATGGGCTTTATAAACTAGAATTATCTACTACTCCTACATCCTCAATTCATTCCTCTACTATAAATGTGGCTTTAGGTTCTAAACGTCATTTGTCTAATGAAGATTCCTCTATGTTGTGGCATAGACGTTTAGGTCATATTTCTAAATCAAGAATGGAACGTCTAATCAATGATGGAATCCTACATGAGGTTGATTTTTCTGATTTTGAGACATGCATCAATTGTATCAAAGGGGAACTTACTAGAGCTAGAGGAAAAGGGTCATTCCGAAAGGAAGAAGTTTTAGATCTAATTCATACTGATATTTGTGGTCCCTTCACTCCTATAGCAATGGGAGGTTTTCGCTACTTCGTTACCTTCATTGATGATCAGTCTCGTTATGGATATGTGTATCTGATTCAAGAGAAGTTTGAATCTCTTGAGGCATTTAGAATTTTTAAGGCTGAAGTTGAACTGAAAATGGGAAAGAAAATAAAGGCTGTGAGATCTGATCGAGGCGGAGAGTATTATGGTAGGTATGATGAAGCTGATCGCAACCTTGGACCATTTGCAAAATACTTACAAGACTGTGGCATTGATGCTCAGTACACTATGCCTGGTACCCCAGAACAGAACGATGTTACTGAAAGGCGAAATCGTACTTTTATGGACATGGTGAAAAGTATGGTAAGTAAGTCTACCTTACTAAAAATTTTATGGGGGACGCATTAAAGACTGCAGTGTACATATTGAATAAAGTGTCAAGTAAATCAGTTCCAAAGACACCTCATGAGTTATGGAATGATAGAAAATCGAGTATTCATCATCTTCATGTTTGGGGATGCGCAACGAAAGTAAGACCATATAATCCTCAGATGAAGAAACTTGATCCCTGGACCATAAGTGGACGTTTCATTGGTTATCCAGAGAGGTCAAAGGGATTTAGATTTTATTGTCCATCTCATTCTACCAGAGTTATTGAGTCTGAGTGAGCTATTTTCTTTGAAGATGACATTTGCCATCAGACTTTCCCGCCTCGCAGTTTTACTTTTGAGGAAGAACAAATTGTAGTTCCAATTCCTAGTCTCCCATCATCATCTTCTGGTTATACACCTGGTGAGCAGGTGACTGTGCCTATTCCTGCTCAAGAACATGTGGAGCCTACAAATATTGTCTCTGTAGCTCCTGTTCCTAATCTCTCTCCTGATGAGCCAGTAGTCAATATTCCTCCTTTGAGGAGATCAGAGCGGACTCGAAAGTCCACCATCCCTAGTGACTTTGTCACATATCTACAAGAGCATGAATATGACATTGGAGCTGAGACAGATCCTATTTCCTTTCAACAGGCTATTTGATAGTGCACATTGTTCTCAATGGATGGATGCCATGCATGATGAATTAGAATCCATGAAAACTAATGAGGTTTGGGACCTAGTTGAATTGACCAAGGGTTTCAGACCAATTGGTTGTAATTGGGTGTTTAAGACCAAAAGGGATGCCAAAGGAAAAACTGAGCGCTACAAAGCCAGACTTGTAGCAAAAGGCTTCAATCAAAAAGAAGGTATAGATTACACATAAACTTTCTCTCCAGTGTCCACCAAGGACTCTTTCAGGATAATTATGGCATTGGTTGCACAATTTGACTTAGAGCTGTATCAGATGGATGTAAAGACTGTATTTTTTAATAGAGTCTTAGAAGAGGAAGTATACATGTTACAACCTCCTGGTTTCATGACAGTTGATAATGAGAATATGGTATGCAGACTCAAAAGGTCTATTTATAGCTTGAAACTATCGCCTAGACAATGGTACTTAAGGTTTGACCAAGTTGTTACCTCTCTTGGATTCAAAGAAAATGTTGTTGATCAATGTATATACCTTAAGATCAGTGGGAGTAGATTTATCTTCTTAGTTCTCTATGTAGATGATATTCTTCTAGCTAGTAATGATAAAGGTATGCTACATGAGACAAAGAAATTGTTGTCCAGCCACTTCAATATGAAGGATCTTGGTGAGGCATCCTATGTTTTGGGAATAGAGATTTTTCGCAATAGGTCATGTGATGTTCTTGGATTGTCACAAAGAACATATATTGATAGAGTATTGCAGAGGTTTAACATGATTAATTATGCCTCCTCGAAGACTCCTATTACAAAGGGTGATAAACTCACCAAATCTAATTGTCCAAAGAATGAAGTTGAACGGGCTCAGATGAAAGACATACCATATGCTTCTATTGTTGGTAGTCTTATGTATGCTTAGGTTTGTACTTGACCTGATATCGTGTTTGCTATCAGTGTGCTTGGACGATTCCAGAGTAATCCAGGTTAGACTCATTGGGTGGTAGCGAAAAAGGTCATGAGGTATTTTAAGGACACTGGAGACCTCATGCTTACCTTTAGACAGACTGTGATGCGTGTCGAGCGCTCAAATTAAATTACCTTACTTTGAAACGTAGATAGTAGCAAGTAAGAGTCAAACCCACAAGGATTGTATGATCAAGATTAAAATGTTTAATTAACCTAAAGAGAGAAAAAAATAAATGAAAATAAAATAAGACTCAGAAAGTAACCAATTATTGTACTAAAACAGATTATGATTAATCTTATTAGCACAACTTCTTTGGTTATTCTATGTATGGAGGGGGGGTATGTTTGCAGTAGAAAATAACAGTAATTAATTATCTAAAATGCAAGAATAAAGAGCAAGGTAATACAAATATCAAAGATTAAACCAATAAGAGAAAACTTCGGTCAAAAGGATACTTACACCATCTTCATAAACTTGTTCATCGACATAAAGGATAATCAATTCCAATTGAATAATCAATCAAGAAAATTAGGACTAGGCCTAAAATCCTTAGTCTTTCCTTAAGATTGGTATATTAAAAGATAGCTTATTAATAGCACCCTTACTCTTAAATCAATCTCAAGACTAGGCTCTCGATTTGATTCAAGAATAATAATAATAATTGGAAAGACGATTGAAATTAAACGTTAAGCACACACCAGCGTGATTTAATTATTTTAATCTGATTTCTCCTAGAAATATAACATTAACTTGTCCATTAACATCAATTCTCATTGCCACTGACATAGAATCAATTGATATCAATTCAATTCTAATATAACAATTGATTAAATAAATAAATCAATTAGTAGTACTCCTAATCAACCCATTCATCAATCATTATACACATAAATTGGAAGAAAAACAAATATTCAATTAAAAATCAATAAATAAAACAAGTCTCACAAGTTTACAATGATGGCTTCAGCTCCGTCTAACCAAAGATAAGAAAATTAGCCACACATGACTTCTTCAAGAACACAAAAGAAAGAGAGTTGTTCTTCAACCATTGTCTTCTTTCTCAATCACTCTTGAATGCTCTTTACATAGGCTTTACATTGTTTAAATAGCCAAAATACAAGACTAAAATTGGTATGCCTAGATTTGACAACCTTATTATATGGAAATAAAAATTAACAAAATCTTCGTTCCTAGATTAGATGAAAATCATTCCATTATTAAACAATTGCCACCCCCAAATCTACCAAATTTTATAAGATTCCATAGTTGTGTATATTCTCCTCAAGATTTTCAATAATCAATCAAGGCCTTCCAATAGTGAACCTTCCGTGTGTAGCAACCTTCCTTCTCTGGTTTAGATTTGGATCAATTTTTCAGATTAGATTTTAAAATCACATTTGGAAGTCCAAACGAACTCTTTCCATGTCAGAATCCTACATGAAATTCAAAACGTTATTATTAAGAGTGCTAGAATTTTCATCTTTTATTAATTAATTAACAAGATTTCTAAAATATACCAAACTCATAAAATAAATTCTATTAAGCTCAATAAGATATAAAACACCTTAAAAATCATAATGCAAAAGGAATAAAAAAAATATAAAATTATACACTTATCAAATTCCCCTACACTTAGATTTTGCACGTCCTCGGGCAAAATAAAATAAAATAAAATCATAAACTATTCCACTTTCGTAGGAACCACGATTGCACTTAGCATGTACAACAAGCCATTGAACCCCTAGGTTACCCCTAGTGGACGAGTTGTGTCTCGTGAGGGTTTGCAGTGAATCTACCCACAAAATTCAAAGAAAAATATTTTTAGATTTGACAAATTACAAGAATTAAATAAAATCTTAAGTACTCCACAATTATAACTCATAAACATAATTAAACTCAATAAAAACTTAAATCTTATCAAAGATACAATAACTTTATTTTAGTCACCATCTTCAACAAATTCATATTAATATGCATCTATAGTGTGAAGTGTGAAGTGATGTAACTCAATTAGTAAGGGGCTTTACAAAGATACTTCAAGAAAAATAACACCATTTTTTTTTATTGACTAGTGCAATGTCCATTTTCTTAGGCTTTCCCGAGTTACCCATGTAGCAAGTGTTGGGTCAGTGACTCCCAAACCAGTTGGCTTTAGGGCACTAGGTGTAGAGACACCCCTAGGACTTAATAACTCAAGTAACAAAGGCCACAAAATCAGACTTAGTCAATTAAACTGCTTATAACCATCATCTCAATTTTTTTTTTTTCTATTGAATGTCCTTTTCTTAGGCTTTCTAGTTCCATGCAATGTTGGGTTTTGGGGCACTAGGTGTAGAGACACCCCTAGGACTTAATAACTCAAGTAACAAAGGCCACAAAATCGACTTAGTCAATTTCGCTATAACCATCATCTCAATTTTTTTTTTTTTTTTTTTTTTTTTGAGTATTTTGGCATTGGCGGTTATTTATTCTTTCAAGTTTTTTTTTTTTTTTTTGTAATTGTCATTTCTCAAATTTACCGTTTATTCCCCACAACTAAGAGTTGGTGCAAACGTGAAATACAAAGACACATAACAATAAAACTTTATCTCAGATGGTGATTCAAATTTAGTTGCATATCTAATCTAAGGTTCAAGAATCTCAATAATTTAATCATATTTATAAAGTTTTAACATGGTCACTTTAGAGAATTAATCCAAACTTGTAACTGGTCAAATTTTTTTTTTTTTTTTTTGGAAGAAAATTTGAAGTCAAAATTTTTTTTTCAGTTATTATATACAATCAATATATACTAACAACATGTAAAAATAAAAACAAAACACATCGTAGAATTCTCCCACACTTAAAACTTACATTGTCCCCAATGTAAGACTAAATGCAAAGAAAAAGACAAATACAAACATAATATCTATGAAAAAGAAAGATAATAAATAAATAAATAAAAAGAGAAAGGGTTAAGAAAGCAAATCTGATTTCTTGGGTTGCCTCCCAAGTAGCACTTTTGTTTAACGTCGTTCGCTCGACTTTGCAGCTTTTCTCAATCTGAATAAAGTGGATCTTCTAAGTCCATAGCTTTCTCAACCAACGAGTTAACTTGAAAACCTTCATGGTAAGGTTTAAGTCTATATCCATTAACCTTAAAAATCTTTTGAGTGTCCAAACTTTGAATCTCAACTGCACCATGTGGAAAGAGATTAATAACAATAAAAGGACCAATCCAACGAGATTGCAACTTACCAGGAAATAATCGAAGCCTTGAATTATAAAGGAGCACTTTTTGTCCAACAACAAATTGCTTCTTAAAAATCATTTTATCATGAAAGGCCTTCGTCTTTTCCTTATAAATCCGAGAGTTCTCATAAGCTTCATTGCGAATCTCCTCTAACTCCTGCAATTGCAACTTTCGTTGCTCCCCCGCCTTATCCATCTCCATGTTACACTGCTTAATTGCCCAGAATGCCTTGTGCTCCAATTCTACCGGTAGATGACATGCTTTTCCATAAACCAACCGATATGGAGACATCCCTATAGGTGTCTTATAAGCAGTCCTATAAGCCCATAGTGCATCGTCCTTGTACTCCAGTCTTTCCTATTCGGATTAACTATTTTTTCTAAAATTGACTTCACCTCTCTATTAGATACCTCAGCTTGCTCATTAGTTTGTGGATGGTAGGCAGTTGAAATCTTATGGGTCACAGCATACCTCTTAAGTAGTGCTGCTACAGTGCGGTTACAAAAGTGAGTCCCTCTATCACTGATCATTGCCCGTGGGATCCCAAATCTAACAAAAAGGTGAGACTTGACAAAATCTGCAACCACTTTAGAATCATCAGTTCGGGTGGCTTTTGCTTTCACCCACTTTGACACATAATCAACAGCAAGTAAAATATAAATATTTCCAAAAGAATTAGGAAAATGACCCATAAAGTCAATGCCCCAAACATCAAAAATTTCACAAATAAGTATGGGGGTTTGTGGCATTTGATCCCTACGGGCCACATTACCTGAGTATTGGCAACGAATGCATGACTTACAAAATATATATGCATCATGAAATAAAGATGGCCAAAAGAAGCCACATTCAAGCACTTTTCTTGCTGTTCTTTTAGGACCGAAATGTCCACCACATGCATATGAATGACAAAAGATAAGAATGGATTCAAATTCAGTTTCGGGTACGCACCTTCTTACCATTTGGTCTGAACATTGTTTCCAAAGATAAGGATCATCCCAAATGTAGTACCGAGCATCACTCTTGATTTTCTCTCTTCGTGCTCTAAGTAGCTCTGGTGGTAAGGTTTTGGTAGCCAAATAATTGACTAAATCTGCATACCAGGGCACTACATTTGTCACCTTAAGTAGTTGTTCATTTGGGAAGAAATCTTGTAATGGTATCGCATCATCCTCCTTAACCATCCGACTAAGATGGTCTGCAACTAAATTCTCAGCTCCCTTCTTGTCCTTAATCTCCAAATCAAATTCTTGAAGAAGAAGGATCCATCTGATCAATCTTGGCTTAGATTCTTTTTTCACCAAAGAAATGCCTAAGAGCCGCATGATCGAATAATAGACAATAACTTTAGTTCCCAATAAATAAGATCTAAATTTTTCCAAAGCAAAAACTATAGCCAATAGCTCTTTCTCCGTTGTGGAGTAGTTACATTGTGCTTCAGTTAGTGTCCGAGAGGCATAATAGATAGCATGAGCAACTTTCCCAACACGTTGACCCAAAACAGCCCCAATAGCATAATTGTTAGCATCACACATGATCTCAAATGGGAGTTTTCAGTTCGGTGATTGAATCACGGGGGCTGTTGTTAGCAGTTCTTTGAGCTTGTCAAAAGCTCTTTTACACTCATCATTAAAGTCAAACACCACTTCCTTTTGTAAGAGCTTGCATAAGGGCAATGAAATTTTCAAGAAATCCTTGATGAAGCGTCGATAAAAGCCTGCATGTCCAAGAAAGGAACGCACTTCCCGCACAGTTGTGGGGTAAGGTAAAGATTGAACAAGATCTATCTTTGCTTTGTCAACTTCTATACCTCTAGAAGATATCACATGACCTAAAACTGCTCCTTGTGTTACCATAAAATGACATTTCTCAGAATTCAAAACAAGGTTAGTTTCTATACACCTCTTAAGAACAAGTGTAAGGTTATCCAAGCATGTATCAAAAGAGTCTCCATAAACAGTAAAATCATCCATGAAAACTTCTATAATGTTCTCTACATAATCAGAAAAAATGCTAACCATACACCTGGAATGTGGCTAGGGCGGTGCAAAGACCAAACGGCATTCGTCGGTAAGCAAATGTACCAAATGGGCAGGTGAATGTCGTTTTCTCCCGATCTTCGAGTGCAATCACAATTTGATAGTAACCCTGAGTAACCATCAAGAAAACAATAGTGCGAACGACCTGCTAACCTCTCCAACATTTGATCGATAAATGGAAGAGGAAAGTGGTCTTTCGAGTTGAAACATTCAATTTCCTATAATCAATACAAACACGCCCCCATTTTGTATCCTAGTAGGGATTAACTCATTATTTTGATTCTTAACAACGATTTATGCCGTCTTTTTAGGTACCACCCGAACCGGACTTACCCACTTACTATCGAGATAGGATAGATAATTCCAACATCAAGGAGCTTTAATATCTCCTTCTTCACAACTTCCATCATAGGAGGGTTGAGTCTACGTTGTGCTTCTCTAATCGGTTTGGCTCCCTCCTCCAAGAAGTATGCGATGCATGCACATGGCCGGGCTGATTCCCTTAATGTCGGCTATTGTCCACCCAATGGCTGTCTTATGGTCTCTCAAAATTTGAATGAGTTTTTCCTCTTGTAGCTTGGTCAAGTCTCTTGCTATTATCACAGGTAACGTCTCATTGTCTCCTAAGTAGACATATTTGAGATGGCCTGGAAGTGGTTTCAGCTCAACGATAGGTGCCTGCACAATGGAAGGTAACAACCTTGTATGAGATATAGGCAACTCAATGTGAGCAACATCATATCTTTTTGGAATTAGGGGTAAGGTCTGCAATGCCATCAACATCTTCTCTAATTCAGCATTTAACACAAATTCTGAATTGAAATCCATGATATTCAAATGTTTGCTAATGGCTACCATCAACTCATCTTCACCATTTAATTCAAAAACTTGTTGTACCATAGAATCAATTATATCAATAGCAAAAGCAGAATTTATATCACTAGGATACCTCATAGCCTCAAAAATATTAAAACGAACTATCTCGCCATCAAATTCCATAGATAAGGTACCATCATGAACATCTATTTTTGTTTTAGCAGTCTTTAAAAATGGTCTACCCAACAAAAGAGGTGTAGAATTATGAGATGAGTCATCTTTCATTTTTAATACATAAAAATCAGTAGAAAATACCAATTCATTAACTTGAACTAACACATCCTCAATCACACCTTCAGGATATACATTTGATCTATTAGCTAATTGAATAGTTACACCAGTTTCTTTTAAAGGTTCTAGATTTAATGAAGCATATATTGAATAAGGCATGACATTAATTGATGCTCCTAAATCTAACATAGCTCTATTGAAATTGGTGTTACCTATTTTGCATGGGATAGTGAATGTACCTGGATCTTTACACTTAGGGGAAAGCTTCCGTTGAATAATGGCTGAGACATTTTCACTCATACTTACCTTTTCATCTCCTTTCAATTTTCTCTTGGATGTGCACAATTCCTTAAGAAATTTAGCATACCGTGGCACTTGTTTAATTGCTTCAATAAGAGGTATATTTATCTCTACCTTTCGAAAAATCTCCAACATCTCCTGTTCTTTTTCTTCCTTTCTAGATTGAGCAAACCTGCTAGGAAAAGGAGGTTGAATAGGAATAGAGGAAATAGAAGGTTTAGAGTTTACCCCAGATGAGAAAATATATGTCGGAGTTGATTTTGAGGTCTCTTTCTCTTTTTCCTTTTCTATATTCTCCACTTCTTTTCCACTTCTCAAGATTATGGCATTTGCATTTTCTTTCGGATTCACCATTGGTTGCGAAGGTAGCTTTCCGAGCCTCGAGCCTCTAGTCTACTCATTGAAGTGGCCAGTTGGCTTATTTGAGTCTCCAAGTTCTTTATACCTGCCCCTTGTTTTTCTTTAAATTGTAATGAATCATTGGTAAGTGTTTTAACAATATCTTCCAAGGTCATACCTGAACTTGAAGGTGCTTGTTGTCTGGATTGAAAAGGTTGTTGGCCTTGTTGATACCCATACTGACGATTGGGGCTATCTTGATTACCATAGCTGAGATTTGGGTGATTCCTCCATCCCGGATTGTAAGTATTTGAGTATGGATCGTACTTACGTTGAGGTTGTCCCCGAAAATCCACCCACGGTATTTGCTTGCTCGGTAGATTCCTCTTGAAGCGTGGAACACATATCGGTTGGGTGTCCCGCGATGTAGTAAATTCCACAAGTTTGAACCTGTTGCACCTTATCCACAGCCAATTGACGAACAAGTGAAGACAATTCTATAATTTTTAATTCAAGAGAAGAAGTGCTTACCTCATTAACCTTGTTCGATGGAGGGTCATTTCTTACACCAAATTGCTGAGAGTTAGCAGCCATATTTGCAATCAAATTACGGGCTGCCCTTGGAGTTTTATCCACTAATGCTCCTCCACTCGTTGCGTCAATCATACCCCTATCAGTATGAGAAAGCCCTTCGTAGAAGTATTGAATGAGTAATTGCTCGCTAATTTGGTGATGAGGGCAGCTGGCGCAAAGCTTCTTGAATCGCTCCCAGTATTCATAAAGTGTTTCTCTATTATATTGCCTAATACCGCAGATTTCCTTTCGAATATTGGCTGCCCTTGAAGCTGGAAAATACTTTTCCAAGAAAAGCCGCCTCATCTCATTCCATGTGGTAATGGATCCTGATGGCAAGTAATAAAGCCAATCTTTTGCATTGTCCGCTAATGAGAATGGAAACGCCCTCAACTTGATTTGCTCCTCAGAAATTCCGATTGGTTTCATGCTCGAACATACCACATGGAATTCTTTTAGATGCTTGTGTGGGTCATCACCTACAAGACCACGAAAAGTAGGGAAGAGATGGATTAGATCAGATTTAAGTTCAAAGGCAACATCAAGATTAGGATACTCGATGCAGAGTGGTTGTTGGTTCAGATTAGGAGCCGCTAACTCCTTAAGAGTGCGGTTGTTGTTGTCTGTCATTTCTTCAAAGTCCGAATTACTACTGTGCCGCGAAGATAAATCAATGGCTACGTTGTTGCCCGATGAAGAATTTTTTCTTGTCTTTCTACTTTCTCTCCTTAGCTTGTGCGAGTTCTTTCTATTTCTGGATCAAATTGCAACTCTCCCAAATGAGAAGATCGGGTCATTCACTTAAGAGAACAACCAGATAATAAAAAATAAAAAATAAAAAATAAAAAATAAAAAAAATCAATTAAATAACCAAACAAATTAATTTAATCAAAACAATCCCCGGCAACGGCGCCAAAATTTGATGCGTGTCGAGCGCTCAAATTAAATTACCTTACTTTGAAACGTAGATAGTAGCAAGTAAGAGTCGAACCCACAAGGATTGTATGATCAAGATTAAAATGTTTAATTAACCTAAAGAGAGAAAAAAAATAAATGAAAATAAAATAAGACTCAGAAAGTAACCAATTGTTGTACTAAAACAGATTATGATTAATCTTATTAGCACAACTTCTTTGGCTATTCTATGTATGGAGGGGGGGTATGTTTGCAGTAGAAAAGAACAGTAATTAATTATCTAAAATGCAAGAATAAAGAGCAAGGTAATACAAATATCAAAGATTAAACCAATAAGAGAAAACTTCGGTCAAAAGGATACTTACACCATCTTCATAAACTTGTTCATCGACATAAAGGATAATCAATTCCAATTGAATAATCAATCAAGAAAATTAGGACTAGGCCTAAAATTCATAGTCTTTCCTTAAGATTGGTCTATTAAAAGATAGTTTATTAATAGCACCCTTACTCTTAAATCAATCTCAAGACTAGGCTCTCGATTTGATTCAAGAATAACAATAACAATTGGAAAGACGATTGAAATTAAACGTTAAGCACACACCAGCGTGGTTTAATTATTTTAATCTGATTTCTCCTAGAAATATAACATTAACTTGTCCATTAACATCAATTCTCATTGCCACTGACATAGAATCAATTGATAGCAATTCAATTCTAATATAACAATTGATTAAATAAATAAATCAATTAGTAGTACTCTTAATCAACCCATTCATCAATCATTATACACATAAATTAGAAGAAAAATAAATATTCAATTAAAAATCAATAAATAAAACAAGTCTCACAAGTTTACAATGATGGCTTCAGTTCCGTCTAACCAAAGATAAGAAAATTAGCCACACATGACTTCTTCAAGAACACGAAAGAAAGAGAGTTGTTCTTCAACCATTGTCTTCTTTCTCAATCACTCTTGAATGCTCTTTACATAGGCTTTACATTGTTTAAATAGCCAAAATACAAGACTAAAATTGGTATGCCTAGATTTGACAACCTTATTACATGGAAATAAAAATTAACAAAATCTTCGTTCCTAGATTAGATGAAAATCATTCCATTATTAAATAATTGTCACCCCCAAATCTACCAAATTTTATAAGATTCCATAGTTATGTATATTCTCCTCAAGATTTCCAATAATCAATCAAGGCCTTCCAATAGTGAACCTTCCGTGTGTAGCAACCTTCCTTCTCTGGTTTAGATTTGGATCAATTTTTCATATTAGATTTTAAAATCACATTTGGAAGCCCAAACGAACTCTTTCCATATCAGAATCCTACATGAAATTCAAAACGTTATTATTAAGAGTGCTAGAATTTTCATCTTTTATTAATTAATTAACAAGATTTCTAAAATATACCAAACTCATAAAATAAATTCTATTAAGCTCAATAAGATATAAAACACCCTAAAAATCATAATGCAAAAGGAATAAAAAAAATATAAAATTATACACTTATCAGACTGGTACTCTTGAAGTGATCGGATATTCAAATTCTGATTATGCTGGATGTCCAGATGATCTAAAGTCAACATCTGGTTATGTTTTTATGATGGCTGGTGGCGCAGTATCATGGAAGAGTGTGAAGCAAACGATTATTGCTTCTTCCACTGGGCACGCATAGTATGTGGCATGTTATGAAGCCATAGTTCAGGCTCTATGGTTGAGGAACTTCATTTCAAATCTTCAGGTGGTTGATTCCATATCCAGACCGTTGAAGTTGTATTGTGATAACTCTGCTGCAATGCAGTATTCTCAGAATAGAAAGAGTACTTCTGGTTTAAAGCACATTGACATAAAGTATCTCTTTATTAGGGAGAAGTTCCAAGAGTCTATGATTTCTATTGAATAAATCTCTACGAATATTATTATTGCTGATCTATTAACAAAAGTTTTGGCTATAAATGTTTTTCAAGAGCATGTTGTTGGTATGGGATTAGTTGAATCCCTGGATGTATTTTGTTAGTGGGAATGCAGTTTATAGACACAGGCAGTGTATTATTTTTTGAATCAATGGTATTGTGCTCTTTTTGTTTCTCATTATTAGTACATGTACATATTTTGCCTTGAATGATAGTAAAGGCAAGCCTTGAATGAAAGTAAAGGCAAACATCAAATGATAGTAGAGGTAGTTTCATATGTTACCTTCCTCATTTTTTAGAGGTTGTATTTATAGGTACACACAGCTAGTAGAGTTACTCCGTTTGAGAACTTGGGCTAGTGTGATGGGATTTATGGATCCAATCCCATGATACTTCAGTGTAAGGTATTTATAGTGTGTTTCTATATGAAGTAGCTATTTTGATAGTTCTGGTGGCAGTTTGCCATGTCAAGAATGATTCCAGTGAGCTCTAAATGATGGAGTAGCTAATGACTTCAGTTGAAAGTCTAGACTAATTTGGATTTGACATGTTTGATGATCGAGACATGCAACTTACATACTCTAACTTTTACACTATTTGTAGCCCAAAAGCGGGTAAGGGTGCAAGCACTTTGACGTGTAGTGTTTCACGTTGACTTAAGACGTGATGACACTTACGATTGGGTATTTATGTTCTTACTTGGTCCAAGGGTGTATTGTTAAGGTGAGCTACTTTCAATACTTCCTATATGTGATCACAATCTTTCTAATCCATGATTGAAGCAATATTCTGATGCAGCCCAAGTGGGAGATTGTAATGTTTTCATCATGTATGGGCTTGCACCAGACATTGTGTGGGTAGGATTAGTGGAAAGGTGTTGAATGGACGGTTGTGATTCGATGGTACCCTTTATAGGAGGGGTCCAATTAATCCACCTTAACGTATAATTGTTTGGGGACCTTCTGGTAATTTGGTCTGATTATGGACCAAATTACCCTTCTTAACAGGGTTAGTCCATGCTCCCTGTCTTTAAATAGATAGTCAATTCCTATTATTGGCAATCGTTCATATATACAGAAAAGGGAGCAAACAAGACTAACAGAGAAATTGGTTGACTGACTTGAAGCTTAAACCTCGTTGTGGAATTTGTCTTCTTCAAACTATATGGATCCGGATATGTCTATTTGTTTTAATATGATTCATTTACAAAATTTCTTACATGGACTACTGATGGCCCATCCAACGGAGCTGGATTTTTTCCTTATCCTCGCACTGTCCATCTCCTTTTCTTTCTACGTTGTGCACAAGACTGATCTTCCCTACCACCATTACCGCTGGAGTCCTTGGCAGGAGTGTGCGAAGCGAAGGTGATTCCAAATGCAGTGATGACCTATTTTCTCTGTGAGTGAAAAAACACTCAGTCCTTTGCTCTAACATTTGTGTTTATCCAAGACAAATACAGTTGTCTTTCATACAGAGGGGGATTGAAATTTGATCATCCCATTACTTTTACCTCAGTTTCACAGAGGAATGTTTTCTTTTGATTTGCACCTGCTTCACCAAGAAAAATGAGGTAGGACGATTCTTAAAGGGGACCCATTAATAATTAGGATTAGTAACCACAGATTCGTAGCCTCACAAGTAGAAATCGAATTGGGAAATTCTTCTCTCTCTTGTGCCTTCTTCTTCTCTAATCAAGCTTCGTTGTTGAAGAGATGTCGTTGATTGGCTCTCTTCCGTTCTAAGTATACCAGCTGAGAAGCCTATAATCGCCATTTTCCCTTTCTATTCGTGATTCAGGTGTGGTGGCCGGACTGTGAAATTGGGATTGGAGAAGCCGATGGTTGGTTCGTGGCCAAGGATGCATCACCTCAGTTAGGGCAAATGTAATAACAATGAAAACTAAAAAAAATGGATTCAAAGGACGAGATGGTGTCGGAGGCAGGGCTCTGAAGCCGAGAAGTGACCTACAATCGTGGCCCCAAAAACGCAGATGTGACGAAGAACACAACACCTTCAAATCCGGATCCAGTCTTCGTTGGAGAACAACACCTTCAAATTAAGCTCCAGTCTATCGTCGTCGTCAAGAGTTTACAACAAGCATTGCATCATCGTCGAGGAAGAAGAAGGCTTGCGTCATTGTTGGCGAAGATGGTAGGCAAACACAATCAGAGAAGAAAGGGTTTCTTCCTTTCTTCCGTTCAAGTTAGGATTCCAAACTACAATTGGGGGTGTATGGTGAATTAAGTGAATGAAGGTAAAACCGTCTTTAAACATCATCTCCTCCCAGTAGTTCTAGGAGGATGGGGACACCCCCATCGGATGGCCGACACGTGGCTCTCGGGAGAATCCGAGCCTCACGTTCGAGCTGACACCCCCTGTCAGCTCAACTTGTCGGCTCAGTATTGGCTCGGACGTGGAACTCGGATTCTCCCGAGAGCCATGTGTCGGCCATCCATCTAGGCCGCCACCCCTCCTCCCAAATCTCTGGGAGGAGAGGATTTGAATCCTCTTACATGGGCCATCAAGGAAGGATTCACATCCTCTCCTTCCAGTGATTCGGGAGGAGGGAGACGCCCTCGTTAGATGGCCAACACATGGGGCTAGGGTGAATCCAAGCCCTCCTTCCGAGGAGACACCCCCTGTCGGCTCAGTTTGTAGGCTCGGTGTCAGCTCGGATGGAGGGCTCGGATTCACCCAAGCCCCAGGTGTCGGCCATCCATCCAGGCCGCCGCCCCTCCTCCCTAATCTCAGGGAGGAGAGGATTTGAATCCATTGAGGAATCAATTGCCCTAAAATCTTATATTCCCTTAGAAGAATACGAGGGCAATTTTCATACACGGACCATGCACACCCATGATCAGTGCATCGGCTTTTCATATGAAAATATTAATTCCCCCCATGAGCAATTTTTCGGATGACAAGCATATTTTAAAAAATATTTGGTCAGTGTCTAGATTTGTCACATGGCTACTCCATTGGTTGAAATTGTATGAACAAGTAGGATTTAAGTTTTCTTGCATATATGTCAAATTTCAGTCCAATCAAACTTAGAATTGGCCACATGGAAAATCAAAACATAAAAAGCAATCCAAGGTAGCCCAAGAACATGGACATGACTACAAGGGGGTGTATGGGCATACATATGGACATTTAAGGTTGAAATTAACAAACACGTAAACAGTTTAGACTATTTCCTAGGTATTCAATGGTCAAAATTACTACATACTCCTCAGGTATTTATTTATTTGGATAAAGAACATTGTGCTATCAGATTTCCATGTCTCTCCTTTCCTGACATTCTCTCTCCTCCATGAAACGAGTCTTGTTCACTTCAGATCTTGTAAATAAATGTTGATTCCTTCGTTGTGTTGTAACAGTAGGAGAAGTGGAGTCACATCATATACGGTGGTGAACTGTGCGAAAAACTTAGGGCAGGAGTGTAGGCCAACCAATTTGGTATGACGGTTAAATAGAGACAATATGGGAGTTTGTAGAATCAACCTCATCAACATTGGTTTTCTTCATGATAGCTTGGAGAATCAAACCTAATGTGGAGATTTGTCAAGTTTAATTTGTATTGTTTTGTGGAAGCACACAATTATTATTAAACTTGTATATGATAAATTGGATCAATTTTGGGTCCACTATATGTACAAGAGTAAATTTGGATTGTGAGGAAAGGGGAGATTATATCTATAGGGGTGCGTATCTAGTAAGTCTTTTTTGGTAATACCCTAGATAAGAGCAAATTGATCACATTGAGAGAGAGAGAGAGAGAGAGAGATGTAAAAATACTTTTCTTGATGATTCAGAAAAAATCTTAGGTTTTCTAGGTGGATTTAGGCATTTATGCCAAACCACAATAAATCCTCTTATTTTGTGGGATATCACAAAAAATCGATTGTCCCTAGAACAATTTTTACCTTTTATGATGGTTTTTCTCCATCTTAAAAAGTTTTTACCGTCACAAAAACCCTTTTACGAGGCAAAAACCCGTCTTACATAATCCAATTAGCGTCATAAATGTAGCCGTCGTAAATGTTAACAACAGGAATTGGTTGTCGTCTGGAAAATATATTTACGACGGTAGTAATAAACCGTCGCCAATAATCTTAATAACGACGGGACAAAACCCACGCAAAAGGTAGGATAGATATGACAGAAACTAAACTCCGTCGTTTATAATTATTACCACGGAATTTATCCGCCGTAATATGAACGTATTTAGGACGTAGGGTACTATTTTCTGATGATAAACCTCATCTTAAATGTTTGTTGTGTTACGTTTAACGACGGTTATTATAACCGCCGTTAAAATACTGTTTTTTCTTTAAAAAATAAATTAAATTGATTTGAAAGTTTTATTTTTTTCCCTGTAATAAAAATTCTTATAATCAACATCACATACATTCCCCGTACCACATTCCACACCAAAAAATATCATATGTACAATAATCATAAACTCATAACTTTAACAATCATGAACACATTACCATTAACATTAATAATCCTCTTCATGGACAAACAAATAATAACATAAGAAAAAATCTTTCTTCAATCAAGATGTCATTAAATGTTCACAACTAGAGACAACCCAACAATTGCATCTTTTCATTTCTTTTACATGGACTTCAGATTACCAGATTGAAATGTTGACACCCTTCCCATTTTAACTTGCTATATTGATGATGCATCAGATGCCTTCTCCTTTAAGCATTAAATCGAAAGCCTTGTTGATCTCCGAAAATGGGACTTAATGGGTTATGAACTTCTCCACGTCAAGTTCCTGCATCCAAAACACAATAAAGACCGACATTAATTAGCTTTTAATTTTTGTCACAAGACCAATGTCTTCTTCTTTTTTTCTTTTTTTTCCATAATAAATAGCCAACATAGCTTTCTAACCTTATTCATGTATTTTTCTACAATAGAGGGCAGATCTGAACACAGAATGAAAAACATGCCTTAACATTGGTGTTTGGACAGAATCTGAACTTACTCCACTTCGAACTTTTAAGACCATCCCAAGTGCAACATTTTTTTACCAAAAAACAAAAAAGTGCAACATTTGTCTTCAGAACCCACCAAAAAAAAATGGAGTTAGGTATGTCAGAATATCCAATTCAATGTGACTCTTCAAAGAAGCTCGAGTTAAATCATAATAAGAAAACTTTATGCAATGAGAATGTAAAGTTATGCACTTAAAAGCAAAAGAGAAACAAGAAGATCAAACACCTCCAACTCTTCCATCAAGCTGTTCTGAAAAATTGCACTCCCATTTATGCAACTGTTATCCAGTAATGTGACAGATTCTGTTTCACATGCACCAACCTGCAATGACCCTAGGTTATCACTCTATTCAGCACTATATGTACAAGAACCCGATCCCACATCCTCACAAGTACTGACCACGGTATTCAGCAAGCCACTAGCCCCAACCCCAGCAGGGCAGAAGGGCAGATGCAGAGGGAATGCTAAGAATCAGATTATAAAATACATAATACATTTATCTCCAAGGCTTTAATGATCAAAAGCCTTGTCTGTTTGGAAGTTCAAGCAGGATCAGTGTGCACTCCACCAAGAAGTTCCTGCAATCAGCAATATGACAACATAGATATAGGTAAAATGGGGATGATAATAGTGCTGATATTGCTCAGACATCACATCATAAGTTTTATAATACATGTCAAAACTTAGGACTTGACCTCAGTATGTGCAGTCAGTAAACTTGGTTGGCACCAAACACAGGTTCCCAAGAAAGGAGATGTTTCTAAGCCTTTATTAATGAACAGGACCAATTCTGGGATGGACTTTGACCAGTCAAACACCCACAAAATCTTCATTTCATTAACACAGATAGCAACCCATGTTGATTCAACATAGACTGCAAAATCACAGGAAAAAAAATTGCAGACTGTACCAGTGCAAAATGGCAGAAGCAGAAACCTAGAAACATTTTACATAGAACATGTGCCATGGAAACTCAATTTTTGCATGGGAAGATTTCCACAAGATTGCAGCACATGCTTCTGGACTGCACAAGAAATAGGAGACTTAAAAGTATGTTAATCTTAAAGCAATCATGAAAGGTTAAAAAAAGTTGCAACACTTCAATACCCAGTAAAAAAATAAATAATTCTGGGAAAACAAGCTCTATTATCATAAAGATTTAGCTCATATTGCTTAACCACAACATAATGTATAATTTTCCAAACAACCCCACTAATCTGATGAGAACAAGTTCATCTGAAAATCCAAACCCATCCATTGGAAGATAGAAGTTGCAGATCCAGAATACCCCATGTACACTACTGGACCACCTATAGTAGTTTAAGAACAAATTGCCATTTTTTTAAAGCTCTGTTTTCTCTCTCAGAAGTACACGAAAGTACCACAAAGTGAAGAGGGAAAACAAAATAAAGTTGTAGAGACTGAAGACCGAGTGAACATTTTAAGGTTTGTAAAACATTACCAAGTGAAAATTTTAAGGTTTGTAAAACATGCCTTATTACTGGTTCTTGGACAGAATCTGAACTTACTCCACTTCGAGCTTTTAAGACCATCCCAAGTGCAACATTTGTCTTCAGAACCCACCAAATAAAAAATGGAGTTAGGCATGTCAGAATATCCAATTCAATGTGACTATTGTGAAAAATTGCACTCCCATTTATGCAGCTGTTATCCAGTAGTGTGTCAGATTCAGTTTCACATGCACCAACCTGCAATTGCACTCCCATTTAAGCAGCTGTTATCCAGTAGTGTGTCAGATTCAGTTTTACAAGGAAGAAAATTGTTTATAGACGAGTCAAATTCATGAAAGGGTATCCGATTCCAACCTATTAGGTAGAGTTGACCAATAAGATACAGGTGCAGCTTCTGAATCTGAATGATCCCACACCAATGTACATGATGATCCTCTCTTGTAAACACACCAGCCAAAAAACTGCCAATTGATGTCAGATAAAAACTATTAGTTTCAGATCAGATGCCAAATTTATTCACTCTAATGGGCACAGGGAATATCCTTCACCTGGAAATGTTGGTATTCTTAACCAAGGCAAGAATCATGTCAGATCTGCTGAAATAAACAAACTTGTTGATAATAGAAAGGCAGCCATAGCAAACATATAAATTTGCACCAGAATTAACCACCTGTCCCAGGGAAGGAAGAAAATGTTATGGAAACTGGAAAACACGATATGGTCCCTGGGCATTAGGAAGAAGGTCAAGAAGGCAAGGAGTACCTGCTTAAACAGGACTTTGAACTTTCTGTCAGGCTTATGTAGAGCTTCTCAAATCATAAGGTCATAGGCACAGATACTTCAAGGAATGTGAATATACTTCAGGTCAAAACATATGCTGCACTTTTGCAATTGTATTATTTATAAAATAATAATTCTATACATGAGCAACCAATAATAATAAGTTATTGCCAACATGGTCTTGTTCTTTCATTATGGACCATGTTCCTCAAGAATTTTGTGGATGATGCATGTCCTTTATAATCCTAAGCTTCTGACTCTGGCTGAGAGTTTGCAACTGCTGCAAGTTGGAACTTTTGGCAATTTTGGTGGCCAGGTATATTGAAATTAGATCCAGCCCAATAACAGGTTTTCCCCATCAATTTTGAGGCTTGATGTGATCTGAGGTTAATGGTGAAAGAAAGAAACTTTAAGGTCAATCATGAAGTAAGTAGCCCATTCCTCTAAACCAAATTAAAAATAATGAGACTGGGGCTTGGCTAGGTACCCAACCTCGCAATGTTTTTCATCATCAATGAAATCTCACAGAAGTGAGTCAAGTGACATATGCTTGAAAAAATTAACATCTTGTAACTGTTGATAAACCACAATTCAGTAACTTGATCCTGCACTCATCAAATAATGGTATAAAGAGATTGCCCCCTTAATGTTGGCATTAAATTTCTTTAGCAAGACATTGTAATACTAATCAAGTGCATGTTTAGATATGCTGGAGCCTGCTGGAGCCTCCTTCTGCTTTTCTCAACAAGGACATGCTATCTGAAAAAACCTCATACTACACTAGTTCTGAAAGGAAAAGCCCAACAAAAAGTTATCAGAGAATCCGATCACCACTAATCTACTGAACACTCTAGTCTCTGTCAATCAAAACCCGGTATAATTTCCAACCAAAGAAATACTCGAAAGTGAATACGTCTTCCATAGAGTTCATGAAATGAACAAAGCCAGAGGGTCCAAGATGCTTTACTCTAGTTTACTGTATTTTCCACACCCGCCTCATCTTCCGCTAGAGGGTGAAGCATTTGAAACATGGTTGCCCAAACTGATGAATAGGATAAGAGATCCTTGGTAAATAGGGATCAGATTAGGATACTGATTTACATGGAACTCTGGATATATAAATTTATCCAGAAATCCAAAAGATTATTAACTCACTCCAACGTCTTAATCAGAACCATGTACATGATTTTTATTGGATTCCAAGAGCAAAGAAGCTAATGAATTAAAAAAAATAAAAATAATGGAACCTTTTGCTAATCCAGAAAGACTAAAAGCAACCATGTTTACCAAGATTTAAACAGGCAAAACACATATTTAAATAAGCCAAGAATAAAGGTTAAGGAGGGGTAAAAACGAAAGCCCAAAAAATAGGGCTCTTCTTCTTCTTCTACCTTTCGATAACCAGAACACAGCAAAGGATTTTATTGGCTTCACTTATTGGAACTCTGTTACGATCACACCTGGACCGTAGGATTAGAACTAGTTTGAGTTGTTATAACCGAAGGATTGTAACCGAATGGTACCTTCTAGAATTGTAAAAGACTATATAGTCTGAAGAGAATGGAATAGATAGTGATAAATTACAAACCAATTTTCTCTCTAATCTTCTTCTTCTAGGAGGCGGTCACCCTCGAAGTGGCTAAAACCCTAACATTTGGTGCTTTCACTGACAGAGCTCACTCCCTATGGCGAACGGCACTCATTCTTAACAACTTGAGAATTTTGTGAATCTTCTTGGTGAGACCTTAACGTGGAATGGCAAACGATTTGATTCCTTTCAATCTTCTTTGGCCAAGCTCTCTCGGTTAATGGCATCCATGGAGGAGAAGATCGATGGAGCCCTCCGTCTGCGACCTTCCACGGCCCCCTCCCCACCCCCTACCGACTACGTTACTGCCTCCCAAACCCCTCATTCCTCTTCATCACCCATTCCGACCCCGCTGTCCGCGTCCGTCACCAAACCCTATGAAGTCATCAAACCTCCGCAACATCCTATTTCATCATCCCACTCCAGTCCGATCATCCCTCTTCCACATCTGCCGTTTATCTGTGTGAACCTTCCCCCCTTCAACATCATTGCAACCACGATCTGGAATGTGTGTTATCTCAGGAAGCTTATCAGGCTTCCCTCCAAGAAAGCCCCCTGCTCAAAATGCCTCAACAGTACAGCCGATGGACTGCGTGTATAGCAGGGGTGATTGTGTAGATCGGTTTAACAACTCCCTTAAGGAGACTGGTCGATTGACTGGGTATGCTAGTGCTCAAAGGACCGAACTCTTCGTCACTACCTCAATTCGTCTACATGACCGGCCTCCTCCAACGCTGGTTCCTCTGTATTGATCCCTTTTCGCCATGGTTTCATTAGCAGGAGATTTTCACTCCAATCAACTTCTCTCATCAACACAGTATCACTATTCTTTCACTTCGCGCCTCTTTCAAAAAAATGCTGCTGATGAAAATTCCACCGTCGTTTCCGAAAATTTGTCGGAATCCGTCATCGATTTCAGGCTGAGAGAGCTCTTTGTGGACAGAAACAAGCCACTTAAGCCTACAAACCCGAATCTGATCTCCTTGATATGTTTCAAGCTTTCAGCAATTTCTCTACTCACAATAGTGACATCTCTGGAGAGTTGTAGAGGATTTCTGCAGTGCGACAATAATGCCTTCGACACTGTTCAGTTTTATAAAAATGTTTTCGAAACAAAGGAGCTCAAGCTTGGTTCCTCTATCGTCCTCCACGGCAACAGACTCGGCAATCGCTCATCACTCAAAGTTACAGCATCTTTGTCCTCTCCTCGTCCTCAGAGTATCGGTGGAGTAGCATTTCTGACGATCGTGGTGAAGAGTCTCAACTTGCTCTACGATCCAATATCGAAATCAACCCCCAAATCAGTAAGCCCAACAACAACTTCTCATTTTATGACACCATTGTTTCTGTTCTCTGTCTTTATCAAGAGATGCTAGAATTTGGTGTTCCTCATGACGGTTTTACGTTTCCTATTATAAATAGAGCTATATCATCTCTTGGGAGTAGTGTTGGAAATGGAGAAATGGTTCAGTGTCTTGCAATTCAAATGTGCTCTGGATTAGATTTATATTTTTGCAATACATTGATCGTATTGAATGGAAAGCACAGGTGTAATGGTTCTGCTCATCAAGTGTTTGATGAAATGTGTTTGAGGGATTTGGTTTCTTGGACATCAATGATTTTTGGGTATGATTGGAGTAAAAATTATAATGATGCTTTTAGGTTATTCCATGATAGGCCAATGAACAAATTTGAGCCAAGTTTGGTGATCATGGTACAAGCATGTTTTATATCTCAAAATCTACATGAAGGGAACCTTGAAGATGCATAAATTCTTTTCAATAAATTGGGGAAAAGAGATGTTGTCTCATGGAATGTCATGATTTCTGGTTCTTCCTTGTCTGGAGATCCTATAAGAGGAGCTGAGAGCATCAAGGGAATGTGTGATGAAGCCGTGCCAACCTTGAAACCTTAACTTTGGTTACCTCAGTCATTGCCAAGTTTGGTAGCCTTATTCAGGAAGAAAAGAAAGGAGTTCATGGTTATGTAACCAAGAACTTAGTTTACAGCTCCGAAGAGGGTATTAACGCCATGGAATTCTCCTGTTCCAATACTTTGATCGTTCCCTTCAACCCTGAAACTGTTAGCATTTCAAATGCAGAGACCAACCTGCTGCTACAGAAAGCTAGGAATTGGCTGCAGGGTCCACATGTCTACTACCTCTACAGAAAGCTGGGGATTGGATGAGAAATTCGTGTATTTGAAACATCAGCAACTTCTTTAGATGAATCTGTTACCATGACATCCAATGATAATGAGCTTGATGAATTCTTTGAGTTCACGGTAGAGGATTACTTCCGTAAAATCTGGGAAGCATAGGAGGCATCTCGTAGGACAAGAATAACTAAGGTAATGATTCGGGTCTGCTTCCCTCATAATTGTACATTAGATATGAGAATGGGAAGTGCATTTGATACATTCAGTGGACAGTCCTATGGAGCAAAACAGCGTCATATGCCCGACATACATATACTGAGGGCAGGGTTGGTGATACTACTTGTTAGCATTTCCCTTGCTTTTATCTGGACCAACACGGGGCGTATACTTCGGGCTGCCGGGCAAGATCCAGGTATACTACCAGCTGGAGTTTATGCTCGTTTCATGATCCCAAACCTTTTTGTATATGGTCTTCTCCAATGTCATGCCAGATTCTTACAAACACAAAACATTGTCTTTCCAATAATGATAAGCTCAAGAATTACAGCCCTCCTACATATCTTTGTCTGTTGGATTTTAGTGTTTAAACCTGGCCTGGGTTACATAGGAGCTGCATTGGCAAACTCCAGTTTCTATTGGGTCAACATCATATTCTCAGCATTTTATGTCTTTCTCTCCTGCCTGCAAGAAGACTTGGACCAGTTTCTCAAAGGAAGCATTGCATGGTGTCCTCAACTTTATAAAGCTTGCAATCTCTTCAATTGTTATGGTTTGCTTGGGTATGTGGTCATTTGAGATGATAGTTCTCTTATCTGAATCTTCCCAATCCAAAGCTAGAAATATCACCAATTTTGTCAATCAGTCTCAACACAGCCGTTTTTGTTTGGATGATCCCTTTTGGACTTGGTGGATCTATAAGTACACGATGTTTCAAATGAGTTGGATGCCAGGAGCAATGCCTCTTATGCTTTTAACAAGTATTATCAGACGGCTAATCAGCCGAAAGGAGCATGTCAGTCGTCAATGCGTGTGATGCCAACGATATCTGTTCTCCGGCAATTATACAGCAGAACCTTGAGGATAAGGTTCTTGTATATGGGGACCGCAATGTTACGGGGACGGCAATGTTACGATCACACCTGGACCATAGGATTAGAACTAGTTTGAGTTGTTATAACCGTAGGATTATAACCGAATGGTACCTTCTAGAATTGTAAAAGGATATATACTGGGAAGAGAATGGAATAGATAGTAACAAATTACAAACCAATTTCCTCTCTGATCTCCTTCTTTAGGAGGCGGTCACCCTCAAAGTGGCTAAAACCCTAACAAAATCAATCAATAGGACCTAATCAAGCTGAAATCTAAAGGATAGATTCATATCGCAGAGTCTCACTGGTTTCCAGTAATATACCCAATCAATGACAATAGAGGAAGAAAAACTTCTGCAACATACACAGTGAAATACATTAACAGAGACAAGGAGGAAAAAAATAAAGAGACGGACTTACTAGGGTTCCGCAAGTGAGCAAGAGACAGAGCTGTTGGTTGTGCCGGAAATGGAAAAGGCGCTACTGTGGGTTGGAGGAGCGCTGAGGCGATGGAGGTACCGTGAACTATTAAGCGAGAGAGCGTGGGAAAGAAGCAACCTAGATTTGAGTTGCAGAGACAACCAAAGTTTGTCGATTTCTTCCGATTACGGCGTGTATTTGGAAGGGTGTGAGAAAGTGTTGGCTGCGGTAGGATTGGAGAGAAGTTGTAGCACTAGCCATCGGCGCTGGGATGGGATTGTGTTTCGAGCAGATCTCCGGCAATGGAATGGGGTTAAGGCGCACGAGGCAGGAGCTGAGCGAGCAATGGAAGAAGGAGATGGGCGAGGGCAAGGGTCGCGGGGTAACGAGCAGGTAGTTGCAGAGAATGGGGTAAGTGGTTATTTTATTACAACGGGAGACCTATTCCGTTTTAAATATAATATTTTGATACGGTAACGAAATACCGTCTTATAACAAGACTTAATACGACTGTGTTATAATACCGTATTATATACTATAAATTATATACGACAAGTTTATACGTCCATCGTATATATATGATTATACACCACCCAAAATCTATACCGTCGCTTCTATGTATCTATATATGGGATTCGGATAAGAACTGGATGACATCCAGCTGCCGTTGGATGTTCGACAGCTGGACTAGTTTTAATCCAACAGTTTTGATAAATTAGAATCACAAATGACTTTAAAACGTTGCATAACACATAATCAACTCTCAGTTCTCCTTTCTTCTTTTCTTTCTCAATCTTTTCTTCTTCTTTTCAATCTTTTCTTCTTCGTCTTTCCAATCTTTTCTTTTCTCAATATATCTTCTTCTTCTTTTCAAAGTGGTCGCAAATCTGCCCACAATTCTAACATTTTTCTACAGCTTTCCTTCATCTCCTTTTCTTCTCCTTCTCAAACCCTTTTCTTCTTTTCAAACCCCTTTCTTAGTGGAAAGTTTAGGCTTGCAGAGGTGCACACGTCGCTCCCCAAAATTGTGACAAGTTGCACACAAGAGTAGCTTGAGAAGCTTAGATTAATCTGTCTTTATATGACGTTATTAAAATACATGTCCTATACATAAAACTATTTGATTAATGGTGGTAAACGTTTGGGTGGTAGTTGATGTTTTTTTAAAAGGTATGGGTGGTAGATGATGTTTCGAAACTATTTTAGGAGGTAGTTGAAATTTATTCTTTAATTAAATATACATGTAGAAAACCAACACCGAATGAGAGAAACGTTCAATTTCTTTCATACCATGCTCAAGTGATTCTAAGACAGAGAGTCAGCCAGGCCCAACTATGGATCCTCATCTTCAGTCACTTATAGTTGGTTTAATCTTTCCTTTACTTGAATTTCTTCACTACTTTCGACACCATTTTTTTATTAATTAGTTTTTTAATCGGATCGGCCATGTGCCCATATACTATTGGATTTATCCCAGCTAATAAATTGGATCACCAATTTGTCCCTAGCCTATGGGCCCTATAAACGATCAGATTAATATTGGATTGACTTCAGCCTTGGTCAATATCCAAACTGTTAGGTTGTGTCTTGTATTTTATAAAGTTCACACGATTACTGGATTATATTTGTATTAAGGTTTTATTTTATTATATGTATGAAATAAATCAATAATTATATGAAAATTAGGATTTTTAAGGATCTCTACATATGTAGTCTGTGGGGAAAATTTAGGTAAGTTTTAGATTATATAAATTTCTTGTTGTTCATGTCTTTCAATTCTGCATTTGTTTTCAAAAGTAATCATTACCTGACTTTTGGTTGAATTCCTACCGTCATCATTACATGAATTAGAAAAGAAAAAAAAAAACGAAAAAGATGTTATGATTCATAAAAAGGCGCTTTGTAAGAGGAAAAACAAAGGGTTTAATTCGCCAAACGGTGGGAGCGGTAGTGTAGTGGTTCGTCAATCTTACTGGTCGTAGGGGGGTGGTTTCCTTTCGGGAGTAGGAGAGCAGATGTCGTAGGATGAGTTGAGACCCCTGGTTGTTGGTCTCTTAGGGAAGGAGCTGTCCAGAAAAGATGGCGAGCCTTACTTGATGGTAAGGGTTTCGTTAGCTTCAGGGACGATAGAAGAAAGAGATCTCTGGCAGAATCCTAAGGTGTCAACAGATGGAATATGTTGTTGTTAGAATTTAGAAAGGGATTGATCAAGACAGACAATATGAAATTCTCAATGAAACACTGGAGCTCATTCTCAAACAAAGAGTTTCTTAAGGTATCGTTGTTCAAAGAAGTTCCCATTTTCTCTCTGAACTTGGATAGATGAGAATAACTCAAGTGAAAGCTACGAGCATATGAGATGAGTAACCAAGATGGAGAGAAAGAGTTTTCCCTTCTATTATAATCATGTTCTTTTCATGTTTTCGTGTTACATATATATAGATTTACCAAAGTGTGAACCTTTCTTTTTTAGACCTCTTGTCTCATAGTTGTCACTATTCGATATTTACCTATTTAGGATATAGTAGGTTAACAGACCTACGACCCCCTAGTTCGTGTTAAAACATCACGTCAGCCACCTTTCGACCCCCTTGGATGTTTTCGACCCCCTTTTGGGCTATGTTCCCCATAACCACCAAACACTATCTCTGTCATAGTGTTTTTATCAAGTAATATTCTGCCGCCCAATCGATTTGATCCAAGATCTTACGAATCGACGGGTCAGATCAGTGTATCTTTCATTAATGGTTGTTGTCAGCGTTTATGGCCATTAATGACAATCCATTAATGGCCCAACCACCTTTGTCTACTTGTCACGCCCTGTCCGAGTCAAACTAGGGGGTCGAGCATGAGCTTCCTTCAATATTTACCACAAATGCCCTCTCTCCAATACCATGGATAGACACCACGTGGTTACTCTCAAAAATTCATTTTCTACGATTGGATACATCAATTAACCATTATTTTTTCCAACAAGTTTTGAAAGGTGATTCAAGAATGGAAGCAGATGTACAATCCATCTTGGATTGGATCTTAGAGTTACCGTTTGAAGGAGCTGCTGATCAGGATGATAATAAGGTTGAAGGAGCTGCTGATCAAGATGGTAATAGGGTTACCCAATTTGACCAAGAACAAAGTGGATCATCGATAATGGTGTTTCTTTTCGGCGTTTCATCGGCGAAAATCATGCTTTGCAGGTTCGTTGCAGGTTTTGTTGATACGTGAAATTAATTAGCACATTCTTGATCATATTTAGTTTAATTTTATAATTTTTCTTAGACATTTAGTTTAATTTAATTAATGTTTTAAGTATTTTATTAATTTATTTAATTCTTAGTTATTTTTGGTTATTTGGTAGGTTTTTGAATTGGATAAAGACTAAATAAGAGGTGTCAAGACAGCTCAAAGCTTGGTGTTACATTCCTAAATGATTTGGAAGATAATTGACCAAAATCTGTCTTAAAATCAGCATTCTCCAACAAATTGGGTAAGATGCAAGATTGTAAAAGACTGATTTTATGGGACTGTAAGCTTATAAATTAAGAAGAATGAGAAAAGAAAAATACACAGAGCAAGAGGAGTTGTTCATAGAAGGGACTACAAGGCACATTGGAGGTGAAGAGTTCGAGAAGGATGGAGCTAGAAGACTAGAGAGAAATCTTGGATTCAAGCTTCATCTATTCTCATTACGAGTTCTTCCCTTTTTTCTGTGATCCCTTTGTTTATGTTTTAGAATTGTCAATGATGAATTGCTAGATTTCTTATTCTAGGATTAGGATGGATTCATTGAAATTGTGTTGATTAAATCCTTAACTTTTGAATAATTATGTTTTATACAATCTGGTATTTTTTTACATGTGATTAATTGATCACTAATTGCATATCTCAAGGTATCAATTGAGGGGGCAAAAACAGAAGATTGATATTAGTTCATAAAATATCAGTCATTGGTTGAGTATTTTCTTAGAAATAATGGCTCACCATTGTGATCTTTGTTTTTATTCTAATGAACGTAATGAGTTTGTATTAGAATCCTGCAAACACGAAAGTAGATGAAGGATTAATACGGGCATAATTTGTTATTCTTGAAAGAGATAACAGAATATCTTAAGGAATTGATCGTTGCATCAACAGAAATTTATTCAATAAGTCTGGTTTGGTTAAGCATAATTCAATTGAGGAAGTCCGAATCCTATCTTTGGTTTCATAATCTATTTATTAATTATTAATCTTGGTAATTCAGTTGTCTAAATAATATAGAGAATTAATTAGGTTTGGTAATTGAACATTCTCACTGTGGAAACGTTACTCGACTTATCATTATATTATTTGCACGACCCGTACACTTGCGGATTCGACAACAAACAAATCGGCGCCGTTGCCGGGGAGTGGTGTTTTCAATATCAAAACAAACGATTCTCTTTATTAATTTGGATTGTATTATTTTATTTTATTTTTTTTTTTTTCTTAGTGTTTCTAGTTTAATAAGGTTGTCGGGTGAATTTGTTGGTAAATTTTAATTATCTTCCAAATCATTTAGGAATATAACACCAAGCTTTGAGCTGTCTTGACACCTCTTATTTAGTCTTTATCCAATTCAAAAACCTACCAAATAACCAAAAATAACTAAGAATTAAATAAATTAATAAAATACTTAAAATATTAATTAAATTAAATTAAATGTCTAAAAAAATTATAAAATTAAACTAAATATGATCAAGAATGTGCTAATTAATTTCACGTATCATTTGTGAGTACCACCGATCAGTGAGGTAGTCAGTTACAAGGATCCAGAATGGATTGATAGTGTCTCTGGCTCAATCGATCGATAGTGTCTTGGATTTGTTGCATGTGGGTTCTGATCAACAAAGGAAGGAAATCTCTTTGTTTGGTAGGATTTCAAGGAATAATCCTATGGAAGTTGAAACAAGGTTGCATGTAGCAAGGAATGGAGCGATGATAATTGTTCATGGATTTAGTTGGATTGAAAAGGTTTTCCCTTGAATTTGATGGCAGGTTTGAATTCTAGTACGGGGTACATCATGACCAGTGGATGCTGCACCATGGGTAAAGAAGGACTGAAAGGCTGTGGTGAGGAGTTGGTTCTCTAGGTCTACGCTAGAGGTGCATAAGTGAGAGGCTCGGGTTCCAGGTATATCTAGAGTTGCAACAGATTATAAGTGACATTATCTTTCCAATGATGCTGTGGTAGTGGAAAAAGTAGAGTCATATCACTTCCTATGGTGGTGAATTGTATAGGACACCCACACAGGGTGTGGGCTATGCCCGTTTGGGTGTAACGGTTTGACAGAAACGGGTTTACAGACTCAACGTCAACGAATTCCTCTTCAAGGTAGCTCACAGAATTCAAGCCAGGTAGAGATTTGTTAGATTATGTCTTGTATTCTGTGGGATCTATACGGTTACTAAGTTATACTTAAGGGTGTCAAAACTGAGCCCGACCCGGTAGCATGGACTGAGCCAGCCTGATATAACCCGAACCCAGGCCAGACCGAGCCTTAATGGACAGATTTTGGTCTGAACTTGTAAAGTCTGACACCGTTTCAGCCCAAACCGAAACCAAACCGGACCAGTCCATTAAGAAGCCCGAATTAGCCCAAATCGATAAAACCCAATCCGAACATCCGTAAGGTCCGTTCGGGCCCAATTTCTTAATTTTAATGGTTTTAAATTTTAATAGATTGTGTTACACTATTAGAGTTCACTTCATGATCTAGAAAATTATGTGAATCTATAGTTGAAAAGACTACGTTAATTGTTATAGTTTATTAAATTACATACATATGAAAGAAATAATGCTAATTTTATAGATAGAAATAATAAAATAGGCTACATAGTTTACATATAAAAGGAGTCCGATAAACCCGATAAGCCAGATCCGGACCGAACCAATCCGAAATCACCTCAATAAACTTAACCCGATAACAAATCGACACCGGACCAGCCTGTTAGTTATTGTGTCCAGCGCAGTCCACCCCAGCCCGAACTCTTAATGGACATGTTTTGGGCTGGACTTATAAAACCCAACACCGGTTCAATCCGGATCAAATCCGGCCCAAACCAGCCCGTTGACACCCTTAGTTATACTTATATTAAGGTTTGGGTCTACTACATGTACGAGATAAATCAGTAATTATGTGGGGATTATGATTGCTAGGGATCCCTATATATTATCTCTGTGAGGAAAACCCTAGGTAAGGTGACAGCTGTAAAACTGACAGATGAGATAAGCCTATCAAGTAGAGAGAACTATAGAATTTTCTTGGTAATAACGATTTCTCTTTTCTTTGGTGAATACAGGCATCCCACGATGAGGTGCTGAACCACATAAATTTCTTCTTGTTTATGTCTCCCAATCCCAACACAAACCCCATTGTTGACCCATAAACTCTATTATTCAGGAAGCAACCAAGCATAATGAAGTGGGTTGACTTAGACTCGGCCCATATGCACCCAATTAAATGAACAGGGGCTATAGATGCATGCCCTAGTCCAGCCCATTTATGATCGAGTTAGTTTTGATAATATGTCAATTTTCTTCCCAAATCGAGTTTTTCAAGTGGCAAAATGGAACATTGAAAAATATAAGAACATTTAGTTGAATTTAGATATAAAATTTGACGTGTGACTAATCCAAACCATGTGCTCTTTATCTAACTAACCATGTGCTCTTTATCTAACTATCCTTATGGCTATGGCAACATCATCATTTATGTAGTAGAATGAGGGTAGATTGCACGGGAAGCCCTTCCTAGGTGGGCCGTACAAAAATCTTTTACCTAAATTAAATGATAAAGAATTACCTTAATTTTAATTACTTTATGGTCATAAATAAATAAAGAAACCCAATTGGAGAGTTTTTTTTTTCTTTTCTTCGGTGCAGGGATTGGAAGGGAAATAAATTACATGTGGCTAGGTTCCATGCCTTAGTGAAGACATTTCATAAGAGGTTTATTAGGCCAAACGCAATACAAGTCCATTGATTAATTGAGCCTCTTTCTTTGGCGATCTAATTACATCAGGTTGATAGAGATGCAAATGGATAGTAAAAAATTTAGAATTAATTCATATCCATATCTATTTAGGGGCATTTGTATCCGTTCGGGGCTATCCAGATCTAAATTCGAATAATCATAAACATAATCTCTCCGATCCAAATAGATACTTTACAAATCTTAAAAGTTAAGAAGCCAATATTGATCCTAAGGTCCTTGAAGATTTGGCAGGTAGAATGAAAAAAAAATCATGAGATTATTAAGACAATGGATAGACATGGTATTTTATTATTTGTTTACATAAATCAGAGATGTAAACAAATAATAAAATACACAAATTCCATTTGCATCTCTATCTAGATAAAGGGTATTCATATCTAGTCGGATCAAAATCGTCTCATCCCTGAGATTCGGGAGGCGTGGCGGCGACCCCACTGGATGGTCGCCATGTGGGGGTTGGATGAATCCGACCCCTCCGTTCGAGCCGACACTCTCTTGTCGGCTCGGCTTGTCGGCTCGAACGGAGGGGTCAGATTCATCCGACCTCCACATGGCGACCATCCAGTGGGGTCGCCGCCATGCCTCCCGAATCTCAGGGATGAGACGATTTGAATCCTATCTAGTCAGGGGGTATCTAAATCTGTATTATTTCGTATCGGATCTATTTACATCTCTATAGACTGAGCTGAGAAATGCCACAACCATACCTTTGTGTGTTTTGAACACCAATCATATGTTGACCATAGTTTTCAATGGCAAGAAAAGTGGATCACTCAATCGAGCCTTTTGATTTGGTTGTCTATATATCTATTTCGTAATGAGACTTTGACTATAACTATTGAATGCTTGGGAGAGGGACGGTATCTTTAAGGAACAAGGTGCATGAAAACCTGGAGTCAAACATATGAAGTTGTTTGAATAAGTAAATACATCCTGCACTCTACTTGTAGGTACCAACCAACTGAGAAAGCAGTGTCTTTCCTTGACGAGTTATAGTATATGCTAGTAAAAGTTTGTGAGACAATTTAACATATGGTAATTGCATATTTTCAAACAATAAATCTTGATTCACTTATATTTATAAATATGGGAGGATGATCTACAAGTTAATGGAGCAATGGAGCATATTAGAATCTTATATGTTAGTCGGTAAAATGGAAGTACAAGAAAAACCGATAACTGATCACTTGGAGGAAAAAGAGAGACGTACTTGTCATATTTAGAATATTTCTACGGTGTGCTATGTTTACTATTCTTTCATAGAAAGGCTTATAGATCACTCGTGTCGCAGCAAAGAAAACGGTACCTAGGTTCCTATTAAATGGAGTTCTCACATAATGATACTATAGTGGTGGGTTTTTCCTTTATCCACTACCCTTGAAAGCACAAGTAATGATACAATATTTTATACCGATCAGATTTCAAAGAAGAGAGAGAGAGAGGGATCCACATCCTCTCCCGCCTGAGTTTGGGCGGGAGAGTTGGCGGCTTAGATGGATGGCCGCCACCTGACTCTCAGGTGGATCCTAGCCCTCCATCCCAGTCGACACCCTTGTCGGCTCAGCTTGTCGGCTCAGGTGTCGATTCAAATGGAGGGCTTGGATCCACCTGAGAGCCAGGTGATGGTCATCCATCCAGACCGCCAACTCTCCCGCCCAAACTCGGACGGGAGAGGATTTCCCATGTAATAAATAAAGAATGGACAAGTGATCATTGGTATGCTAGTCGACCGCCTTTTTCGGGAGTTGCGTAGGACACTGTTACAAGTTTGAGAGTCCACGGGCATTTTAGACACTTTGTATCCAATGAAATTATTTATCCTCTTTAGGAGATAACTTGATTCTCTTCCTTAGGAATCCCAGATGAGGAACCTTAGGAGAGTTGCCGACTCCAACTATTGTCTGTGTACGATCTACATTAGATTCTACCTGTAGCTGTACAATACTTTTCTCCTTTCGTTTTTTGCAATAAATTTTAATTACTTATAAAATAAAATAAAAACGGAATAAGAGTTTCACATTATCTTACCAAGTTAATAATTCATCACATGGCATAAAAATAGCTTTATTTGGAATGCTTTTTTAGTTATCTTTAAATTGAATAAATATATTTTCCCCATAATTATAATACAAGAGGATTCATTCTCTCCTTGCATTAATGCCATAATGAAAACGTGTTTCATTCAAGCTTCTCTATAGAAGCTTATACAGCAATGACATTATCATTAGGGATAATTCTTTAATTTTTTTTATTTTTTATTTTTGGTAAAAGTTTCTTTAAAGATTCAAACATTATGAAGCATCGAAGAGGCTTTTCTAAGGGCAGGTGGCCTGTCGGCATCAATGTAGGTAGGGCGTGGGCCAGAGGGATTGGCGGAAGCGAGAGGTAGACACATTGGTGTTTGCATAGTTTTCAAGCCGTCGTTTAGATTGGAATATGATTAATAAATTGAATACCATTCGAATGTAACGGTATTTGAATACCCTTACATGGATAGTTGAGGACTCAAATATCTATACATCTTTATTAAAACTCAACGGGAAAATAACAATAGAGGTATTTAACGTTTTGAGAAATTATACTATAAGTACCTCATGTTTCTTTCATGTTACACGGTTGGGGTACCTTTTATTTTGATATTTTCAATTTTAACCCTGTTTGGTAAAGTATATAGAAGAAGAGGAGGAGATAAAATACAAAGATTTCCTTCTGCCGTCTTCTTTGTCGTTCTCTTTCCCAAATCGAAGTCCGACTCCTGTGTTCTTTTTGAAAACACAGCAATTAGAACGAATTGAGATGGAAATGAATTGTCAAAGCAAATGAAAGGTGGGATTTTTAGCCTTGTCAGTTGAAAATAGAGATGAAGTTTGCCAGCATTTGGGGCTCTTGTGATCCATTGTTGTGAGGTAAGAAGGGATTACAGATTTGGGAATAGTAGAATCTATCGTTTTCTCGGCAAATTTACCAATTTGAAACATTTTGTAGTAAAACAGCCTCTCTCTCTCTCTCTCTCTCTCTCTCTCTCTCTCTCTCTCTCCACTAACAGTGACAAAGAAATAGTAGTGCTTAAGGAAGACTCATTGACCTTAAGATGTTTGCAATTAAGTCAAAAAAACTATTTCTTTAAAACCCACTTCAGAATCAACTCTCCCCAAAATCTCCAAAATGCATATAACAGTTTCACTCTGAGAAAAGAAGAATAGGACAATGATGGTGTGGTGAGTCTTGATCTTTCGTAAACTGATAACAACTTATTGAAGCTGATTTTTATTAGAAAAACAGAAAAGATAAGTAGTCAAAGAAGAAAAGAAAAATCTAGAAGAAGATTCGTAATCGGTTTTCGTTGTTGGGTTGTGTCTTGTATTCTGTGGGATCCACACAATTAATAGAGTTGTACTTGTATTAGGGTTTGGTCTATTACATGTATGGGATAAACTTATAATTGTGGTGGGATTGGAGTTTCTAGGTTTCCTTATATATTGTCTCTGTGTGGAAAAACCTAGGTAAGGCTACAAAAACTGTAGAGAATTCTCCTCTGACAGTGGAGAGCTGGAACACTGTAAGGCTGACAGATGAGATAGGCCTGTCAGGTAGAGAATACTGTAGACTGTTCTTGGGAATAGAAGAAAGTCACTCTTTTCTCTGGTGGATGTAGGCATCCCACGATGGGGTGCTGAACCACGTTAATTCTTCGTGTGCTTCTTGTTTGTTTGCGTTCTCCCAATCCTAACAAGTGGTATCAGAGCTAAGTTCGACAGATCGATCATTGATCTGATATAAAGAGGGAGGCGTGGAAGATATGAAGAAGAAAAAAAAAAAGGTTTAGGGTTTCTGCTGATTTTTTGAGAAACCTTATGGCTCGGTGTCCTATTAGTGGTCAAGCAACGTGGATTAAGGTTTCAGGCAATACTTCAGCAAAGAGAAACCCTAAGGCTGTAAGGATGGGTCTACCTAGGATTTTCGGTGGGACCGTGAAAACTACTCTAATAGGGTAGAGGAATGAACTGACTAAGCAGAAAGAGGATCTACTCTCATGGGAGGCAATGACTGGAGAAGTACCGACGACAATGGTGTTCATGACTAGTAGGGGGCTCAAGGAATCAATGGCGTTCGGTGGTATGATCTCGATGGTGAACAAGTCCTCTGGCCAGGTAGAGGGAGTGATCCCAGTGAGCCAGAGGCGGTCGACGATACCTAGTTGGAGCGAGGAGGCGGTGGTGTTATCGACTGATGGCTCTCGTTCTGCAGATGGTGCGTTGCAGGTAGTGTTGGAATCTGCGACTGTGGTTGTGTCGATGGCCACGTGTTGGGTGCTGTTGGAGTCTCACCCAGGCCACAGGAGATCAACGATAGGAAGTGTAGGGGGCCTTGCAGATCCGCCTACTAGGGTTCTGCAAATAGAAGTAGGAACTAGAGAGAGTGGCGAGGAAGGCACACAGTGTTCTGCCAGTAGCGACGGGTGTATCGGCACCTTCAGGAGTTGCAGGTGCTTAGGGAGATTATTTACATATTGCGCTATTGTCGCAGTTGAGTGTGAATGAATCTCCGACTCTGTTATTGCATACGATGTATTCGTTTGTGGTACTTGGGAAGAACAGAAGGCCTTTGGGACGTCGTTTATGCGTGGGGTTCTTGATGGAGAAAAGAACCCACGATATCCATTGACGACGTTGGGTTCTCTGCGAAAAAAAAGAAAAAGAAAATAAAAAGAGGAAAAGTATAATCATTACTGAAAAGTGTAATGATGAGGTGTGGTTCTTTTAGTTTTTTGGATATTTTTTTTTTTGGATTTCCACGGTTACTTTGGAAGAAAGAACAAATGGTTTTTCCCATGGTTGAAAGTGATTAAAAAAAAAAAAAAAAAAAGGAGAGAGGGAGATAGTAGGTGGATCGGGTGACTTCCATTATGGAAGGAGTATCCAAAATTGCTATTTCTGAAATGATTGAAATAGATTCAGTAATGCAAACCTGCGGAGGTTACTCAATATGATTAGCTTGGTATGGCAGCAAATCTGCAAGAGAATCTGGTAGGCCTCGAATGGTGGTGGAACGATTACAACAGCAGTATCGCACGTGGATCTTGGTGGTAGTTGAGTGGATGGTATTACACCAGGTGGTATCGCACGTGGATCTTGGTGGTAGTCGAGTGGATGGTCAGCGACGGCTGGAAGATCGTGTTCAGATTGATGGGACGATGGTAGCTGTTCGTGGATCTGATCGGATCGAGTGTTGGATTTGACGGTGTGATTGAATCCCGGCACGGTGCTCATAATGGCCAGTTTATGCTGCACCGCGGGGTAAAGGATGACTGGCGGGTTGGGACAAGAAGTCGGATCTCTAAGTCTGCATTAGAGATGCAGAGGTGAGAGACTTGGATTCCAGGTGCAATTGGAGTTGCAGAGGGCTGGGATGAGGAGTCGGTTCTCAAGGTCTGCATTGGAGGTGCGGTGGTGAGAGGCTCGGGTTCCAGGTGCAACTGGAGTTGCAGGAAGACTGTGTGTGACGGTGATCTTTCCGGTGATCTTTGCGAAGTGGGAGAGATAAAGTCACTTCACATTGTGCGGCGGTGAGCTGTACGGGACACCCAGACGGGGTGTGGGCTATGCTGGTTTGGGTATAGCGTTTTGGCAGAGACAGATTTACAGAATCAACATCAACGGGTTCTTCTTCAAGGTGGTTTGCAGAATTCAAGCCAGGTGGAGATTTGTTGGGTTGTGTCTTGTATTCTGTGGGATCCACACAATTAATAGAGTTGTACTTGTATTAGGGTTTGGTCTATTACATGTATGGGATAAACTTATAATTGTGGTGGGATTGGAGTTTTTAGGTTTTCCTATATATTGTCTCTGTGTGGGAAAACCTAGGTAAGGCTACAAAGGCTGTAGAGGATTCTCCTCTGACAGTGGAGAGCTGGAACGCTATAAGGCTGACAGATGAGATAGGCATGTCAGGTAGAAAATACTATAGACTGTTCTTGGGAATAGAAGAAAGTCACTCTTTTCTCTGGTGGATGTAGGCATCCCACGATGGGGTGCTGAACCACGTTAATTCTTCGTGTGCTTCTTGTTTGTTTGCGTTCTCCCGATCCTAACATTCGTATGGAGGCGGTATAAGAAACAAATATTAATATAAAAGGAAGAAAATCGAGATGAAAGGGGTGACATTTTTTTGAAAGAAAAATCGGGGAGAAAGAGGATAGCCTCACAAAAAGGGATTCGGATCATCTCCAGTTCTTGTTAGAACTGGATGACATCCGGCTGCCGTTGGATGTTCGATAGCTGGACTAGTTTTAATCCAACAGTTTTGTTGAATTAGAATCACAAATGACTTTAAAATGTTGCATAACACATAATCAACTTTCTCAGTTCTTCTTTCTTCTTTTCCTTCTCAATCTTTTCTTCTTCTTTTCAATCTTTTCTTCTTCGTCTTTCCAATTTCCAATCTTTTCTTTTCTCAATATATCTTCTACTTCTTTTCAAATTGGTCGCAAATCTGCCCACGATTCTAACATTTTTCTGCAGCTTTCCTTTATCTCCTTTTCTTCTCCTTCTCAAACCCTTTTCTTCTTTTCAAACCCCCCTTCTTAGTGGAAAGTTTAGGCTTACAGAAGCGCACACGTCGCTCCCCAAAAAGTTAGATTTGTGGGCAGATTTGGTGGTTCGAAGACTACTTTGAGTTGCACGAAAACAAATTATAACTAGTTTGAGAAGAAGAAGAAATGTTTCGAAGAAGACCAGTATGAGAAGAAAAGATTGAGAAGAAGATTAATTTGAGAAGAAGAAGAAGAACTGAGAGAGGGTGACCAAATCTCCCTTCCGATCTTGAATCCAGAAAAAGAAGAAGTTCTTCCAACGCTCCCTCGAGCACACAATCTGTCTTGGGATTTTGTGGTTTCTTTCTCAGAGGTGTTTTACAAAAGAAATTTCAGAAAGATCATTTGATTGTGTGTTATGTAACGTATTAAAGTTATTTGAGATCTTAATTTATCAAAACCATTGGATTAAAACTAGTCCAACTGCCGGACATCCAACGGCAACTGGATGTCATCCAGTTCTAACAAGAGCTGGAGACGATCCAAATCCCACAAAAACAGGGGTTTGAGGGAAGAGGGGAGAAAAAGGGTTTCTCAGAGAGGAATCAAGAAACTAGGAACCATCGATTACAGTGATAAGAAGATGATCGATATTTTCGTCTGAAATCGATCTCAGACTTTCATTTGGGAAAGAGAGAACGAAGAAGACGACAATCAGTTTCAGTTGGGAGGTCACCAAAGTAGAAAGAAGTGTTGGGTTTAGGGATTTTGGGGGAGGGATTGGATCAACAGGAAGGGGGAGCTGCAAAAGATGTTCTCGTTCCGAGAGATTTGCATGTTTTCCAAGAGATTTGCGTTGGAGGATGAGGTAGTGGTAAGGCTAATCTTGAAAATAAAAAAATAACTATATCAAATACGATTTTTGAAACATGAGATTAAGATATCTATGGTATAATTTCTCAAAACGTTGGGTATCTCTGGTGCAATTTACCCAAACTTAAATTTTGAAGAAGTATCGTTTACATCATCATTTAATTTAGGAAAAATTAGCACTTCACCTGTAATTTGTCCTTAACCCCAGCACACCCTAACCTTTCAAAAAATTACAACTTTGCCTTTTTTTGGATGGTGTTAAAGTTAACGCTAAATGAATAAATATACCCATGCGTATTTTAAAGGCAATCTGTCATTTTCAAAAGGAAAATACCTTTTTAACATTCCCTTCTAACGTACAATTTCACAATTACATTTCACTATCAATCTACGAAAATCTCTGAGATTATCTGCAACATGAAGAATCGATGGGGTTCAGAGTCGGTGGTGGTGATGGCGAGGAAGAAAACAACAACAATGGGTTTCTGGCATTAGAAGGATTGTTTGACTATTCCAATGGATTTTATGGCAATGAATCTGAATTATTGGAATTGTCATGGCGGCCCGAATCTCGCCCTACGCAATAGTGAAACTACGATTAACTGTGCTGGATTTTTAACGGGTTGGAGTTGTGATGTTTATAAATAGTGATATTGTAAATTGAAAAAGAACCAAAAAAGAAAAAAAGAAATAAGAAATCAAAATGATGATAGATTGGGTGTAGAATCAAAGCAAAGTAACCCTACTTTTATTCTAGAAATTTGTTTGAATTTATTTTTTATTTTTTTATTCTAAATTATCTCATCAAAGACCAAATGCGCCTATTGCATTAATGGAAAGATCGACCCTCTACCGACTCTGTTCCGATTGCAATCTTGATTGAAATTCCTCGAGAAACCAAAAAGACAACAATCTGTAAAACCCTAGAATATTTTTAAGTAAATAACTTACCTATTGGCCATAGTTGTAGGTTCGGTTCTGCCGTTCAGGTCAAATGCACAGTAATTCATTGTCGGCAACCAAGATTCTTCCGTTGTTCTTCCTTCAACTAGCTTTTGTCCTTCTTCTCCTTGCAGATCAAGAACAAAATGAGAAAGAGAAGTTCTTTCTCAACAGTATAGGTAATAGTTAAAGGGGGGTAAATTGTCTGTCCACTTTACCATTTTGGCATTTTGGGAAATAAAATTTAAATCTCTTCTTTGTGTCCTCAAGTTAACGGAAATGACTAACGGAATTGATGTTTTTGTTATTTATCTTGATTTTTGGGGTTGTCTTTATAATTGTTTGAAAGGTTTAAAGTGTATTTGGGTTAAGGGCAAACTACTGGACAAGTACCTGTAATTTTTCCTTTATTTTGTTTGGGTAAGTTCCAATCACATCCCAGTTTCTCACATTGGGATATAAGGCCTTTCCACGTTTAAAAAAAAAATAGTTAAGGAATTTTTTACTTGTAATGTTTTAATCGCTCCATTTCACATTCAAATAGTTCTCAAAGGAATTGCCAAAGCTACCTCTATATAATGAGGTTTTCGTAACGATGTAATGAGTGTACATTAAAAAGAATCAATTACAACCATATGTTGTAACAACCCTTATTATATTCATAAGTACCCATTAATTAACAGATATTAAGGCAACACTTTGTTGGAGTACGTAAGCAACTCGAGAAAATGATGAATTGATTGATTCACTAAAAGTTTTCCCAAATAAATACTTAACCAATCACAAAAGCACAATGAGAGTGAAGACATGCAAGAGGAGGAGCTAAGACAATGAATTTGTTCCTCAAGTGCCCTTGGATCAATATATAGCAAATGATTTTTTTTTGGTTTATTCTCTCATGTGATCATAACTTCCTTTTATGGTAAGAGTTATGATCACACGAGATCGATCATCTAGAGTTAGGGTTTCATCTGTTCTTTGGTGATTCTTTCTAGTGCAGATGGTTGGATGAAGAACTGCAAGTTTGACCTTGTTAATTCGAACCCATTCGAATCAGACCTGAGCCTGGAGGAGTTAAACCTGCCCTGAGCCCTGATAGAACTGGATTTGGGCCCATGTTCTATTAAACCCTGGTAGGATTAGACCGGGCCCTTGGTTGAAGCTTTGGGCTGAGTCCGGTCTGGCCCAACCTGACCTAGTATCTATAATTGTATTATGGGCTTGTAGCTTTGTATTATATATTTAGTTTTATATGTATATAATGAATTACATAATACAATAATATATATATTATAAATACAAAAGATAAAACCCATCGTGATATATATATATATATCAAGATGAAACTGGATTAGCCTGGCCCTGTTAGGGGCAGGGTTTGGGCCAGGTTCAGGGTTGTCTAAGATTGGGCTTGGATTTTAGAATATTGCTCAATCCAACTCCACCTGTTGCAGCCCCTAGTTAGATGTTTGCGGATGAAGATAAACTGGAAGGGCTTCGAAAGTGTAGGATGAGTTCACAGACTTCTCTGGCGACAAAGATCAGCAAAGTGGTATGGTTTGTTTCATCATACAAAGTTGCTATTTTTCTTTTTTGCAAAATTTTAATAATTTTTTTAAAATTCAAATATTCACTTTATTATTATTATTATTTTTTTTTTTTTTCTCTTTTCTACTTTAGCACTCAACGATTTGGCTGGAGAAGAATTAGAAGACCATTGTTCAGTTGTGGAAGTTTTGTATGTTGCAGCTAAAATTTGTGCGGGGATCTTCCAAGGTGAGAATCATTTGCAGACGACGAAGGAGAAGAACAAAAGAAGTCGGGCTTTTTACCCTGTCGGATCGCTCTGATACTTATGTTAGGACTCTCAACAGCAAACAATAAATGGGGGAGGTACTTTGAAAGTCTGACTATAAAGTATAAACTATAAAGCAACAGTAAATGCTGATATGAAAGATGGTGAAACCTTGAGATTTGAGCTCTTTTTATAAAGATTTGGAATGGGTCAGAAGTGGGTTCCATGCACTTTGGAGTACAATGTCAAAATTCTCGAGGCCGATTTGTCTCTGACTTAAGTTAATAATGAAAAATTATGGATTTACCCTTGAGTGTTCTTTTAATAAAAAGACGATTTTCCCTCCACTGGCTTAGGGCTCGGAGGATGACCACATATCGCGCTTCTACTAGATTTATTTATACCCAACACTACATAACTATTTCTTTGAAATTAGGTACAATCATGATAAAGGGGGTTCTCGCTAAGGCAGTCGATTCAGGCAAACCACTACCATAAACTCCACTGAGCTGAAGAAAGATAGTGTGGCCATTGAATTGAACGATCAATCATTCACTAGTGTTTTTTCTTTTTCTTTTTTTCTTTTTCTATTTTTGTGAAAGGGGAAGGGGGTGTTCCAGTTGTTCTTCTTTCTTTGTCTTGGTGTCCATGCAAACGGTGGCACGGTGGGGGAATTTTTTATTTCTCTCTTTGGGTTTTGGCATTTTTTTTTCTCAAATGCTAGAGAAGGGAGATTGTAGGATATTTTTTCCAAATGCAACTTCCATCTGTTTCTGCAACTGCCTTTCTTTATGGAGGGGATTTAGAAATTTTCGAACAGAGAAAAGATTGAGAGAACAGAGCATGAAAAGGAAGATGATAAGAGATTACAATTTAGTTTACCTCGTGAATGGTGCCAGTTTAGGGGGTTAGTCGTAGGTAGGGATGTCAACGGGCTGGGCTTTTTAAAACCCAATTCCTACCTTGGGTCTCTTAAAGCCAGCCCTAAACCTAGACAAGCCCTCTCAAGATCAAACAAACCCTCAACCCTTGCCCAACCATATCAGGGCTCAAGGCGGGGCCATGTTGGCCCTGGTCACTTGAGCAGACTTCAATGACAAACAAAAGTAAAGTAAAAAGGGTAAAGTATATGAACCTCCCTTGTATTTTGGTTAAAAGACACGAATCTCTCTTATCATGTTTAAAGGATATAAATGTTAGACTTTTTACAGTTCACAGGGTTTCTTCCTAAACCCTAATATCCATACAGAGATCTAGAATACAATGATGTTCAATGTAAACAATAATAATAAAGACATACCTGAGAGTAGAAGATTGATTTCCGCCGGTAATCTCCAAGAATGGTGTTGGAGCTTTGATCACGGTCTTCCACAGCCTGTAGAGGTTCCACGTCTTTCTCACTGTTCGTGGGTACAGAGAGAGGAAAACAACTATGGCTGCAGGGACTCATGACCTAGTATATATAATACTGTCACAAACCCTAATCAGTCCCACACTGTAATAGGGATTGCCTATCTCTTTATCTTGTGACGAACCAGACCGAACTGGTCTAACCTAGTGACATAGACTCCCACTGATCAATGGGCCTAGTAATTAATTAAGCCCACATATATATATTCCAACAATAAATTCCTCTCAATTTTGAAATTCATGACACTTATAACTACAGCATGTTAATTAAAGAACAGTAACTACTGATGTCATGTAGGCAAATTAATTATAATAACCATACTATCTCACCACCATCACCAAACATAACCACGATGTCTCGGCAATATTTCAATCAATTTCTGGAGAAGGTGCTATTTTGTTCAGTTGCGACATCTCGATTACAACTCTGGCGAGTTCATCAATTCACGATCGAATCTTTAGTGAGTTCATTATTTTGCTATCGATCTCTGACAAATTGCCTCATCGTGAAGTGGCCACACAGCTTAGCTTCCTGATTCCTAAGTTCCTGACCCGTTGAGTCCACGGATTTGGAATCCGAAGCCGCAATAAACCACTCAGAACTATCTTTCTATTTTGATTGTAAATGTTGAAACAAGGACCTGGGTTTCAAGAGAATCAAACCAGCGTACATCAACTCTTCGATTTTCTCCCTTAAATTCTTAATTCTGATTCTATTCTAGTTCTGATCTATCCAATTAATTCTGGCTTGTTCTTTGTTTTTTGTAGATCCTGTGTTGCAAATCAGTCTCTGCATGCTAATGGTGGGATGAAATAATCGTAGAAGTTTTTGTTGATCAAGTAAAGTTCTTCGTTTCTTTTTAGGATGGGTTTAGGTTTATTGGATTACTGGTATGGATGTAAATGGATAGTAGAAAATTCAAATTCGATTCGAATCTGTATCCGTTTAAAGGAATCCGAATCTTTACAATCGGATTCGGATGCAAATTCGGACAGGTGAGGTTAGAGCCGGAGCCGAAAACCCGGATAACAATTTATCCGATCGGATTTAATCCTCTCCGAAACAAAAATGTGAACAATCAAAGTGAGTCATCCCATAGAGCATACATTGTTTCAATTTTCAACTTTCAACTTTATAGGTTAGAGAGCCCATTGATTTAAAACACAGTTGCATACCTTCTCTTTCAAGTTGTGGCATATTGTTTAAGATTAAAGCTGTTTTTTTTTTTTTTTTTTTGGAATTGGAGTCGGTCTGTCAAGTCTGTCAGAGACTCAGACACCAGTTTTCTAAATTCATCTGTATTGTTCTTCTTATTTCTTTCCCATTCTTCTTTCTCCTTTTTCTTTATTTTTTTTTTCTTGCTTTTGCTACTTTCTCCTTTTGCTATTGCTTCGTTCTGTTGCTTTTCCATCTTCTTTTTCTTCAATTAGGAAAAAAAACCGTGTAACTGTCATCGAGAGAAAGTATAAAAAAAAGAGAAGAATCGAAAGTTGCAGAGAGAGAGAGAGAGAGAAAGGGAGCGTGAAGGGATGATTATAAGGATGAGAAAAAGATGAGGAGCATTTGGGTCAAACCACGGCATGGCGGTACTGGTTGGGTAGGGGTCGCGCCGACGGCGAAGGTGAAGTGGGGCTCACCGGCGCTGGAAGTGGGGACTTCGGCCATTAGTTTTTTCTTTATATTTTTTTTTATTTTTGGTTACCGTTGATTTTTGATGTTGTGCCCTACCATTGCTTGTGCTGATCTATTCTTGGAGATCCAAATGCGAAGTCACAGTTTAACCTTTGCCGTTTCTTGTGTTCTTGGGAGTCATTTAGCTTTTGCCGTTTCTTCTATTTTAGTTTTTCCTCTTTCATTTTCTCAATTTTATTGGATGGTGATAGTGCGGTGGGTGGTTGAGGGAAAAATGGGGAGTAAGTGAAATATGTTTCGATTTTCAACCGCCCACTACCTGGCCGATTGAAGATGTAGAATGGCCGATCGAAGATGTAGAATGCAGACCATCTCCATCTCTATCCTGTAACTTGTAAGTTTAGTTTCCTTAATCCCTTCTCTTCTGGAAACAGCAAAGATAGTTTCGTCGTTTCAAGCCTTCAGCAGCCTTAGATGCATCAGGAGTGGGCAACACAACACAGCGATGTTCTTTCGGAATCGGATCGGATGTTAACCGGGTAATCCGGTTAACATGCGAATTCGAATTTGGATTTTCATTATTCTAATCTGCCAGATGCGGATGGGATTGTCAAATTTCGGATTCGAATTCGGATAGTACCCTATCCATACCGAATTCGATCCGTTTACATCCTTAATTACTGGTTGCTTCTCCAAGATGTCGCAACAGAACAAAATAGCACCGTCTCTGGAAATTGATCGAAATATTGCCATGGAATCAGAGATACCGAATGCCATCCTCTCGGAAGCGAGTGGAAGAATCTCTAACTAATTTCTGATCTTTCCCCTTCTTTGTCTACGCACTCCCTTTTGATTTCACGAAAAAATTCACAAAATTCTGAAATTGAAATCAGGGGTGATGGCACAGTCCTACTAGGAAAACAGGGCAAAGCTCACAGATCTGAGATATGGTTAATTAAATTAAAATTTTAGAACAGAAAATTAGATAATACGAAACCAGAATTTAATCCACAAAATTTCAGATCAATCTGAAAAAATCTGAGAGTTATGATACGAATTCGGATAGAGAAAATAGGTCTTTGTAAGTCAGGGAAGAATTTCAATGGTGCACATCAAAACCTACATCGTCAGTCATATGACAATGAAACGGAAACAATCAGAATTCTCTTCGATCAAGACGTCCGCGTCAAAATGGAAGGGCAGCTCCAGGAGTCTGCTGAATATGTGAATATGTGAGGAAGTTGAGGGAGCTTCTTCTGCCTTCCCATGAGCCTGTTAGCCTTTGAGAGGCTTGAATTGATGTCGTACCTGAACGCGACGTTCCATTTCTTTGGAGCTGGATGGACCTTGCTCTCGGTTGATTCTTAACCAACAGAGAGAAAATCCTAATAGAGAGAAACGAAGGAAGGGTCGAAGGGGTGAGGGAGAAAATAAGAAGGAAGAATGAAGGGGCCAGAGACAAGGATCAATGGGTAAAAGTGTGAAACAGAATAGGATGGAGTCGTTAGGAGTTAGGATGGAGGGAAAATGATAGAGATTAGGTTTTTTTTCATTAGGGTTTCGTTGCTGTGAAGATCCGTGAAGATGTATGTGTATATAGAGGAATAATATTATATAATTTTTACAAGGTAAGGCTGCGCTGGGCCGGACCAAGCTCAGCTTGAGGCTTCAACCCAGGCCCAGACCAACCCTACGGGGGTCCAGAAAAAATGAATCCAAATTTGGCCTTGTCTTGAGTCAGGAATCAGGATGGATTTGGCCTTGTTTGGGCTTACGACTGGATCGGGCCAAATTGACACCCCTAATAATCGCTGAGTTTTTATGTCGGATTCGATATAATGATCGGTTAAAATTGGGTAATAGAAACCCTTGAGTCTTTGACTACCATGTGTCGGCCGATTGAACCTCACTCGGCACTCGCTTGAGAGGAGCCAGATGGAATTCAGCTTTGACCTTAATATATTCAAGAAATATTTCACCCACCCCTTGCACTTTTCTTTTAAGTCGTCCAATCCCCAACTTCATGATTAATGTCACACACTTAAACACTCATTTCCTTTTTCCTTCGATTAGACTCCCACATTTTTATTTGATTATTAAGTTATTAAAGAGGGTAATTAGGTAATTTTGTATTTTCTGTTAGTCAACTTAACGGGATGGGGGGTGGAGGAGAGGACGTGAAATTAATCGTAAAATTAGGGATTGAGAAACTTAAAAGCGAAGTACATTGACTTTATAGAAAATTTTCCATATTTCTCTCCCATCCAGATAAGCCGAGATAAGCTGATCTTCTTGGAGATAAAAGAACCCCATGGAATTTTGAGAATAACTTGCTTAATCTCTGGCGAAAAGATTTTGTCAAGAATACCCACTTTCCATGTATGTTGAATAGGATCAATACGATCAGAAACCATCATGACCAGACAATTCAGGGTCTTGGGGTATTGGACTTAAAGCCCTTAAAACCATTGATGATCTCAAATTCTAATTTTATTATCACCCTAACTTTCCAAACAAGGACCATGAGAAAATGTTTCCTTCCTTCACTAAGACTTCTCTAAGCCCAAGAAGATTGGTATCCAATTTTACCATTGATAAAATCAGAATTGAGAAAATAAATTGATTTCATGGAGAAAACCATAGAGGCTAAGCAAGCATAGTGAAGAGGGCAAAATTTTGAAAATAAGGGAGTGGATGAAATTTTCCCCACACGGGATCATTTTTTTGGGTAAATGAAAAAAAAAAAAAAAATCCACCATTAAAGGTTCTGGATCCTATCAAATAGGACCCACCACGAAAGGTTCAAATCCACTTCGGATTTCATCACCGTCTATATCTAGTAGATCCCACACTTTAGACATGAGTCTCACTATACATCAACAGTAATGAAATTCCATAGAAAGTACATTTGCATGCAAGTGATTTAAGGATCCACATCTTCTCCTCCTAGAGGTTCTGGAGGAGAGGGGGTGGCCTGGTTAGATGGTTGACACCTAAGGCTTGGGTGAATCCGAGCATTCCATCCGAATCGACAAACTGAACCGACAATGGATATTGTTGACTTGAATGAAAAGCTCGGATTCACCCTAGCCTCAAGTGTCAGACATTTAATAAGGTTACCGCCTCTCCTCCCTAGCCCCAAACGTCTTCTGGGAGGAGAGGATTTGGATACGATGATCCAAACTCTTTCCTTTTTTTTTGATAAATTAAAAAAAATAGAAAAAATCCACCATGGAAAGTTCTGGAGGCTTAAGCCCTATTAAATAGGGCCCACCACGAAAGGTTCAAATCCACCATCCTACAATTAGAAAATATCTATCAATCTGGATGGTCAATTATAGTAACCCAACCAGTGGTATATCAGACAATTTTGATCATCTGATGGAGGTTTACTGTCTTAAAAGGAGTTAAATTTGTTTTTCTATTTTTTTATTTGTAATTTTAAAAATCCCCATCCACGTCAGCAATCTATGTGAACAAGTTACAGTTAAATATGGACGCTCCGATCTTAACTCCATTAGGCGATCCCCAACCGTCGATATTTCTCCCATACCCAATCTCCTTTTTCACTCGAAGCTATCCAAAGTTCCGAAGCCCCCTCCTTTTAAATCCATTCAGACTTTCCTCATCTTCCCCAGATCTCTCTCTCTATCTCTAATCTCTGTCTTCCTGTCTCCTTGTCTCCCTCTTTCTTGTATTGGTAGTTCTAAACTTGAAATCAATTGTCTGGTGGTGGGTCTTACCTGTATCTTCCATGGCTACGGAGGAGGTGAAAAAGCAGCTTCCATCACTTCCAGAGGTAAATGGGTATCTCAAGAATCCCAAGAACTCCACCTTTTTTAAAATCTTTTCTTACTTTCCTCATCGACTGAGCCTAATGGTTCTGAAATGCATCTGGGTTTGTTTAATTTTGCTGGTTTCAGATGATACTTGCAGCGATTACTGCCTTGAACGAGCAAACTGGGTCGAGCAAGACAGCAATAGCAAAGTACATTGAGTCGCAGCACGGTGATCTGCTTGGAGGACCATCAACTTTACTCACGCAACACCTGAACAGGATGAAGGATAACGGTGAATTAATCATGGTGAAGAACAACTACTTGCTGCCTAGCCCTGATAATCCTCCAAAACGTGGCCGTGGCCGTCCACCGAAGCCCAAGGCTCCTTTGCCGGCCGGTCATGTGCCTGAAGTTTCTCTTCCGTCCAGACCAAGAGGTCGTCCGCCTAAACCTAGAGACCCTAACGCTGTTGTAGAACCCAAAGTTTCTTCTGGAAGACCCCGTGGAAGGCCACCCAAGATGGCCAAAGTGGGAGAGCCTGCAACAGCGAAGATTACTGGGCCTCCAAAACCTCGTGGAAGGCCACCAAAGGAAAGAGATGCTTAGGAAGGCTTCTTCTGTTGTAGTTTAACTTCTGATTTTTCTATCGGATTTCATCGTCTTTTCCTTTTCTTTTGTTGGGCGGTTTTTTTTAGGATAATTGTGTCTGTAATAGCATGTAACCATGTACATTGTGAAGCTTCTTTAATTTCGCTCACATCAGAAAATTCAGAGACTAAATGCTAATCTTTTTAGAGTTTCTTTCTTGAGCTGTTGAGCTGTTGTTGCATGTCAGTGGATTGACAAATTAAAAGGGGAAATGGGTTGTTCTTTCTTTCTTCATCGTCTTGCTGTGGTTGGTTTTTATTTCTAGTTTTGGATTTAATTTGCTTTTTGCAGGATTAGTTTGACTGTTTGAGCGATTTGAATTTAATTGATCTGGGCTTTTTAGGGTACTTTTGATCTGTGATTAATTGAAGTTCTGCAGGTGAGACCGTGAGGAGTACTTGTCTACCCTTATGAGCAGTTAACCCAACCAAATCTCTCTCTCTTGCGCTCTCTCTGCGTCTCGATGTAAATGCAGAACGTACTGTCCCTTTCGTGGGTGTCATGCAATCGGTCGATATCTTTTGCTCTAGTTTGCTCCAATATTCCACACGTAGGTAGTAGGTGCAAATGTACTCACACCATTAACAAAGAGATAGTGAGAGAAGAATTTGTATATTCTGTTGGATTTGGATTAATTAGGAATTTAGATTAAAGAGGATTTATACAGGATTTGTAATTAATTGGGTATTACTGGGTAGGATACCCAGGGATGAGAAAGATTTTCTGCCTCTCTTGCTGTCTGAATAGAATGGAATTTATAAAGGACTAAATTGGAGTTTAGATGGAGACATCTGCAATTTAATGGCTTAGGGGAGGGGGGTTGACATGGTGTTTTGGGGGGGGGGGAATATATGTGGTTTGAGTTGATTCTTGATCAATCCGGACTATTCTGATTTGGGATCGGATTGGTCCAATCACTGAGATGATCTTGAGATTTGTGGGGGAATCATATGATATGGTGTTACATTAATGATATACCATGTTGGTTAGTATATTGCTTTGTAAATGAAAGTGTAATTGGTGGGTGAAGTCAGAAGAGGCTTGGGAGATGATTTTCAACAGTTTATTAAAGGGAAAATTTCAAACCCTCTCCCCCTGGATACCTTTATTTCAATCATTTTATCTTGGTCTATAATGCCAATGCATCTTATATAGTTAACTTCTTTAATAGAGAAATTAAAAAATCTGTTTTACCCTTGTACTAAAAAAAACTAGATTTTATAAAAAAAAAAAAAAAAAACCTTGACCTTAGTCCCTTCCTAACCCTTTCATTTGTGAATACAGTATTGGAGGGAAGCAATTGGATTTGTAGCAGGTTGAAGGCGACAACAAATCTAGGGGAGAGGAAGAGAAAACTTTGGCGATTGGTGATTCTTGAGGTTTTCTTCTATTTTTGGTTTGTAACGATGGCAACAACAGAGATCATTTTATAATGGTGGAATTGTTTGAGATCTATTGTGTTTAAGTTAGGGGTGTCCGGGACCACATCGTCTCTCGAGTTGGGCCGATCAGTTAAAACTTGTATAAAGTTGGATCAGTTAATAAATGTGTCGAATTTAGATTCGGACCAATTATTAATACGATCGTTCAAATTGCAAGGGTGTAACCCGATGGTCATTTGATCGAACCGCACTATTTAAAGACCGAATTAGCATAAAACGATTAAGGATCAACCCTGACTATATAAGTTTGATTTTTTATATTTTCCCTCCCATTTGTCTTTATATAGTTTATTTTTAAATATAGGTTTTACTTTTTACTTTGTTTATATTACTCTGTTTCTCTCACTCTTGAACAACAGATCCAATCATTAGGTCAAATCTTCTCATGCCTCTCATGCGGGCATGACAAATTTTAGTGGCAGTCATCCACTGTGTGTGTATCAATATATCCGTATGTGTGTACAATAAATTACAACAACTGAATTTCCTCATGCGAGTATAAAGGGCATGAGAGGATTTCTATCCATGGGCACAACTTGAAGCCCCGATGGGATATGAAGGTTTAGGTTTTTATGGGTGTGACATTTTTCTTGGTTGGTGCAAGTTTCCTGAGTTTCTAAATTGGTGTGATTAATTTCTAAGTTTGTTTCCTGAATATGTTATTTTATTTAAAATTTTTAATGAAGAACATAAAATAAACTATTATGTTGTGACTGTAAAATAAATAATGACCAATTGCAATTGAATTTGGGTCAAGGGTTAAACCAAATAGTATAAGTGATTGTAAGATCAAATAGCATAATCAAAATAAGATAATTGATTATGGACGTTAATAGATTGATTAGGGACCAAGACCGATCGGATCAAATATAATCGAGTCAATGTCTTGCAAATTAAGATGGATTAATTAAACATGTAGATCATGATGCAAGGTTTTAAATTGGAGGAGACCGGTTAGGCCCGTTTGAGACCGGTGGATTGACACCCCTAGTTTAACCAATCCGTTTGCAATTCAGCACGTTTCTCTACTCCTATCCAATGGTACATCATTTCTTCCACGGTGGCAAAGTCACTATTTCTAATGGTCGTGGATTTCGACTTTGGGTTTCACATTCTAAAGCAGAGGGTGGAGCTGAAGGATTTCTATTGAGATGGATCTCTCATTTGTTTAGAAAATCTCAGGGAGAGGATTTCTAAATCGGAAAAAAGGGGGGCTTCTGGAAAGACGTGTAAAATCTTTCTTATTCTGATTTTATTATTATGGGCAACATATCTTACTTGCCTATTTTGACTGGTGGGAATCTAATCAAGGTTGATTGATTATCCCTTTCTAAATATAAATCAAATCTATACCATTATGGGATTGGGATAGATTTGAATTCTAAATCATTATAAATATGAAGCAGGGTCCCTATAGTCTCTCTCTGCGTGAAATCAAGAGGACCCATACCTAAGGGAGAGGATACTGTAGAAGATCTCTGCAGCAATCAGACGAAAAGAAAAGGTCGGAAAACAATCTCCAACGAAAATGTATGTCGTATTTCATTTTAATAGATTGTGATATTGCTCAGTTGTATTTTACATTTCATGTGTGATTCATCCTAATGAATTTTATAAGGATTAAGTAAAATCCTACAGTGGTATCAGAGCTAGATAAGGCAATGAGGAGATATAATAGACCATGTAGATCTGTGATTTCATCCAATCACAAGTTATACCTCAAAAATAGATGTTTTGGCATTGAATAAGATGAAGATCCCAATAGTTTTGAGCAAGTTGTCAATAATGAAATTATTGATGAGTGATTACTAGTCATAAATGATGTATCTTATTTATGAACATCAATGAGATTTGAGATTTTATGCTCTTGTCATGAGCGGCGTACTCATAGGCTCAAAATGGATATGTAAGAAAATGTGTGATTCTAGTGGGAGAATTGATTGCTACAAAGTAAAACTTGTAGCGAAGTGGAATCACACAAAGAGAATGAAAAGTATAGACTTCAAATCTTTGAGGTTTTAGTTGTGTATTTTATTTTAGAGTTGCATCTGATAGATGTAAAGATCTTTTGATCAAAGAAAATCTGGAAGAAGGTGTTTATAGGCTTTATCCAGAAGGTTTTGAGGTAAAGGAGAAAGAATGTCTATTTTTAGACTTATAAAGTCAATATGTAGATTAAGCAAGCATCCAGGTAGTGGTACCTGTAATTTGACAAAGTTGTATCTTCTTAAAACTTTGTTGAGATTATCATTGATCATTATGTACATATAGAGGTCAGTGGAAGTGGATTTATTTCCTAGTCATATGTGTTGATGGTTAATCACTTGACCAGTAGTGACATGGTTTACCTGTTGAAACCATAGTTTCAATGTCTGATAAATTTGAGATGAAGAATGTGTGAGTAAGTACTTTTGTACTTGACATTGAGTTTCCTCGTGACAGGAAAAATGAAACTCTGGGTTTGTCTCAAAGGGTATAAGTTATTTGTGTTCTAGAATGATTGAATGTACATGCATAACAGTTAAGTTGCAGATGTTTAAATCAGAGAGGAGACAAATTGATAGAGTTATGTTCAAGAAATGATGTTTAGAGAGAGAGCAAGTACAGAGCTTAGTGTATGCTCAAGATTATATTTATTCTCACATAGCCTTTATTTAGAGTGTTTTAAGACATTTTTAATTGGATGCTGGTATAGCTCACTGAACAATGAGAATAGAAGGTCATGCGGTACTTGCAGAGGACCAAAGATTATCTACTCATTTGTGGCAGTAGTGACACTCTTGGCTATTGTGATGTAGTGTTTGGTGATTGCATTTGTGGCATGAATCCCATCTCAGTTTTTTTTTTGTTATGATGGTAGATGTACCCTCTAGGGAAAAATACAAAGAAGTTTATCCATGCATCACCCTCTTGGTAAGATAGATTTTATAACTATATGCAAAACTATTAAGTAGCATATCTGGTTGAAGAGTTATCTTTCATACCTTAAAAGGTTGTAAGTTTTTACTTAGGCCTATTGAGATGTGTTGTGACAACGGTTTCGCTGTGTTGTTCTCAAAGAATAATGTGAAATCTAGTAATTCAAAGCATAATAGAGATCGGATTTCAAATCTCTTTAGGTGAGAGGAAAAGGTCAAAGATATTATATCATTGTAGAGCACATTCATTAAATATTTTGATTGTAGATTCTCTGACAAAGGTTTTGTCAAGGGGAGTCTTCAAGGGACTGTATGTTTAATATATAAATGATTAATTCATTAAATGTGTTTGGTTAGTGGGAGACTTTTCTCACATTGATAATGATTTAATTCATTATGTGTATTTACATTGCCTATGGTTTTGGCACAGACATTTATAATAATGGTTATTTTTATATCAGCATTCATTTATTGCTATGTTGCAAATTCATTGACATGTCATTGACAAAAGGCAGTATTAAGCCAGAATACAAAAGACAGTATTAAGCCATAACTCAAAAGGCAGTATTAAGTCAGAACATAAAAGGCAGTATTAAGCCAGAACTCAAAAGGCAGTATTAAGCCAGAACATAAAAGGCAGTATTAAGCCAGAACATAAAAGGCAGTATTAAGCCAGAACTCAAAAGGCAGTATTAAGCCAGAGCATAAAAGACAGTATTAAGCCAGAACACAAAAGATAATATTAAGCCAGGACCCAAAAAGACAGTATTAAGCCAAGTCTTAAAAGGCAGTATTAAGCCAGGACCCAAAAAGGCAGTATTAAGCCAAGTCTTAAAAGACAATATTAAGCCAAAACACAAAAGGCAGTATTAAGCCAGGACCCAAAAAGGCAGTATTAAGTCAAGTCTCAGAAGGTGGTATTAAGCCAAAAACATAAAGACAGTATTAAGCCAGGACCCAAAAGGTAATATTAAGCCAAGTCTCAGAAGGCGGTATTAAACCAAAAACATAAAGGCAGTATTAAGCCAAGTTTCAGAGGCGGTAAGCCAAGGTCAAAATAAACAAGGAGACTTATGTTCATAATAACAGAAAGTTGTATGCCGTATAATTGAGGTGTATCTTCTGCTGTTTTTCAACATTAGTCTACTTGTTGGAAGGTATGAGGTTTGGGATAATCTGGTTTTTAATTAATGATTTCCATGGACACACTAGTTTTTAATAGTCTTGTGGAATAATGTAGCCCAAGTGGGAGATTGTAAAATCTTTCTTATTCTGATTTTATTATTATGTGCAACATTATCTTACTTGCCTATTTTGACTGGTGGGAATCCAATCAAGGTTGATTGATTATCCCTTTCCAAATATAAATCAAATCTATACCATTATGAGATTGGGATAGATTTGAATTCTAAATCATTATAAATATGAAACAGGGTCCCTATAGTCTCTCTCTGCGTGAAATCAAGATGACCCATACCTAAGGGAGAGGAGACTGTAGAAGATCTCTGCAGGAATCAGGCGTAAAGAAAAGGTCGAAAAACAATCTCCAACGAAAATGTATGTCTTATTTCATTTTAATAGATTGTGTTATTGCTCAGTTGTATTTTACATTTAATGTGGGATTCATCCTAATGAATTTTATAAGGATTAAGTAAAATCCTACAAGACGAAATAGGAGGGGATCTCATTTAGCGGATTTATTCGAAGAAAGGAAGTTTGGGGAGGGGGAATGAAGCAAGGGTTTTATCAAAATAGAGAAGAGGTTGCAGAGAGTTGTTCCAGTGAACGAGCCTAACACATCGTCCTCTTTTTCGTCCTGTTTTATTCAAAACAGAAGATTAGGGATTAAGAAGATCTCTCACAATAAGAAGTTTGAACTCGATCAGATCCAGTACGATTGTTCTACGTTTAAAAACGATGATACTTGTCAAATTTCAACCGAAACAAGAAATGAACAAGGTTTCTTTCTTCCTGCTCGCTTGAATGTGCAGAATTCTGTGGAAACTGAGTAGGACGAAAACCATATGAAGAAGCCTGAAAGGAGATTGATGGCCCTGTAATGTAGCAGACTACGTTGGCCGAAGAAACGAAGAACAAGCGATTCTGCTCAATGTCGAAAACAGAGAATAGTATTACTTCAACTTCCAATTGCAACTTTAGCTTAAAAGATGCCTCTGAAGAAAGTTTCAAGTTCTTCATGTCGACCACCTTCAAGTAAGAAAGTGAAGGAACAGATAATACCCTAGATGTTGGTATTCTTATCAAGTAAAGCTGAAACTCATAGAGTTAATGAAATAGTGGAAAATACAGTAGGGTGGTTACTTGTAGCCTCTGTGAGATTGTTGTTCGAACTCTAACCAATGATGCTTTAAAACAGTGGAGTTTTTCAACCTGCTCGAGCTTTGCGAGTTTTCTATCGGCGAGTTTTTGTTGGCCAAAAAAAGAAACCGATGGTCCTGTAATGGAGCTTGGGAGGAAGGAAGCCTTTCCAAATGGACAGACTGAGAACTAACGTTTGTGTTTGCAAGTGGCAAATTGTAAAACCTTGCCCTTTCTTTCGAAAAGTTTCGACTTTACTGTTAAGGACTGTTGGGTTTTTAGATTTTTAAAAACAAAAACAACTACAAGTTTAAAAATTTTGATTCTCGTTTCTGATTTTGGTTTTGGAGGGAAATTTTTCCACTTGTATTTTTTTTGTTGGCATAGCTTGTAGGACTTCTTTTAGTCCCATATTACTTGGAGAGATAAGATTGAGGAGATATATATATATATATATATATATATATATATATATATATATATATATATATATATATATATATTGTGTGACCTATAACATATTGAGCTCTTAAATGAAAGGATGCCTCTAGAGGGAAGATTCCCGTGCTGAGCCGTGTCGAGTCGTGCCGTACCATGCCGTGCCGGGTGCGGGTTTATCCGTTGGTCTATTTTTTTTGGAAGGTATGTCTCTACGTATTTGAATACGTAGAGACATGACGTATTTGAATGGATACGTTTGTACCTATACAAATTCAAATATGTTTAATCTAAACCATTGATCTTTATGATCGTTGGGGAAATTAAATCTTGAGCGTATATTCTACTGACACACCCTTTCATCACAACCCGTCGGATGGATACAACTTTCCATCGCACCCTTTGATTTGGGATTTCATTAATATGAAAAGAGTCTAATAGCATAAGGTTACAACAAGATTTACCCGTATACAACTCTATTTCTTTCTCTCTCTCTCTCCTCCAGCCTTATTCTGATTTTATAGTTATCAAAATCGATCTGTTTCTCTTTGAGTGTTGATTGTAGCCGTCGAGATTCTGACGAAGACCACTTGTTGGAGTGCAACCTAAGTGAAAAAAGCTTCAACTTCGGGACTGTTTTATCTTGGGGATTAATCTCACGGGAACTCTTTGCACAAAAGGGGTGAATTAATCTTAAGGATAGTGACCGGTGGCACGACTCAGCCTATCCATATTGTTAATCTTAATTCATAAATTTTGTAAGTAATCTGCCTTAATTGTTATCAATATTTATTTTTATAACTTTGTAATAGTCTTAAACTTACTCCGTAATATAATTTTTCTACAAGGATACCACGGTGATGAAGACCAGGGAGCAGACAAAAACGATAGTGAGATCGGGAAGGGGAAAACACTTTGTAGAACTCGGGTTTCCATACGCGTAGAAAATGATAGTAGAAAATCGATTTATTCGTTGTTTGTAACCTTGATGTTTTACTTAAGTTACAAGAGGGTAAAAATGATATTTTACAAGCCTAAGGATAATATTGCCATTAAAAACAATAGTGACGATACATTTCATCACCTAACGGACTGACAGAGTATGGTTGATACTTATTTTCCAAATTATGGCCAAGATGTGGGGTGGTTGAATTAAGGGTATACCTCAAGGGGGTAGGTGAAATTTCTTTTTGTTAAATTGGGGGGCGTTAGGGGGAAAATATACCCCCAATAAAAAACTGACGTGGTACCTCATCTAGCTAAGGCCGAGTGAACTTGCCCTCAACTCACTTGGCCATACATAATCCAGTTGAGGCCGTGTTGACACACCTTTGGTGCACTCGACCACATCTTCAGTGCGTTCTAAATATACGTTTGCACGACTATGTGTGAGGACAAACGAGAAATGATCCTCATTCGGATAAATACGAGTATCAATGAAGATCAATGTCTATTGGAGTCGCCACCTAGATTAAGGTCTAGGACCTTTAAAAATGTAGTCTCACCAGAAGGTAAGACTTCTATTGACTCATGACCCAATGTATCAGTTCTTTGGTCTGTAAGAGATCGGGTAAGTATTCAAGGTACGGTTATGGGGGAGGTGTCAGGCACCCAAATCGCCCGATCAATATCGACCTACTAAACTTTTCTTAGACTAATTTTGACTGTGCTTGGTCAACTAGATGACAAGGGTTAATGGGGGATATCTTAAACCAAGTTGCTGAGTTCTACTAACCTAGGGTTCAGCCAAACATGTCTTGAAACAAATAAATAAGCAAATGTAATGTACAGTATTATACAGTGAACCGAACCAAATGATGGTTCGGTCATGGACTGAATCTGAGACATCTATCTCAAACTGCCTACATATTTCAATCCTGAAAATCAAGTCCAAAACGTAGTTCGAAATGGGTTTTGTGATTAAAGATTTATGGAAGTGATTTATGCATGTGCTTCAATTAGATTCTTTGTTCAAGTTGAAGTTTATGCTGGATGGATGGTTGATGGGTGGCTTTGTATCTTATTTGGGACTCCCAAATTGCTTACGTATTTTAGGTTTTGCCCTAGAAATCAGGTATGACGTAGTTCGAAATGGGATGATGGTGTTGGTTCGGTTGTGTTGGCTAAAGTTGATGGTGAGTGGATCAGGCAGATCAACAAGGTTGTGGTGTATGATGATGGAATTATGGGTGGTTGCAATGGTCACCAAGGTGAGATGTAACATTGAGTAACCGAACAAGTTGACATGCATGGTGGAGTGAGGCCAGGTGTTAGCCATGGTCGGTGATGGAGGTGTGAGTGGATCATTGCAGGTAAGGTGGAATGTTGTGCTAGCTGAAGAGGTGTATGGCAGGTGTTTGCAGACCAGTGTTATCGGTGAGATGCAAGGTTGTAGGGGCCATGGAGGCGTCGTGGTGGTTTGGTTTGGATGGCAGAAGGGCAGATGGCAGTGGTTGGTAGAGATAGGAGTAATCGGTGGGGAGCAGGTTTTGATGGGTGTGTCGTGCCTGGAAGTGTTGCACAGATGGGATAACAAAACAACAAAAAAAACACAGGAGAATATGGCTTACCTCGCGCGCATCAGTAGGGTGGTGGTGATGAGGTTGCATGTCCTTCCTCTTCCTCTCCGCCTTCTGCTTCTCTCCTCATCTCCTCTCTCAGTCGATTCTCTTCCCTTTATTTCTCTCCATCTCTCTGTCCTCTCTCTCCCGATTCCAATCTCCCCTTTAATCTTCCCAGCTTTCTCAATCTTCTTCTGTTATTCTCTTTTTTTTGTTCTCTTCTAAGATACCGCTTAGTATTCTGATTCTTCTTTCTATTCTCCCTTGATCTCTCCATCCCCTTCTGTCTCTTTTTATCTTCTCACTGTTTCCATATCTTTTTGGCCAGTCTCTCCAGCTATATTGTTCTTCTCGATTTCTTTTCCTCTTGTCTCTCTATCTCTCTCGATCTGATATTCTTTTCTCTCAATCTGTCTGTTTCCTTTCCTTTTCTTTTTTTTTCCTAATCCTTCTCCTTCTATATTCTCTTAAACCAAATCAACCGGTGGCCCTTATCCCACCGAATCTTCCCTTGATCCCCTCTGTTCCCCTTTTTCGTTATTCCAATCCCCTCCAGATCAAATTTTCCTTTCCTTATTTCTGGTAGGTTAGAATCCCTTCTCTCCAATTTCACTATCTCTTCTATATTCTTTCTTAATCAGTCTCTCAATCCCCTCTCTCGGATTCTCTCCCCCTCATCTTTCCTTTATTTTCCTTACCATTTTCTCAGTTGAACCTTCTCAGGTTCTTACTTTCCTTCCATTTTCTCTCAGATCTCTTTTTCCATATTTTCTTCTCCCTCTTGGTCTATATCTCTCTTCTAATTTCCTTCCATAAGTCTCACCATCCCATTCATTGTCTTCTCTTATTTGATCCAAGGTCGAATCTTCTTTTTTCATTTCTTTTTTATTATTTTTCATTATTTTATACTTATATCTTATAAATATAATAAATAAGGTAATTGACACATACCACCCCTGTACTTTAACCCGATTCCAGATACCTTAATAAGTTGCTGAACCGGACGAATACCACCCTTTAACTTATGCCATATTGACGAACCAGTCCAGCCTTACGGTTTAACCTATTTATTTTCTTGAATATGGCCAAAATACCCTTTAGTGTGAGTTGAAAAGTTGAAATACCCTTCATCACTTTGTCTCATTACCTTGCCTTTCTTTAATCTCTCATCTATCCCTCATTCGATTTTTACTCCCTACTCAGAGAAGACCGAAAGAGAAGATGAAGATTTCATTCTTCAATCCCTCATCTCCCTCCAATCTCATTGCTCCAAACCTACCCTGTTTAATCATCTTATCCATCGTGTCTTTGGAAATCCGAGCAAAACTAGGGCAAGACCGAAACGCTTTTCCATTATTCATCTTGATATTCCTCTCTCCTCTACTCAATGCTTATCACTTTAGTAATGGAACTGTATTAAGAGTCAATTAAAGAGGCCAAGGTGGAGCCATGGTGGTTGTTCTCTTCCACACAGATTAACATCTTTCACAGGCACCAAAAGCCCTTCACCAGCCACCATTATGGTTGCAGAGTGAGGTTTCCCATCACTCTCTCCTGGTCGGAATGATAATTTTGATCATCTGACGCCACCGGCATTTGTGATGTCCAATCGAAATTGGCCAGATAATCATGACCACTTGCGAACAGCTTCATTTGACCCAAAGAAACGAAAACAAACTCAAATGCTTTGCATCGAGAAAAAACACTCAAACAAGGAAGAATGCAGCGAAGGGGCAGGAGAAATGGCAAGAGAGATTTGAAGGAAGGGGCAGAGGAATTAAGCCTGCGCACACAACTTTATTAACATAATCATTAACATAGGCCTCGAGATCTGGTTAAGATTGCAGCGCAGCGGCACGAGCGATAAACATGAGCGGACCTGGGCTCGCAGTTCGTCACGGCCGAGAGGGGTTTGTAGGAGGTGAAGTTCTAGGGTAAAAGTCGCCACAAGGGAGGAAACCAACTCCCAAATTTTGAGATCCATCTTAGTTGTATTGATGAAGTTTGAGCAAACTCATCTCAGACCAACTCTATCGCCAGTACAGAAAATAGGAAAAATGATAACAAGAATATTAGGAGAGGAAGAAGAATAAAGGAAAGGAAAGGGGAAAAAAATCAGGAATAACAGACCGATCAGGTTATTTTGGTCTTTTGGAATAAATTGTAATCGTGTTAGAGAGGGTAAAATTATATATTTACCCTCTTTGTTTAAGAATGGTTGAACCAGGGGATAACTCGTCCGGTTCAGCAACTTATTAAGGTATCTGAAATCGGGTTAAAGTACAAGGGTGGTATGTGTCAATTACCCTAATAAATATCATATTACACAAACATACATAGACATAATATTATACGATACAATATATATAGTTCAATATATATGGCAGACATGTACACATTTGGACTGAATTGATTTGGTCTGGACTGGTCTGACTTGGGTTGAGTTGGTTTAGGCTGAGATTGGCTTTTCTATCTCTCTCTCTCTCTCTCTTTCTCATTTTATGGGCCCATTTTGGCTACAATTTCTCACGGGATTCTTCGGCGATCCTCGTCTCAAATATTCTACATCCACACTATAAAGAATAAAAAATAGAACACACTGGAACTGAAATCAACTGATTTGGATGTGGGGTGACCAAAATATGAATTTCTGAAGAATAAATAGTCATTTTGGCTTGCAATTTTGCATGGGGCCCTTCGGGAACCTTTGTCCTAAATTTTCCACTTCCACTTTGTAGAGCACAAAAAATGAAGAATAATGACGCTTAAATCATCTGAATCGAACGTCGGACGATCAAGATATGAAGGATTGAAGTTCTATCGATAATTATGCATGCAAGCTTGCATGGGACCCACCAATGGCCTTTGTCTGGGATTCTTCACGTCCACTTTGAAGATGACTCAAAATAAATAATATTGGCACTTAAACCACATGATTCGGATGTTAGATGATCAAGATATGATGATTTGAAATTCGATTAATCTAATTTATGATAATTTACATGAAAGCCCCTAGGATTTTAATATTATTTTCAGAAAACCCCCTTGTACGTATCATCCGACTAAAATGACCACATATGCTTCATTTGATATCGGAATTGATCAATTTTGGTCTCATTTCGAAGATAATTCCATAACCTATGCATCCATACAGATTACAGCCTGTGACCTTACTGTAGGACCCACCGAAAACTACCTCGAGGTTGTCACCAAAAATCCAAAGTTTCACTCACCTCTCTTCCTTCATCGTCCACACACCAGTAGGACTTTGTTTAGCTGGGATGACAAAAATGGGGTGCTTACACTATGATGATAGCCGAGCCTCTAAGAATCTTATCCTTATATGACACGTGTCAGGAGAGTCTTATCCCCCATGATACGACAGAAGAGATTCCTAATCCTTTCCAACTATGTATACAAGGACGTATAAGACGTCCTCACGTTTCTCAAGATTGATCCCACCATGACTACAGAAGTCCATTTTCAAGCAAGATATGGCTCATACTTGATGCTGACTTACTCGGAGGAGGATTCGTGGAACGACACTTGTCATCCAGAACTAGTCGGGCTCAGTCATTCCCATCATAGTCTTACTTCAAATAAGACTTGATACGGGGATAGAGGTTTACCCCAATGATGTTTTAACACGTATACACCAAGATCTAGGTCTTTGTAGGAAATGTTCAAAGTCATACCCAACCTTGGAGAAAGGTCTAAACCAAACGACCCACTTTGGGAGCCTCGAATGATGGGCATAGTGTAGCCTCAAAGGATAAAAGACCTCGGAGCCTCGCCAGTAATGTGGGCCTGGAGCCTCGCTATGAAAGAAGCCTCGTTGCCTCGCCTCAACGGAAGACTTCGGAGCCCCCCAAGCCCTGAGGCTCAGGACCTCGTAGGGTCGTGGGCCTCGGCACCTTGTCATAAGTGGGCCCCCTCAAACAGTTCACCCGACCTGCTCCAGCTGTATATTAATATGTGATTATGGGCCCACCTTGAGAATCCTCCGTACGGATAGCCAGATTCTCTACATGTCGGTCGTGGAGTAATCAGCGGGATCTCACAAAAAGAGTCAACTGTCGAGTAACTTGATGTAGAATCACCACATCAGTGGGCTTGAATCACGCTCACAGGTAGAGATGTAAACGGATCGGATTCGGCACGGATAGACTACTATCCGAATCCGAATCTGCCTCCTAATCACACTATCCGAATTCGATCCGGAATCCGGCGGATTTGTTTTCTACATATCTGAATTCAAATTCGAATTTTAACCAGGTATCCGGTTAAAATCCGATTCGAATTTGATATGCAGAGGGGAATTAGTTATCAAAGAGGGGAAGCTCAAAGAGAAGGTTCTCCTACAGCAGAAAACTACAAGCCGTCGAACCAATCACCAACAGACTCCCTCTTTCCGCTGTAATTGTTTCCTAAATGAAACCACACTCTTGTTTATATCTTTTCGACTGATCAACATTACCTCTTGAAAATAATTTTAGATCAAACAATCAACAATGATTAGGGTTGTCCTTGAGCATAGCGCACTGAGTCACTGACCGATATTAGGCTATGGTGGAAAAAAAAAATTACACAGTCAAAAACAGATTTCACATTAAATACATACAAATGATTATGTACATTTCATCTTGGGCAATCACCTTATCTGAGTTGTCCGTAGTAGCAGAGAGATGGAGCAGCAGCCATCAGGAGGGACTCAACTCAGGTACAAAAACCCTATTTCATTGGCTTGAAATTGGAGCCTATTTCAAGGGTGACGAGGAAGGAGGAGGTCGACAAGGTGTTAGTTTCAAGAGCATGAAGAAATGGAACGAATTAACCACCATCTCTATAGCTCTTCCCTTCAATTTCTCTGCAACCTCATTTTTCTTCCACTTTTTATCTTCTCTCCTCCCGATGATTAATGAGACCCACATGGTCCTTCAAACGAAGAAATAGCTAAAGGAAGAAGAAACGAAGAAAGAAAAAATGAAGAAAGAAGAAGATGAAGTAGCAGCAGAAGGAAGAAGAAACGAAGAAAGAAAAAAATGAAGAAAGAAGAAGATGAAGTAGCAGCAGAAGGAAGAAGAAACGAAGAAAAAAGGAAAAAGAAAATGAGGAAAAAGGTAGGAGACTAAGGAAGAAACTAGAAACAACTAAAATATTCTAAAATATCTCCTTAATTAGTGCGCGCTCCAAACCCAAGAAACATGGTAGTGGGTAGGTGAAATGGGAATTTAATATTTTTTTAATGTTAAAACTGTTCACATAGTTCGGAGCGGATTAAATCCGCTCGGGGAAAGCCTTATTCGAATTCGCCTCCGCCTCCGGCCTCACATATTCGAATTCACATCCGAATCCGAACAATCAGATTCGGATGCCCCTAAACGGGTGCGGATTCGAATCGAATTCAAATTTTCGGCTATCCATTTACATCGTTACTCACAGGGAGGATATTCCGCCACAACAAGAGACACGTCCAACATCCATATCAAGGTCATCTCCAGCCTATAAATAAAGAGGATGGATACAGGAAAAGACACATTGAATTTGAAGCCTTTGAACTCAAAATGAGTTAGCTACCCGAATCCCCTTCAAATTAAGGGATAGTCCATTCCATTTATCTCATACTGCTTGTCTGTCGAACTACTTAGACATCGGAGTGGCCAGATGGTTTAACCACCTGACCATCACTACGGTGTCTTTGTTTCCTTGTGCAGGAAGTCCGATCGAGTTAAAGACCTCTCCGGTTCGATGCTACAACAAGACTATTAAGACTTTGAGATACCACTGCGTGACACTTGGCACTTTGTCTTATAGACTCAATGTTGGATCCAGATTCAAACACTTCATGCTTCATCCTATAAATATAAGCAGTCCTCCAAAGGTAAGACTACTTGATTAACCGCTCTTTTATGTATGGATTCTGTCTACGGCCCCTTTCTTTAAATTGGAGTTTGTCCTTGACGGCTCTTGACTGACTACTTGTATTTGGAATTTGACTTAGATATAAGAGTTTCTTCCGAAGTAAATTGCTCAAACACTTTTGCCTCTAACTCTGTAATCGCAAGTCGTCCTCATTCTAAATAGATGGAATAATTTCCTACCAAAGGAGAGGGTTTACAATTAAGTTGGGTAGTGATCTCCCCCCTACAATTAAGTTGGGTTAGGACACTTTTGATGAATTCAAATTTGTAATAATGAATCTTATTCTTATAGTTTGGCGCCAAAGGGTGATATTGATGGATCATGAAGGCAAAGCAAAGGTTGTCCTTTAACCTTTTTCTTTTGGGCTCTCTTCTCAACTCTGATGAGACAATGTGATGAACTTCCTCAAACTTTGTGAATTAGTACGTGGGTCAGTAAAGGCCCAAATCCCTAGCTGGGTCTTTCTCATTCTTTCATTTCGTACTTTGTTAGAATCATCTCCGGAATTGAAGATGGTTTTTTCCCATCCCATACAGTCTCTTCCTTTTCTACTTTTACTTTGTGGTACTCACGTTAGAGATTCCCTCCCTCTCATCACTGTCTCACTACAGTCTACCAGTAATAGGCTAACACGTGATCTAGGTCTAGGTCTAGGTCTAGCGTCTAGGGTTAGTGCTTCTGTCCTTTCGTACAAATTAGAACCTCTCCCCCTCCGAATTCATTGGAACTAGTGAAGATTTGCGTCAACAGATCACCGTGGGTATTTTGGTGAGTTTGGACCGATCCGCATCCTCTTCTCCCAGAGAGGCTTGTTAGAAAAGGGGGTGGCTTTATTAGATGACCGACACCTGAAATTCGAGTGAATTTGAATCTCTATTCGAGTTGATAAGCTGAGCCAATAAGAGGGTATCGGTTAAGATAGAGGGTTCGTATTCATCTGAACCCCAGATGTCGGCCATCTAAGGGGGCCACCACCTCTCCACCGGAACCTTGGGAGAAGAGGATTTGGATATAATTTAGACAGGCACCGACTGACTCACTCCTTCGAATACGGACTGAAAATTTCTCCCGCCACTGGAGAAATTCTAACGCGATCCAACTGTTGGAGTTCCTCTAGCATGCATCCAATACATTGAGATGTGTACTAGAGAAACTCCAACTGCTAGATTGCCAGCGAGAAAGGATTTTTACACATCGAATACTAGGAGAAGTTCAAATCTTTTGTATTCACTTTATCTGTCTTTCTTTTTGTATTCAATTTTTTACTCTGTTTCCAAACATAGCCACATATGTTTTAACGCATCATCATCTCTCTCCTCTCTCTCTCTCATAGTTGTCATATAAAGCCCTGGCATTGTTTGATAAATTTACCGAAATGAAAAAATGAAGAATAGATTGACTAGATTAGATGAGAGATGACAGTGGGCCCTGCGCTGTTGCCTGACTGGACTGACTGCTTTGGTATGTATGTTTGGAAACTAAGAAAAAAAAAATTTACTTTTTTAAATTTAAAAAGAGAGACAGACATATAAAATTCATTGTTACTTTTGTTTTATACTATTTTTTTCTTTTTTTCACATCCAACATATCCTTAATAATCTTAATCTTCCTATTTCCCTCGGATCCACATCCTCTCCCGTATGAGTTTAGACAGGAGATTTGGCAACCCGAATGGATGGCCACCACCTGACTCTCGGGTTGATCCAAGCCCTCCATCCGAACCTACACCCCTGTCGGCTCAGCTTGTCGGCTCAAGTGTCGATTCGGATGGAGGGCTTGGATCCACCCAAGAGCCAGGTGGCGGCCATCAATCCGGGCCGCCAAGTCTCCCACCCAAACTCAAGCGAGAGAGGATTTCTATACATCTCCCTCCCTCAACGTTGATCCCCTATAATTCCCTGCACCCATTCTAACGTAGTCCTCCCGGCAACCTTGAAGTAGACTCTTTCTCGACTGTGATCTATCCCTGCCCTTGTAACTCCCTACCCTCCCTCAACACTGCCCACCCGCAACTCTCCACCTCCATCGCTACATATATAAATTGATCAACCACTGAACCTGCAGAATTGAAAGATTAACGTACCTATTATTGATTGGTTTTCCTAAAAATATTTTCAATATTGGTAAAAAAAAATAAAATAGAGCCACAGTAAATCAAAAGAAAGAGATATTAATAGAAATTTTAATTCAAATAACATAACCTAATATCTAATTGTCAATCAAATAAAAATTGGAGGTTTTATTTTATTTTATTTACGATAGATTAAAGATATTATTGATTATTCATGTTTATGACTAAACTTTATTAGAAGGTTAACTTACAGCTTCAGAACACTTTGTAATGGCTACCAAGAGAATCAGTTAAACTTGGATGCACCCAATCTCCAAGTGTAAGATATTACAACATGGACGACCCTTGCTTAGCATGGTGGCAAGAATGTCGGGCCGTTGAGCACTGATGCCAGAACTGGGAGTTCGAGTATTCTGAGCACCCATCCACTCGAAACTCATCTGCCTCCATTTTCTACTCTCTATAAGTGGGCTCGGGCTTTGTCCAGTCGTTCAATGGCCTCTTCATGTAGTTCTTCTGAATTTCAAATAGTACTCAAGATCCTCTATAACAACAACAACTACAACAACAACAATAACAACAACAAAGTCTTACCCCAACTAAATGGGGTCGATTACATGAGTTATTGTCCTCTAATCAGCTTTGTTCGATGTCATACTTGAAACAAGACCTAAACAGGTACTCAAGATCCACTACTTTTGATTGTCTAACTCCTGTCCTCCATTTCCAGTTGCGGATGTAGCAATTTAGAAAAGTCAATCAAAATTACTATTACATTAACAGTTTTGAAAGTCCCTCCAGAGCAATGTACATCTCTGCTGCCTGAGGATGAGATTTATCTCCAACAATGAACTCATGGACCACACCCTTCATCTGGATCCAACTTCTTCCGGGAGGCTTTCCCTTCACAAGCGCATCCATTCCCCTCATTCCCTCTCTAACATCAATGACTTCAAACCAACGGCTATCATTTGCATACACATTAGATAGAAGAACATGAGCTCCACCACTGTACTCACATGACAACTCAATCTTCTTCAGAACAGCCTCTGCCAACTGCAAATTATTGTGAACTCTACATGCACTAAGCAAGGAGCCCAATATAGCCAAATTTGACTCAACAGGCAGCCTGTCAACAAATTCATAGGCATATTGAAGTAGCCCAGCTCTACCAAAGAGGTCTACCATACACCCGTAGTGCTTTTGCTCAGGCACAATGCCAAATTCTGCCTCCATGGATTGAAAAATCTGCAACCCGTCATTGACTAGCCCTGCATGGGCACAAGCTGAGAGAACAGCAATGAATGTGATGGCATCTGGTTTGATTCCCACTTCCTGCTTCATTTGCTGGAACAAATAGATTGCATCCAGACCATGTCCATGCATGGCTAAGCCTGCAATCATTGTGGTCCAAGAATACAGATCCTTCTGAACGCCATGCTTTTCACAAAAAACTTTAGTGGCACAATCCATGCTTCCACATTTTGCATAAGCATCTAACAGTGCATTCCTCACAGAGATTTCCACCTCAATCCACCCAGCCTTCTCTAAGTAAGAATGCAAACACCTTGTATGATCTAAAGACCCCAGACTTGCACAAGCTGACATTACGGAAACCATAGTGGCAACATTAGGCCGTGCATTCACTGCTCTATCTATCATCCCCCTAAAAACTAAAAGGCTTTCCATACAAAAACCTTGAGTGACAAGTCCTGAAATGAAGGTCGTCCAAGACACAACATCTCTTTCAGGCATTTCATCAAACAATTGCCATGCCTGCTCCATTGAGCCAAAAACCAAGTAAAAGTGGAGAAGTGCGTTCTGCACAAACAAATTATGAACAAGCCCAAGCGATACAACATGACAGTGGACCTGTTTGCCAAAACCCAGATCATAAACAGATACACAAGCCTGGAGCAAGAAAGGGTAGGTGTATTGATCGGGTAAGAATCCTTGACGAAGCATTTCAACATAATACTGAAAAGCAACCAAAGTGTCACAAGAATCAGAGGAGATAGCAAAGGCCCTGATCATGGTATTCCAAGAGAAGGTATTGGGTCTATCCATTTGGCTAAACACAAAAGCTCCATAACTTCTTTTGAGCTCACTGGCTTCATCTGAAAGGAAAATGCAGGAATAAAGAACGCGGCTGATAACAAAAGGGTTTCTGTGTAGACCAGAGACAAAGATGTAGGAAAGGACCTGTTTCAATTGGCCTAGTGATTTGCATTCTTCTTCAAGCGAATGCAAACGAGGGTGCTTTTGGAATAATTTGTTCTGAGAAACCCAGTCTATCTTATGATGAACCTCTGTATCACCAGAAATAGCAGTTGCGTTTACTGAGGTAGAGAAATGGTTGGCTAAGGAGATGCAGCTGCGAAGGAATAAGTCTGTCAAGTGTCCTTTTGGGCGTAATGGCCACAACATACCCACATTTACTTTAGAATAGATCAGAAATAGAGATATATGTTTGAACCAATAACAAGTTTCTTTCTCCCAAAATACAAGGTATTAGGAATTGAAAGCAATGGTTTTTCTTTTTTGGTAAAAATTTTTTGGGTGATTCATTCAAGTTCTGATCACCTGCATGTACATGTATTCTTTATGAGATTTTATCACCATCGATATAATATGGGATCCACTAAAGATAGACAATGATGGGATCCCAAAAAAAATACAAGTACATATAGGTGAACTATTTGTTCATTCAACCAAATTTGGGGATCGCAGGCTACTTGGAAGGCTTGACACCACACAAGATGAACTGATATGATGCATGATATGATGCAGCCATAGATTTAGTAACCGGTATGGATTGACCAATTCGAATCGGTTTCAATCGAGGTCAATATAGATTATCCTCTGTTTTTAAGGATCGGCCAGGGTGGCTAACGACAAGTATCCAGACCTTTGGCTTGACTAATCCTACGGGCCCATATTGACTCCACAACCTCATGGACCGGGTCATTCAGGGTTGAATGAGAACCATTCGACTTGCAGCCATAATAGGAAAGAAAAAGCACTTAACACCCTGTGTGAGAGGTTCCAAGGCAGTAAGAAGAGTCGAACTCAGTACCTTCTGCTTCCTGAGGCGTTGGTTTTTTGTCGACTCAACTACCCTCTTGGGGTTACATGATCATCTACGGTTACCAACAATATAAAATATATTTTACCAAAAGATATATATTTTTAATTTTTTTATTAAAAATAAATGGGTAAATTACATTTATACCCTTAGACTATGGATTAAATACACCTAACATCTATTAGTTTTTGACAATTACACATACTACCCCTAATTTCAAAAACATGTAACAAAATGTCCATTCCATCAACGATATTAAATCTAAATTTTAAAAGACAATTTTGCATTTGTTGGGTTTACTTGGAAAACTGCCATGACAGCATGAGAAACATTTTTTTTTTTTTTGCAAATTGACTAGAACGGGATAAAGAGGTGGAATTGACTTGGTTACTTGACCATTCATTAACGGAATGGACATTTTTGTTATACGTTTCTGAAATTAAAGATGATATGTGTAATTGTCAAAAACTAGTGGATAATAGATGTAATTAGTCCATAGTCTAACGATAGTACGTGTAATTTTTCCAAAATAAATTGATTCAGACCAATTCTAAAAGGTGATGTTTCAAACGAACTGGACCAATACCAAGCGATCTGCATCAAGATCCATTTTGACATGAGCTATACCGGGTCCAACACTGATAAACTATAAATGCAGGTTATATATATCAAAAACTAGTGAATAATAGATGTAATTAGTCCATAATCTAATGATAGTACATGTAATTTTTCCAAAATAAATTGATTCAGAATTGAATTCAAACCAATTCTAAAAGGTGAGGTTTCAAACGAACTGGACCAATACCGAGTGATCTGCATCAAGATCCATTTTGACATGAGCAATACCGGGTCCAACACTGATAAACTATAAATGCAGGTTATATATATCAAAAACTAGTGAATAATAGATGTAATTAGTCCATAATCTAACGATAGTGCATGTAATTTTTCCAAAATAAATTGATTCAGAATTGAATTCAGACCAATTCTAAAAGGTGAGGTTTCAAACGAACTGGACCAATACCGAGCGATCTGCATCAAGATCCATTTTGACATGAGCAATACCGGGTCCAACACTGATAAACTATAAATGCAGGTTATATATATAAAAAACTAGTGAATAATAGATGTAATTAGTCCATAATCTAACGATAGTGCATGTAATTTTTCCAAAATAAATTGATTCAGAATTGAATTCAGACCAATTCTAAAAGGTGAGGTTTCAAACGAACTGGACCAATACCGAGCGATCTGCATCAAGATCCATTTTGACATGAGCAATATCGTGTCCAACACTGATTAACTATAAATGCAGGTTATATATATATATTCACAAAACCTGAATTCTAGCTAAGGGGCTTAAAATTAGCCACGTGATCAAGTTAGCAGCACGGGCCACCTGCTGAACCAGCTTTGCTCTAGTTAACCAATGTGTTTTAATAACTTCATAATAAGTCCTTAAAACAATTACTTAAAATAAGGGGAAAGGTGGGATGCTGCCAGTGGGGTAAAAATATCCCATGACAGAGGAGAGAGAAAATGTGAGGCGGAAGGAGAGAGTTATGAGAGAGAGGTAGGTAGGAATCCCACACCACCTTTATGGGTATTTTTTCCCCTTAAACAATATCTTTAGAAACTTTACCAGGTTGCACCTATACCAGACCAGTACAGTTAAGTTACCCCTAATTGGCATGACTTAATGGGGCATCACAAACAAAAACATCTCCAGTATCCATTGTCACCACCACTCTCTCTCTCTCTCTCTCTCTCTCTTTTGTTAATCACATCAATAATACAGAGGATACCTTTACAAGAGTATTCTCAAAACCTTCCAAGTCTGTGTTTCCAGTGTAACCCTCCCCCTTGAAGTGTGAGACACCCACGGTCCCACTCATGAGAACTGGTTTACCATATTTTGTACAACCATCCAAAAATAATTTTAGGGTCTGTTTGATTCTGATTTTCGAATCCAAAATAGAGTAGATTTGCGTTTGATAAATCGGTTAGGATTCTTGACTCCCACGGAGTGAACCAGATCCAAATGGACTCTAGAATCCAAAATTTTGGAATACCAAATAGATGTTTTTTTTTTTTTTACTTCGGAACACATTTTGGGAGAAGAAAGAACCACCCCACACCACTACTACCACCAACCACCACCACCACCACCACCACCACCATCGCCCACCACCCACCATCGCCCACCACCACCGCCACCACCCCCACCACCCGCCGCCACCGCCACTACCCTCCACCACCACCCACCACTGCCACCCTCCACCACCACCACCACCACCCCCATCCCCACTACCATCACCAACCATCACCACTCACCACTAGTGCCACCATCCACCACCATCTTGGAGTCCATGACAAAATTATGTGACTAAACATGTTTCTACTCTCAAATACTCCTGAATCTTCTTGAAGCAAAAGTAGAAATTTGAACTGAAAGTTAGAAGTCCAGAGTAGAAGTTTTATCAAACGGATCCTTAATGTGTTCATATTTCCCTTCGTCCTGCAAAGATGATACTTCACATTTTGAGTTGTCCCAAATTCTTCACTCATATTAAGTATGGTTTTCTATTAATTTTCATATTTGACCCCTTACTTTGATTACCAAAATCTATTTAATAGAATTCAAACTAATGGTAGATGGAAGAAAAAAAGAAAAGAAAGGCTGTTATTATTAATGCAAAGTCCCTCCTTGCTTGAACTTTTGTGTTTCTTCAAAGGGGACAGTAATTTAGAACCTGAATCGTCTCTTGTCGTTCAGTAATGTCAGTCGGCTGGATGCATTAGTGCCTTCGGATGACTAGACAACAAGAGACGATTTTTATCTAGTAATTTATGCTATCCGGCAAATTTATGCTTTCCGGCAAATTTAATGCGAAGATTATCCCTACATATTTCTTTATTTATATTTATGGTAATGGCAAATACTAATTTCTACAAACAAGAATCAGAAGCCAAAGTTACAAAGCTGAAAGATTTGGCAGCAGTATTTTCTGCAGTTGAAGCAAAATAAGTATCAATATTCTCCAAGCATAAAACAATAAAAAGAAGTATCGATATTCTTCAGGGCTTAGCTAGTTTCTCAACTGCAACTCTCCCTCCACTGCTGGCTGTACGCACTCAGAACATACATCAACTCTGCCAAGGAGATTTCATATCTCAGGAATCAGCTCATTTTTGCTGGCTGGTAGCCCAGAAATGTAGAGTTCTCCAATGGAAAATCTAGAAAGAGTCAAGTGCACAATGGATTCCTGTTGGTAACTCACTTCTCAATATCTTCATCAGAGAACTCCACTTTTCTGGATGACCAATATAGCCAATATATAGAAATGGTGGATCCAGTATGAAGCTTTCATCGTATATGAACAGCTCTCCTCCCACTCTCCCCCACACACACAAAAAAAAAAAAAAAAAAAAAAAAAAAAATTAAGAAGGCTGTTATTTTTCTTTAGGCTCTGTTTTTTTCAACTGAAATGGAACATGGGCAGGATGTTTTCCCCGGAAGTAAATATAAGGGATATACAGTTCTATAGAGGCCACTGTTTTATGCCCAAAAACTGCAAAATAAATTATGGGAAATTTAACATTTCCCTACTTTATTTTACTTCCAGCCATCTTACTTTGAAACCAACAGAGCTCCAAAGATGAATCCTCTTCATATCCTTAAATGTGTCATAAACCACATCATAACAACCATGGTAACAGTTTTGCTAAAGAGGAAATTATAAGGGAAATAAAGGAAAGTCATTTTAATGGATATAATCTGACAAAGATGACAGTTCTCTGAACATATTCCTATTACAAAGCAGTTTATAAACCTTGATTCCCAGAGTGGTCAAATGTTCTTTTTCCTTTTGATGTGTGGCCTATTTATCTATTTTTTGTGTAGCTACAAAAGGAGAAGCATAGCACATAGCACCGGTAGCATATCCATGGCAAAGCTTCTTCAGCAACCTGGCACAGGGGTGTTTGTTACCATGCTTTTCCTGATGAACCAAAAAGGTGCATTTTCTCTGCCACCACAGCTTTCATTGCTTCCTTTGCAGATGCCATAACATGGATGAGGTCTTTAGCGGGGCTGCGGAGCGATTCCATGTAAGCCTTGCGGACCTCTGTGTTTACATTGAACTTTCTAACACCGAGCTCTATGCATTCCTGTTCAAATCCCAAATTGTTAATCACCCTCAAGGCTACATATTTTTCCACCTCAGACAACTCATAAACATTCAGTGGATTTTTCCTATTAGCAGGAACTAGAACTCTTGTATCATATGCTTCATGAAGAAAACTTGTTTACTCAAACACATTAAGGTAATAGAGATTTCTTTTTTTTAAAATTTTATTTTATGGGGGAGAGGGCAGTTAAATATAAATATACCATAAAAATGCAATATTAAGTGCAGACCACCTTGCATTGCACCCCAACAACACAAGCCCGACCTAGTACTTTCCATTAATTTTGGTAAGAAAATTCTAGCAGTAATTATCTCAATTTTTTTCCTAGAAGAACAAGAAAACAATTTATTATGTGGACATAATCAAAGATATGTATTATAGTGCAGTTACTAATGTAAGAACTGTGTGGGTCAAGATAGTGAATTTCCAATTAATATTTTGAGTTACAACAAAGATCAGTTTTAAACGCTTATTTATCTGCGTTTATCATGGACGATTTAACCAAAGACATTCAAGATAAGGTTCCTTGGTGTATGTTTTTTTTTTTTTTTTTCTGATATTTTTTTGGTAGTTGGGACAAACGCAAGGATTAAATCCAAGTTGGAGTATGGAGATCAATCTTGGAATCAAAAGGTTTTAAGATGGGAAGGATGAGAGGGAAATACCGCAAAGTGATTACTTTAGGTATCTAGACTCAATTATAAATAAAGAAGGTGGTATAGAGGATGACATTTCACAAAGAATTAAGATAGAAAAGATGAAGCAGAGGTGCGTCTAGAGTGTTGTGCGATTGACTTATTCCTTAAAACTTAAAGAAAATTTTATAGGACAGTCATTTGACTGTCTATGATGTGTATGGTGCGGAATATTAGGGGGTTAAGAAACATCATATATATAAACTCAGTGTAGCTAAGATGAGGATATTGAGATGGATCATGGATGTGAGGCAAAACTAGGAAGAATAAGGTAAGGAATGATCATATTAGAGCTGATTTGGGAGTAGTGCCCATATATGATAAGCTACAAGAAATTCTTTGAGGTGGCATGGCCACTTTTAACGGAGGCCTCAGATGCTCCAGTACAGAGGATTGATTTGATTCAAACAAAAAGAGCTAGGATAGACATAAATGACTCTAGGTGAGGGGGTGAGGAAAGACAAGCATAGCTCAGGCCTTTTATCAAGTATGACATTGAACAAAGCTAATGGGAGGGTAATGATTTATGTATGTGACCCTATTTAGTTGGGATAAGGTTTTGTTGCTGTTGTTGCTGTAAGAAGAAAACAATGTTGATTAGAAACCTGAATTTAAACTACATAAAATATAAACCTTTATAAGTTCCTTGGGCAATCCAGAGGCTCCATGAAGAACCAAAATAACTCCTTTCTTTAAGCTCATAACATGCAGTTCCTGCACAAATGGTAAAAGTCGCATCAATAACCTAGCGAAAATAGAAATACTCTGGTATTTGAGTCATATGAAATATTAAACTATTAGCTTGACCAGTACTTGATCAATTATCAATTATCTAGTATTTGATGTTCCATTTAATCCCTGGTGGTTTGCAACCTGACCCAGTATAGTAACAAAGAATATGGTAATCACTTTCTTAGGAAAGACTGGGTTGGGTTTTGTCTTCGATTCATTTAATAGATAATGAAACAATTAATAGCTCAAAGTAACTTCAAGTGAGATACTTCACCTTAAGTAAATCAAGTCTCAGATTTGGGCCATCTGGTGGGTATATTCCATGAACGTTTCCAACACACACAGCTAATGCATCAATACCTGTCTCCTCAATGAATTCTTGAGCCTGAAATCACATAGAACCAATCGTGATTAATCTGGTTAGTCTTTGATCAATAATGACATAAAAAGATGTTTAGTATCAATAGAAATGAAAATTCACCTGAGTAACATCTGTCAATCTTGCTTCATAATCTTCAACGGTCAAGTCATCTTCAGTTCCAGATAATCTCCCCAATTCAGCTTCAACTAACATGTTCTTTGAGCGTGCCAAGAGTGATATTTGCTTTGTTAATGAGATATTTTCCTTGTAGGGAAGATGTGAACCATCTACCATAACTGAGTCAAATCCCTGCCATGTTTACCAAATCAACAATACCACTAGAATAGGAAATGATGCCACATTGAGACATGGAGGATTAGCAATCCATCAGTGCTAAATCATTTGCACATGAAACCCAAAATATTTTTATTGGGGGTTTCATGCTTTTGACAAACTAAAAACTAAATTCTAAAATATGCATCTGATGGGAAACATGTTAATGACTGGTTAAGAAACAAATGAAACCAAGAAAAAGTATATACATACCAATTCAAGTGCTTCAAGCAGCTCATGTTTGGTACTTCCATGATCAAAGTGAACAGTTATTGGAACCTGTCATGCAAAAGTATGGAAATTATAGCAGCTTGGAATGCATAGCATATAACAGATTTACATCAGTAACTTACTGACATGGTTTTAATATTGATTGGAAGTGCACAAGTACCGGTATTACTAGGATCCTATCAACACTGATCTTTTCAGTTAATATACTGGGTGCTATATTACACCACCCATTGATCGAAGCAAATCTGAGGCACCAGAAAGCTAAATAATCCATGAGGTACAAAAACATAACAAAGTATTAATTCTCATGTCAGAAAAATGCAATTCAGGAGATCTTCTACAAATGATACATCGTCTGATGAGTCCAAATGTCTCAAGCCCCTTCTTAGCAGCCTCCCTAGCTAGCTCATCAGCAAGAGATTTGCCCAATCTGGTTCTCCATGGAGTGAGATTTCCCTAGCCAAAGAAAGAAATCATGCACATCAGTTGCCAGATAAGGGTATAGTATCACCAAGATATCCCAACATCTGATTTCAACCAATTTATAAGTGCTAACTACTAACGAGTCACCACTCACCCCCACCTCCAAATGTGATATCGCCAAGGATGCAGAGACATCCAAACATAAAACGTGGGCCTTTTATTTTGGGACAATAAAGAATTGTAACCAAACCCAAAAGAGGAGACAAAACAGAAGCTTGCTCAAGGCAGCCCCAAGGGCGCATCATACTGCTGGTGACGATACTCCTCAGGATTCTTCCTTCTCTCAAGAGTTATTAACTCTTTGTCGTCTGATGACCAGGCTGGACTCATCACCTTTCTCAGCACCATCTACAGCGTCTGCCATGATCCTGTTAGTGCCTTCCGTGCTCCATCTCCTTCTACCCTTTCAGGTATTTCTTTTGGTGGCTATTATGCCTTAGTAGTCTTCATTCCTTGGATAGTCGACTCAGGTGCCATCGACCATATGACTAGATCCTCCAATCAATTTTTTCGGTACTTCCCTTTGTTCGATAATACTAAAGTAAGTGTTGCTGATGGTTCCCTTTCCACTTTTTTGGGCAAGGGCTTCATCTAGTGTAGTGCTTCTTTATCCCTTTCCTTTGTCTTACATGATTTGAAGTTTTCTACTAATCTTCTTGCTATTAGTAGCCTTACTCGTGATTTGAACTGTAAAGAGATTTTTTTCCTAATCGTTGTCTTTCAGGACTTGAATTCGGGTCGTACAATCGGTAGTGGTAAAGTGGTTGGTTGTCTATACTTGCTTTGATAGTTCTCCATCACCTTTGTGGCTTAGGCTTCTCATCCCGACTCCTCTACTGTTACTTTATCTGAGTTACATTGGTTGCATTATCGTTTGGGGCACCCTCCTCTCAAAATTTTATCAACTTTGTTTCTAGCTTTAATTAAGAAATGTAATCCCAATAATTTCTTTTGTGATGCTTGCATCTTTGCAATACAAAGTAGAGCTGTTTATCATATTTCTGATAATAAAAGTTTAGTTCCTTTTGGTTTAATCCATTATGATGTATAGAGTCCCTACCCATTGTGTATCTACTTCTGGTTACTGATGGTTTGTCTCCTTTATTGACTGTTTTAGTCGTACCATTTGGATCTACTTGATGCAACAAAAGAGTGATGATTGGCCAACTATTTTCAATTATTTCATAAGATGGTTTAGAACCAATTTGATGCTACAGTGAAGATTCTTCGGAATGATAATGGCAAGGAGTACATTGACGGGTCATTCCAGTTGTATTTGTCTAATCATGGGATCATTCATCAGACTAATTGCGTCGATACTCCTACTCAAAATGGTGTCTTTGAACAAAAGAATCGTCACATCTTGAAAGTGACACAGTTTGTCTTGTTCACTATGACTGTCCCTCTTCAATATTGGGGTGGTGCAGTTCTTATGGCGGTCTACCTTATCAATTAGTTGTCTTCTCGTGCCTTGGTCTTTTGCTGCCCATGGGTGCCTCTTCTTTTGTGGTTCCGCCTCGAGTTTTTGGTTGTGTGGTGTTTGCTCACAGCCATCATGGCAAACTCGACCCCGAGGGCTCCACTGTATCTTCCCTGGTTACTCTACCACTCAGAAGGGTTACAAGTGCTATCATCCTTTGACTCGGCGACTGCTAGTCACCATGGATGTTGTCTTTCATGAGTCTGAATCTTATTCTCCGGTCGCTCTTCAGAGGGTCTTTATTTAGGATGTTTGGAAGATGTGCATGTTATTGTTTCGCTGGAGTCTCCTATAGTGGTTGAAACTGATGCTGAGGGTGTGACAAGTCAGGAATAGGTTTCAGTTCTGTCCCAACCTTAGGAGACTCCTTCTCAACCGACTCAACCACCTTTCAAAGTATTTGTTCGATGCAAGCAAGTGCAAATATCACCACCACTGCACCTAGCCAGCTTACCTCTATTCCGAATTCAAGTCTTCTAAATCCTTCCTTTGTCTTTTCCTCTTAGTAATTCTCTTAGTGATCCTAGTCTTGACTTACCTATTGCTATTCGTAAGAGAATTAAAATGTATACTCATCATCCCATCTCTAATGTTATTGCATATGATTCTCTATCTCCTTCCTTTCGAACTTTTTTTTCTTCGTTATCATTTGTTTCCACTCCTAACTCCTGGCAGGAAGCATTAGCAAGTCTAAGGTAGAAAGAAGCAATTGATGAAGAGATGAGTGCACTTGGGAAGACTTACAAATTGGCTTTGGTGTCTCTCCCTCCTGGAAAGAAACATGTAGGATGTAAAAGGGTCTCTGTTGTCAACAAAAGGCTGATGAATCTGTAGACAAATATAAAGCAAGGCTAGTTGCTAGAGCCTTTACTCAGACATATGGGATTGACTATCTGGAAATCTTTGCTCCAGTAGCAAAAAATAAACTTTGCTAAAGTAATCATCTCAAGTACCGTTAACTAAGGATGGGTTTTTCAGCAACTTAATGTAAAAAATGCCTTCGCCCATGGGGAACTTGAAGAGGAGGTCTATAAAGATATCCTTCCTGAATTTTCTTCTCAAAAAACTCTTGGCAAAGTTTGCAAGTTGAAGTGAGCTTTGTATGGCCTGAAATAGTCTCCAAGAGCATGGATTGGTCGTTTTCATTGAACTATGATATTGATTGGTTAAACAAAGTAATGCTGATCATACTTTGTTTATCAAGAAGATCGGTGAGCACATTACACTTTCGATTGTCTATATAGAAGATATTGTTATTACTGGCAGTAATGTTGACGAAATATCTAAACTAAAGACTTACTTGGGGATAGAATTTGAGATCATAGACCTTGGTAAACTGAGATATTTTCTTCGGATCGAAGTTGCTCATTCAGCTCCAGGTATCTTCCTCTCACAACGGAAATACACTCTAGATCTCTTATCAGAGACATGAATGGTGGGTGTAAACTAGCAAATACTCCTATAGAGCCTCATTTTCATCTCAAGCACAAGGTTTGGGACTCAGTTGATTAAGGTAGCTATCAACGGTTGGTTGAATTGTCACACACCTGACTTGACATCGCTTTTGCTGTAAGTTTAATCAGTCAATATATACATGATCCACATATAGGATTTTACGATATCTACAATCTGCTCCCGGATAAGGTGTCATGATGGCAGGAGATTTATCTCAGGTTATTGCTCATTTGTTACAGGAAACCTTGTTACTTGTAGGAGCAAGAAACAAGTTGTTTTTGCTTGGTCCAGTGCTGAAGCTAAGTTTCAAGCCATAGTCCATGGCATTTGCGAACTCCTTTGATTCCGTGGTATTCTTTAGGATTTGTGTTCCAATTGAATTGCATGTGCTTGTACAGTGACAATAAATCAGCAACTAGCATTGCACATAATCCTATTTAACATGATCACAGTAAGCATTTAGAGATTGATTATCACTTCATCAAGGAGAAGCTAGAATAAGGAGTTATATGTATTCCCTTTGTTCCATCTAATGCTTAGTTAGCAGATGTCTTTACTAAAGGACTTAGTAATAAGAATTTTGTTCCTATTATTAACAAGTTGGGCATGTTTGATATTTATGCGCCAACTTGTGATGTAGATAGGCTCCAGCACAAGTATTCACGTTGGAACAAACCCAAACGAAGCCTAAAGCTTAGCGTAATGGGTTAATAAGTAGCCTATTGGGTTATGGGCTAGGATTTGTCATGTTTTCTTTTGCATTGGGCCTATTTTGAAAGCTCATATATGGGTGATAAGTGGTCCATACGAATTTTGAAGTCTAAGAGTCATTAGTGAAATCTAAGAGTTATTATTAAAGTCTAAGAGTCATTAGTAGAGTTAATTTAATTGAGAGCGAAAACCCCGAAAATTTAAACAGTAATTATCTTGGAAAAAAGTCCCAATGTATGTCCTTGGAACTATTCAAATCATTAAGTCTAAGAGGAAGTTCCAATGAAGGTCTAGAACTATCTCAGCTCCATTATAAAAAGAGCTACCTTGTAAGCATTTAAAAAAAGGAGAATTTAATGAAATATTGGCTTTGCCTACATATGTCTATGAGATTTAGATTGCTTTGAGAGACAATTGAGTGAGAGACTCATGATGTGAGAAACCTCCAATAGTGAGAGACTACCAAGGCTAAGGTGAGATGCTAAAGGTCATATCCCCCTACCTTCCTTCCATCCCTTATTCTCTCCATTCATTGATTCTTTTTCCTTTTCCTGTTGTATATATATATATAAAAGAAGAAGAAATTTTGCTGCCAAAACACTACTCACAGTTACTGTTCTTGTGGTTATCTTGCTGGTCATTCAATGTGAGTTTACTCTTGATTCAGTCATTCAACCATCAACTGAAGCCCATCTCTAGGTATCATTCTCACCCTTCATCCCCTACCCTTCGATGTCAATTTGAGACCAACCAGACTAGCTGATTGGTAAAACCAATTGAAGGTATTTTCTGCTACTAGCATATTGTTTTCTATCGTCACTGCTGTAATGGACTGTCGACCTACTTTATTTGTTGATCCTGGTTTGGAGTAGTCCAATCTCCTTATTGAAAAGGAAGGTCTTAATACTGCCTTGGAATATGAAAAGGCAAAAATAAATTTGTTGGAATATGCAAAGGATCTATTAAGAATATCTTGTTGCAACCATAAGAAGGTCATGTGGAGACGCAGGTACTGTTTACATGAACAGTACCTCGTGAACAATGAAGACTGGGCTGGAAAAATCTGTTATCCCAATGGACTGGGCTATTGCTACCTGAACCATACTGCATAAACTCAAAATAGGCCAAATACAAAAGAAAACATAACAAATTCTAGCCCACAACCCCTATAACCCAAAAGGTTACTTATTAACCCATTAGACTAGGATTTGGGCTTAGTTTGGGTTGGTTCCAGCGTGAATACTTGTGTTGGAGCCTATTTACATCGGAGAGAGGGTGAGGAGGAGCTGCATTAGAGTTCTCATGCCGATTTGCATTACGGCTGCGACAGAGTTCTGATGGAATGTGGAATGATTAACCTGCATTTGATATTATGATTCAGACTACGGTGACAATGAAAATCACCTCGAATTTTGGCATCCCTAGCTAGGTCATCCTACCCAAAACCCATTTTGAGCTCAGTCACAACCAAGGATTAAAGTATCGCATATCGGTAGCGTATTAGTTGGGCGATTTTAAGAGATGTATTGTATCGTATCCTGGATAGCAAGATACGCACGAGAATGGTCAGGGAACATGCAAAACATAATTTTTAAGCATAAAAATACTATAATAAGCAATCTTGAAGTATTTCCAAGGATTAAGGACATATTTGATGACATTTAATGAGCTACAACCTTAGGTTTGCATGAAATGTAGGTTTTCAGCAAGGAAGAAGACTAGAAAAGTGAAAAAAAATCAATTATATCAAGCTTTGTATGTATGTATCGACCGTATCGAACCGTATTGGTTAGTATCGAACAATATCGGCTTGTATCGAGGTGTATTGAGCTGTATCGGTTTAAAACACTTCAACACAAGTTTTATTTTATTTTGTGAGAAAATGGAAATTTAAGTTAACAATACTTATTGAGAGTGTCGACTATATCGAAGTGTATCAAGCCGTATCAGTTCCATATGGTTGATACATGTAGATACACATTTTGTTTTAAAAAAAGAGATACGTATCGAAGAGTATTAAATTAACCACTGTCGTATCGATGGATACGGGATGTATCGCATCGATGCTTAAAACCATGGACTCACAAGAGATTTCTGATGGGAGCTAGATTATCAAAACACTGCACTTTTTCTTTTTGGACAATATCCAACACTGCGCTTTGGTGACAACCAGGCACAGCCTCATTTCCTTTTCTTGTTTTTAGCAACAAAATTATAATGAAAGAAGAAATGAAACAATCTAGGGCAAGAAATGGAGTTGGACTCATAAGAATCATGTCAAAGCATAATTTGGAGTCCCAAAACATTCTTAAACATCCAGAAATACAAAACCCAGCTTTCCCACCATTCAGTTGGTTTGTTACCCATCAACACTTTCACCTAACTTGTCTTTCGATTTCTCGACAACTTATGGACCCATTTACATTGCCAATTCTAACCTCTTTAAATGACTCGTTTATTTTATATCGGTTTTCAAAAATCATTATTCTCTATCATTAACTTTTTTTTCCCTTTTTACTTCCCATGCTAGTAATTTGCCCGCTAGTGTCACAGAAGTTACAGAGAAGGAACAAAAGTGTCTTGTTCTATTATAAGCTGAAAGGTTATAGAAAGTTATATCTTTCCTATGTACACCTAGCATGATAGCAGAAATTTTTTTGCTTCATGAGAGCTTTGTATTTTCCGTACTTACGAATTTGTAGTGTTTACTCTATATTCCCTTTTTAGAGGCGGGGAGGAGTTGCATTAGAGTTCTCATGCTGATCTGCATGAGGGCTGCAACAGTGTTCTGATGCTAATCTACAGGAGGCCTGAGTGAGTTCTGTTGCTGATCTGGTAGTTTCCCTGTACAACAACAATCTCTGTTGCAGCAGGACATGATTCTGTCGGAACCTTGCAGTGAAAAAGGGCTGCAGCCTTGCGAAGGTGAGTTTTTAGGGAACGAGGGTGTTGCAGCAAGACTGCGGGAAAAGTAGCCAGGAGGGGTAGGTAGCAAAGGAGGAGACAGAGAGCAAGAGTATCTAGTGTATTGCAGCTGTTATGGCATTCGAATGAAAATTTAATGGAAAGAAAAGTATTTCTGGTATAAAAAATTTAAAGAGTATCCAACTTATTTTAATCCAAGGGTGGACATCAAAGGGCTAGAATCCAATGGCTGAAAAATTGGCAGCATGGATACTACTCCCACCATGCAACCAGACATAGACCTTTAGCCCTTTTATTTGATTACATGGATGTAGTACGATTTTGAGCAGGATATAAAGACTCTTTTTACTGAGATTTTAAGGTTTAATCTGTTATGAACTCTAGACTGCCACCAATAGGTTTATTTGAGACTTTTAGCTATTGTTCTTTTCATTGATGACATTGAAGTTAATGAAGGTTTGAAATTTGATGTTTTGTTATGAATGGTTTAGTTAAGGTTTGAGCAATCATTTGATCCGCAGCCGTGAGGGTTGTGCCTATACCTTTATCCGGGTTTGGGCCGTGACAACTAAACCAACTTTGAACTACTGGTTCATCCAAACCAAAACTGGTTCAGTTTTTAAGAACCACAAGAGCAAGAAAAGGACAGATTTCAAATAACCCCCGACCCTTTGCCATGGATTAAAATCTCGGCGAGATCTCGCCGAGATCTCGCCGATTTCGCTGGTTTCGACACTAGCCGAGACGAAAACAGAGGAGATAACCATTTTCGTCTCGGCATTTACCTATTCTCGCCGAGATCTCGCGAGATCTCGCTATTTTTCGCTATCTCTCGCGAGATCTCGGTGAGATCTCGCGAGATTTTGCTTTTTGCTTTTTTTTTTTTTCTTTATAAGCAGACGGAGGGGTCTTTCTCGGTCGAGAACTCGACCGAGAACAGTCCCCTCTGATATTTTCTTCATTTCTTCATTTTTTCCCCATTTTTTTTTTTGTTTGGACTTCTAAATTGCTACGAGTGGTGCTTCGGACTGCGCGGATTGCTGTAAGAGCTTCATATCAACTGTTGAAGGTAAGTTTCTTGCCGAAAAATGAAATTTTTACATGAGACTACAAAAAGGGAGAAATTTTTTTTTTCTAGAATGTGATGAAATTTTTATATGTTAGTTACGTGAGCCCGATCTACAAGCTCACGGTTTCAATTTTCGATTTTGATTGTTGTAGGTATTTTTTTCAATTATTTGCATTTAAAAATGAATTTTCAGCAATTAAAATTTAAAATATTAATTATTATTACTCATTTGATGATGATGACCTATTTATATGTTAATCACCGTTGGCCGATTCTTGTCCCTACGATTTCAGATTTCGATTTCGGTTGTTGTATGTTTTTTTTGAATTATTTATATTAAAAAAATAATTTTCAGCAATTAAAAATTAATTTAAAATTGATTAAAAATGCTATAAAATCGGGAAAAATAAGGAAAAATGTTACGATCGCATTTAAAATATGAGAAAAATTTTGAAATGTAATTTCTACTTGTGTTCAAGTTTGTAAGGTTATTGAAGTTTGTGTTTTCTATGAAACGGTTGCTTGGAAATTATGTCGGGACCAAGTTCCGAAGGGCGATGGGGCGACGGTACCGGTTCCCGAACCGACCCTGCATGGCGAGATGCGGCCGCCCTTCGGGGTGATAGGAAGAAGACCCAGTGTAATTTTTGTGGGAAGAAGCTTGGTCCGGCGGCATCACAAGACCGAAGCAACACTTGAGTGGATTGGGCAAAGATGTTTCCAAATGCCCGCAGGTGTCCCGTGGAGATATCCGGGGCCATAGGTGAACAGTTGAGGGGAGGGAGGCGAGGGAGGGCAGCAATGGAAAGAGAAAAACAACAATTTGAAGAGGCAATTCGAGGCACCGTACCGTAATCCGGAGGAGGAACATGAGGTTGAGGGATGGGATGTAGAAGATATGACAGAGGCGAGAGGCAAGACAGATGCGTCATGCGGCAATGGCTAGTAGAGAAACCCTTAGATCGGATGCGAGAGAGGAGACGGACGGGAGCAGGTACATCCGGAGCGGGTGGCGTGGTAGTGGATTTGTTGAGCCCGAGCCACGAGAGACGGAGCAAAGGGATTGGTTCCCGGTTTTCTAGATCACGAGTAGAAGGGAAGAACCCGTGCCACGGGGACGGGATGATTATGTTCAAGTTCTAGAGCAAGATCCCGCAGTCTTTACGAAGCAAGGTAGTAAGCAAAAAAAATAAAGACAATGTTTGGGGGAAAGAATAGGGAGTCGGTAGGGTATTCTTACTCTAAGTGGTCGTTTTATCATGGCATCCCAAAGAACGCCACCACAGGCCCTTTCTTTCGGAGCATGCTAGATGCGGTTTCTTTGAGGTAGGTACAGGGGTTGGAGGGCCAAATCAATATGAGTTAATGACTTATTATTTGCCTCAACATAAGAAGGAATTACAAGACCGGATTCTAAGCCGGAAGAGGAATTGGGAAGATTTCGGAGTAACTATTATGTGTGATGGTTGGACTGGTCCTACCGAAAAGTCCATCATCAACTTCATGGTTTACTTGTGATGGGAGGACGGTGTTCCTTAGGTCCGTTGATGCATCACCTGAAGTAAAAGATGCGCATTATATTTATAGGTCTGTTGCAAGAGGTGGTGGTTGAGGTGGGAGCTCGAATGTTGTCCGGATTGTGACGGACAACGGCAAAGAATTTTAAGAAGGCGGGGAGATGTTAATGAACAATCCCGACTACAATCTCTTCCGGGACTCCATGTGCTGCCCATTGTATTGATTTGATGTTGAAGGACATGGGCAAGATAAGTAAAGTCAAGAGAGTGGTTGAGCAAGCAAGACAAGTAACCACTTTCATCTACAACCATGGTTATTCCTTGAACATGCTCAGGGAGAGATGTGGGGGGACTTGGTCAGACCAAGCATCACCGCGTTCGCTACGAACTTCATAGCATTGAAGAGCTTTGAGGCGAAGATGGCCGGACTCGGATCGATGTTTGCATCCGAGGATTGGTTTTCGTGGAGACAATCGGCTACACCCCGGGGAGTGGAAGCACGCAGTACCATCGCTTGGCACAATTTTGGCAAAATGTGAAGGTGGTAGTAAGGGTGTTGCATCCTGTAGTACAGTGTTGAGATTGGTAGATACCGAGCGAAAACCAACCATGCCACTTCTTTATCTTCTTTGTGGGCGCATTGAAAGTACGTGTTAAAGCTTTGATACCACGTGGCTATAAGAATTATATAAAGATCATCAATGACCGATGGGAAAGCCAACTCATGCATCCATTGCATAAGGCTGGTGAGTAAATTTGATGATGTATTTACTTTAGTGTTACTTATGTACCAATATAATTTTTATTTGTTTTAACCATGTGTCCACTGTCAAATATTTCAGCATACTATTTGAACCCCAAGTACCAGTATACGCATGTACTTGGGACGAACGCAGAACTCATTGAGGCGGTGAAGCTAGTGGTTGCAAAGTTGGAGCCGGATCCCCGCCACGGGCATTGGCAAACCTAGAGGTGAGTTGTGTGCTTCACCATCGGAAATATGTGCTTCAACTATATATTGTAATTGCAAATATTTATAAGTTTTTCGATTGTGTGTAGATTAAAACCTTTAGGGAAGCCCGTGGGAGTTTTGGGTTCCCAGCTGCGGTGGGCTGGACGTGACAAAAGTGATCCGTGTATGTATTACGTTTAATTGACATACGAAATTAAATTATCTAATGTTTTATGTATTACATTTAAATGACATACGAAATTAAAATATGCTATTGTTCTTATGCAAATTGAATGGTGGGTGTTGTATGGTAAAGATGCACCCGCTCAAGAAGAAGATAGCAAGTAGAGTGTTAGCTCAAACATGCTCTGCATCTGGTTGTGAGCGAAACTGGAGTACTTTCAACCTCATTCATTCAAAGAGGTGGAATCGACTTGGCTCCCAACGGCTAAATGACTTGGTCTTTGTGCATTACAACATGAGGCTGAGGGTGCAAAACATGTTCTTTGATAAGGAGGATGATACCCCGCTCGAGCTCGCCAACATCTTCCAGCTTGACTCAAGAGGAAGATCCATTAGTAGAGTGGGTGCGGGACGGGGAGTACCCGTGATGGGCGAGCCCGGGGGATGCCCGACTCCCATTTGGCCAGCCATTTGGATACCGATGTCGACGAGTTTTTAGCCTCGGAAGAGGGTCGAGTCCATACACGGTCACCCGTGCCATTTGACCCTCCTGGCGGCACCGATACGTAAGATCCCGAGTGGAGTTGGAGTGGTAGTGGAGCTAGTGGCGGTGATCATGGGGGTGGGGGTCGAGCCACTTTTGTCAATATTGGGGCTGATCCGAGCCACGAGCATCACCTGTTAGATACACTTGGGAGAGCCCGATACACTCATACAACACAGGATGATGACCATGGTGCACGTGCGCCATCCTCATCACGTAGACCAACCGTATTGGCGTAGGCCTCGACATCATTCCCATTCTCAACATGATGAAGATGCTGATTGTAGTAGCACGATGGACGCCGATGTTGATAGCCTCTCTAGTGGCTTACGAGGATTGAGTGTGGAGGAGAATAGCGATTCTTGCAGTGGACATGAGCAATGGAACTTTCCCCGGATATAGCACCGGTTCAACATACACCTCAAATGATTATGTTGATATCAACTTCGTCCCCCCATCCCACTACGATCGCATATGGTTCTTCTTTCGACGATGGTTCGGGATGCGAGGAGCACATACACGGAGTCATAGTGGATCAACCAACTTCTATTCCATTCCATCGGTACTTCCGCAAGATTCTACGCACCGCAGTACTACTTGAAGTTTTTCCATTCTTCCCAAAGATTGGTATCCTTCGGACAGCTACGATGTTATATTTATGAATCATGTGCAAGACTACCAGAACTACTTTGCATCAAGAATGTCATGGGAAGATTATGTTGCTCAATTGGAAGACAATTTGCGTCGACAACTTTCCCAGATGTATGATGATAGTAGGATGGATCATCCACGACACTCTACGTATTACTAGACATTGTATCTGTATAAAGATTGTGGAATTGTGGACTATAGGCACATGGGGACTATGGGATCATTCAATGTTGAATATTTGAATTTTGAACTATGATGTAAATTATGTAATGATTTATAATGAAGTGTAATTTTGTTTCTCTTTCCCCTAATGCATTATGTTATTGTCTCATTTGCCATATTTGATTGAATATAATAGCTAATATTAACCTAAATTAACAACAGACTTCAGCATTGACTGTGAAAACATGGGTGTAAACCCAAACAACCACAAATGGTCATTATTTTTACAATTTTATACTCTAAATGTGTTTATGTATGTAAAAATAAGGTTCCCCTAAAGTTGGAGACCTAAAAAAGGCATTTTGGCCACCGAGACAGCCTTTTTAAGCTGTTTCGGACAAAATGCATAGTCTCGGCGAGATCTCGGCGAGATCTCGCCGAGATCTCGGTTTCGGAGGAGGCCGAGACTCCTCCGAAACTCGAGATTTTAAACCTTGCCCTTTGCATCACAGCACCCAAGCACCCAAGAAGACCAGATCTTAACTGGAATAGAAGACCAAGTCACTCTGCTTTCAACACGCTGCATAATTTGCTCACAAATTCAGTAATGTATCATACCAAGTCATCCAGCATTGTTTGTCTAAGATGAAGGTGTTAATGTCTAACATGATTCCTTTATTAAGATCAAACACATGACTTATCGCACTTTCTGATGTTTATTTTCTTTTAAATACATAACTTACATTGGCTTTTTCAGCTGCTGAGATGCAACATGCAACCAAGGGAGTTCCTCCTTCCTTCAAGGCACTTGGGTGAATCTGGAAAACAATAAAAATATTGAGGATATGCTAGAATTCTCATCCAAGAAAAGTAAAATTAACCATACAAATGGCCCTACCTCTAGTCAGCAGTTCCATCACTTTTTTTTTTTTTTTTTTTAATATTTCTAATCAACAAACCCACAGTATTAGCATGTCATAGGCCCTATTACGCTAAGTTAAAGTAAAATGCAAATATAATAATAATAAGAATCATAAAATAAAGCTTCAACCTCGCTTGGAAAGAAATACTATCTCCATCCCATACTGATTGTTCTCTTTGAGAAGCTGAAAGTTAGTGGTCAAAGCATTACAATCCATCGCTCAATATTCCCCTTCCATTACTAATTTAATCTCTTTAAGTTGGGTAGTAAATGAATATCAATGCAAAGGGGGTAAAATAGTAAATTTACAATAAATAATTACTTAATTTGTTAGATGGTAAAAAAGATTGGGATAGCCAAAAGCAGGAAGGACTAGCTTTGTGGTATAAACGGAGTAAATCATTATCTCAGAAAAAAGGTTTAGGGTTTAATTTCTGAACTGACTACCCTCACCTGTAAAATGGCAGGACTTTTTTCTTCCTCTGCAGCAGCAACAACAGCCTCAACTCCTTCCAGATTGTAAACATTAAACGCTCCAACAGCATATCCACCCATCTCCGCATTCTTCAAATAAAATTAGATTGTTAATATCTGAAGAAAATATAATTTAAGAAACTCGATAAAATTTCCTTACAAGAAGAAGATCCTTTGTTGATGAAAATCTAACCGGACAGGTCCAACGTTTTACAACTTCAGCAAGTGCAGTGGCATCACCAACATTGCCTAAATCAAGAAAAAAAAATTGCAGGTCCACACATGGAATATAGCTATAACCTCCGGGTAATAAACACAAAACCAGACACCCATGATTCACCTGGGAATACAATGTATGGAACACCCGGATGTCTACTTTCAGTACCAAGCTGCCATAAAGGTACACCGGCTAAAGCCTGTCCAACAACCTTGGCACGTTTTGCTTCTAATGCTTTTGTAGCAAGATCTGATGAGGTAATGCCACCCTGAATTATAAGTATATAATGATCATTAATACATACTCTTTTCCATAGAGGTTTTTCATAGATGAATGAATAAAACAGTATCCTAAATCCTGCTAAAAATGAAAAAAGGTATGAGTAGAAAAATAAACTAATTATTCACTGTATTGTTAGGAAAATGAGAATGAAACAGGCACTAAGATTGAATTTCGGAGAAATTAGAATGAAACTGGCACCAAGATCTTGTATATTTTCTTCTTCTGTATTTTAAATGCATTAGATTTGGTTTACATCTGCAGATCTTTACACTGTTGAAGTATGAATGAAAACTTCTTTTTCTATTAAATAAAAAAAGAAATAGTGAGGAAGTAAGGAGATGATGACAAGAGAAATAGGAAATGAAAGAACAAGGGTGTGAGCATTGTTTTGTTCATATTGTATCTTTCATCAACTTGTATTCACAAAAAACAAAATCACCTTAACACAAGGGGGAAAATTCGGAGGGTTGACTGTGTATTCATGTTTGTATTTATCTATTACTCACCATGTGTTAAAATTTGCTTTCTCATGAAGGAAATGAATATGTGCTTAGAAATTGGAATAAATAAACATACCTTTGCAAGAATATAACGAGGCCGTGTAGTTATCTGCCGCACAATTTCCACCAATGCAGAACTGACTTTGAAATTGATTTCTAGGCTCTCTAAAGCAGCTGCAGAATGCAAGCAAGCCATGGAAGGAAGGTTAAAGGATGAGGGAACTTAAATTTTCAGAATAACTGGAATGCTTCCGTCACTAAGAATAATGGACTTGTTAAAAAAATAAAGTACTTAAGCTATTCAATTATAAATTGAAATTCGTATCCTCTTGTCACAGAGATGTTGATTAGTTATCTTCCCAATTACTAGTAATGGTAGCAAGGGTGTTCTTTGTCATGTAATTTGACCATTTTAATTTATAGAATAAGGTTCTGACAAACCTGAATACTGACATCATATTTTCTATCTTCCCCTCCAGCCTTCTTATTCCTCAATTAAAAGGTTTGGTTCACAATCATCTTTGAATATAATTATTATGTTTTAAGCTAGCCAGAAGGAATGCATTTACCGCTAAAAGCATTTTGTTTCAGATTTTCTCAGCTTTGGAACTTTCTTTATTCATCTTTTATGCAATCAGAAATTTGAAATACAAGTTTAGAAATGTTGTTGTGAATCATTCTTGCAATTACATGGCTAAAATATTTAAGAGAAAATCTTTGAAATATATTCAAAACTTTTGCATTAATAAACAATACAAAAAAAAAAAGGGACTATAATTGAGAGGAGACCTACATTTTCCTGTAATGAGCTCACGGCTTGTCATTATTAGAGTGTCTTTACGGGCTCTAAGGAGAACATCAGCCATTTCAGCTGCCCGATTGATCTCTTGCTCTCTCTCTTCCAATGATTGCATGGCAAGTTTATCAACAGATACCTACTCAGAAGCATAGTAAGCAGAAATCAGATCAATATGAAAATTGAACAAAATGGGTGATGCAGTACCCAGGCCACAAAAGAAGAAGAACATTGCAGCATGAAGACCAGGGCCCTTCTTGGTCCTGCAGCTTCTGATAAGCATGAATAACTGTATAACCCAATTGAGACACTGCAGTCTAGGCTAAACTTACCAGAATATGTTTTTGAGCAAGATCCAAAGCAGCTTCTAATTGCTTCAGTTCTAGTTCTGTGGTTCAGTTCCGGTTAGACTTAATTTTAAGTCTCCAATGGGTTATATAGGTTATGGGTAATGAAATAAGTATTTTTTCTGGTTTCTACTGTAAAGGGCAAATACATGAGCCCAAATATGAGGGATGTTAGTCCTATACGAGATTTGGTATTTGTTTCTAATTTTTATGAGTTGTGTTATGAATAGAAAGTTGAGGGGTTAGTTATTCTATAAATCAGTGGTCTGATATGCTATGTAAGGAAACAATTTTATGAGTGAAGAAAGCTTGCTGCTTGTTTGGTTCTGTGGAATTTGGAGTCCAGCTCTTGTGGGATTCAAGGGTGCTTCACTCAATCGATTCTGAATGTGCTTCTGTGGATTCAGAAGTGGGCTGCTGGGGATTCAGTAGCTGCTATTCAGGTGGGATTCCTGGATTAATCCATCTCCAATCACATATCAGTTCAGTTATTCTAATTTTTCTATCCTGCAATTTCTAGTGTTGAAGTGGAATTTCAGATCTAGGTTTCTGGATAGTTCCAGCACATGTTGATTTATTCCATTACTGAATCATGCTGAACTGTGATTTTTGTTCCCTGATTCAAATATACATACGCAGAATTTCAATTTCTAATATAATTAATTAATCTGATTTCTCATTTCCAAATCCTTCTCAACTATACTTTCTAAATCCTCGTTTCCAAATCTGGTTTCTAATTCTGGCAATTACTAGTTCTGGTTTCTGGTTTCTATTTTCTGCTTAGGTTTTGGTTCCATAACTTTAAATCCAGCCATCATTTTTCTATCAACTTTGTGGACCTGTTCCTCTTACCTGATTGATCAATTGACCTAAGTTTCAGATCCATCTGAAGAGTTTTCTTTGGGATATTGACTTTCTCTCTTGCTGGTTTGTTTGCTATCTTTCTGCGATTCTAGTTTATTGAAGCTTTCTGACCCTAATCCATTAGGTGATTAGACACCCCATTCTTTAGTATCAGAGATATGGCCAGCAGTGATTAAAGGAACCCTAATAAAATCAGCCCTCAAAATACTGTTAATCAGTTAGTCGAGTTAGTAAAGTGTGAGCCTTGGTGTGATGGTAAGGTTGTCAAATTGCAACCTGGTGGTCACAGGTTTGAAACATAGAAACAGCCTTTTCGCATTGCGGGGGTAAGGCTGCGTACATTCTGCCCCTCCCCAGACCTTGTAGTTGCGGGAGCCTCGTGCACTGGAATTCCAGTTAGTCGAGTTAGTCAGGCAACTGAATGATAAAGTTGCAGTCCTAGAGCAACAATGGGATGACTGGTGAGTCTTCTAATTCCCCCAGACCTGAAAAACTTGAGTTCCACAGGGCTGAGGAGGGTTTGCCTGTCTCTCTAAAGGATGCCTTGCACACCATAGCTGATTCTGGTTTACAAGAGGTTTTATTATACCTAACCTTTAGGTGACATAGAGTACCTCATCAATGGGCATGAATCAAATGTTTGGTAAAATTCAGTAAAATTCTTGGTGCAGCTTAGAAGTAGGGAAGAGAAAGAATCACAGACCAGAAAACCACGCTATCAGTTGGGTCAAAACTGGATCAAGATTGGACCACAATTGGACCAAGAATGGACCACTCCAGTGTCTAAAGTAGATTCAATGAACTAACCAGTTTCAGATCCTAGTTTCCTGAACATATCAGGAACTTTATCAGTCTGAATCATGGGTTAGTTTGGAGTTTTTTACTTCTTCATTTTAATTAATTTTAATGTCTTAGTTAAGCAGGATTAGGTCTCTGAGGCTCTCTTCAGTATCATTTTTTTTTCTGACCTGCTTTTGATTTTGTTGGTGTTATTTATGAAAAGAAAAAAAAAATGGTCACAAAAACAAAAAGAGGTCAAGACCTTTTTTGATTTTTGGCCAAAAGAATTTTTGTTTGTTTTTGCACAAATATAAAGAGCATGTGTTTTAAGTGAGGGTAAAATGGTAAACCCAACATTTTTTTTTGTAACATTAGCTTTTCATCCACTCCTCTTTCTTTCTCCCTTTTTGTTTCAAGGATTCTTCCACCATAAAACCCTTTTTCTGGCCATCCAACCTTCGATTCGTTCCGTTGGATGTCAAGTATAGCAAACAACGGTACGTAATTTCAAATTACAAGTCGATTGGAGAAGGAAATCACTAGATATCAAATTTGAAAAATTCTGCAATTTGAAGAAATCCAACTCTTGTTTTTTATTTCGGCCACCTCAATCGTACTGTTTTGGCTGTTCAACCTTCAATCAGATCTGTTGGATGTCAAGACCAGGAAAAAAATGGTAAGGGTGCCCAAATTTCAGGTTGAATGGATAAGAAGATTACAAAATATCAATGCTTAGAAAATTCTGTAACTAAAAGAAATTCAATTCTTCTTGATTTGGGCCAGCTCAGCTGTACTTTTCTAGATGTCCAACCTCCGATCAGATCCGTTGGATGTCAATGCCAGGAAAAGAAAGTAAGGGTATCCAAATTTCATGTCGATCAAATAAGGGGATCACAAGATATCATGGTTTGAAAATTTTGCAACTTCAAGAAAAAAACACACTTTATTTTTAATAGAATATCAAATTTATTTCTCATTCTAAAATGTATTATGCATAGTAACTACCAAACAACATTTTATTTCTGATCAAAAATGATTTTTGATAAATAAGTAAAAAGAAAAAAGAAAATTGATACCAAAGAGAGCCGGAGTCCAGCCCTATCTTGATTGTTTATTTATTTATTTATTTTGATCAGAGTTTTACTAGCATCACAACACCTCGAAGAAAGGCCACGACTGGAGGAGTTTGAGCCTTATTTCGATTTCCGTGTGAATCTTTTATAAATATATATATAGGCCTATGGTCAACCCCACAATGTTGAGAAACGAAGAAAGCTTTGAAGCTGTTTTGGTGTATGGATTTCTTGAAGCTTACATCTGTGGACTCGGGTGTTTTAATTCTTGTGGATTCAGGAGCTTGGTTCTGCTGTAGATCAGGTAATATGATCCTGTTGTGGATTCAGCACAATAATCAAGTGGATTCCTGATATCCCTCTTATCTCCATTATTTTATTCACTATTTTCCATTGCATGTAAAAATTCTGAAATTTAACGGTTTGCAATTTCTAATTCTGACATGCAATTTCTGGTCTAAGTTTTAAAATAGTTCTATCACCTGTTATTAAATCAAGTTTGGACTGTTCACAATCAGCTCTTGTTTTCATTCAGTTTTCTCCATTGATCTCAACAGTTCTACTGCAATTCAACCTCTTCAATTCTGGGTTTCCTGGATCAGATTTGCTAAATCTGATTTCTGTTACTGTTTAAGGTTCCATAATACTGATTAATCATCAAATCAGATTACTGTTTGATTCAGTCTTGAACCATCAACAGCCTGCTATTGATTTTTTTTCTTTTGCCTGGGTTTTCAAGAATCCTCATTCCAGTAGGATTCTACAATATCTTGGAATTGTTTGATCTTCAAGGAGATCTTCTATAATTTTGCACGGAGGGGTTATTTCTTGGTTTTGTCCAGTCACTAATAACTTGATTATTTTTAGATAATAGTAGATAGAAAGAACGCCATAAGGAGTCCTATTAAAACCAAGAAATATAGACCAGCCTACCATCCAGGAGTTCTATATGCCAACATGACAAGGAATCCTAGATAAACAATAAATCCTAGTTACACAATAATTCTAATCTCCTAGTTACATAAAGAAATAGAGCTAAAGAAAAAAGACTATAGTTGACTAAGTTGACACAATCCTAAAGACTATTAGGCAGCCAGCTTGACAGCTGGATGGCACTAATCCCGAGATGGGATTAGCGCCTCCTAGGTGCTGTCTACAACGGGAATGAACCTTGGTGAATGGGTCCATCCCCTTACAGATAGATTATTAACAAAGTTTTCTCCTAAATATGAATCCTTATTCCAGTGATTCTGTAATATTAGAGGCTATCTAACCCTAACCCTTAGGAGACTTAGATAATCCATCAATTCTCCACTCAAAAGAGGCTCTAGTTGACATTGAAGAAAAAAGGAGGGAAAAGCTTGACATTTGGATCACCTCAATGCATCTTAAGACATGGCCGAATTGTGATTTAAGATCTTCAACCTGCAAAATTTTGATAACTTGAAATAATTAAAATGAACAGAATATAAAGATTCATATTAAAAAAATTTTTTTTATCAGTTTTTACCTGTTTTGTGGTCTTTGGAACATATGACCCTACAACTATGAGCCCCCCATTACTTCCTTTACCTATTCCCATATCTGTTGGTAATATCGGAGCCCTTGGCCTTATTCCAATTCGAGCAGAAACAAAGCTAGCAGCCGTGCGGCATAAGAATTGTTTTCCTTTTAGTTCTGCCTGCCAATTCAATAAAGATCTAAGACTAATTTTCATAGATCTATACAAAAATAAGAAAAGAAAAGAAAAAATTAGTGTAAGAAAGAAATAAACGAATAGTACAAAATCATGCCTGGATCATTCCTGATGCAAATACAGCCATGTCTCTTTCACTGACTGCATTAACTATACATATTGAACCCTGTTGGCAACGCAATAGATGGAAAACAAAGTGAGAAAAACTGTAGTTCTTTCTCAGGTTGGAAAGAAACTTAGTGAATCAGCAGGATGATGAATTGAGCGAAAGCATCTGAAGGTTGCGAAGAGGATGTCAACTTATACCTAATATCAGACAAGTAATTATCATAGTGATTCTGTTCCCTCCCCATCCCAAGATATCTCCTTGGCAGGACCCATTCAGTGTTGAGTCCTAATCCTTTTTAAGTTCAACAGATGTCAAGATGTGATGGTGTAGGAATGACATGTTGGGTGCTCCAGCCACAGACCAGATGATATTTATTATCAACAAAATCAGTTATGGACGTATGGGAATCTTATGCATCATATCCATGAAGTTGATAGAAGTTATCATGAAGTTTTTCTCCACATGCAGAGGATATTGACTAAAATAAGAGGAGAAAGGAACAGCATGTCCAACAAAACATACCATTACTAGGAAATTTACTTATTACAATATTGATAACTCTTCTCTGCAGTTTTACCATTTTAGCCAGCAGTGATAGAACTTGCGTTCAGATGCTCCTGTAATCTTGGGAGGGAATTGATGCAGGGACTAAAGTGGAACACAACTTGCTGTCTATGCTAATATTCGTTTTCTTTTCTAAAGCGCAGTTAAGTGGTGAATTCCACAAACCACAAGTACCCAAAATAGTGAATGATCACAATCAGTACCATGTCAAACTCAGTCAACAGACTCAACACCAATGAGTTGATCCTAGAAAAGCATGAGCCCTTTTCCTGCTCACACAAATCAGCAAGATTGAATGTCTGGTAAGTTTGAGCAGTTGGTTTTTCGTTTGTTATGATATTAACGGTAGTCAATGTGGCTCAGAAACATCCCCCCCCCCCCCCCCCCCGGGCACATGGGAAAAAAGTAAGGATATTTTAACTCTATAACTCTATAGAATTGAAATGTTAAAAGCAATGATAAATGGAGAATCATTTCCCAGCAACCTTATGCAGCCTGCAAAGATGCTCACAAACAGCACTTGGTCCCCCTTTTCTCAGTAAGTGGATAGAAATAGATGCAACACTGCTGGCTGGTACCCGACCTTTAGTTTTCTCCTCAACCCACTGAGCATGTAAATCACAAAAAAGATTATTAAAATACAATCACCTATGGGTTATATAAGTATATAACAAGAATAAATATAACATTCCACAAATCATGGGTAGAGAAACAGACCTCACGGAGGTTTGAAGATCTATACCCAAAGGCAGCATCTTTAGCAAATTCAGTGTCTCCTGCAGGAACAAGCCTAAAGCACCGAGATTAAGCATTAGTGTCAGGACTCAGCTGGTAAACCTAAAATCCACAATGTTAAAAGTCAATGAGAAAGATACCGATCAGAATCTGACACATAGTGTACATCATCAATGGTAAAACGTCCTCCTTGAAGAAAGAAAGGGCAAATAATCCATGCATCCGTACTACCCAGCATTGAAACAACTGCATCCGCTTCCTAGAAAAATGAGGCATCCTACGTCATGATAATAAATTACAAGTTTGAATTGGAGCATCTAACACATTCATAAAGAACTTGAGTACACAGGTCTTGCCTCTGGAAAGTGACCACGAAGTGTTGAATCACCTCTCAATACCACTGTATAGCCTATATGTTTGACTGATTTTGCTGCAGTTTCTAAGTTTCTACAGATATCTTTTATCAATGCAATAGCCTGGAGAAATCAAATGTAGAATCAGAATAAAATCCGACAAGCAAGAAAAGGTAATGTATGGTCTTACCACATTCTGTCATTTAAGTATTTAAACCTATGAGAACATTGTGGAAAATGGCCTGTTTGATGAAAGTTATTTACCTTCTCTGAATTCAATGATCGGGAATTAGTCAAGATAAAAAAGCACTTGGGCTTTCTTTCAAACTGTTCAACAAGTGATTTGACACTCCTACATAAAAAATCAATATACAGTCATTACTCTCCTGCAATGCATTTTCTGGCAAACATGATGGATGAGTGAAGTGTCCAACTCAAAAGCTTAAAGTATTAGGAGAACAGGCCTGACTAGTATATAAAGGCATCCAAAGTCCCAAAGCTTTCCAATGTGAGATTATTCCCAATATTCACCCCTCACGTGTTACCCTTCTTTTTGGGTGGCAGTACATATGGCATGTGTGGCTCCTTCTTGGGTAACAGTACATATATGTATTATTAATGTAGTGGGCATGATGGTCTTGATAAAATTTTGATGTGTCCAACCCAAAAGATTAAGCTATTAAATAATTTAAGTGGAAAGGCCAACTAGTTTATAAAGGTGTGTAAGGTCCTAGAGTTCTCCAATGCGGGATTTCCCAACAGTCATAGTTCACAACCTCGGTTGGAACTTGCAATTTCGACAATGGTTGAGACGAAAACAAGGGTAAAATAGGCTTGTACCAGGTTTAGAGAAAAAAGCACAGGTATTGAGAGGTTTCAACTGGTTTCCACAGAACTCTGAGGGTTTCGACAAGTTTCGGGTTTCGACACAAGTTTTGATGAAGGCTTCAAATTTAGGTTTTGACCAAAAACTGTGAAATCTCGGTTCCGAACCTTGCTAACAGTATGTTACTTGGATGAATGCTATTCAGGTCATTTCAACCGGCCTTGAAACTGAGATTTTGAACCTTCCCAACAGTATGTTACTTAGACAACACTATTCAGGTCATTTCATTTTATAATGGAACAAGGGCACTATTAGGAACACCTCAACTAAAACAGAAGGTCATAGAAACAGAAGTAACTTGGAACAAGTAAATCAAGGACAATCACCACTCTGTTAGGACTTCAATGTCATGAACAGTTTGAGTTCCAGTTGGATCATCATCCAGGACAACCAAAGTCTTTGAAGTATTTTGATCCAGTCTACAGATATCTTCAATGGGATCAGTTGGCCACTCAGTTGGAAGAGATCTAAAAACAATTTCTTTATTAAGAACTGGAAGTTTCCCTTCAACTTTGACCCCTGTCAGTGTCTCATACACCTGCAGATACATGATCAAACTGAAAATGACTACCTGCATGCCTATAATAGAAAAAGCAATCTTAGTTGACAATCAATGTTTAGTAAGGCTCCGTTTGTTCATTGTAAAATTTTCCATGCAAATGATAAACACATGTAAATTTTCCTCCTTGTAAAAATTTCCTACTTTTTTTCAATGCATTTCTTTGCAATTTATGTGATGCGGACCCGGGTCTTAAAATAACCCAACTAAATTTAGCCCAAAAAAAAAAAAATTTCCGATCCAACGGATCCCAGCTTGCATCATTACGTTAAAACAAACAGTGGAAAATCCTATTTTACAGGAAATTTTTTTTTTCTACCATTTTACATAAAAACAAATGTAGCCTAAAGGAACATTTTTTTTCTGGACTATGGTTTGAAGTTATAGTACAATATTTCACCACTGTAGCAAAATTTAAGGAAAAAAAATTACAGAAAAATGGATTTTCACAATGAGACTTCAAGAAATTTTAAAGAAGACATCATTAAACATATAAAATAAAGAGAGTTAAAATACATTGATGCAAAAGTTAACCCATAAATCCAAACAAGATTGTTTTTATAGCTCAATTCTCTAATGTAACAACACAACCTAATAAATACACAATTATTGATTTGATCAGGAATAATTTCAGAACAACACCAACAACAACATTCACATAATTTTAATTTAGAATGGATTGTAAGTAATATACTATTAATAACAAAAAGCATTTTATTCATAAAATATTATACTGGGAATTGTAACCTTAAATAGAAAAATATATGTCGTGTTTGTGGATGATCTCCCATGAAATCATCTATCATTCAGATACGTTAGAGAGCAATCCGATTTTCACATGTAGATGGTTAACTTCTAAGCTGACTATGGTTTAACAGTTGAAATAAGAGTAAATATCAAAACATTGTGGGCTTTACAGTGGAGATGAGATCCAAAACTTGACACCAGTCAGTTTTACCAAAGGATAACTTTATATGGCTCAAAAAAGTTTGAATAGTTAAGGAAAGGCTTCCTTAACAGGGCTTATAAATGGAGATTTACCCTTCTAATTACTGTATCAAAATAGTCAAACATTCTATAACATAATATGTAATGGGGAGAACATATTGTCGATATCAAAATGGAACAGGGAATATAAAAACTTTAAAAAAAAAAAAAAAAAGGATTCCATCCTTTAGAATTGCCAACCTAATTGGTCCCATAAGCTTCATACTGCCCAGAATATGTTTAGCATAACCCAAACCCGAAGTTTTCGAGAAACATCACTGTGAGATGGAGCGCTGGAAACAAGGGCAGATTACTCTGGAGGGATTGGAGTAGACTGTGGAATCATAGACACACAGCTACTGTCCTCAAGCTGTATCATGGCATGACTGCTCCAGAGTAGGGAAGGGATCACAAACCAAAACTTGAGCGCGAAGCTGGTCATATTCAATATTTAGTCCGTCCAAGAAGTCATAAACTCTAATCTTCTCTTCCTGTTTCTAGAATTTGGCAATATCGGTGGCTGAAGTAGGTTGGAACTCTTCATAAAAGTCAAGCTCTTGCCATAGCGGGGGCAGCCTTCCAAATTTTGGCAGCTGAATCAAGGAGATATGCCCGAGCTATCTAGGGCTGCATGGAATTGACAAGAAAAGCACATCACAAGGGAATTTTCACAATCCCATTTATCAAGAGCAGTACCTGCAATAGAAGGCTTCACTGTAGTTCTAGTCTGATACTCATAAAAACCATGGGATTTGATAGAGAGACAGAACGAGCGTGACCACATCAAATAGTTGGTACCGTTAAGTTTAATAGAGCAAGCCGGGAATGAAGGAAAATTTCTAGAAGTTGATCCTTCCATCCCAGTCAATGCAATTGATACCATGGTTCTAAATTTCAGCTGAAATTTCGCTGAATTTGGGATTTTTTGTCAGATTTTGAAACCTAGTTTCTGTGGCCAAAAAAATTGTTTTTTAAGCTCTATTTATTTGTGTGACGCATTTTTAACCTTCTTCACACTTCCATTGAATGATTTTTGCTAAAAAAAACATCCTAAATGGATTTTCGATGTCTAGACCATACTACAATGGTATGCTAACGTACACTATGACTTGGGGATTGTATTCAGAGTTAAATAGGTAAAACTTATTTATGATTAATATCATATAAGTAAATGAAATATAAAAGTTTATATTTCATTTACTTAAGATTTTATTCATAAATAAGCAAACACCCCCTATTTGAATCTGATAAAAATAGTCCAAAATTCTAATTCCATAAGGTTAAAAGTCAACTTTCCAGTTCAAGAACAAAAAGTAAATCTTCGATTGCGGGGCAATTTTTAACTTTCAAATGCTAGATTTTTTCTCCATTTTAAAATTTTCATAAATCTTATTCAAGTAAAATATCATTAAAAACTAAAAGTTTACGAAAATAATCTTTTGTTTTGATGTCCAAAAAAGTACTCCCATCAAATGACTTTAAACAACATTCGCATATTTCGCACAAGGTTTGACTGGAGTGTAACTATTTCAATATAACTCGGATTCAAGCAATGTCAGATTTGTTGGAAAGCTAGCTCAATCAGCTTTGCAACAAATCCGAGATTGCTTGAATTTAAATTTTATTGAATGAGTTGCCCCAATCAATGCTTGTTCGGAGTATGCGAATGTTGTTTAAAGTCGCCTAAACAGAAATAATTTTTTGCACATCAAAACGAAAGATTATTTTGGCAAACTCTTGGTTTTAGTGATGTTTTACTCTAATAAGATTTATGAAATTTTTAAATTGGAGAAAAAGGCTAGCAATTGAAAGTTGAAAATCGCCACGTAATAAAAGATATAATTTTTATTCTTGAACTGGAAAGTTGACTTTTTATTCTTTTGAAATTTGAATTTTAGACTATTTTTATTAGAATCAAATGGGGGTGCTTGTTTATTTATGAATAATATCTTAAGTAAATGAAATATGAAATTTGAATTTTATATTATATTTATTGGATTTAAATGAACAGTGTTTGCTTATTTATGAATAATATCTTGAGTAAATGAAATATAAAAGTTAAAAAAAAGTGTTGTGTGCTGTTATACTATCCCTCTTGTATATTGTACCCTGTCTTGTACTAAACAGGGAGAAAAATGAGAGATTTTGGAGACGAAAATAAGTTTTTGTTGAAATCTCTTCAAAACTACCCCTTTTGGGACAAGTTTCAACCGAAATTAAGTATTTATATACTTACGATCAGACCAGGTTTCGACTGACATAGTGATTTTGGTTGAAACCTAGTTGAAACAATAATTTGATTTCAACCCTAGGTTTCATTTTAATTTTCTGAAAAACAGAAATATTTCGGCTTGAAATCCGAAATTTAGAACTATGGTTGATATGTCAGACATGATAATCCACACAAAGCAGAGTAACCAGCTATGAGGAAGAAAAAACGCTACCAAAGAGAACTTCTTACAAAAATTAGACATCTGGGGATGGCCCCAGAAATCAGTAAACATGCTTGATGAAAAAGCAAGCATTGACCCTGAGCATCACCACAAAACAAGTAGGGATTGACCCTGAAAAGTTGACATACTGGGTTGTCCCTGTAGATCAAAAAAAGGCACATGATAAAAAAAATCCTATGAAACTGGTAACTCTCAAAGCATGGGAAGAAATTCCCTATTAATTTAGGTTATGAGAGACATCTTCAAGGTAAGGGAAAAAGCCCTTCGACCCTTGGTTGACTTAGAGAGGAACCACTGAGAAAGAAAGAGAGGGAATGGCGATAGTAGATGCAAAACCGAGAGATAGAGAGAGGCTTGCAGCTAGGTGGTAGAGGTGCTAAAATCGAGAAGGAAAGAGATCACAATTTTAGGGTATCAGAATCCATGCTCTGATACCATGTTGAATTGATGTAATGACTTGTGTCTAATGGGACATAGGCTAGCTTTATTGATAATATAGAGGAGAAACATCTAGAATGAGTACAAAGACAAAAAAAAAAAAAACCTATGAGACAATTCTACTCCCGTACCCATATTACAACAAGAACAACTACCCCATAACTCATATTAAAGACAAAATTAACTTAAGAAAAAAATTCCGTAAAAATAAACAGTAAAAATGAAATTTTGAAAAATAATTGTATAAAGGCAATGGAGTTATTGGTAACAGAAATTAAATTCTCGCAAACAATTGAAAGATGTGAAATACCAGCTGAGTTTTGGAAATGATTTAAATAATCATGTATTTTAAAATGAACAAAGTTGTATATGATTTCAGAATTTTAACAATTGGGAGACTTAAGCCATGTAACTATTCAACTATAATTTAATGCATTCCTGAGAAGCAGAAACATTTGATTTTTTTTTTCATAAGTAGAAACATTTGAACTTTTTTTCCATAAGTAGAAACATTTGATTTGGATCATTATTAACGTTAAATAACTTACAACATTGTTATGTTGACTATTTAAATTATCCAATAGAAGCCAAAAACTATCTATAACAATATTAGATCATACCTTCACTACTCCAGCATCATCGCACCGGCCCCAGCCAGCAGCAGAACCTGCTTAATGAAAACAGCATGAAGTATTCTTGAATATAAGCTAAAAACTGAGAGAAGAGATATGAGGGTATCCAATATACATCCCCCCCCCCTCCCCCCAACCCAATAAAATAAAATAAAATAAAATAAAAGCTAAAAAAACAAAATTGATCAGAAAAGAAATATCTGGGAGATGATCTTCTGAAGTTGATCAATCAAACTACTTAATTTGGAATCCCCAAAAAATAATTCAGAGTAGACGATGCACATAATCTTTGAGAACAATATACAGGTTCTGGTAGTGGTACCAATGATCTTCAAGCAACTGAATTAAAGACAATTTTACTAAATGACATTTAATTCCATAATTGAAGTGATTCGTCCCTTTAACAGAAGACCACTTACAGCTATAGAAGGGCAAAAGAGAAAAAAAAGGTAAGAAGAGGATCATAATTGTGGATTCTAACACACCTGATAGAAACAGTTGGTGAGCGACCGTAGAAATAAGAAGGGGAATTTTAAGGGATGAGCACTCGTGAGAAACAATTCCCTGTCAACAATACCAACCATGAAATTACTGTCCCAAGACTGTATTGTTCAATGAGATGTTTCTGAAACAAACTAAAACATGACATTGATCTTACTCCATACCAGATCCTTTACAAAGATATCAAGGGCTGAATATGGAGTGTAGTCATTGTCCAACATGTGGGGCACGCGATTCTCAAACATCCTGTACAAGAAATGAAATGCTCATCATGTATAAATATATAAACCACACAGCATTATTACTGGAATAGAAAATGAGACTTGGGATATTTTTTGCGAAAACATATCATTTAGAACTTTGAGTAAGAAAAGAATTTAGCAAGAAAATAATGCAAGAATAGAACAGAAGCAAAAAGCACACACAAATATTAGGTGGACAGTAGAAAAGAATTTTGAATATGGTGATCCAAATGGGGGTGGGGGGCTAATTTATTCAAAACACTAGAGCAACTGAGTAACTAACTATTTCTAGACTAAGAATTACATAACTAATTTTAACCAAAACACAAAAACTCTTTATTTCTAATCATGTAACCAAACTCGGTTTTGATATCTTGGAAAACAAATGTATTTAGAAAAAGAATAAAAGATAAATAAAACCAAATGCATGTGAGAGAATACATTTTCCATATGAAACGAGTAGGCCTAACTTAGAATGAGGGATTTCTATAAAATAAACTCAGAATGTTATACCTCATAGATGTCCCTTCAATTTGAATTCTGCTGTTATCCAAGTCAAAATCATGTAAATGGTAAGCTTCTAATAGCTACAATGTCATGGAATTTCCAGAGGCACTTTTTTGATGCAACGGTAGGCATGGGTAAAACCATTAGGAGCCAACACAATGCCCCATCACCATATCCAATTCAGCATTTCACCATTAGGTATGACATGACTTAGCACATGAATATATGGGCAAAATATCAACAAACAAAGCTAATCATATAATTCATTCGTTGCTTGATGAAATGCGAGGAACGAGCATACATAGCCTATGGGAATCTTATTTCCCAAAATTATTGTAATATGTAAAAAGTTGCAGCAGTAAACTTAGTGAAGTGCCTGACACCTACCATGACGTTCCTCCACTATTCGTGATGAACTCAAACAAGATTCTGGTATTAAGACCCAATCGAGCACCAAATGCCATTGCCTCAGCTGCTGATGCTATATGAACTCCAGCAAGGAGTTGATTGACCATCTTTACAGAACTATAGAACAGATATGCAAGAGATACATAAAATTCATTGCACAAAATTAGACAATGTACATTTGAATGTACATGCAAGTGATTGTGCAAATACAAAAAGGCCATTATATTTGCGAGAAACCAAGAAATTAACATCAAGACTGAGACCATATAGGATTTACCTTCCAGCTCCACAACCCCCCTTAATAACATAGAGCTTCTCACTTAGGGCTGTTCACATTCAAGGGCAAAGCATCAGCAATATGATTAAATACTTAGGGTCTGAAGAAAAAAAATTTCAGCAGGATAGCAAGACATAACCATTAGGCTCATTACCTGATAGAACAGAACCAGTATGCTTAAGAGATTCATCTGAACCTGAAGCCATTATCTAATTAACCAAAACAAGGATTTAAATATCAATAGCACTTTAAAGTTGACAAAGAAACTGTAGCATACATCCTACCATCCAAAAGCAATACCCTCAAAGAATAGAAGAAACTAAAACGTTGATAAAGTTTAAGCAAATGAACAAGTTCAAATTTTGTACCGTAAGTTCTCCTGTTGAGGCCTTCTTAACACCACCGGAAACAGGAGCATCCACCAACTTTAGATCCTTGTGTTCATCTATGACATGAAGAAACGGCTAATCATGGCAGCTATCAAGAACTTTAAGTGCAGAAACTTAGCACAAACTAACACTACAAAAATAATGTACTTGGTGTTGGTACTGTCATGAACTATATATAATAGGCAACCGGTGGAGATGGGAATGATTCATCCATCAGGATCCTACATGAACCTTATAAAAATGAAAAGAACGAGAAGAAAGAATGGAGAGGGAGAGAGAGAGAGAGAGAGAGAGAGAGAGCATGTCTCTCCTCCTACTGCTGATCTCATTAAACAGAAAATAGAGCAATTACAATAGAATGAAAGGTCTATGTCCATAGGTCTTCTATCAAGACTAGGAAAGACAAACAACTAGAAAAATAGGAAAGATAAATAACTAGGAAACATAAATCCTAATGTAACTCTAAGACTAGAAGTCTATCAACCCACTCTTCAACATTCGCCCACAAGCTGGAACATGCTTCATCTTGGAACAACAAGAACATAGGAAGCATAGTTTCTTCCCAAGGAAGGCAGGTAGTAGTAGTAGATAGCAGCGTAATATAGGTCACTGTAAACCTGATAGCAGAATCAAGTTGCTAAAGACAAAAACTCAGCATCAAGTAGCTAGGTACCAGACATCATCAGGTTGTTGTAGACCAAACAGCATAAGATACATAAATTGCATCATGTGCAGGGTTACATCTGATCCAACTCGTAATAGCCTCTCTTCAATAAGCAGAATTGAACAAATGTTGCATCTTGTGCAACTGATAAAGTGATAATAGTCTCTCTTCAATGAGCAAATCTAAACAAAGGTCACCTTGTGCAACTGATAGGCTAGTAGAGGTAGACTGGTAGTAGGTTTCAATACGAGTGGTTGCATCAAGTGTAACTATAATATGCTCCAACACAAGCAATGGTAGTAGACTCAAACACAAGCAATAGTATTAGGTTCCAACATGAGCAAATATGCTCCTTCAGGTTCCAACACGAGCAGTTGCATTACGTGCAATGGTAGTAGACTCCAACACAAGCAACGGTAGTAAGCTCCAACATGAGCAATGGCAGTATTCTCCAACATGAGCAAACACAAACACAGACACAAACACGAGCAAATAGGCACCTTCTCCCCATCATGAAGAACATTCCATGTGGAAAAATTACGGCAAGAGACATGAACTTAGGTAGAACATGCAGCAGTAGACAGGTTAGGTGCAGGGAAGCAACATATGAACAGGCTTGCGGCAGAGAGAAGCAAACAATCAGTAGATAGCAGTAATTGTAGAGAGCAAAAATAGTAAAGTGGACACCTTGCAGAAACAGTAGATAGCAGCAAGATGCATGGAACTGATAGAGCAGACTTGCAGTAGTATGAGGTAATACTGGTTTCAAGGGAACAAAGAAACCAAGCCAAGGTAAAGTTTATAGCATGATAAACTGGGTCTAATCACAGTAGGAGGGCAGCATCGGTTGCAGCATATGTTGAAGAGGGAGGGACTCCTGAATGGCTGGAATTGCAGTGAAGTGGTTAGAACCAGAAAATATAAAACTCATAATAACTCCCTCTCCGACAATCGGGTGAATAACACAGAGTAGTAAGTATAATAAGGGACATATCCCAATATCAAAACGATCCAACGATTAGATAAGGAGTTATGGGAGGCTCCTAGGACGGTTGGACTAGTGAACACAATTTTTTTTTTTATTACTATTATTGAAAAGTCAAAGCTGTGAAGTGGCAAAGACAGATCAGCAAAGGTCGATGTGGCATAATAGGATTGGATAATATCATATTAGAGTTTGAATTTCATATTAGAGTATGAACTTGATCCAATGGTGGATATGAAAGTTAACAAGAAGTCCTTAAGATGATAAAACTCTTTATATCTGAAAATAGTAGGGAGAGAGAGAGAGAGAGAGAGAGAGAGAGAGAGAGAGAGTTGAGCTATGGGAAAATTAGAGTATAGGTAAGCAGGTGTGTAAAGAAAATTGAGTAGTAATATAGTGTGGGAAACTTTCCTATCACACAATGAAACAAGGCAAAAAAATGCTTAGACTAACTCTCCCTTGAAATCTAAAAGAATTATCTCCAGTTACCAGGTTTGAATAGCATCTTTTATAACTTTCTACAAGCAATAAGCAACCAAAAAGATACCAATCAATAACTTGCAAACAAGAACCATCTTTGAACCAACAAACTAAGAATACGTAGTAGTAGGGATTAAAAAAAACCTACTTTGTAACCGTCGCTCTAGTTGGTTCAAAAATCCAGGGGAGACTGTGGATGAAAGAATAATGGATGCTCCAGCTGGAAGGGCTACACAATGAGGAAAAATAAAGTGTTAGCAAAAAAATACTGTTAATGAAATGAAAGCAAAGTCACTCAAAAAAATACCTGACACTGCACCAAGATCTCCATATAAAACACCTTCAGCTTGAGCTTCATTTGTAACCATAACTATAAGTACATCTACATCTGAAAAGAAGCAAGTGTCAGAAATGCTTCTTCTGAATCTTTAGAAAAAGAACATAACAACTGAGCATATACTACCAGCAAAGTCCTTCGCATACCAATCAAAATGATAGTCCAACCAAAGCATGATTTGATGGAATTTGGTAATAGAAAATACAAGACGCAATGAATATTATTTTAATGTCCAATCACTTATTTACTAGGATAATGAATTAGTGAAAGCAGATCTGCATCTCCTTCTAGAAAGATATATTGCGGTGCAGCAGTAGTCACATGCAGGGAAAAAGCATAAATGGGCAGATGTTTCAATAAATGAGATCCCAAAAGGTAAAACTGTAAAAGGGAATTTTGGTAAAGACTAAAGAAAAAAAAATTATGCTGTTTCCCTTCTCATGATTATCATAGCAATGATTTTCACTGCATGCAGGTCGCAGAGGATCCAAACTCATCACTAACATTTGTCATTTGAATGGGAAAGCCCTCTTCCACTGCATTGAAGTTTCTCAGAGGAAGATTAGTCAGCATATTTCTTAGTTAAGCCTATATTGGATTTGCTTGTCAATGCTGCCTGACCTTTTCACTATCCTACCAAAGCCTTCAGCATTGAAGTTTGCCTTTTCCAGGAGAAACTCTTCTTCATCCTCCATTTGAATGTTTGATAGAAAGAGTGAAATATTTAAGGATAAAGACTCAATGGAGGGTTGGCATTATGAATAGACCACACAGAATTTAAGGGTACCTAGAGGGATGACAGTCTGATTGAGATCATCATGCATTACAGTTTGAATTGTATGCAGATTTCTGCCCCCATCTTTACGTGACACTGATCATTTTTTTTCCCTTTAAGGTGAACTTTGTTTCTGAACATTCAAGTTTTTCCACCCAATAATCCAATATCCACGACAGATTCTTTTAAGGACCATTTCATCTAAAGGTATCTCACTTATCAACTGAAGTGTAGTAAACTTAGGTTGCTTATAAAAAAAAAAAAAGACCAAAATTCCTCCTTTCACATGATAACAGATCTGAAGCTAGCCCCACCAAAATCCTAAACAACTTGAGAGAACCAGCGATCAACACATCCAGGCATTCAAATGTGCTAAATATACTGGTAACTAATGCAAATCAACAGTATGCCACTTCGGTGACACAGAAGAATAAACCCGAGCAAAATATGGGAGCCATGATGAGTTTTGAACCCCACATTTTTGTTCACAAAAAATTATTTTGCTACAAATAGCAGCTGGATATTATTTGGACAAGTCAAACTGTTATTTCTAATGGAAAAATAAATTTAAAAGAAATGACAATATATCTCAAATTTTTTTCTTCGGTGCACAAGATTGGGACTTCATAAAGTTAAATTAGTCAAACAAATGTATAGCCACATAATACATTTTGGGGACATGTTTTATTCTAATTATTTGTAGATAAAACGTAGTACATTTTTTAGAGATTATGTTTTGATTGGGAAGAGATGGTGATAATAGGTAGAAAAATGAAATATCTATCAAAAACTATCAAAATACAGCATGGAACTCATGAGTAGACCACACCTTTTTTTTCAGCTACAAGGCATTTTAGGAGTATATTTCCCGCCTTAAAGCCATGCCCCAAAAGTTTTTGAAAGGTGAATTAAAACTAAATAAGTGGCAGCTTGGAAAGAAAGGATTAAAGTATCGCGTCTCGGTATCGTATTGATCGGGCAATTTTAAGAGACGTACACATGGATACACTAGGATACAGACAAGATATGCATGCGAATGCTTAAGGAACATGCAAAACACAAATTTAAAGCATAAAAACACTATAAATGACCAATTTATGGTCCAATTATAAGACATTGAGTGCTTGGACTCAATATGGTCCAATCATAGGATGATAAAAAATATGCTCTGTTGATTATAATGTTTTTATTTTTTATTATTTTTTCTTTATAAAAGTAATACCATTTCTAACTTTATAGTGATGTACAGAATCTATGTATGTAGAATGTCATAACATGGGATCATGTCTTATGGACCATATATATGATAGGAGATACAGTGATCAATCAGATATGACTAGGAATAGATTCATTTTGTCTTCTTGGAATCTGTCCACTGCCTGAGGTGAGGTTTTTGTTCTCTTGTTGGGGCTCTCCCCTTGTGATACCCAGATTTGTTTTCCCTTTTTCGGGGTGTTGCTAATACATTTATTTATTCACCCGAAAAAATTGTCTCAAAATTGACACTTCAGAATAACTTCAAAAGAAGTAAAAGAAAAGAAAACCAAAAAATAAACTTAAGAGCTGCTATACTGATCTATTGCTAGCTCTAAAAAGTAACTTGACTTTAAAACCCCCAAATATTTTACTGCAAATAGTTGTAAAAACCAAAAATAATAATTTTTTCTAGGATTTGACATGTTAAACCTTATAAATCTCTATCCTTCATTTCAAACAAGAAAAAGAAGGAGAGATCTTTGAGCACGTCCTAAATTACCCTTAGATACTTCTGCAGGAGAGCTCCCAATCATGCCACCAGCATCTACAAACCGAGATAGTGTTGGCTTATACACCTACAACCAAACAAATGAAACCAGAATCATAAGAAAGATTTTATAAAATTACACACAATTTCTACACAACATACAAAAAGAAACTTATTTACCAAAGATAGCAAAAAAAAGTTATCAACGAATTCTAAAGCTAAACCTCTCGACCCTAATGGTAAGTTTCTTTAAAGGGTCTTCTCGGCAACCTCTTTTGTTGACAAAAGCTTGACTTTCTTTTCGGTTGGCCAAAATTATTTCATAATAGTTCAATGGAGCCCCAGTTCAATTTGTTGGCCTGGAAGAAATCCACTACATTTAGAGGACTGGGGCCCTATCATATGGAAGTTCTTGATTTCTCAAAAATATGAATAAGTACTAGATGCATTATTAATCTATCATGACATGATACTTATCTATATGATCTGTACTCTCTCACCTCTCAAGCACGGGGCTTCAAAGCAAGTTGCTTAAGGGAAAATTGGCTTCTTAAAGTATGCAAAGAAATTAAAACATGTTCACAATTTAAGAGAATCTATTTGGATTGATTACTTTTCCTAAGCAGAAGTGACCCCATTATTGGGGAGAAAAATAGCAGAAGAATCTGTTATTACAAATTAAAAACAAATATTCACCTATAAAATACTTTACATCATTAAAAAAATCCTCATACTGCTGGTAGAAATATAAAATAGATAACAAGTATAAGTAGTACATTTGTATCCCTCTGTCTTTCTCTATCAATAGAATTCAACTTTTAATTTGCAAATCAAAGATATTATTACTTTTCATTTTACACAAACCAATATAATGTCAAAAGAATGTAGAATGAGTGTAAGATGTAGAAGATAAATATAACTTCTTTCTCAATATTTACAAAAAATAAACATTACATATCACTGAAAGAAATAGTTTAGTATCAACCATCCACTAGAAAGAACTAGATTTTTCTCCTTAATTCACCCAAACCCAAATTCCTATCCTGTAGTCTACACACTATCATCCAACTAATGTGGTGATCTCCTCACCATGCCCAAGCTCCCACCAGAAATTTTCATGATCTGTCTATACATGTAGGCTCCTTGAAAACCAGTATGCTGTAGACTGGAAAATGGAGAAAGTAGATTTGATTAGAATTATTCTGTCACTGAAAGATATTTATTTCTTTTTCATGAAGCAAGTTTCTGGAAAGCTTATAGTTCTTTTTCCACAAAGCAAGCTTCTAGGAACCTTTCTACCACAGAGGCATCAAGATCCACCAACCCTTGACATTGTCCAAAAAATAAAGGTAGGTATTTGTGACAATAAAACCTCAACCAAATCAGCATTCACAAATGACAGAAATTTATGTCCTGACTCACCCATGTTTATTAACTCTAACAAATTTAAGAGGAGTAGAGGACAACCCTCAACTTGACATCAGAGGGTGTTTGCAAAGGGCAAGAAGTCTATTACCTGCCTCATCCATCCCCAACTGAACTCAACTCAGCCTTATCCCAACTAAATGGGGTCTGGCTACATGGATTTCTTTTCTCCAATTAACTCTATTTAAACCCATACTTGTTTCTAGTCCTAATCTATGCATCTCTTTCTGGCGTGGCCAGCTCTGCAAGCCATTATCAGAAAACCATCTGGCAGTGGAGATCTTGTTGTCTAGACTGCTACACCCTTGGGCTTTTTCTCCCCCTCTTATGCTTAGGATCTAACTAGATGTCATGCACCCAAGGTCCCTGGGATGATATCGTTTAGTTTAAAAGTTGCTTACCCCACCACAACCTCATTACCTAGAAGACCATAATTCAGTCTCTTCCGACCAAGAAACTGCTTCACCAAAGATTATCTTATCTCCAGACCAACTGCTGCCTATGCTTGTCAGCCCCTAAAGACCTCCTCACTTATTCTTCAGATGCCCCTTTTTTCCCATATCAGGAAAGATATCCTCCTCCGTTGCTGGCCTTGCAGCAGATGGATTCGTGACTTTGATAGGGAGTGGAGACGGTTTCTTAGAGCCTTTAAAGGGAAATCTTCTTGTGACAAGCTCGGAAAGCTTGTCATCTGTGTAACCAAGGTTCAAGGTGCCGGTTTCAACCAGCCTTGAAACTGAGTTGTCTCGGGTTTCGACCAAGTTTCGGTTGAAACCTAGGATTTTTCCCGGGAGAAATGTTTTTTATTTTTTTTGTCGGATTTTGTTTGTTTAGCCAATTTTAGCCATTTTATACCTATTTCCCACATTAGTTTTTAAGAAAAAAAATCTAAAATGATAATATGTGGTGTGGACCCAAGTTTGCCAGTGTACGCTGAGACCTGAGACTGTGTCCAAAGTTAAGTAGGCAGCACTTATTTATGAATAATATCATTTAAGTAAATTTTTCTTTAATATTATTTATTAAGATAATATTCATAAATAAGAAAATATCCCCCATTAAAAATAGTATAAATTCCAAATTCCAAAAGGATAAAAACCAACCCTCCAGTTCAATATCAAAAACCAGATTTTTGGATGTGGGGGTGATTTTTAACCACCAAGTGCTAGGATTTTTCCTAAATCTAAAAATTTCATATATCTTATTAAAGTAAAGCATCCCTAAAAACCAAGAGTGTGCTAAAATCATTGTTGTCAAGGTGCCAAGGCAAACCAAGGCATTGGAGGCCTGACAGGGCGCCTAAGCGATCAAGGCCCCCACCTAAGAGACCAAGGAGCCCAATTTTCCAAGGCATCACAAGGCCACCTAGGCACTTAAGCGATGCCTTGACAACTATGGCAAAACTAATATCTTAGCTTTCCAGTATTCCTAAATCCTAATAATGTTTGATTGAAGCATAACTCCTTCAATATAACCCGGATTTAAGCAAACTCGGATTTGTAGGAAAGCTAGTATAATCAGTTTTTCAACAAATCTGAGATTGCTTTTCAGTTATAGTGAAGGAATTACACTCCAGTCAAATCTTGTTTGGAATACACGAATGTTGTTTAAAGTTGTCTGAATTGAAATAATTTTTTGGGCATCAAAGCAAGAGATTATTTTAGTGCACTCTGTGTTTTTAGTGATGCTTTACTATGATAAGATTAATGGAATTTTTAGATTTGGGAAAAAGTCTAGCATTTGGAAGTTGAAATCGCCCCCACACCCAAAAATTTGGTTTTTGTTCTTGAGCTGGAGGGTTGATTTTTTTATCCTTTTGAAATTTGAATTTTATACTATTTTTATTGGATTCAAATGGGGGTGTTTACATAGATGATATTAGTCATAAATAAGTACTGCCTAATAAGTATTGTTCCTATATACTATTCCTGGCATTGGACTCTAAACCTATCACAATAAATAGATTTCGATCAAAACCTTGCATTTTATATAAGGAGGTAGACCAAACCAAGTCGAAACTTAGTCAAGTTGGACCAGTTTTCAATCAAAACCTAGTATTTTTTTATTTTTTTTTGTTCGCCTTTGAGTCGTGCCGATCCAACTCAAAACCGAGTTATGCCTGTTGAAACCAGTGATTTTGATCAGCTCCTTGAACTGTGTGTACAACCATCTATCATAACTGGATGAAGAGGAATAACAAATCCTAGACCTCCAAATCTAAAAGCTTCCTTCAGATTCGGAATGCTATTACTCATGACATCCGAGGATACCTAACCCCTATTGTTAGCCTTACCTAGGCCGCAGACTCTGCAAGAAATAGATTTATTGTTAGTGCTTGGGACTTACCAATATAATTCTATATAGATAGGACTTAATAACTATTTTTTCTCTTTCTTCTGGTCTCCCCATCTTAGGGAAATATTATTTGTATCTTTTTATCTTTCCTTCTAATAAATTGTATTCATCCCAAAAAAAAAAAAAAAAAAAAAAAAAAAAAAAAAATCCCTCCAAACTGTATTACTCAAAGAACTGTGTTGCACATATTCATGCCACCTCAAACGACTTTCTCACAATTTATCATTTATTAGGGGCTGGAACTACTCCTAAATTAGCTCTAATTTGTTCATTCTTTACTTTATCTTTTCTAGTTTTATCACTCATCCATCTCAACATCATCATTTCAGCTACAATAAGTTTGTTTATATTATTGTTTCTTTATTCCCAACATTCAACTCCATACATCATTGCTTATATAACTGATCAATAAAATCTTCCTTTGAGTTTTAAAGGAATATGTCAATCATGTAACACTCCGTATGCATCCCTCCACTTCATCCACCCTATTTTTATTCTTTGTGCAATATCATCCTTCGTTCTCTTTATTTATTTAAGATTAAACCTATGTACCTAAAATTTTCTCTTTGTTGTTGTATCTCTCCATCATCAATTTTTACCACCCCATTTTCAGTCTTATTGTTACTAAAGTTACACATCATATACTTTATTTTTGTTCTAATTATCTTAAAACCTTTTGATTGCAATGTTTGTATCCATAATTCTACTTGTGCATTTATCCTTGCTATTATTGCATTGACCAAGACATTATCATCGGTAAAAAGCATATACCAAGGGATTTGATCTTTAATTTATCTAGTCAAGCTCATCTATCACATAGCTGATCTTTGATGTAATTCAACTGCAATTGGGAATTTACTATCCTGACCCCCTTGAGCTCTTACACCACCATTATACCTATCTTTAACTATGTCCACATTTTTACTCGAAGCATATTTCTTCTCTAACACTTGCCAAATTAACTCTCTATGGACTCTATCCTAAGCTTTTTCTAAGTCAATACAGACCATATAAAGATCTTTCTTATATTCTCTTAAGACTGTGTTTGGTATGAATGCATTCTAGGTCAAGAATAGATAATGAGATGACAAAAATGGTATCTCGTGAGCATTCTCGTTCTTGAATTATGGAATGTGTTAGAGAATGCAGCCCATTCTGGAATGTGCTCTATAGCTTCATTCTGAGCCTAGAGTAAAAATACCTCGCTCTTTAGCCCATTCTCATTCTATGTTAGGAATGCATTCTCCATTCTGAGAAAGCATTTTTAGGAATACATTCTAAAAATGCATATCAAATATAGCCTGAATCTTTCCATTATTCTTAACCAACTTGTGTGGTTGTTCTTCCTGGCATAAAACCAAATTAATTATCCAATTAGTTTCTTGTCCCATGCAGGTTTCAATTACTCTTTCCCCATAATTTCATATTGTGGATCGTAAGTTTACTTCCTCAATAGTTATTATAGCTTTGTATATCACCTTTACTTTTATAAATTAGCACAAGGCTTATTCTCCATTCATCTGGAATTTTTTTTATCCCCATAATCTTATTCATCAACAAAGTTTGCCAAGTTATTCTGCTAATTCCTAAGCTCTTCTATGCCTCTATTGGAATACCATTTGAACCTGTTGCTTGACCTATTTTCATCTTTTTTAAAGCTTCTTTTACTTCAAATACCCTAGTTTTTTGTATATATCTAAGATTTGTGCTTTTTTAATGGTTATTACAACCCTCTAAAACACTATACTTGTATTGTTTTAATTTAATAGGCTGTAGAAATACTTTGTCCATTGCTCTCTAATCTCTTAATCAATCATTACGATATTATCATCCTCATTCTTAATAAATCTAATATGGTTGAATACTCTACTCTTCTTTTCCCTCAGCTTTAGTTTGTAGAAATCTTTTCCCCCTCCTTTGTGCCTAATTTGTTATAGAGATCCTCATATTTCTTAGTCCTTGCTTTTCTACTATCTTCTTAGCTTCATTTCTAGAAAATTTATACCTTTTAAAATCCACCTCATCCTTAATCCTTCGCCAAGTTTTAAAAACTAGATTTCTTGGCCTTAATGGCTGTCTGAACTTCATCATCTCACCATTAAGTTACCCTAGATGAATGTCATTTTCCTTTAGATTCACCTAGAACTTCTTTATCTATAGTTTTAATATAAGTAGTCACCTTGTCGCACATTAGATAAATAGATATAGTGTCTTCACCTTAGTCCAGCTTTCCCTACGTTACTAATTTATTGGTAAATGTCTTCAACTTTTCTCCTTCTAATGTCTACCATCTTATCGTAGGGAAAATATCTCACATTTTCTATGAATCAGCATTTCAAAGCACATATCTATGACCATTAATCTATGTTGCATGTTTAAACTCTCCCCTAATATAAATAATTGACAAATCATGTCCGTTGATTATGTCCGACTAAAGACCACTCTTAAAACATCCTCAAGAATAGTGGAGAAGGAGGAGGACAATCCATGTGGCACATGCTTACCAAGTACTGAAAGGATATGACTCAGGTAAGGCATTCACTGACTGTAAGAAAGTTTCCTAACATGAGCATATAACTTACTTTGAACTGTCCACCCAATATGGCTTAACCCTTTCCCAACATGGGAGAACTACTTCAGAAAGCTGCATATATACAAAACAGCTATTACCTATAATTAGAAACACATGTACTTCATAATACTTCTGGAATTATTTCTATGATATAAAATTAATTTCAGAACCCTACACTTAGAAACACATGTACTTTCAATCTTTCATAGTACTTCTGGAATTATTTATATGATATACAATTAATTTCAGAACCACCCCTAGACTAAATATATTATGTAAAAACAATACAAATAGATAGCTTAAACATAAATAATTGATTCTTTCACAATTATTGTAGAATTTTTTATACTGAACTCAATTCAACTAACCCTTCTCCCAACTAAACAAGGTCTGCCACATCAATTATATTCTGCAATTCAACTCTACTCAAGGTCAAGTTAGTTGTCAAGCCTAGACTACTCATATCTTTTCTCACTATCTCTTACCAAGTCACCTTAATAACTATACCATCACTATGAAAGTTATTCTAGACCATCCCTAAACTAGACATAATATATATAGAAATTAAAATTAACTTGGTTATACACCATAAGTTTTTGTTCTACAACTTTTTCCTATTCACAGAATAGAAGTGTGTTTTTGTCAAAATATTATTCTGGTGATGTTATCTGTAAACAGTGTATCAACAGAATAGATACATCAAGGAACTGTTTGGGCATTAATTTTGCCAGTAGCATTCAATAGCATTTCATTTCTTTTATTTGCAATTTTCAAACAACTCAAAAAGGCATAATAAGTGTTTCCATTTACAAACAGTTGATTTGACCCCCTTAAAATACTGGACTTAATTCAATTTTGATTGATTTGCCAAAGAGAACAGTTCTGTTTCATCTGATTTCTAAACCTAGGAGTGCCAATAGGAGGATAACTAACAAGATACAATATGTATATTTGGGGATTAGTATATTTATGCTACAGCTGTCAGACAACAATAAAATAACAATCTCCATGAAATATTCTCCGAAGGAAACATGTATCATACAAGAGAATGCCAACTGATAAAATAGAACAGAGAAAAAAAATAAGAAACATTAAGTTAGACCACTAGAAAGACATCAGTTTGCTATCTCAAACAAAACAAAAGTCTAATACAAAATCCCGCAAGGTTATGAAGATTACATCATAGCCAAGAACACAAAATTTTGATTTCAGAAGTTGAGTGGCCATGCCAAATCCCATTGCTCCAAGACCAATGAAACCAATTCGCTTTACAGAATCTGATGCGACAATAACTTCATCTGCTAACTGTTCGGGGCTGTAGGACTCTGCATTAGATGCATCTGTAATACTCATTTCAAGTACCGTTTCCCAAACCTGAGAAAGAGTAACACCAGCTAAGTATTTGACAATGCATGCTGTCAAATATTTGCATTGATAGCGTCAGGACAAAGTAATCTAAGACCAGCTACTAACAAGAACTTTGATACAAGAAAAATGCTACAAGAAAACAACCTTGACTAGTCCAGCATCATCATCATCTAGATGTTTATTTGAACTTCCTGTTAAACAAGAACAAATTTCCAATTAGTCCTTGAAAATATTCACTTAAAATGCTTCTGAAATATGTCATTTGATTAAGAATTTTTAGATAATTACCATAAATAAGCTGCTGATGAGCCACTGCTAAAAGTGGAAGTGGAAACGTAAGTGACTTGCCAATATCCAAAACAAACCCCTAAAGGAAAAAGATATAATACATTCATTAGAACAATGAAAGAAAAAATGGTGTGAGACTAGCAAGGCAGAATATAGAACAAGGAAATTTTCAGCAAAACTTCAAGAACTTTTAAAAGAAACATGATTAGTCAAAGACTAAAAATTGTACAAAATGATCTATACGTAACAAAGAGAGATAAACCCTACCAGAAAGAAGATATAACCCATCAAGATCCAAATTAACTTGTCACATACGAACGCCATATAATCAATCATAAAAACATGATAAATGAAAAAGTACAACCAAGAAGTCCAAATACATCAAGGTCTGTTGGTATCAAGATTTCAACAAAATTTTTAAAAATTTTGTTGAAATATTTCAGAAAAATGGAAGGCAACTCAGCTAGTTTACACAATTTCACCCAAAACTTCACCCATTTCGCCAAAATTTCGTCATGTCCGGAAATTTTGTTGAACTATTTTGGTTTTAACAAATGTCAAAATGAAATGAAAGGTGACTCAGCAGGTTTCTACACAATGATGCCCATGTTAACAGTATAAAAATAAGGAAATGGACCCATTCACCCCCGCCTGTCGACAGATCTGATCAACGACAGCAACACTGCTTTGACTTGACTTAGTCAAAGTGGTGTGGATATTGTGGTCCTTAGTCTTTTATTAATTGTTGAATCCTTAGTCCTCTTTAATTCTTATCTTATTATGTAACTAGGCTTCCTCATCTGATCTCATTATGAAACTGGGACACCTTCTCAGGTTGACATGTGGAGTTCCCCTATTCTCTTCTACTTTCTATTGTAAATGGGACTTCCTCTCTTGGTGACATGTGGAAGTCTTATCTCATCAATGGAGGTTTGCTTTGCCTATAAATAGAGATCGTAGGAGGGAGAGAAGACCATCAATCGATTCTGCCTCTACAAGCAGAATCGACATAGCTCTCTCCTCTCTTTCTTCTCCCTGTCTCTCTCCCTCGGTTTCTGGTTCTGGTTTTGTTCTTTGCCTTTTTAGTTACAGCCCAAAATTGCACCTATGTCACTAAAAGTTCGCCTCATTTCAACAGATTTCACTAAAATTTTGGTCATTTTGCCCCCTTTGCCAAAGAACTCCAGAACTGCTAGAAACCTCAAATTTTTTGGCAATTGTTTTAATTTTACTGCTGAACTTCAACATTTGAGTGTATATGAAGCATCATTTAGCCAAATTTTTCAGCTAGTGTGATGGAAACAATGTTAAAAAATTCACAGTGACTAGGCATTTGAACCCCATAACTTTCTTTGTATAGCTCAGAATAGGTCGTTTCCAGTGGCATTTGAAAGAAAACTCAAATATCTAAAACTTTGTTAGAAATAGACCATAGTTGTCAAGGCGTCGCCTAGGCGTCCGGGCGGTTTGTACAGGTCTGGGCGCCAGGGCGCCTTGTGGTCGCCCAGGCCAGACAAGAACAACATTTATCAGGCTATCAGGCAGTACTTATTTATGACTAATATCATTTAAGTAAATGTTTACATTTACTTAAGATATTATTCATAAATAAGCAAATACCCCCCTATTTGAATCCAATAAAAATAGTCTAAAATTCAAATTCCAGAAGGAAAAAAAGTCAACCCCCCTGTTCAAGAACAAAAACCATATTTTTTGGTGCGAGGGCGATTTTCAACTTTTAAATGCTAGGTTTTTTTCTAAATATAAAAATTCTATAAATCTTATTATAATAAATCATCACTAAAAACCAAGAGTGCGCCAAAATAATCTTTTGCTTTGATGCCCAAAAAATAATTTACATTCAGACGACTTTAAACAGCATTCCCCTATTCCGAACAAGGTTTGACCGGAGTGTAACTCCTTCATTATAATTTGGATTCAAGCAATCTCGGATTTGTTGGAAAGCTGATTATGCTAGCTTTGCAACGAATTCGAGATTACTTGAATCCGAACTATATTAAAGGAGTTACGCTCCGATCAAATTCGTTAAAAGTACGCAAATGTTAGTCACAAATAATTGTTTACTTAACTCTAGACACAATCCCAGGTCTTAGTGTACATTAGTAAACTTGGGTCCACATCACATATTAATTAAGTTATGTCTTAAATGTTGATTATTTATGTAGAATGTTGCATATATATAAACATTAATATTTTAGAAATAAAAAAAATGCATTGGGAACGCCTTGGTCGCCTAGGCAACGCCTAAGCGGGCGCCTAGGCGCCCAGGATGGCCCCAAACGCCTTGGATCGCCTTGTCGCCTTGACAACTATGAAATAGACATCTTATATTTAGGATTCTAACATGGTAAAAAAATCTCGTTGAAGTGGGAACAACGTCATGAACCCACGGACCCTTATTTGTGTTATCTTTCTAAGCAATCCATACTAAAATATACATAACTTCATCTCCTTAAGTCCGAATGATCCAATTCCAGTTTTACATGAAAGCTGACTCAAAGGGATAATTATTCATGTTTTGACCCAGAACCAAATCCGGATACAAGACTCATAAAAATATCATACAAGACACTAAAAGTTTAAAAAAATAGATAAATGGGCAGTTCTAATTGAACTGTATGTAGCGTTCTCCCAAGAGATCTGATTGACCTGAATCTAGTTCCAAATAAATGTCAACGTCAAGGCCCTTAAATAGTCATGTTTTGGTCCAAATTTGATTCCACACATAAGATCCTCGAAATTACACTTAAAAATAGTAGAAGTGCAGAAAACAGACTCTGGCTAATCCCGACAAAAGAATATATAACTCTTTCTATAAGGGTCCAAAATGACCTAATTCTAGGTTTGAGAGACAGTTGACTTGAGAAGCTAAAGTTCTCATGTTTCGATCTTGAACCAATTCTGGCCAAAAAGCCCTCGACTATATCCTTAAAGATATTAGTGATGCAGATTTTGTTACGACATTCCTAAATGCATATATCTAGGTGCTGTATTTTACATAAGGTACAAGTATATTAAAATCAACTGTTGACATAAGGTTAAGGAAAGTCTAAATGTGCAAGTATCAATTAAGTAATTGAGTGATTAAATTATATCCAAATACAACATAGCTTATTGTTGTAATCTGATATAATAGGTGAGCGAGTAAAGGTAACAACCATTGTTCTGAACATAGAGACAAGGTTACCGACAGGTGAAGAAGACCAAGGTTTTAGCCCCGAAACCAATTTCGGACGAAATGGGGCAGAAATCTGGGTTTTTTTTTTTTTTTTTTTTTTTTTTTTTTTTTTTTGAACTTGAACCTTTGGTTTTGAGGCCAAGAACTTGTTTTTGCCCTAATTTTGTTTGTGTAATATTTTATCCTTTTTACACATATTCCTTCAATTAGTGTAAGAAAAACCATCCAAAATGGTATTATGTGGTGTAAACCCAAGTTTGTTAGTGTATACTGGAACTTCGGGTTGTATTCAGAGTTAAATAGGTAGCACTTATTTATGACTAATATCATTTAAGTAATGAAATGTAAATTATTTCATTTACTTAAAATAAAATAAGCAAATACCCCCAATTTGAATCCAATAAAAATAGTCTGAATTCCAAAAGGATAAAGAGTTAACTTTTTAGTTCAAGAAGAACAATTGGATTTTCAATCGTGAAGCAATTTTCAACTTTCAAATGCTAGACTTTTTCTCCATTCTAAAAATTCCATAAATCTTATTATAATAAAACATAACTAAAAACCACGAATCTGTCAAAATAATCTTTTGTTTTGATGTCCCAAAAATTATTTCTATGTAGACAACTTTAAACAGCATTCGAATATTTCGAACAAGATTTGACCCAAGCGTAACTCCTTTGATATAACTTGGATTTAAGCAATGCCAATTTGTAAGAAAACTAACATAATCAACTTCGCAACGAATCCAAGAATGCTTGAATCTGAATTATATTAAAGGATTTATGCTCTGTCAGACCTTCTTTGGAGTATGAGAATGTTATTCAAAGTTATTTGAATAGAAATAATTTTTTGGACATCAACACAAAAGATTCTTTTAGCGGACTCTTGGTTTTTAGTGATGTTTTACTCTAATAAGATTTATTAAATTTTTAGATTAGAAAAAGAGGCTAGCATTTGAAAGTTGAAACCCCACGATCGAAAATCCAATTTTTCTTCTAGAATTGGAAAATTGACTTTTTATCCTTTGGAATTTGAATTTTAGACTATTTTTATTAAATTCAAATGGGATGTTTGCTTATTTATGAATAATATCTTAAGGAGATGAAATGTAAAAGTTAATAAACATTTACTTAAACGATATTAGTACATAAATAAGTGGTGTGTTGTATACTTTCCCTCATGTATATTGTTCCCTACCTCGTACTATACAGAGAGAAAAATGACAGATTTTGGTAAAGAAAAGAAGTTTATGTCGAAATCTCTTCGAAACAACCCCTTTCGGTTGAAACTTGTATATTTCGACAAGTTTTAACCGAAATTAGGTATTTATATACTTACGGTCAGACCAGGTTTGGACCAAAGTAGTGATCTCCGTAGAAACCTGATCGAACAGTAATTTTGGACTGAATTTGCACACTTTTTAATTTCGAAGGGTTATTTCGTTTCGATTTTGCCAAAATTCAAATTTTTTTTGGCCAAAATGGGTAATTTCGACCGAAATTTATAACCAAGAGGGAGACAAGCTACTACTCTATTTGTATACTTTGTGAATGTAATGTGTTACATGAGATGGGTTACAATGTAGTGATAAAATGTATGTCATGAATGTCATGCAATGTAAGAGTATGTATGCTTTGTTAAGTGAGGACATGAATGATATGTTAACTAAGAATGTGTATGTCATGGTAAAAATGATTATGGAAGTAATGCTCAGGGAGAACTTGATTGATACATTAAGAAAGAATATGGATGCCAAGCTACGTTATGAAATGATGTAAAATGCCATGATGCCAGATGTATAAAAGATCTTATGTTTATGATGATGATATGACATAAGAAATGAAATAAAATGTTATGAAAGGAAAAGAACAATGATATGAAAAGATATGCTATGAAATGATGAAAAGAAATGAAAAGAGACGGCCTTTGGGGTCCAACGGCCTTTAAGGTCCAATGGCCTTCAAGGTCCAATGGCCTTCGGGGTCAATGAAATGTGAAGAGACAGCCTTCAAGGTCCATAAAGATAACAGCTCACCTCTGACGACTAGCGGTGAAGTCCATTGAATGATGGTGAATGAACAGAATGTGAAAATGATTGTTCAGGTTTGAGGATTATGATTCACCTGTTCAGGTCATTACGATATTTATCCATGGAATGCTATGATAGGTTTTGAAATGCTAAATGCTATGGAATGCTAATAAATACAAGTTTAAGATATGCAATAAATATGTGATATCATGAAATGACATGTTATGCTTTGTCTATGGTTTTTATAATGAAAGGACATGCGATGATGTGAAAACTGATTGAGACGTTTATACTACGCAAATGATGTGAAATGATGTTTGAGATGGTCAAGTTTAAATGCTATGTTATTTGTCAAATTATGTTTGCGTTGTTGTTTGTGATGTGAGCTACAAGTTTGTTTCACCCCATTGGACTCTTGAGCTCATCCCTCGTTGATACATGTTTTTCAGATAACGAGCATGACCTGGCCTAGAGCATAAGACGGAAAGTTATTAATTTTTTTCAGCCTGTTTTATTTTGCTATTCATGAATGTACCAAGACAATTTAATATCAGAATGTACTTTGATGTTCCTTCAAATTGGGTGGAAACCATCTAATAAAAACTCTTAGAGGCATCATACACATAACCCTTATGTAAAGGTAGACCTAGGTGGTACGAAAGTAATCATCACCAAAGGTAACAAAATAACGATTACCAAACAAAGACGTAGTTGGAGAAGATCCTCAAACATCAGAGTGGACAATATGAAAAGGAGCATCACATTTATTACCATGATAAGAGTAATGAGATTTATAGTGCTAGGCAAATTGTAAGGATTCACAATGAAGCATATATAAACTAGATATTTAACTATTGAAGAAAATAAATAATACATGTTTTCATATAAAAAAATGAGGGATGTTCCAAACGTTAATGACAAGCATAACAGTATCCACACTGTTAAGTTTCCATCTCAAAAGTTTAAACTATTAAGTCGAGAGAGACTCTCAAGTATATAAGGCACCCAAGGTTCCAGGTTTAACCAATGTGGGATTATTCCCAACACTCCCCCATACTTGTTGCCCCTCTTTTGGGTGGCAGTACACGTAGCAAATGTGGTCCAACTTTTAGGTGACCATGGTCCCACTTTTGGGTGACAGTGGTCCTTTTATTGGGTGACCAAATGAGATACCATGTAAAAAAGCAGAAAAGAGAAACCAAGAGAGAGAGAGAGAGAGAGAGAGAGAGAGAGAGAACTGTGGAATAAAGGGAACCAAGAAAGGAGAGAGAATATTGTGATGTCTTTCTCCCCCTCACCTCGTGCTTTATTTATAAGAATAAAATACTCAAAAGGAGTCAACAATACAAGAGTTAGAATGTAATAAGGAAACTCTAATTCTAATCTAAATAAAGCTGAAAACTTAACAGCACTAAGCTAAGTGACACCTAGCAACACTAGGTGACACATAGACTACAAAATTGAAACAACAAAACTTAATACACAACTACTCTCATTAATCCCACAAGCACACAACTGTGCTTTCATCCAAAAAGATGACCGAGAGTCAAGAAGATTTAGCCCTCTCCTCAAATCCATTGCCAATAATCTTCTTCGTCACCAAATCCTAAATAAGTAGTAAGAAGGGAAAAAAGGTGACACTACAATTCAAGGATTTGGTAGTACAGCTAACAAAGAGAAGATTAGTAGCAAAATTTGGAACATGAAGAATCGAATTAAAGGATATAGATGATGTAACATGTACATTACCCTTACCGGAGATAAATGAAAGAAAGCCATCAGCCACTCTAACCTCATATCTACCCGAACAAGCGCATAGGAATCAAAGCAATGTGACATACCAGTCATATGATCAATAACCCAGAATCAATTACCCGGGAAGAGGGACCAGCAAACGAAGAGGCAAGAAGAGTCAAGGCCGAGGAACGTGATTGAACAAATGAAGATGTAGCACTTGACAAGGAGCTGCCCAACTGAGCCATAACCCTACGAAAGGTAGCAATATCTACTAGTGAGAAAACTGTCATCAGTATGCGATTCTCCAGTAGTAGAAATGTATCCATAGGAGTTTATATTAGCCACTACTGAGTGAGCTCAGGCTCCCCCTATCCGAATCCGACCAACTCGTACACCACCAGGAGATGTAAATCTAGGTGGGCAACCATGGAGATCCAAGCAAGTTTCCTTGGTGTGTCTATTTTTTCCATAGTGCTCGCATCTGAGTTTCTCACTATCATCTACACGGCCACCACTTACTCGCCCTCTTCCTCCATCTCTTCTTCCACCATGCCAACCTCTCTGGGAGGTAGAGGCAAGATCTGATTTTTCAAATAAGGGTGTCATTTCCATAGCTACACGTCAGGTTTCTTCGCTTTGTAAGTATATACATACTTAATTTAGTGAGGTAAGGGGCAACTTACTCAAGATTTGTACTCGAACTGGTTCTTACTCTAGATTTAATCCTTCAAAAAGGATCAAGATACATTCCTTTGCTGCCACAATGAGGGATGTCCCAAAACCGTCTGTGACATTCTTATCAAGCTTGCCTTTGCTGTCACAGTGTGTCATGTTTGGTTTGAGAGGAATCTTAGATGATGGGTTGGAAATCTAGATCCTATGTCCAGATCTAGAATGCCATAACTTTCGATGTGCATAGAGCCATGCTGCCTTCTTCTCCTTCCATGCCGGATACAGATAGAAATAGGTTTATTTTATTATCTTAGAATATGTCACCACCTGATGTAGTTGTTGCCTTTTGGTTTCTCTGGTTCGGGCTTTTGCCCTAGTCTGTAAGGAGTCTGGCTCTAACCTTTGGATACCCAGGTCTGTTTTGCCTCTTTTGGGGTGTTGTTTATATATTCTTTATTCACCCAAAAAAAAACATACATTCCTTCTCAAAGGTTCAATAGACCTTGGCCACATCCTCCAGGTTAGACAAATGAAGACCTTTGTAATGGCCATATTCTTCCCAAAGACAAACCATCATGTTGTAGTATTCAGAATTTTACCTGTCAACCTGCCATATATTGATAATTCTTTGGAGGAGATGATATACTTTGGCGGAATCACTTAATCAAAGGTCTTGGCTACACTATCCCAGATATCTTTTGTGATTGATTTTTGTAATATGTTGCCACCAGATTATGAGCTAATTTAAATTTTTCCCTTATGCTACGTGAAAAATAAGAAGCTAGCTACTCCTACGGGGTAATTTCGTACATAGAAACTCCTAGAGGATAATAAATAAAAGTGCCAAACATTGTATCAAGGTTGGAGACAAGTATAATTTCAAGTGAGAGACATACCTATTATATTATGTTGTTTGTTATATGTTTTTTGTAAAACTGTAGTATGTGTACTAATAAGAGAAAGAAATTGTGCTATCTCTTTGTATGCTTACGTGTGTGTGTGTGTGTGTGTGTGTGTGTGTGTGTGTGTGATTAAGTATTAAAGAATATAAGAACATACAAGTTACTCCATGCAAAACGATGTAATAGATATGTCTTGATATTTGATATGCCATGTATTATGATGTAATAAATATGACATATATTATGATGTAATGGATATGCCATGTAATGTGATGTAATGAGTATGCCTGCTTAAGTGACTTTATGTAAGGCTGTCTTTGGTTTGTATTATATAATGTATTATATAATATGTTATGAAATTTATGATTGTTTGGTATGATTTATAGTGTTTATTTATAAAATAAATTGATATAATTCATAATCTACAAATAGATTAGTAGTTGTTTATCATTATTAGGATAATGTATTATCCATTTTTTATATCAATTAGAATTGAAACCCAATAAAAACCTAACGGGCTGCTGCTCCTCCTTCAACTCTCTCTCTGGTGCTGCTGCTACTTCTTCTTCAACTCTCTCTCTCTCATGTCTCTCTTCCCTGCCCGAACGCCACAGGTATGTCTTTTTCTTCCTCTTTCCCTCCTTTTCCTCTCTCTCTCTACGATTTCACTCTGGTTATATATATATATATATATATATATATATATATTTTTTTTTTTTTTTTTCTTCGCAATAGTGTATTAGCTTCTTTTTTTTTTTTCTTTCGATTCTCTCTGAAAATATTATAGACATTAGATTTTCTGCAACATTCGAAACTAGGGATTTTAACAATCATAGATTGCTGGGTTTTCATTGCTGGGTTGACCATTAATACCGATGAGAAAGGAAAAGAAGTTCTACCAGGAGAAAAAGTCAGAGTTGAGGAACTCGAGAACCGTCAAGTATGATTAGGGGATGAGTCCAGATCAGATTCGGGAGATTTTCAATATTAAGAACGATTTTAATCCCGAAGAAGAAGAAATGATTCAGAGAGAGTGCCTGGATTTGCGATTGAGTTTTGATCTAACAGAAACAAGGTTGAAAATAAGTAAAAGAAACTGGGTATCCCTTTTGTTATAGTAAATCCGTGATTAGGATCTTGGGTTTTGGGAAATCCGTGATTAGGATCTTGGGTTTTGGGCACTGATTTTAGGTATTGACTAAAGAATCTCTCTAAAAATGGAAAGAAAGGATACAAGATTGTGGATACAAGATTGCTGGGTTTTCATCTATTGGGGATTACAAGCTTCGATTCTCCCACTGATACACTTCTTCCTAACCAAAAATTCACAAAGCATACGAAGCTGATTTCTGCAGAGGGAGAAGGTATGTATTCTTCGGGGTATTTTGGTTTTTTATTTGACAATGACAATATTTTGAGGTTAATATAAGATGGACCTGAGTTCTCTAGCATATATTGGCCCAATCCTGACATGGGTGCATTTCAGAATGGGAGAGACTACAACAGTAGCAGAATTTCCATTTTTGATGATATGGGTAGGTTTTTATCCAGTGATAAATTGAGATTTTTGGCTTCTGATATGGGGACTGGGATTAGGAGGAGACTTGTAATGGATTATGGTAATCTGAGACTCTATAGCTTAAATGAGTCAACCATGTCTTGACTCTTGGGTTGTATCATGGGAAGCTCTCTCAAAGCAGTGCAATGTGCATGAACTATGTGGCAGAAATGGAATTTGTGTCTATACACCGAAACCTCAGTGTTCATGTCCCTCTGGTTATTAGATAAATGACCCACAGGACTGAACAAAGGTTGCAAGCCCATGTTCAACCAGAGCTGCAACCCAGCTCAGAATGTAAGATTCTTGGAGCTACCAAAAACAGAGTTTTATGGATTTGACATTATTTACAATGTGTCTATATCATTTGAAACTTGCATGAACCTCTGCTTGGAGAGATGTGATTGTCAGGCTTTTGCCTTTGATCTAACAGGGACAGGGACATGTTATGGTAAGAGTGTACTCTTCAATGGGTACATCAGAAGACTCCACACCCATAGGATCTGATCCTATTTGTGGGTCCAATAGAACAGTAACTCCTTTGGGTTCTTCTGTGAAGTATGACACAGAAAGTGGAACTACAAAATGGGTATATTTGTACTCATTTGCTTCTTCTGGTTGGTGGTTTCTTTTTAGGAAACATGGTGTACCAACATAAGTGGAGGATGGATACCAAGCAATAGCTAATCATAGATTGGTTATTTATCTCATCAAATAGAAGAGGAGGGGGATTCCTGGACCTGTATGGGAGATAAGTTTACTCCCAGATTCTGGAGAGTATGCACCTATTATTGTGCTTGAGTTTTAGTCTGATAATCCCCGCTTCACCATCTATGAATGGTTTGTAGTAGAAAAAAAAAAAGGGTAGTGGATTACTTCTGCGATTCTCGCTGCTCTAGTGCTTTTGCTGAACTCTTCGTGTTCCATTGAGATTCTCTTGTTATTTCTACTAGCCTTTATTTTGCTTGTCTTTGAAATTCAATCCGAATCTTAAGTTTGATAGAATGCATAATTGCATTTATACATGTTTGTGTCTGTTTGCGTTATTTTTTTTCTTCCTTGTGTACTTGCTTTATGCATGTTTGCTCATGTAATTCTTATTTTGCTTGCTTTTTTTTTTTTTACATGACATGACACCTTGCATATATTTTTATTATGTATGAACAGTTGCTATGGATAAGAAACGCAGTCATGATATCAACGATGGATCATGGAAGTGAAGACATCGATAGCGATAGTGACGATGATGGGGTCGTGGATATTACAGATGTGATAGGTGCTACACTACAACAACGATGGGAAGCATATCGAAAACAAATTGCAGATCAAATTGAGGATGCATATCAACAATAAGGATGAACAAGTGATTTTTTTTTTTGATCATGTAACTTTGGTATGATATTATAAAAATTATTATAGATAGAAAAACATTTATGCTGTTTAACTTTGATCAGTTTGACAACTGGACAAATATATTTGTATACTTTGAAGAATGTCTCAATCTGTGTTCTCTGGGTCATTTTGTTTGAATATTGTTATAGGTAATTTTTTCATAAAAAAAAAAAAATGTTTTGTGCTTCGACTATTGAATATAGGAGTGGGAGAGCGTGAAATAATATTTTTGTCCCTCTACTGGACAAGAGTGAGATTGATCATGGTGACTAACTATAACCAGAATGCTAACTTGATGTTCTTTTCTGTTACTGAGGACATTTGTCAAGTAAAGACCATGACTAACCGAGAGGTATTTTTTTTTCAACGGGCAAAATTGGGATTTAAAAAAAATTTAAACCCATGCGACTTAAATTGTTAAGGCAATATAATGTTAAACTTGTTTTGGAATCTCAAACGTCACTTTAAAAAGACGAGATACTCAAATCGTCATATTTTCAAAGATTATACCTCAGATATAAATAGATATAAATTGCACATTAAAGCATACCAAACCTATTTCTCATTATATAATGTATTATGTTTAGTGGTACCAAACGTTCGTTATTTATTACTCATAATCTATTATCATAATTGATTTGTCATAAATAGTTCATAATACATTATATAATACAAACCAAAGAGAGCCTAAATAAATGAACAATGGTACTGGACTGAAATGTTATGAAAAATGTGAGGGTTCTCCCCAATGCTATAGTGACTGGAATCAGGAGTAGACCATTGTCCTCCCCAGTGCTACAGTGATTGGATTCAGGAGTAGACGACTATCATGTGAGGGTCCTACCCAGTGCTATAGTGACTGGAATCAGGAGAAGACCATTGTCCTCCCCGGTGCTATGGTGGCCGGAATCAGGAGTAGATGACTATGATGTGAGGGTCCTACCCAATGCTACAGTGACTGGAAACAAGAGTAGACCATTGTCTACCCTAGTGCTATGGTAACAGGATTCCAAAGTAGATGACTATGATGTGAGAGGTTATGCCTATTGTTCTTGTAGTGTATTATGAGTGTATGTTGCTGCAAGTAAGATGAGTGAGAATCTACCAAGATGATTGTGCGAAGTGAATTGCTATATAGAGATACCATGATGTGTGAGTAGAGTGAATTCATTATATGTTATGATGCAATGTGAAATGTTGAGTTATGATGCAATGTGAAATGTTGAGCATGATAATCAATTGCTGCTTTTTTTTATCTTACGAAATGACATGTATGCTTTGAATGTATCCTTATAATGACATACAATGATTATGATGTTCTGATGTATTGGTATGTGATAGTAGTAAATACTTTTCCCCACTGAGATTTCGAGCTCACCCCATGTTGATAACTATTTTTCAGATGACGAGCATGACCCGGTCTAGGCGCAGATGAAGAAAGACTGATTACATTTGCCCCAAATTTACAGAACTTGTAACATAATGAATAATGTCACAGTTCACATGTATTCTGCCACCAGAGGTTGGATCCATTGGGTGGATCCCCCATTTTATATTGGGTTCATGTTTAAGGATCAGAATTCTGTTGCTATATAGAGCAATAGAAATTGGTTCACCTGCTTTGATCGATGATCCTGACATTATAGGTCGAGCTTAGGCTCGGTACCACCTCGAACCTCGTGTAATGAAATTTGCGCGTGTTACAATTTTCTCATCAACTGTAATCCTATCTCTGGTTTTATAAATAAGATCAACTAGGTCTTCACCAGTGAATTCTCTATTTCCCATTTATAGCATGTACTTGTAGGATCACTAGGACTTGGAGAATTGATTTCTCTAGTGATGTACCCCAACTTTCGACAGCTCCTCAAAGATAATTTTACAGAGTGAGCCCAATCTAAATAATTTGTATTATCAAAATTCACAATTAAAATTTGAACAATCAAGCTCTCCAAAGTAAATACACTAGTATTTATATAGCTGGAACCCCCAGCAGAGGACTCAATTGGTCCACTAATTTCTGGCACATCAACTAATCACACTTCGGAAGTTAGTTGGATACTCAAACCAAATGGGGAGTACACACTCCTTCCCGGTTCCAAGAATACTTGCTCCAGTTATCCAGAAACATCCAGATGAGAGAGAATGCAATAAAGCACGCATCTCAAACCTGAGAGAGAAGAAACTTACAAAGAAGGCCTGACGGTCTCAGGACAAGAACAAAAATGAAAGAAGAAGAAGAAGAAGAAGAAGAATACCCTTAGCTACAATTTAACAACTTCTACCCATAGACTTAAAAATGTAAAACAGCAGAATAAAAACAATGAATAGATAATCACACGGAATAGAATACAGAAAGTGCATAACAAAGAGAAGGGCAATATTATGATCAATAGCAACAGTATTAGGCCTTACCAGATTCCGAATAAAAGTATTCAGGAAATGTTGTTTGGTATGATTGCCCCTTAATATTTGAGGAACATTATTCTTGAAAACCCTGGCATACATTGTTCACCATAAAAAAATTTTTATTAAAAATGTCACAGAAGGCAAAAGTAAAATATGTGTTGGCAAATAATATGAAGGGAAAAACCATTAAGTATTAGGCAGTCTACAATCCTTTTTGAGGAGAGTATTTCAACACCAAGAACCAAATTTCATTATGCAAATAGATATCTCTATGATCACATCATCCTCTTTCTACAAGATTAATACAAGATCTATATGAAAGCAAAATGATCAATTAACCAAAAGTCAGATGCCAGAGATGTTCCAGTTGATGCAGTGATAAGGTCGGACATGGTTAACGATCAAGGGTGCACAGAGAGTGAAGTAGAGAGGCAGTACATGCCACAAACAAAGGGAGAAGCAACCACAATCACGACCACAAACCCATAAGCAGGGAAACAAAAACTTGTAGCATCAATCAGGAAAAAAAAAAACAATTCTGAAAAATGGTTTTCTCATATCAGTCCATAGTTGTGGTTTGAGAAACCAAGGTGTCGAGATTTATAGGACAGAAGTTACCGCCCATATGTAATGGGCATAATAGTAAATTTGTTTTGTTTTAGTTAGTTTCTATTTTCTGTTATTATGTTATTTCTTTTTCTGTTTAGTCTTTATTCCCTTATTACAATAAGGGAAAGGTTGTAATTTCATTCTATCTCCCATTATAAATAAGAGTTGAGAGGAGAGAGACATAACTCTCTTTTTATTCTTCACAACTTGGTATCGGAGCCTATCTAGGCTACCATCTCTTTCTTCTCTTCTCCTCTCTTCTTTTTTTTTCTTTTTTCCCTCTCTAAAGCTGCTGCCGCTGACTTCTGCATCATCTAATAGCTATTGCTGTTTCAGTTTTTTTCTGCAATCCTCCATATTGAGACCTGCCGCCATCATCTCCTCCTTTTTTTTTTTCAACAGCGAAAACCCTAGCTGCCTTCATGCCTCCATCCTTCCCATCCTCTATTACCGCCATCTTCCCTTCCTTTTATTGCTTCCATCTTCCTCTTCCTTTATTACCGTCAAATACATCTATCCAGGTTCTGTTTTCTATTACCACCATCCCTATAGAGTCTGTTTTTTCTTCTTTTTATTACCGCCACCTATAAACCTAACTTTAAGGTTATTGCCATTAAATAAAACAATCCATATACTTTGAACAGATTCAGTTTTTGATTCTGGGATCAGATCGAGACCCAGATTTTTTGGTTCAGATCTCTCTTCTCAACAGAGATCGAGATATATCTTTTTGGCACTAATCTGGTCAGACTGATATTACAGCAGCAGCAGCTCGATCCAGATATATCTTTTTGGCACAAATCTGGTCAGACTGATATTACAGAAGCAGCAGCTCATTTTATTTCCTGATTCTAATTCAAAGATGAACTAAATCAGTTGCAAAATTTCTGTGATGTATTGCCGTATATCCTTTATTGGAGGAATGTACATTGAAGAGATCCACCTGATAGCCAACCTCGACTCTTTCATGTAAATCTGAAGGTCGAAAAATTGCTAAATATGTGTCTCTTGTTCCCATAAGACTGATACACAGCATCTCAGTTAAAGGTATTTTAAATTGTTGAGTATTTATTCCCATGACAGATCATTCTGAGGTTGTTTCTCCCAATATGGAGACCCCTCAAAATTGAGTTCACTTCCATTCCCCTTAACACAATTAAGTTGGATGGGACCAACTATTTGATGTGATCCAAAACAGCACAAATGGCAATATCTGCTAGAGGTTTTTTGGGATATATTAATGCTCAGAAGAAAGCGCCTGTTTAGACAGATAAACTATATGACAAATCAGCATCAGAAAACTGATGGCCTATTGGATTGGTTCAATGGATCCTAAAATTGGTCGTGGCTATGTCCTGTTACCTAATGCTACAGAAATCTGGAAGGCTGCCAAGGAGACATATTCCCAAGTAGGAAATTATGCATTGATTTATGACCTTCATGTGAAGATTGGTACCACAAAGCAAAGGGATGTTACTGTCTCCCAATACTACTCTGAACTTCGTAGCTTACGGCAAAAACTTGATTATTATGACACCTTCACTGCTGAGTGTGCTGCTAATGCTTCTGCAATGAAGCTTGCAAAGGATAAATTAAGGGTATACAATTTTTTGGCAGAATTGAATGTGGAATTTGATCAAATAAGAGCCCATGTTCTTAGTAAAGAGCCACTTCCATCTCTAGAACAAGCATATGCATTGGTCTAGTCTGAAGATATGCGTCGTACCTCTATAATGCCTCCACTCCCGGCAGAAAGATCAGCCCTCCAATCCACTCAGCCAGTTGTCTCTACGGTTAGTCAACCAATTAGGTGTAATTACTGTGGAAAGGACCTCCATATGAAGGAAACTTGTTGGAAGTTGTATGGCAAACCAGCAGACTTTGAGACAAAACAACGTAAGCGAGAACCTTAGCAATTCAAGACTTTTAAAGCTCCACAGGAAAATCAGACAGAGACATGCATCCCTACTAACCCCCCAACTATCCTGTCCATAGAAGAACAACAAGCTCTCAGACACCTTCTTCATCCATCTGCTGCAACTACATTGCCATCTGTCACACCAGGTTCTTATTTCATCCAGTCAGGTATTTCTCATGATGGTCATTATGCTTCCTCTGTTCCTAGCCCATGGGTTATGGACACTGGAGCCATTGATCACATGACCGGTTCAGATAGTTCCTTCCATTTGTATTCTCCCTCTTCTGGGAAAGATATAGTCCGAGTAGTAGATGGATCTCTCTCTACTATCTCTAGAAAGGGGTCCATTCGTTGCTCCCCGAGTCTTACTTTGCAATTTGTTCTCCATGTTCCTAGTTTTTCAACAAAGTTGTTATCTATTAGTAGCTTACCAAATCTATGAATTCTAAAGTAACTTTCTTTCCTTCCTCATATATAATTCAAGATCTGGTGAACGGGAAGACAATTGGACATGGTAGATTGCATGGTGGTCTCTACTTGCTTGACAATAGTCCTTCAGTACACACATCTTCATTGCCTTCCCCACAGCCTACACCTTAACAGCTCTCTATAGTCGTTAGCACCCTCCAACAATGGCATAAGCATCTTGGTCACCCTTCACCCGTAGTATTATCCCAATTGTTTCCCTATTTATTTAAGCATTGTAATCAAACCGGGTTATTATGCGAAGCCTGTATTTTGGCTAAGTAGGCTCAAATTACCTATTCCCCTTATGATAATAAAAGTAGTGTTTCTTTTGATTTGGTGCACTCTGATGTTTGGGGTCCTTCTTAGACTCCGTCTATTTCGGGCCATCGATGGTTTGTCACATTTATTGATTGCTATTCAAGGACAATTTGGGTCTATCTCATGCATAATAAAAATGAGGTCTTTCAATGCCTCCGCCAATTCCACAACATGATCAAGACACAATTTCAAGCTCAAGTAAAAGTTCTTCGCAGTGACAATGGCAAGAGAAACTTTATTAAAGAGAAACTTAAAACAAGGCCGCCAGTAGTATAGCTCACGATCCGGTTCAGCATGATAAGACCAAGCATGTTGAGATTGACCGTCAATTTATTAAAGAAAAAATTGAAAGTGGTCAGATTCAGATTCCATTTATCAGATCAGAAGATCAACTGGCCAACTTTGTCACGAAAGGGTTACCTAGGAAACAATTCTACTTTATATTGTCCAAGTTGGGTATGCATGATATATTTGCACCAACTTGAGGAGGAGCGTCGAGATTTACAGGACAGAAGTTACCGCCCATATGTAATGGGCATAATAGTAAATTTGTTTTGTTTTAGTTAGTTTCTATTTTCTGTTATTATGTTATTTCTTTTTCTGTTTAGTCTTTATTCTCTTATTACAATAAGGGTAAGGTTGTAATTTCATTCTATCTCCCATTATAAATAAGAGTTGAGAGGAGAGAGACATAACACTCTTTTTATTCTTCACAATAAAAGGAGACGAAACTCTCGGTGGCATTTAGAACTGCTGCTAGCAAGGAACCAAGAGAGAGAGGGAGAGAGTAGCGGCGGCGGTGGTAGGGAGAATGAGGAGAGAGTCGCGGCTAGGGTGGGGATCCCAAGGAGGATCTCTGCTCTGATACCATGATGATTGGAGAGAATGAATTGACTATCAATGACAGCCACTAGCTTCACTTATAATAAGTGAATGATAGGTACAAATACACAAATACACTTATAACCACATACAACACTATCAAGAGAAACTAACCAAATGTCCTTGACTTTTCACGCTTCTATGTCACCCGAACAAGATTTAATAGCAAATTTCAGAAGAATATAGCCACAATATTTGACTATCACTTCAAGAGGATACGAATCGAGGTACCTATCAAGAGAAACAAACCCAATGTTCCTGACTTTTCACACTTCTTTGTCACCAAACATGATGTAATAGCAAAATTTCTTGAGTCCTATCCTTCCATATTCGAAAATACTTACCAGATGAACAGACAGGTAGTCAAGAGACCAGCTGTTGTTCAGCATGCTTGCACGCTCATTATGTGAAGTCAGGAGACCAGCTGGCCAACATCTTGACAAAAGGCATCAGTATATTTTCTAAGTATTTTTTGCAAGGTAGGCATGTGCCTAATATATCTGAGAAAATGTGTTGTATTAGATATACAAGTATATACAAGTGATACTTGTATTCTGGGAAATCTTTGTTATATGGTATAATTACGGATGGTAGTCTTGTCTACCAAAGAGTATTATATAAAATAGCAGTTAAAGGGACGGCATCTCACGAGCCCTTTACAACTAAATTTGGGTATTAAGACCAACCTAAAAAACTGCTCCCCATAACCTACCCGGATTTCATATTTTCAGTTTCTATGTATGTGAACAAACATACATGCATGGATTTTTAGATAACATTGTATAAAACGTGAGCATGAGCACAGGAATATCCATATATATTTTTAAGTAGTTTAACAATTTTTAAATGGCTGGGGTTAATGGCCTAGATATCCAAATCCAGGACAAAGACTTGCAAAGATCCAGAGTCCTTCTGGTACACTACAACCTGTAGAATAGTGAGAGACAAACATTGACTGATGCAACTAGTAAGCATAGATAGTAGTTCATCATATAAGAAGTCCATATAGCCAGTAAAATAGTAAATGATGATTGATAAGAAAAGTGTTGACTATGGGATATGAATTGACTGTCAATGACAAGCCCCCAACTTTATTTATAATAAGTGAGAAATAATAATAGAGTAAAAGTACATAAATACCCTTATACACATATTACAACACTCCCCCTCAAGTTGGTACATAGATATCACACATGCCCAACTTGCATACAACAGGATAAAAAAACTTTACCACTCAACCAATCAACCCCTTGGTAAAAACATCAGCTAACTGATCACCATTTGAACAAAAGGAATACAAATAAGACCAGAGTCCAGCTATTCTTTGATGAAGTGACGATAATCTCCACATGCTTTGTGCGATCATGTTGAACTGGATTATGAGCAATACTTATGGCAAACTTGCTATCACAGTACAACATCATTGGTAGAGGTATAGATATGTGAAGATCGCAGATAAGCCTCTGAAGCCATATAAGCTCACAAATGCCATGGGTCATGGCTCTAAATTCCGCTTTAGCACTAGACCTTGCAACAAACAGCCTATTTCTTGCTCCTCCAAGTAACCAGATTTCTACTAGCACATGTTCCATAACTAGTGGAAGAGCGCCGATTATCAGTGGAACAGCCCCAATCAGCATCAGTAAAGGCTTCCACACGCAAATGACCATATGAAGAAAAAAGTACTCCTTTTTCTGATGTAGATTTCAGATACCACAAGATCCAATGAATGGCGTCCAAGTGAGAGGACTGGGGATCATGCATATACCAACTCACCAAACTAACAGCAAAGGAATGTCAAGGCAAATATGAGATAACTAAATCCTGCTGGAACTGACCCTTATCAACAGGATGATCAGTGTCTCGGGAAAGATGAACATTTGCTTCAAGATGAGAGTCAGCCGACTTACAGCCAAGCATCGCAGTCTCAGAGAGAAGATCTCGGGTATACTTCTTCTGAGGTAGAAAGATACCTTTGGTGGAGTATGCAACCTCAACGACGAGAAAATAGCACAGCTTGCCAAGGTCCTTATCTTTAATTCTTGACTCAAATGTGCCTTAAGATGAGAAATCACAGCTATATCATTCCCAGTGACCACAATGTCATCCAAATAGACAATAAAGAGTAATAATCTGCAAACCAGATTTCCTAATAAAGAAGATATGGTCAACATGCCTTTGAGAATAGCCTCCCGGACATCATGGCTTTGTCGAACCTCCCAAATCAGGAACAAGGAGACTGTTTTAACCCATAGAGAGCGCGCTTGAGCTTATACACCTTCCCTTGAGTTTTAGGACCAAAGAAACCCAGACAGACATCTAAGTACACTTCTTCGTTGAGCTAACCATGAAGAAATGCATTCTTGACTTCAAGTTGTTACAAGTACCATCCAAGATTCACAACACTAATCACACAAATGGTGTTCATTTTGGCAACATGGGCAAACGTCTCCTGATAATCCAGACCTAAGTCTGAGTGAATCCACGAGCAAACGATCTGACCTTATACCGATTTACTATCTCATCCATGTTTTGCTTTACAACAAAAACCCATTTAGAGCTCATTGTTTTATTCTGTGGAGGAAGAGAGACAAGTTCCCAAGTATCATTCTTTTTAAGGGCTTGCATCTCTTCAACCATTGCTGCCTTCACTTTGGATCAGTAAGAGCCTCCTGCGAAGTCCTAAGAATAGAAATAGAAAAATACGGTAAGAAGAGGACAAAGATGTATAGGACATCACCTGAGTAATAGGATGTTGGGTACACGATCTTGTTCCCTTACGGACAGCAATAGGCAAATCCAGAGAAGGATCAGAGAGATTACCAGAGGAAGGATCCAGATTGAGAAGTAGCAATGGATTGGGTAGAGTTGTGGAGTTGGGGTGGTGTTTATTTGCTCACAAGGGCGACGAACATAGACATGCACTGGAGGCACCCCCTAAACCGCAATGGGCAAAAGAGATGTAGGTGTCACCGCTCGAAGAGGAGCAACGAGAGGCACAACATCAACAGTAGGTACATCATCAGCAAGTAGACCCCCTCAGGTGGAGGTGCTAGCAAGAAGTAAAAGGCATACTCATGGAACACCACATCCATAGTCAAATAAACCCTGTGTGTTGGTGCATGGTAACAATTGTAACCCTTCTATGTAGCCAAGTAACTAAGAAATACACACAGAAAACCTCGCGGATCCAGCTTGCTGGGGTGTTGATGATTCCGAGCATAACAGATATAGCCAAACACCCTCGAGGTGATAGGAAACTCAACCTTCCCTTAAAGAACCGCAAGAGGAGATTGAAAATCAAGTACACAGTTTGGCATCCGGTTAATAAGGTAGGCAGCAATCAGGACTGCTTCACTCCAGTACAGAGAAGAAACATCATTGCAAACAAAAGAGAGTGAGCCTTTGCAAGGAGATGCCGGTTTTTGCGCTCGGCAACACCATTACACAACTAGTTTGATGCAAAATCCCTGGGCGGCTAGAAAATCTTGAAAGGCACCATCCATATATTGTGTACCATTATCATTGCCGAGGACTTGAATGGATGTATTGAACATTTGAACTAGGTGCGCACCATGCTGTGGAAAAGCTGACAACACCTGAAGGCCTGACTCTTATGATGAAGAAGATAGACCCAACTCCCAAGTCACATGGATATAACAATCAATAAGAGTAACAAACCACCGGTAACCAGAACCCGAAGCACAACGAGTACGACCCCATACATCAAAATGAATTAACACAAAAAGAGCAGCACTTATTTTGTTTAAACTGGAATAAATAGAATGCATTCCCTTTCCCAAAACACAAGCTTCACAAAAGAATCCCTTGTGTTTACACTGAAATAAATGGGGGGAAAACTCTATGTAAAATGCCGACGGGTGGGTGACCCAACAATTTATGCCAAAGTAACAAATCAGTAGCAGCAACCGACGAAGCGGAAGCAAAATCTGTCTGGACTGCCTGACAAGCAACAAGGATCCCATCATCAAGCAAATAGAGACCACCATGAACCCTACTAAAGCCAATCGTTTTCCACATCACCAAATCCTGAAAGCGACAATGAGAAGGAGAAAATGTCACTTTATAATTCAAGTCGGTAGTTAGATGGCTAATGGAAAGAAGATTAGAAGAAAATTGGGAACATGAAGAATAGAGTTCAAAGGTAGTGTGGGAAAGCAATCAATGGAACCCTTCCTAAAAACAAAGGAAAGAGAACCATCGACCACTTGACCTTGTCCTTACTTGCACAATGAGAATACTTACAGAAAAGATTAGCAGAACCAGTCATGTGATCGGTGGCACCAGAGTCAATTATCCAAGGGTGAGAGAGACAACTGACGCATAGTGACCATTGAAAGGAATACCTGAGGCAGCAAGGCTGGAGTCGGAGTGAACCATGGAAGCAGTAGACATATGCTCATTGGATGGAGAAGAATCCAAACGACTCATCATATGAAGAAGCATAGCAAGCTCATCCTTCGAAAAGGGAGAGTCAACATTGGCAGATGAGGACTCAGAAGCCTTAGTGTGATGCGCATGCAAGGATTAAAGTATCGCATATCAATAGCGTATCGGTCGGGCAATTTTAAGAGATGTATCATATTGTATTGTGGACATGGTGGATACGCTAGTATATGAGGCAAGATACGCACAGGGAACATGCAAAACATAATTTATAAGCATAAAAACACTACAGTAAGCAATTTTGAAGTATTTACAAGGATTAAATACATATTTGATGACATTCAATGAGCAACAACCTTTGGTTTGCATGAAATATAAATTTTCAGCAAGTAAGAAGACCATAAATTGGAAAAAATCAGTTATATCAAGCTTTATATGTGCATATCGACAGTATCGGTTCGTATCGAGGTGTATCAAACAATTTCAGTTTGAATCGAGGTGTACCGAGCTGTATCGGTTAGATAACTTTGATACAAGTTTCTTTTTTTTTTTTTTTTTTTTTTTTTTGGGCGAGAAAACAGAAACTTAAGTGTATAGATACGTATCGAGTATATAGACCGTATCGAAGTGTATCGAGCCATATCGATTCGATACGGTCGATACATGTGGATTCATTTTTTGTTTTAAAAAAATAGATGAGTCTAGAAGAGTATCGTATCGACCACTATCGATATTGATACGTATTGGTCAATACAGGGCGTATCATATCGATACTTAAAACCAAGTGCGCATGTAAAGACCAACCACGCCCACTGCCGTTGGAAGAGTTGGTAGGGCGGCCATGAAGTTTCCAACGAAATTTAGTATGGTGTTCCTTATAGTAGTACTCACATTTGATAGGATCACGATAGATGCGGTCACTAAAACAAGCAGAGCCACCTCGAGGTTGAGAACCAAAAGCAATAAACAAGGTAGAGCGGTATTGGGAGACTGGAAACAGCACAGCAACGCATCGACTATCCTCTAATTAATCCAAGGAATATACCTGGCCCAAGGTCGAAAACGGGTCCTGGTTAAGGACTTGAGCACGAATCTGGTCATACTTAAAATTCAAACCAGCCAGAAAATCATAAACCCTATATTTTTCCTCCTGCTTCTGAAAGGCAGTAGCATCAATGTCACAAGTAGCTTCAAAAGTGTCATAGAATTCCAACTCCTACCACAAACCACACAACTTGGAATAATACTGAGACAATGTGAAGTCCTTCTGCTTGGTCTCATGAAGATTCTTCTACAGTTCATATACTATGCATCATTTCGACCCTAGGAATAAGTATCCTAGGCGACTATCCAGATCTTCGCACCAGTATCCAAGAGCAAATAACCTGCAATTTGGGGTTGCATGGAATTGAGGAGCAATGACATTACCAAGGAATTCGCAAAAGTCCCTTTGTCTTGGGTATCACCAATAGCAGTAGGGTTGGTCGTGGTACCCGTAATGTAACCCACATAACCAAGAGAATCAATTGAGAGATAACAAGACCGTGACCACTTCAAATATTTGCTTCCATCGAGACAGATAGAGCTGACAGGGAATGAAGGAAACTTTGAATGGGTGTCGCAACACGTTCCTTCAACTCCAATTGATGCGGTGGAGAGGTCAGACATGTTTACCAATCAAAGAAAAAACACAAGCATGCTAAAATAGGCCCAAAAGGCAAACACGATGAAATCGCAGCAACAAAATAGAGAACTCCAATTGAGTGCTCAATACACGAAGAACTCAAAAAAAGGAACTAGAGGCTCTCAGTGGTGGTCGGCTAGGCCACAGAGAGTCGCTGGAGAAACAAAGGCAGAAGCGAGAGAGAGAGAGAGAAGAGCGGCAGTGGCAGCGCTAGCAAAACTAGAAGAGAGAGAGGGCCGCAGTGGGAGCGGCAGCTAGGGTTGGATTCCCAAGATTTTTTGCTCTACCATGTTGATTTTGGGGAACGAATTGACTGTCAATGACAGTCCCACAACTTTATTTATGAGTAAGAAATAGAGAAATTGAGTACAAGTACATAAATACCGATATACCCATATGAAAACAAAAAACATATTCACTAGTCACTAGTTGTAAGTTGCAACCGGCTGGCAAAACAGAGACAATAAACAAGACCTGTCCTAATTTCTACAACTACTTTTGATGATTGAGTGTATGTTCCCACTCTTAGAACCATAGACTGAATGCCATATGCAATCCAGGTACCAAGAACCATTAGACAAAATACTTTATCAAGGAAATCTAATTTAGTCACCATGAATTTCCAGCAGCATTGGAAATGATATTGTAAATAATCCATGGATGAATCCCAGCTTGAACTCCAAGAAATATGGCTTCTGTCGCAGCAACAAGATGAATTCCTTCTAGCAGCTCATTGACCATTTTCACTTTACTGCAAGAGAAACGGAAAATCTACATCAATAACAAATGTATTGAACACCAAATTTACATATTGAAAGTTGTTTCAATTTCAAATATTTAAGCCCCTTAACCAGAATAATTTGCTCTGTCAATATTTTCCCTTTGCATGTAAACATGTAAATGACAAAGAAGCTTCTGAGAAAATTATTAAGAGAAAAATCTCACAAGGTTTACATCAGAGTTCCCTATGACTACAACAACAATGAAGAAACCATACCTTCCAGCTCCAATTTCACCTTCAAAAATGTAAAGCTTCTCACACATTGCTGTTTGGAAAGGACAATAGTTAGGTTGGGTGAAAATCTATATATATAGTCATAATAAAACACAGAGTTTCACTCATAAAATGTTTCAGATTGATGGCAACCATAGACTATACCAGAAAGAACAGAATGTGCTCTTGCAATTGCCTCAGACTTTCCAGAGGAAGTAATCTATAGACGGAAGCGAGAATCAGTATCCAATTTGATATAAGATATCTAAGAAAGAATAGGAGAAACATATCTCCCTCAACATAGCTCTGTAAAAATGAAAAAATAAAAAGAAGTTATATAGGACTTAGTGTCACCATGATTTTCCCATTTAGAGCTTCAGACATTCCCCTAGACACATATGCATCTACTAGAAAAGCTGTTTCACTACCTTCTGCAATACAGAATGAAGATTCTTAGTCAATATGTCCAAATAGTATTAAATATGTAAACATCCACAATACAGGTTTACAAACCATTAGGATGAAATTGTTAAATTATAAAAAAATAAATAAATAAATAAAAGATTAAAAAAAAAAGAATTTAATGAGGTATGGGCATTTGCAATGGAAGGCATTAAGTGCTCCAGTAAGGAGTGAAATGACCCTGATTAAAAGGAGTTAAATCACGAAGGAGTAGGCCAAGAGTGCCTTTAAGAAGTCATGAGAAAAGATATGAATGGCTTTGGGTTGAGAACAAACATAGCTCTTAATGGAATTAAATGGAAAAACAAGATCCGTGTAGCCAACCCATTTGGTTTCAATTCTAATTCTCAATTAGACAATAATTAGAATTGGCATTGCAACCAAGGTTTTAATTTTTAAGGATCGATATGGTATGGGGTGTATCCACAGACACGTATCAGTATCGCTAGGGGTCGATAGGATACCTCTGTGATATGTCTCTCAAATTTTTTAAATGTGTATGTATCGATAATTATCGACCGTATTGAATTGATACAATCCAAGACTGGTTACTACACTCAATATAGCGCGATACAGCTTAAATAGAAGATTCAAACTGACAATTTATCGGTTCAAAAATTTGGGAAAAAAAAGATGTATTGAACGTATCAGCCGGTATTGAACCAACCAATATGTAAGATACATATAACCTTTAAAATACATTCTTCATTTCAAGTTCTGTTTTTTGCAAACCAGCGGAAAGACATCTCAAGGTTCTTCGATTTCGATAACTTTTTATGAACCAATCACTTGAGCAACCTTAGGGCTTTGATTAAGTACTAAAAATATGACTTAGAAGCAAGGATTAAACTGTTGTTTCAATCAAAGATTGAAGTTTAATCGATCAGTGGGAAAAAGGTAAACCTGCAACTTCGTTAACCCTCTTCTTCTTTTTTTTTTTTTTTTTTTGCTTGTATTAGTTCATTAGTGGTATGAGGCTTGAATCATTACATCAGACTCGCATTCTCTTTTGGATTTGAGTGTAGATCTAGGGTTTTTTTTGTTGGAACAGAAAATGAAATCTTTTTTCCTTTTCTGCCTAAAACCCTTACCTACCCACTTGTTTCAAATAATACCTTGAGTGATGATCGGTATCTCAACCTTTTGCTATTTTCCAAAAATTAGAATTATTTTTTATTAATATTTTCTGGAAAAATAAATATGATAGTTACTTAAAAATCACGAAAAAAAGGTATGCAATTCGTATGTAAATATTCTGATTTGCACATATATCAAAATATCTACATCTTATTGGTTGCACCCCTTCTTGACACTTATATTCTGAGATTGAACAAGCCCGCAACTCGAGATGGTATTAGTATGAATGTAGAAACACTTTTCTTCTTAATGTTGCTTATTATAGTGTTTTTATGCTTTAAGATTGTGTTTTGCATGTTCCCTAATCATTCCCCTGTGAATCTTGCCCCACATCCTAGCGTATCCACCATATCCACGATACGATACGGTACGTCTCTTAAAATCTCCCGACCGATACGCTATTGATACGCGATACTTTAATCCTTGATTGCAACATAAATGTTTGGCTCCATTTGGAGAATTAGACCAGAATTGAGCATTGGCCTCCAATTCTAAGGCACACAAGAGTACTCCAGAGAGGGAAGAATTTCTATTCCCCAAAATTTCATGCTAAAGGCTTTAAAAACTGCATTAAAAGCACTCTGACAGGGGCATTCTCATCATTTTGCATTTAAAACATAAGAAACAAGAGCAAATTGGGGTCGGGGATTGTCATCAACCAAATGAGAAGAGAGTAATTGGAGATCCAAATAGCACATCCAAACACAATTCTCCAATTATGAGCATTGGAAACATAATTGCAATTCTAAGAATTTCCCAGAATTGGCAGGATTGAAAACTAGAATTGAATCCAAAGTGACCTTAGTAGAGAAAGTCTTGAGTTGACTAAATCAAACAAAATTATTATCACTAAAATGATCAATAAATCAACAAAGCCGTATCCCAACGAGGTTTGGCTATAAATAATGTTCTGATGTTCAACCATTCCCCTTTATCTAGAGCTGCTTCTTCTATTACAGCATAAGGAATCAAATCCCCATTTACCACCTTATTTCTAGTTAGGCCTCCCCTCAACCATTTATTCTTTAACTGGAGCAGATATTATCAGATGATAAATCTAAGACCTAAAATTGATTAATTTAATTTTATAGTACAAATGTTGAAGGGGCATAAAACCCTGAGAAAATAAGAAAAATAGGAAATGATTTTGCAGGAAAAGTGCAATCATAGTAAAAGTTAACAACATAGTAAAAGCAGTGTTGTCAAGGCGTCGCCTACGCACCACCCAGGCGTCCAGGCGCCTTGGAAATTATGCCGACTAGGTGCCCATCGGCCTTCCAAAGCCTTGGATAACCTCTTCGATGTGACAACCTTGAGTAAAAGTTAATATTACATTCAATATGAAAATCTGTGATGATTTGCATAAAATGTGTAAACTAAGGTAGAGAAATACTAGATATTGGTCCAATAAGTAAGAACTGTTATGAAACGAAGAATGTATAAATAATTCAGCAACAGTAATCAATGTCAACTTTGCTTATTGCCACAACAATTATCTAGACAAATTGTTTTATCAGCAACAAACAAATTTCATTAGAGCAGAACCATAGAATATTTCTTCGGCGTCATAATAGTAAATTTAGTATCATCATGCATCACTTGCAGGACAAAAGAAATGTAGGAGTATACCTGAAGCACAAGGACATCTTCGCACTTGCATGCTTAGAACTGAATTTAGGGTGTTTTATACACCCAAATATATCAGGAAATAATGTTCCATGTTAAGTACGACTCCAGGAAATTGCAAGCATTCCGTATATTAAGAATTGAACACTACATGGAGAGAAGTGAAAGTGTGAATCCTAGTGCAGTAGTTGTCATTGTTGTCAACAAATTGTGGTTGTTGTGCAACACAGAGGCAGATTAGGGGCAGTGACAATGGCAATGAGCTGGTAATGCAGGCAGAGCATTGGTAGTGCAAGATTACATCTTCTTAGCCTGTGTGGCAGTGTTCGGATGTATATGGCAAGACTGGAAGGGTTAGACAGATGAGTGGCAGAGCTGACAGGGTCAAACAGTGTACATACAGGTGCAATGACCAAGATGCAATGATAAGACCATAGGTGGCAGTACACTAAGGTGCGTAACTGTGTTTGGCACTGTGTGGGAGCTCCAGGTGACGTGTGCGAGAAGTTTCAAGGCCGAACTCATATGCTCACGTTGACGTTACAACTTCGAAGTTAGTTTTAGTCGATCCCACAGCATATTCAGGGGGAGCATTGAACATGGAAGTTGTAGTTATCGAGTTAGCTAAGAAACACAACTTGAATCTTCTTAATCCTATATCATATTGAGAAGATATGGTGATTTTCATAAAGATGCACGAAAACAAGTCAGGTTTGAGCATGCAAATATTCTCTCAGGGACCGTGTATGTCTAAATGGCTTGTTTAACCAAGTGGGGCCTCTCTCTTGGGGTCTATGGTGTCTAATACAAGTATGTGCACAATAGTTTCTCCAAAAGATTATGTTTTAGGTACTTTTGAATGGTTGGGTGCATGGAAACTATACAGCGCTCCACACTGAATCGCATCCACCCTCTAATTCGTACATGCAAAATTAGACAACTTAAGCTGTCTGATCTGGTGCATCTCACACACACGTACACCCTCAAAAGATGATCTTTTATTGGGCATTGGTTAATGCAAAACATTAAGGTGCTTATATACCTGGTTTCAAGAAGATCCAAGGGCTGGGACTTAACCCGCCTTTTAAAGGCAGATCCGACTGTCAATATTTGACAAGTGACGTCCTGCAACAAGATTCATTTGGGAGATCTGGTGCATTCCTAGTTGATTCACTATTACTTGATCGGATGGTTGAAACTGTTTTGGTGATTTTGAGACCTATTTAAGCCTAAATTGAGGCCCAGTTTTTTTGTGTACTCTTGGAATTCGAGCCAGAACATAAAGGAGCTCTAACAGGGAGGAGAAAAAGAGAAAAGAAGAGGGTTTTGGGGCAAAAACCGTAATAGGTCATCATGGCTCCTATTGATCATTTGAACGTGTACAGAGTTAATTTTTGGCATGTACAAAGCAATCATCAGTGGGAATACATAGGTGGAAGTAATCCAAATTCCCAAATCCCTACTTTTAGGGGGTGTTTGATAACACTCCAGAATCCGGATTCTGGCTTTTGGAGCATAAATGGAGTAGAATCCCATTTGGTAACCCAGTTCGGATTCTGGAGAATCCTGGAGTGAACTGGCTCCAAATGGACTCTTTTTTGGAGCATCAAATAGACGCTTTTCTACTTCAAAGTTCAAATTTGGAGTGGAAGTTGAATGGAGTTACTCCGTTTTAATTCCCTCAACCACCAAAAAAACCCGATAGCTTGTCAGAGACCAGAGCTAGGGTTCTTCTTATTCTTCATCATCGACGTATGAATTCTTCGTCTCTGCTACTCTAGGCTACTGACCGACGATCGACGACCGACGAACAACGATATTCTCCAGCTTCCCAAATGATATTCTCAACTTCAGTTTCCCATCTCATCTCAGCTTCAACGACGAGCGAGAAAATCAGTTGATAGCTTCACCGACGACCTGCAACTCTCGAAACCAATATCGGTTCATCCATTTTCAAGTTAGTTTTTTCAAATCTCTCTCTCATAAACCCTCTCCCCAAATAGTTTTTTCAGATCTGTTACAAGATTGACCAAAGGGGTTTATGGTTTCTCCCTTAAATCAAAGAAACCCTAATAAATTCCTTCATAACTGATTTTAGGGTATCTTCTAATTTCTTTCTTTCTTCCTCCCTCAGCTACGTTGAACACTACGTTTCTTCACAGAAAGGTATGTTTCTTCTTCTCTCACAATCTGCTCTGTGTTTTGATTTTATTTCAAATCGTTTTTTTTTTTTCCATTGATCCATTGTTGCGGTATGGTATTGTTTTGATTGACAATGGGTTATGATTTTTTTGAACAAACACAATGCTTCTCCCTGGACATCCCCAATTTTGTGTTGTTCATGTTGAACATGTTTATGAATTCCAAATGTCTGAAATTATAAATAAAAAAAAAAATTTAAGTAGTATTTGCTTCCATTAGTTGCATGTCCTTAATTTTCTGTGGTTCCATGAAATTCTTTGTTTGGTTCTCTGATTTCAATAATAGCACAGGGGGTTAAAAGTCTCAAGCAGTGAAAATAGTATTAACATTTCTCATTGAAATAACCATTTGTCTGATTTCAGTGAATAACATTTGTCTAACAAATGGTTCTTAACATTTCTCACTGCAATCTGGGATGATGAGTAAAATAGTTCTAATCATTGTTATGATGATTTCCAGCTCCACCCATGCTTTCTGTACTCTCAATCTCAATCAAACAACCTAAGTTGTGTTGGGGCTCAGTCCCTATTCTTGGTATTGGACACACACAGCTTCAGAAACAGAGAATTAAAAGAAAACTAGATCCATTTGTTAAAAGAGACATAACATAGGGAAAGATTAGACAAATCTGCTGTCATTTTTAGCAGATTCACTGCTGCGTTCCCTCACTGAACACTATCCAGTCCCCAGCCTCTACTTCTTCGTGTACTATCACTCTCTCTGTCAGTTGCTTCTGTCTCCCTTCTGATCTTCCTGACCACCTTCTATTGTATCCATTGCCCATTGGAAACTACATTCATGCCATGAATTCCCCCCATTCATCCATTCACCTATGCTATTATACCATCCAACATGCCCTAAATCTCCTCATTACACTTTGAGTCCTTGATTTGAATTTTAGGCATTAACTAAAGCTTAATTACAACTTTCAATTTACCATGTTGACCTCCTTCAAACCCCAACCAGTATCGTAAACAATGTTAAATCATATGAGAGAATATATATAATTATTAAAAAAAATGTTACATCATCATTGACAGGCAGATCCATGTAAGCCAAGCTAAGCTTGCCAGGGGATCCAAATGGGGTAATCTAGTGACAGCTCTGTTGATGTTAATCATATAAGACCCCACATTTCATCAAGAAAGAAAATCACAAAGGTTTTGGGAATTTAAGTGGATAGAACCTCTTCAATGTCTTCATTCCTTCTATTGGAAATGCAAGTTGCACTAAACCTGTTACAAGAAATAAGTCTTTTTTTTCACAAAATATTCCCTTCATTAAGAACCTGTCAGTCACCTCTATCATCCATTAAACACTTCCTCAGCCTCTCCTTCGAAGTGGTGACACAGTGGGAGCTACAAATGAAATGGTGGAACATTCCATAGCCCGTAAGAATTTGTTCACTATGTTACACAGTTCTTCAGCCTCTCTTTCTCCCAGCTCTATCACCATAGGAGGTTATTCAATTACCCAATGTCTAACAGTATTGAACACCATTCTGGGCTTAGACAAGGGGGTATATATCAAGACTATGAATCATTTGACCAACAATGCGGAATGGAGAGAGTTGTTCATGAGCTTAGATGAGGAGAAGAAGTTGTGGGCAATAGAGTCTATTCCATGATATCACCAATGCTTCACCAATATTCTAGTTACTCCATGCTTTGCTTAGTGATTTTTAGTACAATGCTACAGATTCAATGGCTTTATTTTTAATTTGGAACAATGGTTTGATACTTTGGTTTTAATGGTTTTTTTTTTTAATTTCGGTACAATGTGTAACGTTAACTTATTATGGTATGTTAAATTTAGATACATTGGTTTGGTCTATCTGCTTTGTTTAAATATTTTATAATTGATTATGTAAACTTTATATGGTTTGTTTAATCTTAACTTTTACTTCATAGATTGGTCTGTCTTTATGTCTTCATTTATTATGAAGTATAAAAAATGAGTGGAGTGATCCTTGAGCTTATCGAAATGCTGGTGCTCAAACTGAGCTACTATTATAAGGATGGTTTTTGTTGGTTGTTGATTTTTGCTTTAATGGTTTAGTTCCTTCTTTTAGTGCTAGATCTATGGCTTTTGGAAGACTTTAAATTGGTATTTTGCAATCTAGTTTTGAACACACGACACCACGAGCAATGCTGATCATCATCTTTGTTAGTGTCATTCACCACTTCAATTTTTTTACAGTTTGTTGTAAGTATGTAAAATGGAAAGTTTTTCACGAACAAGCGTAGATACAATTAAATGGAACAAGATGGAAGTGGACACGTATGTTGACATACTAGTGGGAGAGGTCCTTAAGGGAAATAAAACAACATGCACATTTAACAAAGATGGGTGGAGTAACATAAAGAACAAAAAGGAACTATAGGGTTTAAACATCAATCCACTCAACCGTGTTGTGTGAGTGAGGGAAGTCAGCATATACGGAGTGAGTGAAGTCAGCATATACGGAGCGAGGGAAGTCAACATATACGGAGTGACGGAAGTCAGCATAAACGACATGAAGTTATCCTACACCAATCTGTGTTATATCCGATATATGGCATAGTTATATTCGGAGCCATATGGTTGTTGATTCTGACATGCTATGTTGTTTATATAGCAACCGTGAAGTACTAAAAAGATGATTGTTAATTGTAATACCATTAATTCTTCGAATATGTAACACTATATAATTTGAAGGCCATTGAACAGATGTAAGAGTGGCAGTTTTGTAATTAAACTTGTTTTGAATTTTGAACCTAGAGTTTTTGTTATCAAACGCGCTTCTACTCTATATTTGCTCTGAAATGATTCCAGAACCAGTTTTACTAAACATGCTTCTATTCTAAAGATGTTTTGGAGACCATGTCAAAATTACGTTACCAAACATGTTTCTACTCCCAAATACTCCTAAATCCATTTGAAGTAGAAGTAGAAATTTGGATCAGAAGTAAGAATCCCAGAGTTTAAGTTTTATCAAACAGGCCCTTATTGTTCTAGGTTGTGTTGAGAATTATAAGACCTAGTTCTTGAATGTAATTGGGGATTTGCATTGTTTATGAGCTTTAATTGTAGGACATTTATCACCCATCTTTGTATTGGGGTATACCAGTTGGGACTGGACACCCACACTGAGGGAAGCCCTTGCCCTATATTTAGGGTTGCAACTTGGGCTTGATTTCCCTTGCTCTTATACTTCGCGTTGAAGCAAGTAGTGGGGCCTAGATTGTAGCTGCAGTTAAAATTCAATAGTTGAATGAACGCTAAGCCCAGTTGTGCATTACTCCGTGGACTAGCCTCTCACACACTGTGAAGGTGAACCACGTATATCATGTGTGCATTGATTATTGCTTGGCTTGCATGATGGGTATGATACACCTAGCAGACTTAGCTACAGTTTAGTGGTTGCGAAGTGAGGTGCACATACAACTTGTGTTGTGATTGAGTTAATTGTGGACTGGCAGTTTGGGTTTGACGAATAATAGTGAGTCTTCGCTTATGACTAAGAGTTTTAAGGGATTGTTTTATACTACCACTGATCCCCCCCCCCTCTCTCTCTCCCCCTCAGTGTTAACCTAGGAACAATATAGAAAGTATTTCAAATCTTAAAGTTCTTTGGGCTTCAACTAAATCTACTGAAAGTTTGCTAGTATATATACAACCAATGGATGACAAAGAATAATCTGTTTCATGTTAGGCAAAGGCAGGGTTTACTATCATTTATACTACAATACATAACTTCAAAGAAAAGTCACACTTGCTGATACATACACATAGGAAATGTCAGACAAGAAATGTGTCTTTAGGGCCTGTTTGATAATACTCCAGATTCTGGATTCTAAGGATTCTGACTCCCAGGGAGCCATTTTGGAGTAAAAGCGCGTTTGGTTAGCCCCGTGGATTCGAGCTCCCACAAAGTGAACCAGATTCAAATTGGCTTCAGAATCCAAATTTTTTTGGAGTAAATAATACTTGTTTTTTTGTGTTCGAGCAAGTTTATGGGAGAAGAAAAAGAATCCAACTCTCACTTGACCACCAACTACCACCCACCACCCACAAACCACCACCACCACCGGGTCTAGCACTGAGCCGACTAGGCATTAATAGAAGTACGATGATCAATCAACCCCTACATGAGTTTAGTGATGTTCTAAGGTGAATGTATTCTTTGGTGCATGCGAGCCTTAGGAAACATGTGGTAGTAGTTTCGTGAACAAATTCCGAGTTTTGTTTCGAACTTTTGACTTTGAGGCTGTTTTGGGTGGGTTCCACAGCAGTTTCAAGGAAAGCACTGAACTAGGAAATGGTAGGGCATTGAGTTGGCATGAAGAATCTATGGCAAGTCTTGTGTCACTGCACAAGAAATATGATAAAATTCTGAAAAAGTTAGCTTCTGTCAATTTCGGGCTCTACAAGGTCATCTTTTCTTCTTTGGACACAGCCATTTTTGAAAAAGTTTTTGAAGTTCACTGTGTGCACTAAAGATTTTGTGTTGGCGCTAAAGGTTCTAATATCTGGTGTTTCATTGACAGAGTGCACATACAAATGATACATTATCACATACTAAATTAAATCTGCATTTCAAGATTCGATCGGATGGTTAGATACATGCCATGCCATCGCCTCTCTAGATCGACGGTCGTCGCTTTTGCGAGCCTAAAGTCAGCACTGTTGATTCCAGCACATGTTACTGGATTTGTCAGTGCACAAAAGTTGGGTGTGATGCACTTCATGTTATCTACTCCTTGATTGAGTACATCGCACATACAGGTTTGCGGCAGATAGATTCTCTTTTGTTCAGTGAAAGCTCTTCTGTTATTAATTAATTGCACCAAGCACGTTTATTAAGATCCATGGCCATTATATTACCCGCAAATTTGAGAATTGATCTGATGGCTCAGGAGTGAGCCGCCATCTCGTGACAATGCCACTTATCACCAGATGCTTTTTGAGACCATCTGAGACCTTCCCCCTAGCCAGATCAGACGGCTTACACATTTTTGGTGATCTAGAGCTCAATATAAAGGCTTTTGAGCTTTGTTTTCTGCTGCTAGGGAATTCAAGCCAGAACGTGTTTTCACACAGTGGCAGCTGCAAAAAAGTGAAGGGAAAATCCACTTTTACATTGGAGAAGGTGTTTTGATGATGTGGTCGATCTGTACAGTGTTCTAAGTGCATTGGCAATGTCCTTGATGCTTCAAGGAAACTGTCAATTGTGGGATTCCCTGGAGGAGGTAATTTAATTTTGTAATTCCCTATTTTGCAAGGCTTGTGTTGTTTTTTGTGTTGAAATACCTAGACTAGTAGAATCCCCAATTTGGGAATTGTATTGTGGGGGAATTTACTTTGCTATATTTGTAATTGATATATTGTAATATCCATTCAAGTGGATGCTTGATTGGAGAAGGGTTTGTTGCACAAACTGAAATAGGGATCGGTGTTCCTGAACTATGGGTGCAGTCCTATATTTGAGAAGCGTATTGAGCATAATACGAAACCTTGTTAGGGTATTGCTCTGTGTACTAGCCTTTCATATATTGTGGAGGTGAACCACGTAAACCCTGTGCTGTGTGCCTGTGTTATTATGTCTGCATTGCATTGGAATGCATGTGATTGCAAGATGGGTTTATACCTGGGAGGCCTGACCAAGTTGGTGGTTGTTAGGCGGATATGCATATGAAATTGTAGACTAGTACAATTGGGGTGCCCCAGCCAGTTAGTGCTTCTGTTAGTATAAGTGTGCAACATCAAGAGACGACATCCACCAGTTGAAAGGAGGACTTGTCTTGTGGAACAGTGGGTGGAAGAAATTTGTGAATTTTTGTGGGCTTTTCACATTACCATGTTGACCAGCCACATTTCCCTTCACCAGATGTAAGTCTAGTTTGTGGAAACAAAAAATCATAAAAGTGGGGTAAATTTCTTTTACAAGAATGTACAAGAAGAAGCCATTTATCATGAACTAGCAATATAAGGATCAAGGAATCAAGGGATGCATCATCCTAGAGTATATACATCTTTTCTGCTCATGAACATGCTTTTTTTCCTTTTAGTTGCATTTATTTACCACTTAATCTGCATTTATCTCTCTAGTTTGACAGATGCACTGATGTGCAATCACATTTACAGCCATGAAAAGAAGTACTAGAGTATTTATATAAAAAAAACATATTTATTTAATCAACAACAATGACATTCCCCCCTTATAATATGAATGAACTAAGTCTAAACATCATGGACGCTCACATTTAAACCAGGCTTTTATGGGAGATTTTGATGCCAGGCAGAAATCAAGAGAAGATTTTCAACAACACTTAAAACTTCGACAACTTCCTCGTAAAAATGCACAAGAGCAGAGGAGCAGAGGAGCAGGGAAGTGGAAATGAAACATAACGAGTCAAAATAACAAGCAGCCATAAAAAAGTTTCAGACATGAAAGTTATCAGTATAAACCACAGAAAAACTCTTCTGCTCATAGAAGGTGCAACCAAAAAAAGCCAATAAAATTTGGACAGAAAATTGAAGTTACCTGTGAGACGTTTCTCTAAATTTTGAATATATGCTGGTGGTATAGTAGAATGGAGAATGATAACAGCATCTTTGTGCAACCCTGCAAAACCAACACCAACAAATTCTGAATATCAAGGAACCCAATTGATCATTTATAGATTGCAAGTCAAACTTAATATCAGGTCAGAAGTGACAAGACCTTTCAGAATACCCTCCTCCCCAAAGAATATGTCATTTATTTGGTCTGAATGTGAGATCAATATAATGATAGCTGCAGCATCTGCATCAGACCACCAAAAAGAACCGATATCAAATAATGACCAATTATTTTATAAGTGACACTAGTCGGCAAATTCCAACCAGAAAGTAGACTAATGTACATAGAGGAACCTATAAAAAATGTCCATGGAGGAGATGAACCTAAAGACAGTGATTTATGCATTGCACTAAATACAGATAAATCCATCCACTCTTGTTGGTGTAAGATTAATTTTTTTACAAATATTGATGAAAGAGGCAATAAAATGAGGAGATACATGAAAGATCTTATCAAACGTTTCAGAAACCGATTTGAATAACTAATACCACTTGGTAAAATGACACTGATTCAGTGCTTATCCTCTGTATTCTAGATATTTAACTTTGCTGGAATTCTAAAGGCAGTACAGATCATAGTTGTCAAGGCGACAAGGCGATCCAAGGCGTTTGGGGCCATCCTGGGCGCCTAGGCAACGCCTAGGCGACCAAGGCGTTCCCAGTGCATTTTTTTTATTTCTAAAATATTAATGTTTATATATATGCAACATTCTACATAAATAATCAACATTTAAGACATAACTTAATTAATATGTGGTGTGGACCCAAGTTTACTAATGTACACTAAGACCTGGGATTGTGTTTAGAGTTAAGTAAACAATTATTTGACTAACATTTGCGTACTTTTAACGAATTTGATCGGAGCGTAACTCCTTTAATATAGATCGGATTCAAGCAATCTCAAATTCGTTGCAAAGCTAGCATAATCAGCTTTCCAACAAATCCGAGATTGCTTGAATCCAAATTATAATGGAGTTACATTCCGGTCAAACCTTGTTCGGAATACGGGAATGCTGTTTAAAGTCGTCTGAATGTAAATTATTTTTTGGGCATCAAAACAAAAGATTATTTTGGCGCACTCTTGGTTTTTAGTGATGATTTATTATAATAAGATTTATAAAATTTTTATATTTAGAAAAAAGCCTAGCATTTAAAAGTTGAAAATCGCCCTCGCACCCAAAAATATGGTTTTTGTTCTTGAACAGGGGGGTTGACTTTTTTTCCTTTTGGAATTTGAATTTTATACTATTTTTATTGGATTCAAATAGGGGGGTATTTGCTTATTTATGAATAATATCTTAAGTAAATGAAACATTTACTTCAATGATATTAGTCATAAATAAGTACTGCTTGATAAATGTTGTTCCTGTCTGGCCTGGGCAACTGCCTTTCTCATGTACACAAGGCGCCCTGGCGCCCAAGCCTGTACAAACCGCCCGGACGCCTAGGCCTAGGCGACGCCTTGACAACTATGGTACAGATCCCATTTACCCTATGTTTCTGTTGAGAATATTACGTATTTCATTTTTTGTCTAGATTCATTGTACTACCTGTATTGTACAATTGTACTACCTGTACTACCCTCATTGTACTATCTGTATTGTACTACCTGTACTACCTCTTTCTTTCTTTGTATTCATTCTCACATTATAAATAAGAGGACCTCTGTCTATTACAGATAAGTCATTCCATCATTCAACATGGTATCAGAGCCAAGTTAGCTCTACTGCCAGATCCCTCCGCCGCCTCACCACCGCCGACCACCGACTTTCTTTCTTTTCTTTTCTTTTTCTTTTGTTTTTTTTTTCTCTCCCCACTAGGGGCAACAACCAAAGAGGGAATCATACAATGATATAAGTACTGCCCTTCTTTTTATCCCTCATTACGAATCATTTTTTTATTCTCTTTATTGGAAATCAATTTTTTTTATCAGTCTGGATATTAATAATATGGTTCAGTCTGGTCGGATATCTATGAGTTTCTGAGTTTACCCCAATAAACAAAAAAGTGGGTGCAAACCAGAATTGATTTCCATATATTATGTTGCACATGGGACAAGTTAGGATATCTGACAAGTGATATTTCTACTATGATCTCCATATATTGTGCTATAACCAAACAAGGAGGTTGTTCATATTGTTTTTGGGTGTTTGTTCTTGAATACACAACTCAAGGATGACATCTGAAGTAACCTCTTCTGGGATAGAGAGTTTAAAATGGACAATCTCACTATTCCCACTAATACCGCTAAACTTGATGGTGGTAATTACCTAATGTGGTCTCGGGCCACCCTACTCTCAATTACAGCTCGGGGATTATCGGGATATCTCACCGGCACCAAAGAAAAACCTCTGACCAAGGACATTGTTTTGGAGAAATGGCATGCTGAAAATTCATTGGTAATGCAATATCTCCTCAATTCCATGCAACCCATTATAGCCGAGGGCTATTTTTTATTGGATACTACTGCACAAATTTGGAAGTCTGCTAAGGACACCTATTCCCAAGTTGGAAATGCTGCTTTCATTTATGTCATTCAAAAAAGTGTTCACGAAACTATCCAAAAAGAATTGACTGTATCCCAATATTATACTAAGTTGAGGAGTTATTGGCAAAGAATTGATTTTTATGATTCTATTCATGCTAAATGTGAAGAAGATGCTACCCCATTTCACAAAAGGGAAGAGAAATACAGGGTTTATACTTTTCTGGCAGGACTAAATGTGGAGCTTGATCCTATTCGCTCACAGATTCTTAGCAGGGACCCTTTCCCCACCCTCAAACAGGCTTATTCCATGGTTTAGTTAGAGGACCAACGACGAATAACAATGTTGTCCCCTTCTGTTCCGAATAGGTCTGCTCTCCAGACAAATACTCAGACATACAAAAATCCTCCTGTTTCCCGTGATGCTATCAAATGTGAGTATTGTAGAAAGCTTTGGCACACCAAAGACACATGCTGGAAACTTCATGGCAAACCGACAGATTTTGAAGCAAAATGCTGGGAAAAAGGTATGCACAAGGCAAAGTCCTCCCACGCACCTCAGGCACATCAAACTGAAGCAAGTCCTCCTATTGGTCCTCTGCCACAACTCTCTGCACAAAAACTTCAGACTCTCCGACATCTCCTTCGAGTACCTCCTGCAACTACAAATCAATCATCCACATCTGCATCTACCAATCCAGGCTCTTTTTTTGTTCAGTCAAGTATTTCCCATGATGGTCATTGTGCTTTCTCTATCTCTAGCCCTTGGGTTATAAATACTGGAGCCACTGACCACATGACTGGTTCGTCTGAGTCCTTTTATTTATACTCTCCTTCTTCTGGACATAATACTGTGAAGGTCGCTAGTGGATCCCTCTCTCCTATATCTGGAATTGGATCCATCCATTGTTCTTCCTCCCTTGATTTGAATTCCGTTATACATGTTCCTAATTTATCCACAAATTTACTCTCCATTAGTAGTCTTACAAAGTCTCCAAATTGTAAAGTAACATTTTTTCCTACCTATTGTGTGATTCAGGATCTGGAGAACAGGAAGACGATTGGACATGGTAGTGTGCATGGTGGCCTGTACTTGCTTGACAATGGTCGTTCAGCACCTTCCTCCCATTCCGCAGTCAGTACCCTTCAGCAGTGGCACTACCGTCTTGGGCATCCCTCTTCTGCTGTTCTATCTCATTTTTTTCCAAAATTATTTAAACAATGTAATAAAGACAAGTTATTATGTGAGACTTGTGTTTTGGCCAAACAGGCTCATATTTCTTATTTACCCTCTGCTTCAAGAAGTCCTTGTATCTTTGATTTAGTCCATTCTGATGTTTGGGGTCCAACATGGACTACCTCTATTTCTGGTCATAGGTGGTTTGTAACATTTACTGATTGTCACACTCGTACTACATGGGTCTATCTGATGCGTTAAAAAAATGAGGTCTTTGCATGCTTCCGCCATTTCCACAATATGATCAAAACGCAGTTTCAAACTCAGTTGAAGATGCTCCGTAGTGACAATGGTAAGGAATATCTTAAAGGATTTTTTCAGCAATACTTGGCTGATAACGGGATAATTCATTAAACAAGTTGTGTGGACACTCCTGCTCAGAATCGAGTCGCTGAAAGAAAGAACCGCCACCTACTCGAAACAGCTAGAGCACTAATGTTTGAGAGACATGTTCCCACTCAATACTGGAGTGATGCTGTCCTCACTGCAACATCCCTGATCAACAGTCTTCCTTCTCGAGTTTTAGACAACAAGGCTCCCTTGGACATCTTACGTGGAAATTCTGATTTTGTTCTTCCTCCTAGAGTCTTTGGTTGTCTTTGTTATGCTCGTAACCATCGTTCCCCTGGCAAGCTTGATCCACGTGGATTAAAGTGCATATTTTTAGGGTATTCTGCAACACAAAAAGGATACAAATGTTATCATCCTCCCTCTCGTTAGGTCCTTGTTAACAAAGATGTCATTTTTCATGAGCATCTCTCCTATTATCAGGCTTCTCTTCAGGGGGAGACACAGACAGTTGAAGATGCCCCTGATATCCCTAATGTACTTATACCAGATATACCTGATGTACCAGAAATAGTCCAAGAACAAGTGCTCGATACAACTGCACCATCCGCATCCAACCACCAAGCCACCTCTGCAAGTTTATAGTCGTGCCAAAGACAAGCAAGGAAAGGCCACAACCACTCCTACACATGTCCCTTCGCTAGCCCTAGATCCAGAAACTGAGTCTACTGAGCCTTCTTTTGGTAAGGAACTTACTCCTTCTGATCTTGATCTTCCAATTGCACTTCGAAAAGGAACTAGGGCCTACACCCTACATCCTATTTCCAATTATGTTTCCTATGACTCCCTTTCCCCTTCTTTCCGTGTTTTTGTGTCTTCGCTCTCTTCTGTGTCTGTTCCTCAAAAATGGCAGGATGCAATTATGGATGAAAGGTGGAAAGCTGCAATGGTGGAAGAAATGAGGGCTCTGAAGAAAAATGGTACATGGGATCTTGTTCCACTTCCTGCAGGATCAAGGTTAGTAGGATGCAAGTGGATCTTTACAGTGAAACAGAAACCAGATGGGACTATTGATCGGTACAAGGCTAGATTGGTTGCACGGGGATTTACTCAAACATATGGGATTGACTACCAAGAAACCTTCGCTCCAGTGGCTAAAATGACTACCATCAAGGTTTTACTGTCCTGTGTTGTACATCACAACTGGGACTTGCAACAGTTAGATGTAAAAAATGCATTCCTTCATGGAAAACTTACTGAAGAAATCTATATGGACTGCCCACCGGGTTTCACAAATGATAAAAGCCAAGGAAAAGTCTGCAAGTTGAAGCGATCTCTTTATGGTCTAAAACAATCCCCTAGAGTATGGTTTGGAAGATTTAATAAAGCTATGGTAGCATTTGGCTATGTTCAAAGCAATGCTGACTATACTAAACATTCCCCTAAACACTTTTACTGCCTTACTTGTATATGTAGATGATATCATCATTGCTGGCAATAAAAATGATGAAATCACGAAACTAAAGGCATTTCTAGGGAAGGAGTTTGATATCAAAGACCTTGGCAAACTTAGGTACTTTCTTGGGATTAAAGTTGCCAGATCTGCAAAAGGCATCTATCTGTCTCAAAGAAAGTATGTTCTTGATCTTCTCTCAGAGACAGGGTTACTTGGGGCTCGACCTTGTGATACTCCTCTCGATCCCAATACCAAGCTAAGAGCAAAAGAAGGCACACCAGAAGACAAAGGAAGATATCAGAGACTGGTTGGCAGACTCATATATCTTGCTCATACACGGCTAGATATTGCATTCGCAGTTAATTTGGTAAGCTAGTTTATGCACGACCCATACTCTACACATATGGAGGCTGTCTATCGGATACTACACTACCTAAAGTCAGCCCCTGGAAGAGGAATCCTATTATCTCCTAACGACCCTCTGAAAATGGAAGCATATGCCATTTCAGATTCACCAAATAAACAAATCCAGGTGGAGGCTTATACTGATGCAGATTGGGCAGGAAGTCCTGATCGTAAGTCTATCTCTGGTTATTGCACATTCTTGGGTGGCAATCTGGTAACCTGGCGCAGCAAGAAGCAAAATGTGCTTACCCGATCTAGTGCAGAAGTAGAATACAAAGCATTGGCGCATGGAATATGCGAACTACTATGGTTACAACGACTACTCAAAGATTTGAAGGTTATGTGTAACCAGTCCATGAAATTATTATGTGATAATCAAGCAGCCATTAGCATTGCTAATAATCCGGTTCAGCATGATTGGACAAAACATGTTGAGGTAGACCGTCACTTCATCAAAGAGAAACTGGACAGTGGACAAATCGAGATTCCGTTTGTCAAATCAAAGGACCAACCAGCAAACATTTTCACCAAAGGTCTGCCAGGGAAATCCTTCCATATGATATTGTCCAAGTTGGGCATACATGATATATATGCACCAACTTGAGGGGGAGTGTTGAGAATATTACGTATTTCATTTTTTTGTCTAGATTCATTGTACTACCTGTATTGTACAATTGTACTACCTGTACTACCCTCATTGTACTACCTGTATTGTACTACCTGTACTACCTCTTTCTTTCTTTGTATTCATTCTCACATTATAAATAAGAGGACCTTTGTCTATTACAGACAAGTCATTCCATCATTCAACAGTTTCTTATCCTTAGTAGGGATTGCTAATGTTCGGTGATCTGGTGGTGTTGTACGTTTAGAGCTTTATTAGTCTTTCACAAAAGTTATTAACGTTGTTTTATCAAAACTTTATAGTTTAATTAGCTTGGATGTTAAGGAATAATACTGTAACAATGCAAAATAAAAAGAAACCAACGGAGAAGGAGAGAAGAATATGTTGGGGAGAAACAAGAAAGAGAAACCAATTGAAGTTGTCAGACAACTCCTACTGATGCATTTTGTTTATAATAAATCAAGAAAGCAAATTACAACTATTCCCCCATCATCATAGAAACATAAAGATAGAAAATAATAAATCCAAACTACCCTCTACAGTAACACATACCAAAACTACCCCTGCTGTAGCACCTACACTTAACACTCCCCCTCAAGCTAGAGCATATATATCTCATACTCTTTAGCTTGAAATAATCAGAACATAAATAAGCAACCAGCAAAACCAGACTGAATACGTATTCAAGAGTAGAAGTCAGTGGCCAGCAACCACACCTAGATATGTATCAAATAAAAAGAACCGCATGAAGAAGAACCTTCAATTCTGATGCAGTCCAAGGACCGCCAGCAGTAGACCAACCCAAGACCCAGCCGGCATTGGTACAGTGGACCAAATCAAAGCCAAGCTGCAGTACTACTGTTCACGGCTCTGTTAACGTGAACAATGCCAACCGACAGCTGTAGATAGCTGTCCATAGTGAGCCACCTCTTCTCATAGTTTTAGATGTTTATTTATTTTGGGAACTTTTCCTAAGTTTTAGTTATTTATTTATTTTGGAAACTTTCCTAAACTTAGTTGTTTAATTATTTTGGAAACTTTCCTAAAGTTACAGTTGTTTAGTTATTTTGGAAACTTTCCTATTGGATATAAAGGAAATTTTCTTCTGTTACTTTGGATATTTTATTACCATGTTATGTAATCTGTTACAGCATTATAAATAAGATGGACAAAGAAGAGGGACGCAGACATTTAGAGAACCAAAAAAAAAGTTATCGAAAATTTTTCTGGCTGAGTCTCATTAGTTGTGAGACTCAACCAAAATTTTGTCTTTTCAATTTCTGTTTCTCTAGTTACTTCAAAAGCTTTCTGTTACAATCTGATTCGCCATGTTATTTACAACTAATCTACTCGACAATAGCCTTGGGAAAAAGTGGACATTACTGTTACAGACAGAATAAACCACTGCTAGAGGCGGTACCTGTAGCAGTAACTTTTCGAGGTCTGTAGCTTCTTCAAACCTTCTTTGATCGTCTCCAAACTTTGGCTCATGTTCAGATCCATTATTAAGATTACCTTCTACAAGTTTCAAGGATTTCTAAAGGATCGATTTTCAGATAAGTAAAATTTTCTATTGTTTTATAAATCTGATTTGGGTTAGACTGTCAGTGTTCAAAATCTCGGCGAGATCTCGAATTTCTCGAAAATCTCAAGGGTCTTGAGACGAAATCTCACCTCGATACGGTGTCTCGACCATCTCGACCGGTTCTTGAGCTAGTCTCGACTAGTCTCAATCATTTCTCGAATTTTCAACCAGTTCTCAATCATTTCTCGACATTTTTCGACTGGTCTCGACATAATGTATGAATTATGATTGTATGGGTACTTGATTACTTTGGGTTTTTTTACTATGACAATTAACTAATTAAGTGTTATTATATTTATTCTTCTCTTAAAATATAATTTTACTAGCTCATTTGGTCTTCTTTGATATTATATTAGTGTAAGATTATGTAGAATAATCAATATTATCCTAGGTTTACATTTGAACTTCAGACCGACACTGCCAAACATGGGTGTAAACCTAAACAACCACCATGTGTGATTATTTATACAGTTTTATGGTTTAAATATGTTTATATATGCTAAAATAAGGTTTTCCTGAAGTATCAGGCCTTAATGGTCATTTTAGGGTCGAAACACACATTTTAAGCCTTCATGGCTTTTGTGCATTGTCTCGCCGAGATCTCGACCGAGATCGATTTCTCAGAGGATCGAGACACCCTCGAGACTCGAGATTTTAAACCTTAACTGTTATAAGATCATGTAGCAAAGAGGGATAATTGATTTGAATGTGTTGAAATCCCCGTTTTCCTTCAAATTCGTAACACCAAATTAAACATAAGCAGATCAGTCACCATCATTGGCAACAACAGGAAATCTTCACTAAGAAGAAATCCAAAATAACAATATAAGTGACAGAAAATATCAACCGCAACAACAACAATAAAGACCCAGAAAATAGCAATAGAAGAAGATGAATAAATCATTACTACGGACCTAAATCTTCAACCAGAAAAACTCCAAGAAAATAATAAAAATAAATCTTTAATCACAAAAAATCCACAATAACAAATCTTTACAAAGGAAGATAGACAATAATCTTCACGAAGGAAAATAAGCAATAATCTTCACAAAGGAAGACAGACAATACAAGGAAATAGATGACATGCAATAAGCATCAATGCAATAAGCATCAATGCAATAAGCTTTGTTAAAATATAAAGGTTATTATTATAACTAGGGGGGTAGGCCTAAGTTAAGTGGACCCATTCCCTTACAATAACAAACCTTGTATCTTATCAACCCCCCCCCCCAACCCTCTCTCAAGCTAGAGCACGGGAGAATGGAAGAGCTTCAGCTTCAAACAATGTAGTAATGGAAATAGCAGCAACAGTGAGAGCTTCAGCTTGAAACTATATAGCAAATAGTAACAAAAAAAGCAGTAGTAGTAAAGCGGCATGGTATAGGTCACTATGAATCAAGCAGAACAAACTTCACCTTAAACCAATATATCAACTGAAGCAGCAGTAGTAATAAAGTAGCACAATATAGGTTACGGTGAACCAAGCAGCACCAGCAGCACAAGCTTTACCTTGAACCAATGTCGTTGCTTGCTTGTTTTGGTGATCTACGACTATCAACGGAAGCAGTAGTAGCAGCAGTAGTAGTAAAGCAGCATACTATAGGTTACTGTAAACCAAATAGCAACAGCAGCATAATATAGGTCACTGTGAACCAAGCAATAACAGCAGTAATTGGCTAAGATCTATGAGAAGACACGAACTTTAAGGCGGGAGACATCAACAGTAAGATATCCAAATTTTAAAACCATCCAACAGTCGGATAAGAAATATGGGGAAGTCCTAGTGTGACTACGAATAAGCTAATAAGGCAAGTGGATTTTTTACATTAATTAAAAGTTAAAGATCCAGTCAACAGATGTGGACAAAAAATGGTAGGCAAGTAACTAATGACAACTAGAATAAGTCAAAAAAATTTAGGTATCATCCAATGGTGGATATGAGAGATAAGAGAAAACCTAGTGGGACTAGGAATAGAGTAGGGATGCAAGTGCATTTTCAGCAGGAATTTAAGTTAAAATTTGCGCTTCAGATGATGATCAAACTTAGGCAAGTAGTAACCTACAAGGATAGGTCACCAATAACCAAATTTGATAAGGATCTGATGTGGGGATAAGGAGATATCAAGCAAACACTCAACTAATAGGACTCTATCAGTCAATATCGACATCAGCAATCAGCTTCACATTAAACCAGTAATCGATGGCAATAGTAGTATAATAGAATCAGGGAAGATTGAGTTTTATCCAGCAGGTTTTGAAATCCGATCAGATTTTGAAGATCTAACCAATAAAAGCAATAGATAATAGAAAAATCGAGATCATAGCAGCAATAATAAAAACAATCTCGATTCAGGCAAGAATAATTAGTAGCAGTCACAATAACCAGATCTTGAAGAATATCTGAACAGCAGTAGGAGTGGTAGAAGACAGTCCTAAGTTCTGTTTTTGCTCCCTTTCTAATTTTATATATACAGTAGTAGGAGGGGTTATTGACACACTCTCTCCCTCCTTTCTTGTATCTCTTTCTCATGGTTCTAGCTCTTGAATACGCTTCCTATTCTATTTTGTTACATGGTATAAGAGCAGGTGCCGTTTTGAGAGTCGTTTAAAGGTCTCCGTTTTGGTGTGCAGCTACCTCTTCTGCTTCTAACTTTTCATATTATACATACTACTGCTGCTATTTACCCAACTTGCTACTGCTATTAAGGTCTACTTGGTTCGGTCAATAGTGATCTGATTTGAATAGATCTAATCTGATCTACTCTAATCAGTTCTACCACTGCTGCTGCTGATCTGGGAGGTTGATCTACTGCACTGCTGCTCTTTTCTTACTGCCATAAGCTACCATTGTGATTTGCTGGTCTGTTACTACAGATCTGGTTCCTGATCTCCTCCTCCATATATGTTGCTGAATTACTGCTGCTGTCAACAGTGATCTGCTCTCTGCCATCAACAAGATTTGCTTGCAAGTATCTGATGTACTATTTTGCTCAGATCTGATCAGATCTACTACTTCTACTGGTTGCTACTATCTATCTATACAGCTTTGATCCAATCTGTTTTTTGATTTGCTACTACTGCTTGTGAGTGATATCGGTAGTACCACTGGCGGTACCGCCAGCAGTATCATAGTTGGCGGTAGTAGTTGAGGGCAGATTTGATTTAGATTTTAGACTGAATTTTAGGTACCTCCCTTCTAGTTTGCCCTTAAATCAGGTACACCCCAAACCTTTCAAACAATTTCAAAGACACCCCTTTAAATCAAAATAAATTCCAAAAAAACCCAATCCGTTAGTGGATTTCCGTTATCTGACAAAAAAAGATAAAAGATTAAAATTTTAATACCTAAAATACCCTCCTACATAAGTTAAAGGACCATTTTACCCCCATTTAAACCTCCCATTTACTTAAATCCCACTCTGTTAGTGAATTTCCGTTAACTTATGGGAGTGGGTTTTGTGTAAATGGGAGGTTTAAATGGGGGTAATATGGTCCTTTAACTTATGCAGGAAGGTATTTTAGGTGTTAAAATTATAACTTCTAGCTTTTGTCGTCAGTTAATAGAAGTTCAGTAACGGAGTGGATTTTTTTCGAACTGATTTTGATTTAAGGGGGTGTTTTTGAAATTGTTTGAAAGGTTTGGGGTGTTCCTGATTTAAGGGCAAACTACAAGAGAGGTACCTATTATTTTGTTTCCTTTTGTGTTCAGATTAGCTCTCTTATTTAAATCTCTTGTCACCTATTATATGATATGACTTTTGCAATGAATCAATAAGGATCTGTCGTTTCTTCTTCTTTTCCTCTTCTCAAAACTATCATGGTATCAGAGCAGGTTCTTTGAATTGATCTAGAACTTCAATACGGATCTTACAGCAAGTATCGGCATCACTGTTTCTTTCTATTTGCACTTCACCAACGCAAGTTGCAGAAATCTACTCATCGTTTCTTCCTCCTCTTTGCATCGAAAAAGAACAACATCTGCTCATCGAAACTACTCATTGAACCTATTCATTGCAAGTGACAGCCCGCTCTATTAAGTACAATTTATTTTTAAGAGAAGATGAAAAGGAACTATATTTCATGACCACAATCTTGTACTCTTTCACTTGTGACAAGAATGTCATCTATTGAAAAGGACAATCAGACCATTAGCATCAAGTTAAATGGTAGCAACTACTCTTATTGGTCATCTGTAACGAAAAAAATTTTAATTGACAAAGGCAAATGGGGTTATGTGACTGGTTTCATAGTCAAACCATCTGATCCTAAGGAACAAACTTATGCCACAGCCATAGTAAAATGGGAGATGGAAAATGCACAGGTATTAACCTGGATTCACAATTCAGTTGATCCTAACCATAGTTGTCAAGGCGCCAAGGCGAATCAAGGCAATGGAGGCTTGAATGGGCGCTTAGGCGACCAAGGCGGCCACCTAGGCGACCAAGGCGTCCGATTTTCCAAGGCGACCCAAGGCAGCCTGGACGCCTAGGCAACGCCTTGACAACTATGATCCTAACAATAGTATGAACTGTTCGAAGTATAAAACTACAAAGGATGTTTGGTCATATCTCGGTCAAATGTATCTGGAATCTAATTTTAAACAATATCAATTGGAAATAGAAATACGGTGTGCAAAGCAGGATGGTAAATCCATTTAGGATTTCTACAATCAGATGACAAACTATTGGGATCAATTAGCCTCATAGAACCACAGGATCTCCAATCCCTGACAGTTATATTACCTACAAGGAGAGAACAACTGGTTCAATTCTAATGGCTTTGCGGGATCATTTTGAACCACTTAACATTGGTCTCCTCTTCCTTCTGTTGATGTTACCAATCAAGAATTGATCACCGAGGAGACTCAGTTCAAGGTTGCTCATGCCGGCTACTCTCAAACATCTGTATTGCAGCCTCATCTGTGCCTCTGCCACCTAATCCTATGTCCAACCTTGTTCAGATTACTGGAAAACCGAAAACTCGTGTTGGAATTGATGAGTGCATTTTTTGTCAATAGAAAGGGCACTGCAAATCTAGCTGTCCTAAACTCCAAAAGGGTTGCTTCCCACTTTGAACTAGTAAGTTAAAGTACCACCTCCTCCTAGCTATCCACAATTTCCACAGGGTCCCACAGCACTTGCAACCCCAACATCCTCTTCAACGGCATCTAGTGATCATCTCCTAGCCTCCATGGTTCAGTCAATGATTGAGCAGCTACAATCTATGGTACCTTCATCTTCTTCGGATCAAATGCATGTCTCTGCCATGACTACTGCTCACTCAAGCTTGGTCGGATCACCCATTTGTAATTTAACCTCTAGTCATTGAATTTTTTATTCTGGCTCTTCTCATCATATGACTCCTAATATTTCTTCCCTTAGCAGTTGTCACATCCCATCTTCTCTTATATCTTAACCGCCAATGGTTCTCCTATGCATGTGGAGTCTGTTAGGTTTGTTTGTTCCTCTATTCTAACTTTACCTAATATTTTTTATGTTCCTTAGTTATATCTTGGTTTACTTTTTATTATTCAATTGGCTGATTCTGGATATGATGTTCTTTTTTCGTCTTCTGACTGTATTGTGTGGGATCATAAGTCACAGAAGCTGGTTAGGACTGGGCATAGAGCTGGAAGACTTTAGAAAATTTGCAAATTCCTATTTCTACTTCATCTGCTCTATCTTCTTTTCATTTGAATTATAACTCTTCCCCTTTTTATTTGTGGCATTCTAGACTGAGACATATATCTGGTACTATTTTGAAAGTATTCATTTGGGAAAATTTTCCTTACATGATAGTGATGTGTCACCTTGCAATGGATGTTAACTTGTTAAAATGTCTGCTTTACCATTTAATATTAGCACATCTTAATCTTATTTCCCTTTCTCTCTTATTCATACTGACGTTTGAGGACCCTCTCGGGTTCCTACTACAGGTGGATCTGTTTACTATGTTTTGTTTGTGGATGATTACAGCAGATATTATCGGTTATTTCTCATGACTCGTAAATCTGATTTCTTCTCCATTTATCGCAATTTTCATGCTATGATTCACACACAGTTCTCTACCAAAATTAAAATCTTCCCTTCTGATTTGGGGAGGCAAATACTTCTTAAGGGACTTTGAACACTTTCTTGCTTCTTGTGGTACTATTCATCAATCTTCTCGTTCTGAAACACCTCCGAGAAGGAAGCAAATGAACGAGGAACATAAATGCTCTTTTCAGCTTAAAACCCAACAAAATAGTGTTGCGGAACGAAAACATCGTCACATCATTAAAACCACTCATGCTCTTTTGCTATTTACTTATGTTCCCACTGTTTTTTGGGGTGAAGCTACACTCACTGCTGTCTTTCTTATTAAGCTATCTATGTCCCGTCATGTGGTTTTTCTTGAACATATTTCCTATTACACTATTCCTGCAAATGTAGCTCCTATCTCTAAGGAGGATCTTGTTTTACTTGCCCCTTTTCCAAAGACTGTTCCCCCTGACGAATTCTCTTCCACCCTTGACTTTGTTCCCCAATCTGTTACTGACTCTGCTTTCCCTCCCCTCATGGAACCTTTCATAATGTTTACTCTAGCAGGTCAAATGTGCTCTCCAACTCTGATGCTCTTGCACCCCACCCACCTCTTGTGCCAACTGACACTGCAGTACCTGAACAACGGTATCCCTCTTACATTCGTGTTCCCCTTAATCGTCTTACTCTATCCACCACCTGTTTTTTCCCGTCTTATCGTTCATTTCTTGCTTCTACACTCTTTTCATGAACCTAAGTCTCATACAAAAGCATGCACTAATCCTCTTTGGATGAAGGCCATTCAAGATGAGTTATTTGCTCTTCATCAGACTGGTACTTGAGAACTGGTACCGATGCCTATTGACAAAAATATTATTGGTTGCAAGTGGGTTTTTAAGGTCAAGACCAACTCTGATGGATCCCTTGAGCGCTACAAAGCTCGCCTTATTGCAAAAGGCTTCTCCCAGGTGTATGGTATTGATTATGGGGAGACTTTTGCTCCTATTGGTAAGATAACGATCGTTCGCACCTTGATCTTTCTTGCTACTGTCCGTCAATGGCCTCTCTTTCAAATAGACGTCAAGAATACTTTCCTACGTGGCCATTTGACTGAAGAGGTTTATATGAAACCTCCCCTAGGTCTCTCATCCCACTGGTCATATTTTTCATCTACACCGTGCTCTTTATGGCCTTAAGCAAGCTCTTCGTGCATGGTTTGAACGGTTTCACCTAGCTGCCTCTCACATTAGCTTCACTTCAAGTGCTCATGGTCTTGCACTGTTTATTCGCTCCTCTCCCACTGGCCCTATTGTGCTACTCTTGTATGTTGATATGATTATTAATGGTGCTGATCCTTCTGGTATTGAGGAAGCCAAACAGCATCTCTTAAGTGAATTTTCTATGAAGGACTTGGGCTTACTTCAATTTTTTTGGGCATCGAGGTTGTCCAGTCACCTAAAGGCTACTAACTCTCACAATTGAAGTATGCCTCTGATATTATTAGCCACGCACAGCCGTCTGATGACCGTATTGCTGCTACTCCAATTGAGTTGAATGTCAAGTTCTCTGCCTAGGCTGGTGTACCGTTGGAAGATCCTACTTTATACCTGGGGTTGGTTGGTTGCTTGGTTTATCTGGCAGCGACTCGTTCGGATATTGCCTTTGTTGTTCATGTGGTTAGCCAGTTTGTTTCCACTCCTCGGTCGACTCATGGAGCAGCACTTCTTCGCATTTTTCGTTATATCAAAGGTACACTTTTCCATGGATTATTGTACTCTTTGACCTCCACCTTAGATCTCTGTGCATATGCTAATGCTGACTGGGCTAGGGATGTGAATGATCGCAAATCCACCTCCAGACTCTATTTGTTTTTGGGAGATTCTTTGGTTTCTTGGAAGCAAGAAACAGACAATTATTGCTCGCTCTTCTGTTGAAGCTAAATATCGGGCTATGGCCCATGCCACTGCTATGCCACTGCTGAACTTATATGGATTCGCTGGCTTCTCTGACTTAGGTGTTCCCCAATTTTCCCCTACGCTGCTGTTTTGTCACAACAAGAGTGCCATCCAAATCGCTCATAATTCAGTCTTTCATGAGCACACTAAACACATTGAGATTGATTGCAACTTTGTTCGTCATCATTATCAGGCTGGTTCTATTAGCTTACCCTTTGTTGCCTCCACACTTCAATTGGCAGATTTCTTTAACAAGGGTCATCCTAACTTTCAGTTTCTTCTTGGCAAACTCATGTTGCTTTCTACTGCCTCGTCATGAGTTTGAAGGGGGGGTGTGACCGATATCGATAATGCCACTAATGGTACTATCGATAATGCCGTTGGATAGTACCGCCAGCGGTATTATAGTTGGCGGTAGTAGTCGAGGCCAGATTTGATTTAGATTTAATTTTTGTTTTGTTTCCTTTCATGTTCAGATTAGGTCTCTTATTTAAATCTCTTGTAACCTATTATACAATATGAATTTTGCATTGAATCAATAAAGGATCTGACGTTTCTTCTTCTCCTCCTCTTCTCAAGACTATCATTGCAGTCCTGCTACTACTATTAATTTGATATGGTTTTGATTTGCTAATGTTACTGATCTACTACTACTATCGATCTAATCAGTTGTCTACAATAAAATATAAGGGCTGTTATTGTAAGGGAATGGACCCACTTAATTTAGGACCATTCCCCCCTCCCCCCTCTCTCTGTCTAGTTATAATAAAAAATGTAAGTGATGGGCCATTACTGATTGGCTTTATTTTATTATGCTTGCAGTGGACCTAATTATAAAAGCCCAATACTAGTTGCGTCTTAAGTAGACTAGGAATTGGTCTTGTTGACTAGGCCTTTCTACCTAGTTGGATTGTAACTAGGAGAGTCCTAAGTCTTGTTTTTACTCTCTTTTGCTTTCTATATATACAATAGTAGGAGAAGTGGTTATTAACACTCTCTCTCTCTCTCTCTCTCTCTCTGTTCTAGCTCTTGGGTAGCTTCCACTTCTATTTTGTTACATGGTATCAGAGTGGGTGCTGTTTTGAGAGTCGTCTTAAGCTCTTCGTCATAGTGTGCAGTCACCATTGCTGCCTCTGCCGCTTATCTACCTCTACTACTGATCTACTGGTCCATGTAGACTTCACTACTGCTGCTTTTGTTTAGATCTGATCAAAACTGATCTGATCTAATCTGTTATGCTACTGCTGATCTGGGAGTTTGACCTGCTGCCCTCTTTTGCTTTCTATATATACAGCAGTAGGAGTGGTTACTAACACACTTTCTCCCTCCTTTCCTGTTCTAGCTCTTGGGTAGCTTCCACTTCTATTTTGTTACAATCTTCAATAAGCTTTATCTCCCTCTCAGGTGGAGCACTCCATGTGGACAAATAACATAGGGGAGGAGAACAAAGAGGACCAGCCAAAAATGAAAAAACCTGCAGCAGAGAAATACAACCAGCAAAAGGAGAATTAAATAGAATCCAATCAATGCCGCAGGGTAGGATGTAGCGTAGACAGCAAACTCAAAGAGAAATCAGATGTGGAAAAGTATACATGTTCAAGCGCATAGTATACCAACGTGCTCCATGCAAATAACAATTTCCAGCAACATAAGAACCAATAATAACTTCAGAACATGATATAAACAGCAGCAATGGTGTAGAATAACTTTCAAAGCAGCATGTTCAGACCAGGCAGGCAGAATGCTGAAATCACAGGAGAAAAATCCAGAATTTGAGGAGAAATCCAATAAAACCAAATCAACAGATCTGATCTGCAAAAACTTATGATTGAAGGCACAGTTAATTGTGTATAATAACATCCTAGAACATCATATCAATCCAATAGTTGGATGACAAGTTGTTGCTAACAGAAGGAAAAAAAAAAAAAAAAACCAGAATACCATAAATAATAGAACTTCATATTCAAACCAGAATGAACAGAGAAGACGCCACATGTAAGGTAAAACAGATTCAGCATCCAACCTCACATTTAGACCTCAAGTCAAAGAACCAGAAGACCAGCTGCAGGTAAGATAATACCCGGGAAAAAAAATCACAGGAACAGTAAAATTCCAATGGTTGAATGCCATGACATAACAGATTCTTGCTGAGACTAGGAAATCTCAGAACAGAGAAATCAACAGTCAACCCAAGAAGAACAAGAACAGGAGATAATCCAGCAATATAGCTAAGACAATAGCGACAGAATACCAGGGAACCCAATGGAATAAATTGCCAAAAATTAGAATTCAAATCAGAACCAAAAATACAAGGTTCAAAAATTAGAAAGTAGAGTTCAAGTAGGAATCTGAGAAAACAGAATCAAAATTAGAATTTGAACCAGCAGTCAATGGAGAACTCCAGTCAATTGTCAAGTGTGGAACCAGAATTGGAATCGAATTTTAGATCTGAGAGATTTCAAAAATCCTAGTCAGATTAGGAAAACTGAAATTGCATGGAAGAAAAGGACCTGATGATGCAGAAATTTTGTTCATACAGAGTTTGGGCGAAATCTTTCAAAGGGACTTCTCTTTTGCCTCTGCTTGGAATTTGATTAGAATCTGAGGAAGTGTTGTCCCGTGTTACAGTGTGGATTGGTTTGCAGGACACATTCCTCAACATTCTTTTATCACTTAGAAAGCTCCTACTTGGTCCCTGCCTACCCTTGATCTGCTCAACCGAAGAGGCATCAGTGCAGGTTCAAGTTGTTGTCTTTGTTGGGCTGAATAGGAAGATATTAAACATTTGTTATTCGATTGTCCCTTTTATGCCTCTGTACTGAAAATGATTGTTAACATATGCTGGCAAGGAACGAGACATATTCTCAGTTTTGAAGGGGAATGGAAGTGTATGATGGACTCATTTAAGGGCAAGAGCTTCTATGACCATCTTGGCAAGATGGATTTTTAGTCCCATATACCAGTTGTGGAAGGAGAGGAATAGAAGAACGTGGACTGGCAAGGTAAAATCATTTGACCAGATTTGGAACTCAATATCTTTTGAGTTGAGAGAAAAGTTTGGCAACCGAACTAAGATTAAAGATACCCCAAGAAATAGAGTCACTGTGGCTTCTTGGAATCTTCCCTTTTGATTCTCTCGAGTTTTGGTGGGGAATTCCTATAGCTGTCTGTTAAGCTGTCTGTAATTTGGATTTCTCAAGCTTCTTTGAATATAATTCCCAATTCATCCAAAGAACAAAAAAATCTGCAAAATATTAAGGAAATCCGACAGGAAGAGTACATTTCTTAAACAATCCTACTTGAAATAGGATTCTTAAAAAACTGCAGCAAACCAGGTCTGATGATACTGAAAGATATTAATCAATCACTAAAGAGTAGAGATAGTATTACAAGTGTATAAAATTTGAACTGACAACAAAGGGAGGATGCCCATTCAAGAATTTGACTCCCACAACTATTATTGTAATCGAACCAACATAGCAGAAAACACTAATCAGATCATAAAGAACCTGACATAAATCACATCACAGAGGCCTGATGGAGGAGTAACAACCATTCACATGCGACCACAGCAGAGGAGACTGCTTCCACATAGAAATCGCTTGTTACTATGTTTCAGCGAACAAGAGAAGCCATCAGTGATAGAAGCAGCAACCATTTATATATAAAAAATAAAAAATGTATTATCATTCAAATCTTCGTCAACATCTGATGCAACTTGGGTTACCACAACGAAGAATCCTGAAAGGCTCTCAAAGTCAAAACAGAAGTAATGAGTATAAGTAGTCACTAATTAAACCACTCTGATACCTATAAGAAAGAAAAATAAAGAAACCACCAATGAAGAAAAAGAGAAGAATATGTCTTTGAGAAAGAGAGACCGATTGGAGCTGTTAGACAACTCCATCTGATACACTTTATTTATAATAAATCAAGAAAACAAATTACAACTCCCATCTTCATAGAAACATAAAGAGAAATTATTAAGCCTAAACTACACTCCTATGGTAACACATATACCAAAACTACCCCTGCTGTAAGCCTGTAACGCCTACATGGAGTAATGGTAGCGTGGTAGCGTACAATGGTTGCTTTCCTATGTCGTTCCATTCACACGAACCCAAGCACTTTATCAAATACCTTGCCAGTAACATTAAGCTATTTTCAACCCCCAAAAACTGTAAGTTATTCGACTAATTCCTAGGGTAGTTTCTCGTGTTAGTTTCTATCGGAAACTGTCATTAGCATCAGACAGGTACAAAGTTTAATCTTCACGTACAAGATAATAAAGAAATTCTAAGTAAATCCACCCACATTGCATTAACCGAATAGGTATATTTCACGCAGGATCTAAGAATGCTCTATCACAGTTAATGTGTTCTCAAACTCGGATGGAAATGCATCACAAAGTAAACCAAAAGCAGAAAAGAAGGGAAGAAGGATGAGAGGAATGAAAGGAAATTGTGCAGGATATAATGAAATATACAGTCTTCCAAGATATTAAGCCCAAAATAACAATAAAGCCTTGAACATACAAAATAAGAACACTAAGAGCATTTTAAGTTTCAACCTTTTGCTGCATTCATTGGGCTGGCACATTTAGCTCCACCAAGCTTCAAAAACTCTTCCATCAGAGACCCAAATACCTGTAGATGATGGAATTGTAATCAAACAATTTACTAACAGAAAAGCCATAACATTACTGATACATAAAATCAAAATGGGAACAGACAGATTCCCAAACACAAGATTAAACAGGCTTTTTTTTTTTTTTTTGAGGGTGAATGAATAAATATATTAACAGCACTCCAAAGCAGGGAGAAACAAACCATAGGACAAAAGACTTAACAGTTTACATCCAACATAGGTGTAGAAATTTTGTGTGTGTGGGGGGGGGGGGGGGGGTGTAGAAGTTTGAACTTTAAGAGATACTCCAATCATAATTATGTATATGTGTATCAACCAAGACGAAGTATGGCAAAAGAAATATCCCAAGTGTAAGCAGGGTAGCTTTAACTGGAAAAAAATTTGCAGCCACAAAGAAAGCCAAGATAAGTTTTATAGCCCATTTAAAAGACAGAACATCAAGGTGAACAATTTAAGAGACGCTTAAAAACACTAAGAGATCACTACAGATAAACAATCAAGACTAGAGCAGTAAGAATTTTCTGATATGGTAGACTGTGTCAGAGTCAAAGAATGAAAATTATAGCACCATCCGTAATATTTACTTTGCCACCATATACATGGCAACATGTTCATCCCAGCATTACAAGAATTGCACCCTAACACCAAATTAAGTCACTTAAAGGGTGAAGAATTTATTGTCATCTGAACAGAATGAAGTAGCAGCTCCAGCCTATACAAGCATCGGCTATTACAAGGTTCAAACCCATAGTTCGAAATCTCGATTCTCGAGGGTGTCTCGACCCTTGAGAAAACCGAGATTACCGAGATCTCGACTGAGTCGGTCGAGATCTCGGCAAGAACCTGCCGAAACTCCCAAAGGGTAAAAATGGGAGTTTCAACAGGTTTTTTTTATGGTTTAAGCCATTTTTTGCTGTTTTAAGTCCATTTTAGAGCCATTTTAAGGCTATATATTGCAGGAAAATACTTATTCAACATATATAAACACATTTGAAGCATAAAAAGTAATCACATTATCGAAAAATCATACATTCATAAATCATAAATCCCACAAAATAACATAATTTTTACAAGTACTCATTATATGAAAGACTTAAATACTCAAAATGAAATAATACATTTCCATTAGTCCATCTCAATGTCTAATCATATGTAGAGTGGCGTGCATGTTCCATCTGATCAGATTGACTTTGTTGAAGAAAATATATCTCGGTCTGATAAACAAAATCCTGCCACGACATCCTTCGGCTATAGAAGGTCTGGTAGTCTTCTACATATTTCTCATACATATGATCCGGGAAGTTTCTAAAAATATCCAACCTTGGATACAATTCACTATAATGTGGAGTAAAGTAAGCATATATTGGCTGGTGTGGGGGCGTGGTTCTTTGCAAATTTGGGACTGAAAAGAGACTGTCCACAAAGTTTGAGCCAGTCTGTGATGTAGCATTACTAGTATCAGCGGAATAATCATATGCACTTCCCATCATGCGGTCATCATCACCGGAATAAGAACCGTACGCCGAAGTGGTGCCAATCCATGAGCACTCCACTGCCCCTGCTCCTGTCCACTGCTACCCTCAATGCTCAGTCCTCCAAAACTTGTAGACATGCTATCAATTTCAACATCAGGCATAACATCAGGATAAAGAACGATGTCAAAGAAACGATCTTCTTCTTCTTCCACTGGTTGCAAAGGGCGTTCCCGTTGACGAGACCTACGTGTATACCCAATCATAGGCCATGATGAAGATGCGCGTCCACCATGATCTGGATCCTGTGTAGTGTGTGTATACTGACTCTCACCAGTCCATCTAATAATGGGTACAGTCGGTCTAGGATCACCACCACCACCCTCATCACCACCACCACTACCATCATCACCACTACTATCAGAAGTTGACCAGCCAGATTGTTCCATTGTATCATCATCGCCTTCTGAGTCACTACCAGTACCAGCTGGGGGGTCAAACGATCTAGGCGATTGTGCGTGTACACGACCCTCATCCGAGGACATAAACCGCTCGAGATTAGAACCCATCGGAGCAGACACAGTAGGGTCGGGCATCCCACTATCTATTTAATATTTATCATATTTTTTTTAATTTTTAATTGCTGGAAAATATATTTTTTTTAACAGAAAATCAAAATAAAAAATATATATGCAAGAAAATAATTTCGAAAGGATGAGGTTGTAGATCGGCCTAATGACTCTCACATATATAAATTTCATGATGAACCAACATGTATTGAACATATTCATGTAAAAAAGTAAGTTTTAGGGAAAAAAACCATACTTCAAACCTTAGATTTGCAAAGAATAGGTCAAAATGAGCCTCCAACAGCACTTTGATGGAGAGATTTGCAAAGAACAGAGGTTTTCAAACCTTAGATGCAAGGTTGCAGAAGAAGGAATGGAGGAGGAGAAGAAAACACAAGGTTATTGAGAAGAAAAATGAGTCTCGGACCTCTCGGTCGAGATCTCGACCGAGACTCTTATATATATGCTTGGACCAGTTCGAAACTGGTCGAGATTTGTCGAGAACCAGTCGAGAACTGGTCGAGACTGGTCGAGACCCAGTTTCGAACTAGGTTCTCGTCTCGACCCTTTCAAGATTACCGAGAAGGTCGAGTTTTAAAACCATGGGACTTCAAACCTAAGATCAGATTCAATCTGAAGACCATGGCAACTAATTGATTAAAAGGACAATTGAAATTTGTAATTTAAAATTCAAAAGGGTGTTTGGAACCCAAAAGTTCCAATCCCTCAAAACTCTTTACAGCACATACATTGTAACAATGTAATTCAAATTCAAACACAGTTATAAATATATGAAAAGACTCCACACAAATCGTGTGAGAGAACCCATTCAATCTCAAACTCTTAATGGTATCAGAGCTTATCGACTAACGCCAACATCATGGTTTCTTCCACCCCTCCCTCACCGATTACACCTCCTCTCTTTTCTCTCACAAATTCCACCATCCAATCAGTGTTCGTTTGGACCAGAATAAGTTCCTCCTATGAAGGTCACAATTGCTGCCTCTCCTACATGGCCACAAGTTGATGGGAGCATCCAGTCACACATAGCACCAGCAACCTCCTATGCTGATCCAAAAGTCCTTGTTGAGAACCGTGCGCATACGATTCATGGATTACTCAAGTTCAGTTACTGCTGGGATGGCTACTCTTCTCTCTCCGAATCCGTCCTAGCTCAAGTAGTGAGCTGTAAAACTTCACACTCATTATGGAGCAGTCTTGAAAAGCTCTTCACATCTCAGTCTCGATCACGAATCATGCCACTCAAACTCCAGCTGCAAACAGAGAAGAAGAAAACCTCCACAATCACCACTTATTTCAAAAGATGAATAGCACAGCAGATAACCTGGCTGCTGTGGCTCAATTAGTTTCTGATTCTGATCTCCTTCTTCACATCCTCGCTGATCTTGGACCAGAGTGGGATGCCTTCGCCACTATCATTTCCACTCGGACAGATGACATCTCCTTAAATGACCTTCACGGAATGCTGTTAAGACATGAACTAAAACTTGAACAGCAGCTACAGCCTACTGTTCCTGAAGCAAATGTTGCAACTCCAACAATCAAGGATGTGGCAAATCTGGTCGTGGAAATTCTCCAAACTATAATGCACCCTCTTATTCACCAAATCAAGGCTGAGGCTCTGACCGTGGCAGACAAACAGCAGGTCAACAAGGGCGTGGTAATTCGAATTGACCACAATGGCAAGTGTGTGGTCGTAATGATCATACTGCATTACAATGTTAATATCGATTCGATGCCACATCAGTCATCCCCAAATATTGCTCCAGCAGCCATGGTTGCAGCCACCACTTCAATTCCTACCGATGCATGGTACCCTGACTCAAGGGCAACCGACCACATCACAATAGATATCAACAATCTATCGAACAGAATACGGAGGCCATGACCAGGTTCGAGTGGGTAATGGCCAAGGTTTGCATATCCTTAATACTGGCTCTATTCAATATTAATTTCCTTTTGTCGCTCCCTTCGTTTAAATCACATTCTTCATGTTCCTTCAATTAGGGGTGTCAATCGGTCGGTTTCAGTCGGGCCTAATCAGTCACCACCAATTTATTACCTTGCACCATGACCGGGATGTTTAACTAATCGGTCCTCATTTGTGAGACATAGACACGTTTATATTCGGTGCGATCGGTCTCGATCCCTAATCAGTGTTATGTTAATCAGTCTATTAACGGGCTTCAATGATGCAATCAACCAGTCCATAATCGGTTATGTTATTCGGTCTTATGCTAATCATCCCAATCCAACCAACCGGTCCACAATGTGGAAAAAAAAACAAAAAACAAAAAACAAAAACAACTACAACAACCCTTGGCCCATGTTCTGCTGTACTTAATCATTATTTATTTTACATTTGCAACATAATAGCCTATTTTAAGTTCTTAATTACAAGAACATAACCTAAATGAAGAAGGAGAATGAAAGGGAGAAATGAGAGACATTTAGCCATTTAGGGTTTACGCCTTTAGGGATTTAGTTTAATGGTCATTTAATTGGTTGGTCTCGGGTTCGGTCCATAATAGGTCAGTGTGGTCAGGCGACCGACGGGCTACCCTTACACCATTTACAATGCGGGGGACATGGTGCGGGTCAAACATTGACAACCCTACCTTCAATTACAAAGAATTAACTAAATGAATTCAAAATTTGCCAATGATAATGATGTTATTTTTTAATTCCATCCACTGTTGTGTTGTTAAGGATCGATCCTCAGGGCAGGTTTTCTTCCGTGGCAAGCTTAAAGGTGGCCTATATCACCTCAATAACACATCTAAGTCTGCACATCAACCTTACATGCCTGCGGTTTATGTTGGTAAACGTGCATCAATAGATATGTCACATCAAAGACTGGATCATCCATCTCCCCAAATTGTTAGAAAAAATCATCTCCACAAATAACATTTCAATTGATAGCTCTTCTCGATTTCATTTTTGTTCTTCATGCCCATTAGGAAAGGCTCATAAATTACCATTTCCTATCTCTAATTCAGTTTCTCAAGGTCCATTAGGTCTCCTTCATTCTGATGTATGGTTATCGATACTATGTTAGTTTTGTTGATGACTCTAGCAAATATACCTGGTTGTTTCCCATGTCTCAAAAATCTGAAGTTTTCTCCAACTTTCAGTAGAAAAAAAAAATTTGAGCGTCCATATAAAGATGATGCAAACGGATTGGGGTGGGGAATACCGGAATGTATCTAAATTCTTGGAAACATCCGATGGCCTTCCCCGTCTCTCCTGCCCTCATACCCATGAGGCAAATGGACGGGCTGAACATAAGCACCACCATATAATGGAGACTGGCTTAACAATGCTCTACAATGCCAAAATTCCGGAATTATATTGGGACGATGCCTTTAATGCCGCTATTTTCTTTATCAACAGGATGCCAACAACGACAAAGCCGACCCCTTGGGAAACTTTGTTCCATAAGCTCTCAAAGTTTATGGGTATGCTTCTACCCACTGCTTCGTCCTTACAACCCGCACAAGTTGCAGCCACGATAAAAAAGATGCGTGTTTATTGGGTACAGCCTACAGCACAAAGGGTATAAGTGCTTGCATGTTGAATCAGGCCGAGTGTATATCTCAACAAGTTCTGCTTGATAAAGCACAGTTCCCCTATGCTGACCATACAAAACAATCCATGTAACCCACTAGTGGTCACACCCACATGCACAACAAGTGCTGTACCAATTAGTCCTTCTACGACACTTAACCCACCAACAGAGTCACCCACTACAACTACCATCCAGCATCTCCCGTTACCCTATGTCCCTCCTATGGTCAACTCCCACATTCAACAAGGATCGGTGTCACCCAACTCAACCCAGCCTCTCACATTACCCACAGTCCTTCCTATGGTCGACCCCAACATTCAACAAGGGTCAGTGTCACCCCAACCTACTATCTTACCAGTTCAACAAACAGCAACCACAGCCTCCATACCCCCAACACACACCATGGTAACCAGAAACCATGATAATACTAGGTGAGCTAGCCAATTTCCTGATCATGTGACATATACCACAACTCGGCATCCTATGGCTTTATCAGTACACTAAGAAGCTGAGCCTACCTGCTTCACTCAAGCACACAAAGATCCGAAGTAGCGTGCCACAATGGTAGCTAAGTATAATGCCCTCATCCAAAATGGCGCATGGACTTTAGTTTCATCACCACCCAATAGACATCCAGTGGGCCACAAATAGGATTTTCGTATCAAACGGAAACATGATGGTACAATGGAATGGTACAAGGCACTATTGGTCGCAAAGGAGCACAATCAAACGGAAGGGGTTGATTACACAGAGACCTATAGTCCTGTTATTAAGCCCACTACGATTCGAGTGGTGCTTACATTGGCTCTCTCAAAGGGTTGGTGTATCCAACAATTAGAAGTCCACAATGCCTTCCTACATGGGCACTTGCATGAAGAGGTGTACATGTCACAGCCACCGGGTTTTATAGATGAATCTCAGCCGAACCAGGTCTGCCGATTGCATAAAGCTCTCTATGGCCTTAAACAGCACCACATGCTTGGTTCTTTTGGTTGAGCACCAAATTAAATGAGGTGGGTTTTCAGGATATCAAATCCGACACTTCACTGTTTGTTAGAGGGCACAATAGACAACATACTATAGTACTTATGTATGTTGATGATATTATTGTCACTGGTAGTCAAGGCTCTCAATACAACTTTCAAGTTAAGGGACCTTGGCCCTCTCCACTATCTCTTAAGCATTGAAGCCGCAATCAATTCTAAGGGTCTCTTCTTGTCACAGCGCAAATATGAGCAAAATTGCTCAGACAGTTCAATATAGATGGTGCTAAGGGTCTCCAAACACCATCTTTGAGCCCTCGACAAGTGTCAAACTTATGGCTAGTGATGGTGATCCGCTACAAGACATCGCCATGTATAGGAGTGCAGTTGGTGCACTGCAATATGCAACCATAACTCACCAAGAGATTGCCTATTCAATGAACAAAGTGTGTCAATTTATGCACTCACCCACTGCGAAGCACTGGACAGCAGTCAAGAGGATCTTGCGTTACCTGAAGCATACGATAGATTTCGGCCTATTTCTTCTACGGTCCCCAAATTCATCTATGATTCTATACAGGCTTACTCGGATGCGGTTGGGCTAGATGCCCAAATGTTTGCCGGTCCACAAGCGGTTACTACATCTTCATGGGTCCCAACTTAGTCTCCACGAGCTCCAAGAAACAAAGTACAATGGCACAATCAAGTACCAAGTCTAAATACAGAGGGTTAGCTCATGCCACCAGAAAGGTAACTTGGCTGCAACACTTAATCTGTGAACTGCACCTAAGCATCGCCAGCACGCCTGTCCTATGGTGTGATAATCTCAGCGCCACTCACCTCACTACCAATCCGCAGTTTCATGCTTGCACCAAACATGTGGAGCTGGATTACCACTCGTGAAAAAGTAGCAAACAAATCTCTGGAGGTTAGGTTGTGATCTAGTAGACCCAACTTACCGATATTATGGCAAACCCATTGTCATCTAAACGATTTACAGCTCTACGGTGAAATCTCACAGTTCTTCAAGATCCGTTTTAATCGAGGGCACGTGATAAGGTTTAAACTGAGGATCAGGTTCAACCCGAAGATCATGGCGACTAAAGGATTAAAAGGACATTTAAAATTTGTAAATTAAAATTCAAAAGAGTGTTTAAAACTCAAGAGTTCCAATCCCTGAAAACTCTCTACAGCAGATACGTTGTAACTATGTAATTCCAGTTCAAAGACAGTGATAAATATGAAAAGACTCCACAGAAATCGTGTGAGAGAACCCATTCAATCTCAAAGTCTGTAGGCTAAACATTAAGAGCCTGAATATATAGATTATCTGTACCAGAAACACGAACCTAGCAACCCACATACCTACCTCGCATCCACCCTTATACTGCCCAAAAGAACTATCAAGATCACACAATCACAGTTTTCCAAAATCATCTGAACCCTGTTCTATGGCAACTCAGAGCTGACGATAAGTCATATGCTATTGTAGCAGCTGTGAGTTCATCAGTTCACAATAAGTTTATAAAATTCATGAAAAAGCCATACTGCATTCTCCATCCACGTCCTTGCAACACATAATATAATCAAATTCAGTCATGAACCATAAAGAAATCAAATTTCATCAATCCACCCCAGTGAAAACTAATGAACTGAAAATTCACTACACATCAATTATTCAGTTAACGAATAATGAAATAAATAGTAAGCAGATCACAAAGAACAAAAAGAAAGAGTAGAAAATGCAAGTCCAACCTCAAAGGCCTGGACCCGAAAGCCCGATCGAAGGAGTGATGATGCCAATTCCAAGCTAAGGACATCTAAACCAACGAAGCCAACAACACCAGGAGACGCCATTGCAGTGATAGCAGCCAGTAAGTAACTCTTCTCCAACTTATTCAAGGAGCGCGTTAGACAAAAGGGGTAGAGCTGAGAGTTTATACTTCAGAATTCAGATTCCTCCTCCTAGATAACAACAGAACAATTGTTTTCCGGAGTTCAGTTATAAAAAAGAAATAATGATAAGGAGAACGATTCATTGATTCACGTTTTATTCCCATTTCAGAAACGTATCACGAGCTTCCTTCCAGGTGGAGCCCACAGAAATAGCAGTCACTCGTGGCAGTGACGATGAAATAATATTTTTTTTCATCATAAATTAGCAGATACGGGACGACCAAAAGTCGGGAATTATGCTTTCCGCGTAGGATGAAGATAACCTTCGAAAACAAGGACTATTCTCATGGACTGACACGTCTAATCCAATAAAAATAAACAAAAAAAATAAATTAAAAAAAAAACCAAAAAATTTTGAATTTGCTTGCGATGAAATTATCAAATCTTGTTCCCACTTTTCTAGTTAACGTAGATACAGTTTTAAAATAGCAAAAAATATTGGATTTTTCATTATTTAAATCGTGAATCTCTGTCAAAAGAGTCAGCGGAAACGACTGATATAGATCTAACGCTATTTCAAATTTTCAACACCAAATTAACTCTTATCCCATTTTGAAGGGTCAGCTGATCCTATTTGTCATGCAATTCTCATATTATTTTTTTTTTGGGCAGAAATATAATTTTTTTTAATCAAAAGCAAAGTTATTCATTCATACGTGGTGGCTGCTTCTGCAATTCGTCCATGTATTTTCCCACCACCAATGAGAACACGACACAATGACCCATGCATTGCTGGATTTTGGTCAAGAAGAGCCCGACAAGTCCCATTCACATCGTCTCCTCCCAATGATTTTGGGAGGACATGGTAACCTATCTCGGATGGCTGCCACATGGCTCTCGGGTGAATCTGAGACCCACGTCCCGAGCCGACAACCCCCCCGGTCGGCTCTGTCGGCCGGGTGTCGGCTCGGACGTAGGTCTCGGATTTACCGAGAGCCACGTGGTGGCCATCCAGAGTAGGTTGCCATGTCCTCCCAAAATCATTGGGAGGAGACGATGTGAATCCCGACAAGTCAGCCTGCATAAACCTAAGCTGATAATGTGCCGAACACGTAACATTTATTGTCTATAGTCGAACAATTAAGCAGAATTAATTGCACCTGCAGTGTACAGAGCACTTGTATCAGCCTACATAGACCTAAGACATAAAGCGGTGCACTCGGCCTGTCTGCTAATAATGTGCCGCACACGCAACATTTATTTGTTGTAGTCGAACAATTAAGCAGAAATAATTACACCCGCAGTGTACAGAGCACTTGCGTCAACCTGAAAATGCAGTATTTATAGCACTGACAGCAACTCAAGTGGCTCACATTTATTATGTCATCCCTTACTCCTCTGTCAAACCCTATGGCGCCGACCATACCACCAAGCAAGAACTCGACATATCAACTCATGTCTCACTCTCATAACCTACAGAAATGACTCCTGTTTGTCGGCAAGCAGGCGTCGAACAAACAAGGGTGTCAATCACGCAACCGCCCATGTGCATGCTTATGTCAACGATAAATCCAGATTAAACTACCATTATAAAAGGATCTCGGCGACATAAGACCAAGATTAAGACTTCCATTATAGTTATCACAAACTTTAGCTTTTTACAACCCCTTGTTTATCTCCTCGGCTCACTCTCATTCGAACCAATCTTATCTATTTGCTCAAAGCGGTCAGAGGGCCTAGCGCCAGATCCCTTGATTCACCTTGTCTACATTTCATCTTTAAATCATCTTATCCCGGAGGACCGTATTGGCCAATTCTAGTAGCAACAAGGCCCTCTTTGCTTTGATCTCCATCGGATCATCTAGTAGGCCACAATACTGTCTGAGCCTTCACAACCTTGTGATCCACCTTTGGTAACAACAGCGACAAATGCCTTCTCACTTTTCTTGGTCTGTAGAATTGGGCTATGTGTACTTCAACTTCCTAATGGTAATTAAACTGATGGGTGGCCTCAAAACTGGTTTTCCCGTTGACTTTGTTTGGATGCAAGGGGAATTGAAGGGAAGAGAAGTGAAAATTTTGAATTTAAGGGGTTGTTTAATAAAACTTCAATTCTGGGATTCTTACTTCTGGTTCAAATTTATATTCCAACTTCAAAAGGATTAAGGAGTATAAGGGAGTAGAAATATGTTTGTTAACCTAATTTAGTCATGGACTCCAAAGTGGTGGTGATGGGTGGCGGATGGTGGCACTAGTGGTGATGGTTGGTGGTGGTGGGTTGGAGGTGGTGGCGAAGGGTGTACAGAGCACTTGCGTCAACCTGAAAATGCAGTATTTATGGCACTGACAGCAACTCAAGTAGCTCACATTTATTGTGTTATCCCTTACTCATCTGTCAAACCATATGACGCCGACCATACCACCAAGCAAGAACTCGACATATCAACTCACGTCTCACTCTCATAACCTATAAAATGACCCATGTTTGTCGGCAAGCAGGCGTCAAACAAACAAGGGTGTCAATCACGCAACCGCCCACGCGCATGCTTATGTCAACGATAAATCCAGATTAAACTACCATTATAAAAGGATCTCGGCGACATAAGGCCAAGATTAAGACTTCCATTATAGTTATCACAAACTTTAGCTTTTTACAACCCCTTGTTTATCTCCTCGGCTTACTCTCATTCGAACCAATCTTATCTGTTTGCTTACTATGAGAATACTAACTTAGGCATCAAAGCGGTCAGAGGGCCTAGCGCTAGATCCCTTGATTCACCTTGTCTACAGTTCATCTTCAAATCATCTTATCCCGGAGGACCGTATTGGCCAATTATAGTAGCAACAAGGCCCTCTTTGCTTTGATCTACATCGGATCATCTAGTAGGCCACAATACTGACTAAGCCTTCACAACCTCGTGATCCACCTCCGGTAACGACAGTGACAAATGCCTTCTCACTTTTCTTGGTTTGTAGAATTGAGCTATGTGTACTTCAACTTCCTAATGGTAAATAAACTAATGGGTGGCCACAAAACTGGTTTTCCGGTTGACTTTGTTTGGATGCAAGGGGAATTGAAGGGAAGAGAAGTGAAAATTTTGAACTTTAAGGGGTTATTTAATAAAACTTAAACTCTAGGATTTTTACTTCTGGTTCAAATTTCTATTCCAACTTCAAAAGGATTAAGGAATATAAGGGAGTAGAAATATGTTTGTTAACCTAATTTAGTCATGGACTCCAGAGTGGTGGTGATGGGTGGCGGATGGTGGCACTAGTGGTGAGTGGTGATGGTTGGTGACGGTGGTGGTGGGTGGGAGGTGGTGGCGAAGGGTGGCGGTGGGTGGGTGGAGGATGGTGGCGGCGGTGGTGGTGGTGGTGGTGGTGGTAGCTGATGGTTGGTGGTGGTGGTGGTGGATGGTGGTGGCGATGGGGGATGGTGGTGGCAGTGGTGGTGGTGGTGGTGGGGGGTGGTGGTGGTTGGCGGTGGTGGGTGGCTGGTGGTGGTGACGATGGTGGGTGGCGGTGGTTGGTGTGGCGATGGGTGGTGGTGGGTGGGTAGTGGTGGTTGAGGATGGTGGTGGTGGTGGATAGTGGTGGCGGTGGGTGGTGGTGGTGCGGTGGTGGTGATGGTGGTGGTGGTGGTGGAGGCGGTGGGTGGTGGTGGTAATAGTGGTGATGGTGGTGGAGGCGGTGGGTGGTGGTGGTGCAGTGGTGGTGGTGATGGTGGTGGTAGTGGTAGTGGTGGTTGGTGGTAGTAATGGTGTAGGGTGTTTTTTTTACTCTAAAATTTTACTTCGAAGTCAAAAAGCATCTATTTTATTCTCCAAAAAATTGGATTCTAGAATCCATTTGGAACTGATTCACCCATGAATTCTCCAGAAATCCAAATCAAGTTACGAAAAAGGTTTATACTCAATTTATGCTCGAGAAGTGAGAATCCAACTTCTGAAGTGTTATCAAATACATCCTAAATGAAAACTTTTGTAATTATTACAACACATACTATCACATTATTATGTAACTAATTTATGCAGTAATGTTGTCTTATAAAAAATTTCATTTTTAAAATTAAAATTTTCAATTCCCATTCTCTTCAATTCCCCTTGCAATCAAACGTCATCATTTTTCACCGGTGAGACTTGCGTTGTTGATTGTTTATTGCGATTGCTTCGGAAGTATAAATGATAAAAATGAGTCCGCCACTGAAGGAGATTGCAGCTATTGTTTTTTACATCAATATCAGAATTTGCGGCAGAATTTGTCTAACTTTTCCTTCACGTACGTTTATAGCCTATAGGTAGAATTTTTAATTCAGTAGTTCATGATGTTGCCCGTTGGGCTTTGTCTTACCCGTTTGATGGTACGTGGGAATCCTTTGTCCCGGCGGATCTCATCCCTCTTTTGTTTTGGCTTTTATCTCCAATGAGGATGAATAAAAATCGCCCTATAAGGGGTGGGTGTATTTGTATACATATTAAAAAATAATAATAATAATATATAAAATAATAAAAAAAACCAATGACAATGACCCATAATCCAAGTGGTTATCCATCCTCAGTTGCTCGTCGATTCCAAGTACAGGTGAATAGGAGAGCCTGTGCAATGTTTAACACTACTTAAGAACAGATCATCCAATTAAAGTGAAAATTGATAAATAGTGACGATTTAATCTATTTTTCATATTGGGAATTTGGTATTGCTTTATTTTTCTTTTCTGTATCACTTTTTTTTTTTTTTTTTTTTTTGAGTAAGTAGATATTGTGAGAAAGAACACAACAAGCCGTCCACCCCGGGGGTGGAATAACAAAGCACAGTTGAGAACAAGAGTGATTCAAGAGGAAGAAAGCTGACACGGCCTACCCCCTCAAGAAGGCACCCAACACCAGAAAACCCTTATACAGGTAAGAACAGCCCACAACAAACTCACCAAACAAGACCCTCAACGACCTCCAATCAATCCTTAATGGACATCAAAGCACCAGTTGGCTCTCAAAAAGACGTTCCTTGCCGAGTATAGATCATCAAACTTGAAGGATTTGATCTTAGTTTGAATCTCATTCACAATTGCTTCCTCGATCTAAGCTCTGGTTCTAGATATGCAGGAAAACATTCGTCAGTTTCGCTCTTCTTCTCTGTCATTTTGTTACCTAATGATACAACTGTCTGCCCAAACTGGCAGCATTGAGGCCCACACAAATGAGTTGGAATTGGGATCCATAGGCGGTCCCCCTTATAACCCATATTGAGGTAGCAGGTTTTCTCACTTCTTGTGAGATTTCTCCCTTCACCAACTCTCTAAAATATAAACAATTAGCAATAGAAAAACCTAATGGGATCCCTATGCTTCCGTGATATGGAGTTTTTTATTGCAAGTTCATATTAAAGATGTGGGGTCTTCTTTATTTGCATGATCTCAACAACAAAGTATGTCTAACCCTAATAAATAACATTAAATACATTAACTAGTGGATGAAACCTTGCATGATCAAGGTTCATGATTTTTGTTTTTCAAGTGCATTTTCTAGAATAAATTTTGATGGTACATAGAGTCATGCATTCCATGTCAAGCGAAAAGAAAACACCATATGTTTTGATAATTTCACACTTTAAACTGGGAAAAGGAACTAGATGCTAGCTGTATGTATTTCCCTCTCATAATCGTGACACCCTCTCTCCTGATTTTTGTGGCATGTATGATTCCAATGTAACCAAATAGTTTATCATCCCTTCCCCGTTAGATATTGGATTTTCCTATTGACAATACTCTTAAGGTGTCAAATGATTTGTAACTTGTTAACCAAAAATAAATAAAATTTTTGTAACTTTATTATTATTATTATTATTATTATTTTGCCTTTTTAGCATAATAAAATTTAGGAAATTATCGGCGAAGTTGGGGGTGCAGCCTTTAAGCCAAAGTAGAAAGGAGTTGCGAGAAATTTTTCCTAAAATTTATTATTTCACATATACAAAAAGTAATTCACTTTCAAATTATTTTGAATTTTTTTAAATCCCTATATTAAAGACTTTTAAGAAAAAATTTACATATTTTAAATACACCTACAAAAATATCACTCAGAAGCTCCTTTTAAATATGGTTAATCAAAAGAGATTGATGGAGCTTATTCTGTTTTACATGCTCCTCTCCCTTATCTCCTATGGGCCAAATGAACAAACAAGGCATGTTGTGTGTTCATTCTCTTGATGCCCATATCTAAGCATTTGGAGTACCTAAAAACATCTAATCGTCTGTATGATGGAACTGGATCATCTTCTATCATTCAGTCGTCCTTCAAGAGGGTTGGAATGCTCAACATACATCGATGCATCTCAACTTTTACAATAGACGATTGATGGGCTGGATGACAGGAGTGGATTTTTTCCCTATATGACGGCATTTTTTATTTTTTTATTTTTCTTATCTTTCAATAAATATGTATGACAACAGTTCAATGACAATTGGCAACATTTCTCTACCTGTATCAGTACAGATACGTTTTTATTATTCTTTTTTCAAAGATTACACATCTTCCATTTTTTAAGTTGAAAGATCAGAAAATGTTTATTAATGAATATTTACACAACTTTCATGCCTTGTCATAGATTCTTTTTATTTATTTATTTGGGGAGGTGGGGGGGGGAGGAATCCTCTCCAGTGCTGGAGAGTCTCCAGCGGAGATCTGGTGGCTGAAGTTCACCCAGTGTCAATCTCGATATATTGGGAGTATGACAACAGTTCAATGACAATTGGCAACATTTCTCTACCTGTATCAGTACAGATACGTTTTTATTATTCTTTTTTCAAAGATTACACATCTTCCATTTTTTAAGTTGAAAGATCAGAAAATGTTTATTAATGAATATTTACACAACTTTCATGCCTTGTCATAGATTCTTTTTATTTATTTATTTGGGGAGGTGGGGGGGGGAATCCTCCTCTCCGGTCTTTGGAGAGTCTCCAGCGGAGATCTGGTGGCTGAAGTTCACCCAGTGCCAATCTCGATATATTGGGATCCACATTAGATGAACTCCAGTCGTCGGATCCCCGCTGGAGACTCTCCAACGCTGGAGAGGATTTGAGTCCAGGGGGGTTCGGGTAGGGTAATGGCTTGTCAGAGACTCAAAATTGCAATATCTGTATCTCTTTGACTAGTGACCGTTTGTATGGCTCCGAATGTGAATATATAACCTATTTAACATTATTTGCTTAAAAAAAAACATTTTCCCTTGAAGTAATTCAATACTAGGTTTGTACAGTAACAAGTATTGAAATTTTGAATCAATAAAAAAAATTTCCTTTTCTTTTTTATGAGCAAATCAATGGTGAATCCATTAAAACCAAAGGCATTTTGAATATAAAGTAGTAGACGTAGGACGTTATATCATTCTTTTGTTTTTTGGGAGCTTTTTTTTTAGTTCTCTTTGGTATATATTATGGAATTAATTATATAATACATTATGACATATATAAATATTTAGTATGATTTATTATATTTATTTATATTTGAATAAATTGATATGATATATAATCTACAAATAGGTTAAAAGGTGTTTATTATTATTGTGATATTCTTTGTTATTTCTATATGTCTAATGGTATTAAACGATTAACTCATAATTTATTCTCAAAATAAATTACATAAATAACTCATAAACATAAATATAAACTATACCAAAGAGATTCTTAGTGACATAGGCAATTAACTTAAAATAGGGATAGAATAATCATAGTTTTTTTATTTTTTATTTTTTGGTAAAAGATAATTTTATTGCATTATCATATCAAGATACAACACAGTTTCTTGATGACATAGATCAGCAAGCCATGGAATAGAATTAGGCCAAGTAACAGTTCTTGATCCAGTTACGACCCTTCGAGCCAAGGAATGCGGCTGTTAGATTTATGTGACTTAATTAATTATCTAAATTAGTTAATTCAGTGGGAGCCTGATTGACATAGTAGAACCCGTTTGGTTTGGTATATTACATCACATGGTATGAGATAGGTTTGATAACCCTAATTCTATAATGGGAAGGGTTTTAGAGTTACATCTGTATTCTATAAATACAGGGTTAGAGTCCCCACAGCCACAGTTAATGAAGTTCTCTCTGCACCATTAACAAGAGACATAATGATATCATCTGGAGGCCGTGGAAAACTGTAATCAAAGGATTTCGATCAAAGCTTGGAGTGCCCTTGGAGCGTAGAGGAAATAAGCATTCTCAGACAGGTATGTCTTTATGTTTATTGTCTGTTTCATCTCCATTATATTCTAGGGTAAATGTATGGATTGTGATGGATTTGGTTGAAACGTAATCATAATTAATTTCTAACAGTTGGTATCAGAGCTAACCATACAGACCTAGGATCAATGAGGATTGATTGTAAAGACCTGTAAGTAAATGGTTGAATTGAAAGAATTTTTTCTCAAGTTTTGGATCGAATCTGGATCAAATCTGTCGGAGTTTCTCACCGATGAAATTTTTTTGACTAGAGAAATATATCATGCCATATACAGTTGGAAAGCCCTTGTCGAGAAAGTTCCGGCAATATAAAAATCACTAACGTCGGAGGTCTGACGCCCCGACACTCGCCGGTGATAGCAGCCAGTGGATCTCAGTCGCAAGGGATGAATTTCAAAAAAAAAAAAAAAACATATTCTGGCGACGTTGATCCGGTCATCGCCTAGTCAACTTGGAAACCCTAACGGGTTGCCCGATTTTGGCCTGGCCTGACTTGGTCGAATTTGACCAGGGGTTGACTCGCCCTGCGCACATGCATCAACCACGTGTGGATGACTCGACCCGATTATCCGATTATCTGACCTGTTGACTACCCTGATGGGTCAGTCACCAACCCGAATCCAAGATCCGACATATCGCACCGATGACCCGACTAGTATTTTAATTCTTTCCACTTGGCATTCTTCTAAATTGTCCACTTTCATATATGATTAAAATTATTTTAATAATTTTCTTAGCTTTCCCTCTGTTTTGTTCCTAACTCTCTTCCTCTCCCTCCTAGCAATGAAAACTTTTTAAAAATCGAAAAACAGAAACCAATTAATAATTTTTAGGGGTGTAAAATATCCCTGAATAAAAACCTAACATGTGGCGCACCTAAACGGTCCTAGCCTATTTAACTGTTATAATCGTACTTGGCCTCAATTTCTTAGTAGTTGACTCCTACTGGAATACATTGCCTAGTCGGATATACATCCGAAGCCACGTGTCCTCAACCGACTCATTCAGATCCCATACGACACATGTGGGAAACCTACTTCTATTAGTCTATGTTGTTCATCAAGGAAGCACGCCCGTATGGTGACACATGTCACCCCTAGCTCGATGAACTCGGAAGTCCTCATTGTTGAGTCTCCTATTCCTACTTGGAGTCTACTACTTGGGTGTCTCATATGGCGACACCTGGCAGTCCTCTCTGCATACGATATGCAGAGTTCAGGTATCTCTATGACTCTTGCCTACATCTATAAGTACAAGTGACTCCCTAAGGTAAATCATCTAATTACTATTTTCTTTTGCACTCAAGTTCTGTCTACGGCCGCTCTCTTTAAACTGGAGTTAGCTCTTTGCTGCTCTTGACTGTTTACGTAGAGAATTTGACTTAGGCATCAGAGTGTACCCAAAACTTAGTCACCCAACTCTTTTATCTAACTTCTGTGATTGCAAGTTATCCGGATCGCATGTCGACAGGGCGATTTTCCATCGTAACAATAATCAATTTTGGTAAGCATTTTGAAACCATTTAATAAATGGTTCGATTTTGGTTTTACTCATTACACACCAAACCGAAACCGAACTACACTGTTAAACAGAAACCACACCGTTTAACAGTTAACACTTATTAGCCACCGTATCGGTTGCAGTTGATCCAGATTAGTACAGCTCCAATGATGTGCTAACACATGGTCATACCGATTAAAAAATATTTAAAAGTAAAGAAGAATCAGGTATGGAATTGGGATCAGTAAAAATCGATAGGGTATCTATCCGATATGGGATGCTTAGGTTGTTTATCCATATCCTTGAGCCCTACCATCACCAGAAGGTGCAGCAATCTTACCGTTTTGGCCACTCTATCTGACAACCCAATTCAAACTCCTGATTCTTCAATCCCTCCAACTCCAAAAAGTCCAATGGTGCTGATGGGATGCAGTGGAGGAGATATGGAGCTATAAAGACACCAAAGGAGACTTAGGGCCTATTTGATAAAACTTCAACTCTGGGATTCTTACTTTTGGTCCAAATTTCTACCCCTGCTTCAAATGGATTCAAAGTGTTTGGGAGTAGAAACATGTTTGATAATGTAATTTTGACATGGTCTCCATAACATCTTTAGAATAGAAGGATGTTTGGTAAATCTGGTTTTAGAACCATTTCAGAGCAAATATAGAGTAGAAGCACGTTTGATAACAAAAACTTTGTGATCAAAATTCAAAACAAGTTTAATTACAAAAACTACCACTCTTACATCTATTTAATGGCCTTCCTAATTATAAAGGGTTACATATTAAAAAAATTAACAATCATCCTTTTAGTACTTCATGGTTGCTATATAAACAACATAGCATGTCAGAATCAACAACCATATGGCTCCGAATATAACTATGCCATATATCGGATATAACATGGATTGGTGTAGAACAACTTCATGTCATATATGCTGACTTCTGTTACTCCGAATTTGTTGACTTCCTCACTCCGTATATGTTGTCTTCCCTCACTACATATATGTCGACTTCTCTTACTCACAGAACATGGTTAAGTGGACTGATGTTTAAACCCTGCAGTCCCTTTGTACTGATCGACCTAAATAAAAGATTTTTCATGGTCTTTCTTGATCGGATAAGTGTAAAACTTATGGCCCAGAGTTTTTTGGGTGCAAGATGTTTGCAATATCATTCTCCCCTTGCCACACTCATACATTGGAATATCACAATCAGCCATATATATCTATGATTAGGGAAAAAAATTAAAACAGTCAATTTTGATTAAATATACATTCACCTATCCCTCATTTAGTTACTATGAAATTAAAGAAAATATCTATCAAGGGTTTATTAAAATATCAAGTCAACTATAAATTGTTTTAATACACTACATAATTAAATAAGTGGTCATAGTCACATGTAACAAAACTAAGAGCTCATATCTATGATAACCCATTGTCCCTAGCCAACTTGTCACACTCCAATTCAGGACTAACCAGTATAGTGTGATAAACCGTCAATAAATCAACGGTTCAACCAGGATCTTGTTTAGGGAGTACCTACCGTATCAAACCACATACACATTCCACGGTAATAATCAGAGATAATAAACAAATAAGCTGAAGTTTTTATAATTAATGAACTGAGTATCTAACAGTGATAAATAAATATTTAATCCAGTTATCTCCAAGTAACTCAAGACATAAAATAAAATAATCAATTACATGTCTTTTAACCAAAATATAACTAAACTAATCAAAGACGCATTGATTGCACTAGCATGAAGGATCATGCGCATCTTTAACAGCTTCTACGTCCATAGCCGCCATGTGTCCATACGATGGCACATTCATGTACTCTTCTAAAGTAGGACCTGCATCATCAACTAAAGATATTCGACGTCGAAAGGGTGAGCACACATCACGGCTCAGTGAGCAAAACAAAACAATGCAACAAACATATGCATGCATTCAATTCAATATCTTTGGTCTGGTTTTTAAGTTTGTAATGTGCTATAGAAAGGTTTGGCAGCCACCACACCTCTATACACGGGTGTCTAAGCCCACCCAATGGATCAAACACCATTGTTGTCCACATCCACCCCACCATGGAATAGAGATAGAACTAAAGTGTCAGGATCACACACCGCCAACACTTCCCCTGATACCTTACCCATACCAACATGTAAGCCCCTATTGGCGAGGGCTTGCAAACTGGGCTCGCAACTAACCAATCCTAATGCCATCCAATATATCCAAGGCCTCACCCCAACATCCCTCAATACATCCATAGAGATAGAGCTAAGGTCCCCCGACAGAGTCAAAAACCACATGGTCCGAGACCAACTCCCCTGATGTCTTACGACGTAATAGTTCTACTAAGATAATGGCAATACGATGATGTTAGTGGATAAGGCTTAAGTAGAGATAGAGCTAGAGTCTGGTGATCAGGATGAACCATGATGTCACGTCCTCCCTCTAACGCTCCACTCGCACCAAGCACACTAACCACACACACACACAATCACGTGCCTATTCCTAGCATCATCATCATCATGTTATAAATAGACAAAAAATAAATATGCATGAGCAGTAATAACAGAAATATTGGATGACATGTGAGATGCATATTACAAGCATACAAACATAGAATTAAACATTTCATTGGACAAATAAAGTAAAATAGTTTGTTATTATCTGTGAGGACAATGGGAAAATCGATGATCCTCCTCGCCGGGATGGAAATGTGTAACCTATATCGATGAAGATCGATTTATTCTGTTGGAGTCGCCACCTAGATTAAGGTCTAGGACCTCTAAAAATGTAGCCTCACCCTAAGGTAAGACTTCTATTGACTCGTGACCCAATGTATCGATTCTTTGGTCTGCAAGAGATCGGGTAAGTATTCAGGGTACGGTTATGGGAAGGTGTTAATTAGGCACCCAAACCGCCCGATCAATATCGACCTCTTAAACTTTTCTTAAATTCTAATTTTGACTATGCTTGGTCAACTAGGATGACTAGGGTTCAATGGGGGATGTCCTAAACCAAGTTGCTAAGTTATTCTAACCTAGGGTTCAGCCAATCATGTTTTAAAGCAAATAAACAAGCAAATGTAATGTACAATATTATACAGTGAACCGGACCAAAGATGGTTCGGTCTTGGACTGAATCTGAGATGTGTAAGACATCTCAAACTGCCTGCGTATTCTAATCCTAGAAATCAAGTCCAAAAACGTAGTTCGAAATGATTTGTGTGATTAATGATTATGGAAGTGATTTATGCATTTGCTTCAATTAGATTCTTTGTTGTTCAAGTTGAAGTTTATGCTGGATGTATGGTTGATGGGTGGTTTTGTACCTTTGGGATTCCCAAATTGCCTACGTATTCTAGGATGTGCCCTAGAAATCAGGTACGACGTAGTTCAAATTTTGTGAGAGTCGGATTTAGAATGTGTACCAAATTCTTTCTATTTTTGTCAATAGGATCTAGGGATGAGACCTAAATTCCTACCATTTTTATTTGGGATGTATATCAAATTCTTTCTATCTTTGTCAATATGATCTAGGGATGAGACCTAAATTTCTACCATTTTTATTATTTCTATTTTTGTTAATAGGATCTAGAGATGAGACCTAAATTCCTACCATTTTTATTTGGGATGTGTACCAAATTATTTCTCATTTTTGTCAATAGGATCTAGGGATGAGACCTAAATTCCTACCATTTTTATTGTTTCCATTTTTTAGGGTTTCACTTTCCCTAATTGCTATTTTTCAATTTTTAGGGTTTTCTATCCTAATTGCTATTTTCTTTCCATTTTATGTCTTTTCAAGACAAATATAGTAGGTGAAAGCATTTCAATTATAGCAGTGATAGTATTCCAAATATAGCAATGTGTATCCAAACATGGCAGTAATCATCCAATATAGCATGTGAGCATGTGTAGCAGACAAATATGTCAATAATCATGTGTAGCATTCCAAAACAACAAGAATCATGTAAGCATCAAGATGGTAGACATATCAACATGGAATCCAATGGTTCAGATTTAATATCATCACATAATCAGAAATCAATTGAACATCCAGTGGATCAGATTTATCAATCAATGGCTCAAGATCAAAAGCCATAATTTAATCATGTGAAATAACTCAACATCAAATGGCTATATTAAAATTCACATTAAAAATTCCACATCAATCCATTTAATTCACATAGAAATTCCAAGCATCCGATGAGACCGATAAAATTCCAGCTATAGTCGGATCAATCTGATAAAAATTCCAAACATCTGACGGGATCAATTTCATGATAATTCCAAGGATATGGTGGGATCAATTTCATAAAAAAAAATTAAAATCATGTGAACTAATTTTAATCACATTCAATTCAAATTATATAAAATCAATCACATGGCACAATTTAATCTTATTAAAATTCATGCACTGGCTCTCATTGGATCAAGGGTGTGGGATGGCTACAGGTGTGCATCCATAGTGACTGGTTGTGTAGGGAGAGGAGGGCATGTGCAGGTGTGTAGGTTGGGGTCAGCAATAAAGATGGAGGTGTCAATGGCTGGATCAGGAGTTGATGGGAATTATTGGGTAATCGGTGGTGCTTGGATAGGTTTGGGTATGTATGGCCGCATGCAAAGGGAGGGTAGTGGACACATATGATTGATAAGGTTACCAAGGAACTAGTTTGGCAGATGAAAGGTTTGATGATATGGAGGTGTCGACTTGTGGGTATGTCGGTGGGGCTGTGGAAGTGTATCAGACTATCGTTGGGAGAAGGAGGGTCTTGGTGGTTGGAAGGTCAGGTGTCATGGCGCAAGGCTAGGTATAGAACTTCAATGAGTGGAAGCTGCTGTGAGGTGTATGAAGTGGGTTTGACAGATGGGCTTGGATTGTGTAGTGCAAGGGTTGATGGTGCTGCTGTAGGACATGGTAAGGTTTGGATTAGAATTGATTAGGTGGTTTTCTGTGTAGATGTTCAACAGCTTGTGTAATGTGGAGGTAAGATAGCAGGTGGCAAGGTAGGAGATGGGAGAGGTTTAATGGCTAATGGAGGTGCTGGGGCAGATGTCATGGCACAAGAGTGATAAGCAAGTGGTTTGTGCAAGTTTGAATGGAGCAAGTTCTTACAGTGGAGAGTTGAGTCGATTGAGTCGCAACAAGTCGACCAAGCAGAAGATAAGGTAGTTGCGGCGGTGGTGAACAGCCGGGAGCATGGCTCCCCATCTCTTGATCTACTTCTCTCTCTCGATCTTGCTTCTCCCTCTTCTTCCACTTCTTCTTTAGCTTCTTCTATCCCCTCTCTCTCTGATTTTTCTTCTCGATTCTCTCTTTTACTGCCCTCTCTCCTTCTTTTCTCTTCTCGGTCCTTGCTCTCTTCCTCTCTTGGTTCGTCTCCCTTTTTTTTTTTTTATTCTTCCCATTCTCTCCTCTTCCCGATTCTCCTTTCCCTTTTTTTTTTTATTTTTTTCTCCTTCACCACCCTCCTAGATCTCTCCCGTTATTCTGTTTTTTTCTTCTTTTTTTTATTCTTTTTTCTCACACCTCTCTCTCTCTTTTTTTCCCCTTCTCGATTCTCCCTTTTCTTATTCTGTTTTTTTCCTTTTTTTATACTTTTTTCTCACACCTCTCTCTCTCTCTTTTCGATCTTCTCCTTTCGGTTTCCCTCTTTCTTTTTTGGTTTTTTCTTCCCACTTCTCTCCTCCTCTTCTCGATCTTCTCTCTTATTTTTCCTTCTTTTTTTTCTCCTTTCTTTCACTGCCCTCCTTCTAGATTTCTTCTCTTCTAGATCTCTCTTTCTTATTCTGTTTTTTTCCTTTTCTTTTTTTTATACTTCCACCGATCTCTCTCTCTCCTTCTTCTTCTCTCGGATTTGCTTCCTTTTTTTCTTTTCTTTTCCTTTTTTATCTTTATTCTCCTCTCTCTCTCTCTCTCAATCTTTCGGTCCCTCCCTTTTCTCCTCTTTTAGATCTCCTTGATCTTCTCCTCTTCGATCTTCTAGATATTCTCCTTTTCTTTCCCTTTTTTATTATTTTTTTTTAGATCTCCTTCCCTTCTTCTTATCGGATTTTTTTTCTATATATAAAACATATATATAATTATATAATATATTAATATATTAATATATATAATATAATATACATATAAGACATATGTATATATTATATGATATATTATAATATATTATACATTATATAATAATATATAAAAGAGATACATGTATATATGCCACCATGAATTGGTCCGGATTGACAAGGATTGACTGGGTTGGGCCAAGACTGGCTTGGGTTGAGCTGAGTTGACTGGATTGACTGAAATTAACTGGGTTTTCTCTCTTTATCATTTCATGGGCCATTTTCACTGTTATTTCGCACGGAATTTTTTGCTAGCCTCTATTCCAAATTTTCTATGTTCACTTTGTAGAACACTAAAAATGAGGAATATAGGAACTTGAATCACCTCATTTGGAAATAAAATGATCAACTTATGAATTTTTGAAGTTTAAGCGGACCAATTATCGATAATTAGCTGACCATTCTGCATGGGATCCTTCGGAGACTTCTGCCGGAAATCCTTTACGTCCACTTTGTAGAGTACTAAAAATGGACCATAATGAAACTGAAATTACCTGATTTGGATATGGGAATGATCAAAATATGAATTTATGAAGATTAAATGATCATTTCCATATGTAATTTTGCATGGGACCCTCCGGAGACTTCTACCCAAGATTTTCCACGTCCACTTTGTAGGACATCACAAATGAAGAATAACGGCTTTGGAATCATCTGAATCCGACGTAGAACGGAAAAGATATGAAGCTTTAAAGTTCTAACGATAACTTTGCATGCAAGCTTGCATGGGGCCCACTGGTGACTTCTACCAGAAATCCTTTACGTTCACTTTGAAGAGGACTAAAAATAAGGAATAATGGTACTTAAACCATATGATTCAGATATCGGATGATCAAGATATGATGATTTGAGATTCAAACAATCCAACTTACGATAATTTACATGAAAGCCCTTGGGATTATTTATGATAATTTCAGAAGCTTCCCTTGTACGTATCATCCGACTAAAATGATCATATCTTCTTCATTTGATGTCAGAATCGAGCAATTCTGGTCTCATTTTGAAGATAATTCCATGACCTAGGCATCCATGTAAAATTATAACCCATGACCTTGTTGTGGACCCATTGAAAACTTCTTCGAATTCACAGAGACCCTTTGAAGACTTCCTCAAATTCACAGTAAAAAAATCTAAACTTTCGATCATATTTCTCCTTTTGTTGTCCACACGCCAGCAGGACTTTGTTTAGCTGGGATGACAAAAATGGGGTGCTTACAGATGCCCCTCTTTGGCCGAGATTGTGGGCAATTGAGGCCGAAGACAAAAGTGGCCCATTTTTGTATTATTCTGCACTTGATATGGGTTCTAACATTGCTCCCTTGAATTGATGCTGTAAATTTTTTATTTTTTTTTTTGACAATGTACAACAAAAAACTGTAGATGTCAAGATCCTTGAGTAGCGACCTTATCAGGTCTGTGACTTTGGATCAAGACCGCTCATGGTATAACTGTAACTGTCAAGCTTCTTGAGTAGCGACCTCATCGGGTCTGTGACTTTGGCTCAAGACTGGTCATGATGTAATTGTAACTGTCAAGCTTCTTGAGTAGCGATCTCATCGGGTCTGTGGCTTTAACTCAAGACCGCTCACGATGTAACTGTAACTGTGAAGCTTCTTGAGTAGCGACCTCATCGGGTCTGTGACTTTAGCTCAAGACCGCTCATGATGTAACTGTAACTGTATTTTGTGCTCTAGATTTGTAACCTCTGGATGTGTATCCTTTGGACCGAATTTTGGGATGTCCCAAATTGCCTACGTATCCTTTGGGATTTCCGTCCCTCCAGAATTAGGTTCCGCGTAGTTCGGGCTAGAGTTTTCTCTCTTTTCCCATGATCTTTCTTTCTTTTCTTTGCTTGTATCTTGTTCTCTTTTCCATTCTTATTCTGCTTTCATTCAGTTTTCTTTCTTCTCTGTAATTTCACCTTTCTTTCCTTTTCTTTTTTTTTCTTTTTTTTTCATTTCTCTTTTTCTTTTTCTTGTTTTTTTCAATTCCTTTCTTCATCTTTCTTCACTCCCAAAATGGGTTGAACTTTCCATAAATACTGAGGTAGCCACAATGGGGCTCAAAGATCGCACTTTGTCCATTAACATTGCTCAGAATCCAAGAGGAACTAGAGATAATGATTTGATCGACTTTCCTTGACTTGACTTAATCTAGACCGAGAGAAACATGTTTCTTTTCTTTAAAAGACAATTTTGATATGTTCTGCATTCCTGCCAAATTTATATGGGTTTCACTTTGATTAAAGGGCAATCAGGTCTTTTTGATGAGGGGCAAATGATGACAATGACTCAATTTTATTTCATTTTTTTTCAAATTTGTATGAGTCATCTTTCTCTTACATTCAAATAAACTCAGCTAGAGTTTCAAACAGGGGGCTCAACTAAACTCATGATGTTTGGATAAATGAGTGATTTTGCCCCAATGTCTAAGTTCAAGTCTGCACACATTGATAGGCAGGTGACTTTTGAGTCATCACTAGAAATAACCTTAAGGAGATGCAACCCTACACTAATCTTTAGAAAAAAACGTTAAAGAATGCTTTCTCCTCTCGGTATCATTCAGATAAAAAAAAATTTCAACAAGCTATGCTCAGATGCTGAATCAGTTGTAACCATGTTTGGGCCCAAATCCTTTAAGTCTGTATACAAGTATGACGATGAAGGTCCAGATGGACAGATAAGAAACTATTCAATGGGTCTGCCATTGGGAGAGTGTTTGGTTGTTTATCTAGAATGGCTTGATCTCCACTAGGCGATGCCATTTTATTGGCTAGCAACAAAAGACTATGGAATTCTTGGACGCCGTCGAAATGATGAACGACAGATAGATATTCTAGTCAGATTTATTGAACAATATTTATGCATAACAAGACGACATGTTCACAAGAAACGATACCATAAAATTTTGTGACATTTGAAGTAAGGGCTTGTAATGTAGACTCTGTGGAAGACCGTCAGATTGATGGACGGGAGAGAGAGTCTTCAGCCGAAAAGAAAAATTCTCTAATGACAACAAAATTATGAGACCACCCCCTGTATGGGCGGGATGTAGTGACCAATATCAAAAATCCAGCTCAAAACACAACGTGAACCACAACAAATGATCAGCTCTCCAATCAGATTCTAAGAAATGGTGTCTATATGTCATTGTACGAGAAGTCTTATTGCTCTATAACTGAACTCGTCCATCAGTAGGGCTCCAAAGGAGTTGTCCCATGTATATGCCTTTTTATCGAACTCATTCATCATTAGTGTTTCAAAGTAGTTGCTCCATGTCTATGCACCATAGTTGAACTTGTCCACCATCATTGTTCCAATGTAGTATGCTAACCAACTTCATTATTTTGTATAGCCCTTTTTTTTTTTTTGAGCTCATCTTTGACTTTGAGGTTAATTTGTAGCATGTTTTATGTCTGTAGACTTCATGCACTTGTAGAAGACTTGATCACTTGGATTGATGTAAACTTGATAATGCCTTGTGTGTAGACCCATCCTTGTAAACTAAATGAACCACTTGTATGAGTCTGTAAATGTTATCTACTTTCAAGGAATATCTCAAAAACATTTCTTTCTATAAATCGACCAAATGGGATGACATTTTGATGTTCCAACTTGTATCTTTGAGAATGCTTGCATGACTTTAACTTAATCATTTGTAACTTTCACATGTGTGTTGAACTTTCATTTCTCTAAAGGCCGGTGGAGTAGAAGTTCGGGTTGTGACCCATCAGCTCAATCGTCATCAGAGTCAGAATTAGCAACGGACATGGAAGATGAAAAAATATCAAACTGGGAAGGAATGGATTGGAAGTAGTAAAACACTATTGTTGATGTCTCGAATGAGATAATTATTGTTCATTTTTTCAGAGCATTTTGGACTGGATTTGTCTACAAACATATCAGACTCGAGCCCAAACATAGATGACCTATCAGATACTAATGGTAGCCAGTTTAGACAAGTAATTCACCAAGTTACCCCAATTGGATACGACATCATTGACGCCAACTTATGATTGGTTATAGGACCAAATCTCCGTTCAGACTTTCGCTAGTAAGGCTTATTACGTCTATCTATTGACATGTGTTTGACCATTTCCATCTTGAGCTAAACCCCTCTTGAGTTTATTATCATTTTGATTTATGCCCCAGTTCGGGTTAGACATTCACTTGGCCAATGCCTCAATTTGGGGTAAATGTATTCCAATCTTATGCCCTAGTTTGGATGTCATGAAACTCTGACCTATACCCTTGTTGGTCCATCACCTTTTTGGTTTGCCCCACTTTGAATCCATTAACATTTTAATTATGCCCCAGTTTAGGGTGCACTGATATTTTTGTTGTGCCCTAATTTAGGGTATACTAACATTTTGGTTTTGCCCCAGTTTAGGGTGCACATGAAGTTCATTTTCAGGCTATCTTAATTTTGGGATATAATTGACCACATGGTCTTTCTTTTCATCATGGATTTTGGGAGGTGGGTGAGCCATTCTTAAAGGTTCGAGGACTACTCCTTTGAGTCATGGTCACCTTGGATGATGAAAGTAATTTCGGAGTTAGAAACCAACTCTGTCAGTCAAAGTGGCTCAATCGCCAAGGGTAAACGAATTACTTTCCAATCTTAGTTTTTCCATTTAAAATTGACAGGTATGCTAACATGGGAAAGAAACATGTAATCTCTCAGAATGTATGGTTCAACTTTCTAATCTCTTGGATTCCTTAACTCCGATCTTGGAATTTCAATTTCGCTTTGCAATATTTGGGCTCTCAATATACTGTCTTCCAACCATTCCAACACTTTGAGGTACAAAAGTCCTCCTTATGAACATAAACCGAGACATGAACCGGTGATGATGAGACCTTCTTATGAGAGAATGTAATAAGAGTGGATGCTTTGTCTACACACTCAGGTGTTCTCTTAAGTCTAGACAAGTTCAACCTTTTTTTTTTTTTTTTTTTTGTTTTTTTTGTTTTTTTTTTTTTTTGTTTTTATATAAACAATGAACGAAGGTTAAGACTCAGAAGTGACTGGACACAAGAAGGATGTACATACACATACAAGCTGACTCGACCAAACAAAGTTAGCTCCTTCATGAAAACTGACCATTAGACATAATCTGTAACAATTTATTTGTATTTGAATAACCCCATGATTGGTCTTGGGGCCTCAAGATTCCGAATGGATCATTGTAGCACCAAGGTTCGACCATGTGGTTCATCAAATTTCAAGAAATTGAAATGGATATGCTTATTTGTAGTTTTCATGATGGATGACAAAAGCGGTTCATGATTGAAAAAACCGGTAAATTTCTACTTGATCACAGTATCTATACCGTGACGAAGATTTTTCGATCGTTTTTGAGATTGATGTATCAATATTGAACGGTCAACACAATGAGCTTTGTACGATGGAGGGCATATATAGACCGCCCACACTAATGTGTATGCGGGTATACGTAACCCTCACGCTCCCAACAAGTGAGAGACAAGACTACTCAAGTGTGGATCCAAACATGTTGACAAATCAAGGACAAAAACGAGCAGAACTTCGACGTCTCGGATGTAAATATTATGATCGAGTAGATTTTACCATGTTGGTTCAAAGATGGACAAAAAATAACATACATATGGCTCAAACTGGGTTAGGACAGAAAAGGCCTCCTTGATGAGGACGGGGTAACCTATCACCGAATGCTCGATGAATAATGGGCCCCCATTCCCTTTATATACTATGTTGCAAGGATCCAAGCGACGTGGAGTAGCATAACGCATTCCCAGACGGACCCAAGAAACGCTCGTTAGAGGCTGCTCGCCGGTCGTGGTCTCACAAAGCACAGGCCAAGGCTGTGTGTCTCGCCTAGCGGGATGCCCCACATGCATGGGACCCGGTTCGGCTACTTACACGAAAGTGTGACTGAACCCATTCCCCCCAAAGCAATATGTACAAACAATAAATATAGTACCCAAGATCTAGCATCAAATGTCAAGCAAATCAATATAAGAAAAGTATCCTAGGAGTCTGAATATTAATCCCCAGCGGAGTCGCCACTGTGAGGACAATGGGAAATCGATGTGATCCTCCTCGGGATAAAATGTGTCCGTATCGATGAAGATCGATGAATCTGTTGGAGACGCCACCTAGATTAAGGTCTAGGACCTCTAAAAATGTAGCCTCACCCTAAGTAAGACTTATATTGACTCGTGACCCAATGTATCGGTTCTTTGGTCTGCAAGAGATCGGGTAAGTATTCAGGGTATGGTTATGGGAAGGTGTTAGGCACCCAAACTGCCCGATCAATATCGGCCTCCTAAACTTTCCTTAAATTCTAATTTTGACTATGCTTGGTCAACTGGATGACTAGGGTTCAATGGGGGATGTCCTAAACCAAGTTGTTAAGTTATTCTAACCTAGGGTTCAGCCAATCATGTTTTAAAGCAAATAAACAAGCAAATGTAATGTACAATATTATATAGTGAATCGGACAAAAAATGGTTCGGTCTTGGACTGAATCTGAGATGTGTAAGACATCTCAAACTGCCTACGTATTCCAATCCTAGAAATCAAGTCCAAAAACGTAGTTCGAAATGATTTGTGTGATAATGATTATGGAAGTGATTTATGCATTTGCTTCAATTAGATTCTTTGTTGTTCAAGTTGAAGTTTATGCTGGATGTATGGTTGATGGGTGGTTTTGTACCATATTTGGGATTCCCAAATTGCCTACGTATTCTAGGGTGTGCCCTAGAAATCAGGTACGACGTAGTTCGAATTTTGTGAGAGTCGGATTTAGAATGTGTACCAAATTCCTTCTATTTTTGTCAATAGGATCTAGGGATGAGACCTAAATTCCTACCATTTTTATTTGGGATGTGTACCAAATTCTTTCTATCTTTGTCAATATGATCTAGGGTTGAGACCTAAATTTCTACCATTTTTATTATTTCTATTTTTGTTAATAGGATCTAGAGATGAGACCTAAATTCCTACCATTTTTATTTGGGATGTGTACCAAATTATTTCTATTTTTGTCAATAGGATCTAGGGATGAGACCTAAATTCCTACCATTTTTATTGTTTCCATTTTTTAGGGTTTCACTTTCCCTAATTGCTATTTTTCAATTTTTAGGGTTTTCTATCCTAATTGCTATTTTCTTTCCATTTTATGTCTTTTCAAGACAAATATAGTAGGTGAAAGCATTTCAATTATAGCAGTGATAGTATTCCAAATATAGCAATGTGTATCCAAACATGGCAGTAATCATCCAATATAGCATGTGAGCATGTGTAGCAGACAAATATGTCAATAATCATGTGTAACATTCCAAAACAACAAGAATCATGTAAGCATCAAGATGGTAGACATATCAACATGGAATCCAATGGTTCAGATTTAATATCATCACATAATCAGAAATCAATTGAACATCCAGTGGATCAAATTTATCAATCAATGGCTCAAGATCAAAAGCCATAATTTAATCATGTGAAATAACTCAACATCAAATGGCTATATTAAAATTCACATTAAAAATTCCACATCAATCCATTTAATTCACATAGAAATTCCAAGCATCCGATGAGACCGATAAAATTCCAGCTATAGTCGGATCAATCTGATAAAAATTCCAAACATCTGACGGGATCAATTTCATGATAATTCCAAGGATATGGTGGGATCAATTTCATAAAAAAAAATTAAAATCATGTGAACTAATTTTAATCACATTCAATTCAAATTATATAAAATCAATCACATGGCACAATTTAATCTTATTAAAATTCATGCACTGGCTCTCATTGGATCAAGGGTGTGGGATGGCTACAGGTGTGCATCCATAGTGACTGGTTGTGTAGGGAGAGGAGGGCATGTGCAGGTGTGTAGGTTGGGGTCAGCAATAAAGATGGAGGTGTCAATGGCTGGATCAGGAGTTGATGGGAATTATTGGGTAATCGGTGGTGCTTGGATAGGTTTGGGTATGTATGGCTGCATGCAAAGGGAGGGTAGTGGACACATATGATTGATAAGGTTACCAAGGAACTAGTTTGGCAGATGAAAGGTTTGATGATATGGAGGTGTCGACCTGTGGGTATGTCGGTGGGGCTGTGGAAGTGTATCAGACTGTCGTTGGGAGAAGGAGGGTCTTGGTGGTTGGAAGGCCAGGTGTCATGGCGCAAGGCTAGGTATAGAACTTCAATGAGTGGAAGCTGCTGTGAGGTGTATGAAGTGGGTTTGACAGATGGGTTTGGATTGTGTAGTGCAAGGGTTGATGGTGCTGCTGTAGGACATGGTAAGGTTTGGATTAGAATTGATTAGGTGGTTTTCTGTGTAGATGTTCAACAGCTTGTGTAATGTGGAGGTAAGATAGCAGGTGGCAAGGTAGGAGATGGGAGAGGTTTAATGGCTAATGGAGGTGCTGGGGCAGATGTCATGGCACAAGAGTGATAAGCAAGTGGTTTGTGCAAGTTTGAATGGAGCAGGTTCTTACAGTGGAGAGTTGAGTCGATTGAGTCGCAACAAGTCGACCAAGCAGAAGATAAGATAGTTGCGGCGGTGGTGAACAGCCGGGAGCATGGCTCCCCATCTCTTGATTTACTTCTCTCTCTCGATCTTGCTTCTCCCTCTTCTTCCACTTCTTCTTTAGCTTCTTCTATCCCCTCTCTCTCTGATTTTTCTTCTCGATTCTCTCTTTTACTGCCCTCTCTCCTTCTTTTCTCTTCTCGGTCCTTGCTCTCTTCCTCTCTTGGTTCGTCTCCCTTTTTTTTTTTTTATTCTTCCCATTCTCTCCTCTTCCCGATTCTCCTTTCCCTTTTTTTTTTTTTTTTTTTCTCCTTCACCACCCTCCTAGATCTCTCCCGTTATTCTGTTTTTTTCTTCTTTTTTTATTCTTTTTTCTCACACCTCTCTCTCTCTTTCTTTCCCCTTCTTGATTCTCCCTTTTCTTATTCTGTTTTTTTCCTTTTTTTATACTTTTTTCTCACACCTCTCTCTCTCTCTTTTCGATCTTCTCCTTTCGGTTTCCCTCTTTCTTTTTTTGTTTTTTCTTCCCACTTCTCTCCTCCTCTTCTCGATCTTCTCTCTTATTTTACCTTTTTTTTTTCTCCTTCTCTTTCACCGCCCTCCTTCTAGATTTCTTCTCTTCTAGATCTCTCTTTCTTATTCTGTTTTTTTTCCTTTTCTTTTTTTATACCTCCACCGATCTCTCTCTCTCCTTCTTCTTCTCTCGGATTTGCTTCATTTTTTCTTTTCTTTTCCTTTTTTATCTTTATTCTCCTCTCTCTCTCTCAATCTTTCGGTCCCTCCCTTTTCTCCTCTTTTAGATCTCCTCGATCTTCTCCTCTTCCATCTTCTAGATCTTCTCCTTTTCTTTCCCTTTTTTTTATAATTTTTTTTCAGATCTCCTTCCCTTCTTCTTATCGGATTTTTTTCTCTATATAAAACATATATATAATTATATAATATATTAATATATTAATATATATAATATAATATACATATAAGACATATGTATATATTATATGATATATTATAATATATTATACATTATATAATAATATATAAAAGAGATACATGTATATATGCCACCATGAATTGGTCCGGATTGACAAGGATTGACTGGGTTGGGCCAAGACTGGCTTGGGTTGAGCTGAGTTGACTGGATTGACTGAAATTAACTAGGTTTTCTCTCTTTATCATTTCATGGGCCATTTTCACTGTTATTTCGCACGGAATTTTTTGCTAGCCTCTATTCCAAATTTTCTATGTTCACTTTGTAGAACACTAAAAATGAGGAATATAGGAACTTGAATCACCTCATTTGGAAATAAAATGATCAACTTATGAATTTTTGAAGTTTAAGCGGACCAATTATCGATAATTAGCTGACCATTCTGCATGGGATCCTTCGGAGACTTCTGCCGGAAATCCTTTACGTCCACTTTGTAGAGTACTAAAAATGGACCATAATGAAACTGAAATTACCTGATTTGGATATGGGATGATCAAAATATGAATTTATGAAGATTAAATGACCATTTTCATATGTAATTTTGCATGGGACCCTCCGGAGACTTCTACCCAAGATTTTCCACGTCCACTTTGTAGGACATCACAAATGAAGAATAACGGCTTTGGAATCATCTGAATCCGACGTAGAACGAAAAAGATATGAAGCTTTAAAGTTTTAACGATAACTTTGCCTGCAAGCTTGCATGGGGCCCACTGGTGACTTCTACCAGAAATCCTTTACGTCCACTTTGAAGAGGACTAAAAATAAGGAATAATGGTACTTAAACCATATGATTCAGATGTCGGATGATCAAGATATGATGATTTGAGATTCAAACAATCCAACTTATGATAATTTGCATGAAAGCCCCTGGATTATTTATGATAATTTCAGAAGCCTCCCTTGTACGTATCATCCAACTAAAATGATCATATCTTCTTCAGTTGATGTCAGAATTGAGCAATTCTGGTCTCATTTTGAAGATAATTCCATGACCTAGGCATCCATGTAAAATTATAACCCATGACCTTGCTGTGGACCCATTGAAAACTTCTTCGAATTCTCAGAGACCCATTGAAAACTTCCTCAAATTCACAGTCAAAAATCCAAACTTTCGATCATCTTTCTCCTTTTGTTGTCCACACGCCAGCAGGACTTTGTTTAGCTGGGATGGCAAAAATGGGGTGTTTACATTATCCAATTAGTTTAGGTCTTGTTCCCTCACCTGTTAACAGTACTCGATCTCCTTCCACACCTTATAACACTCTTTGAATCAATTTAGTAACCTAGAAGTTGTATGAATTTAAGTTAGGGTACTTGTGTAAGGAGTTATAGTAATCGAAATTTGAAACAGGTCACTAACTGATCCTATTGTCTCATACTATCTCAATCTTACCACGTACGATCGATACCCTACGGTCGCACTATATGCGACCATACCTGCTACCATGCGGTTCCTGAATTCTTCCCGAATGGCTATGGTCAATACTCTGGCCATGCTATCGTCGACCGTAGCTGCGACCATATAGTTTTCTGACCAAATTCTACTTTCAATCCAAATTCTTCCTCTTGGCTCTTCAATAGGGTCCTTCCTAACGATCATTCTAAGGCCAAATTTCTTAGTTTACCAACTAATTACTCTAACCCATTCTCCATGGTCCCTCTTGAGATTTGCTCAGAGAATTCTACAGTTAAATCCTTACATTGGGTTTGATATTGCAATTTACACTAGAAATTTTCACTCTTAATGTTCTAAGGCTACAGAGACAAGGTTCATACCTTACTTGTTGCAGAGAGTTTGTAGAACTCTTCTTTCAGCCTTCTCCTTAGTCTTCTCTCCTTCTCCTTCTCTTCCTTCTCTTCTTCTAGGGTTTGATGATGTTCCAAAAGAGTGAAAAAAGGTTGAGGAACGTCCTTTATATAGAGAAAAACTCTCCATATAAGGCTCTCTAACAATAGGAACGAGATCCTCCTTTTATTTGGAAAGTTTCCAAACTCGGAGTTTGGTTTGGGATCGTACGGTTGAATGTACGATCATAAAATCCATCGACCATACACTTGAAAACATCGACCGTATGACTATTAATTAGTGGTCTTTATTTCCTACTGTATGGTCGACCATACCTACCCAGGGAGTCGATCAAACACTTGATTAAGTGTTTTGGGTCGATTTTCATACCTGGTCTTGTGGTCCTTTTTCACATGGTCGATCCACTTGATCCATCTATGATGTGAAGACCTGGCACGACACGATTAGACTGGGTTAGTGGAATGTGGGTCTTACAACTCCCCCCTTTACATAAATTTCATCCTCGAAATTTACACATACCTTCGAAGTCGAATAGGTGAGGATATTGCTTTCACATAGCGTTCTCTTCTTCCCATATGATTTCTTTCACGTCTTGACTTCTCCAAATAACTTTAACATAATAAATGTTACGATTGCGAAGACGTCGAACCTTTCGACTAGTGATTTCAAAAGGTACCACTTCAAACGTTAAATCTTCAGTCAAATCTGGTGGATCCGTTGTTAACACCTGTATCAGATCTCTGACGTACTTCTTCAGTTGGAAAACATGGAATATATTGTCACACCCCAATTCTGGTCTAACCAGAATGGTGTGAGGAACCACCAATAAATCAACGGTTCACCCAGGATCTCGTATAGGTCGTACCCACCATATCAAAACATACTTACATTCCACATTAATAATCAGAGGTAATAAACAAATAAGCGAAAGTCTTATAGATAATGAACTGAGAGTCTAACAGTGATAAATAAGTATTTAATCCAATTATCTCAAAACCACAAGACATAAAAATAAATAATCAATTACATATCTGATGTTCAAATTATAACTAAATTTAAGCAAAAACATATTGGTTGCACTCGCATGATGAATCATGCACATCTTCTTCTGCTTCTACGTCCATCGCAACAACGTATCCATACGTCGTCGCATTCATATATTCTTCAACCGTAGGACCTGCATCATCAACTAAAAATATTCGACGTCGAAAGGGTGAGTATACATCACGGCTCAGTGAGCAAATAAAACAATGCAACAAACATATGCATGCATTCAATTTATATCTTTAGTTTGATTTTCAAGTTTGTAATATGCTATAGAAAGGTTTAGTGGATGCCACACCTCTATACACGAGTGTGTGAATCCGCCCAATAGATCAAACATCATTTCCGTCCCACATGCACCCACCATGGAATATAGTTAGAGTTAAAGTATCCGGATCAAACACCGCTAATACTTCCCCTGATGCCCTACCCATACCAACATGTAAGCCCCGATTGACGAGGGCTTGTAAACTGGGCTCGCAACTAACCAATCCTAATGCCAAATAGTGTATCCAAGGCCTCACCCCAGCATCCCTCAATACGTCCATAAAGATAGAGCTAAGGCCCCCGACAAAGTCAGAGATCACACGGTCCGAGACCACCTCCCCTGATGCCCTACGACGTAATAGTTCTGCTAAGGTAATAGTGATACGACGATGTTAGTGGGCAAGACTTGAGTAGAGATAGAGCTAGAGTCTGGTGACGAGGTCGAAGAACACCATCCCACGTCCTCCCCCTGATGCTCCACTCGCATTCAACACACCAACCACACACACATTCACATGCCTATTCCTAGCATCATCATCATCATCATGTTATAAATAAATAGAATTAAATATGCATGAACAGTAATAGCAGAAATATTGGATGACATGTGAGATACACATTACAAGCATACACGCACAGAATCAATCATGGCATTGAACTCAATAAAAATAAACAGTTTGTTATTAACCAATTAGTTTAGGTCTTGTTCCCTCACCTGTTAACAATACTCAATCTCCTTCCAAGCCTTAAAATTCTCTTTGAATTGATTTAACAACCTAAAAGTTATATGAATTTAAGTTAGGGTTTATATGTGACATGTTACAGTAGTTAAAAGTCAAAATAGAGCACTGATATGTGTTTGATTGGTCCTATGGTCTCATAATGTATCGACCTTATTGCCTACGATCGATACCTTAAGGTCGCATATGGTGCGACCGTAGCTGCGACCATATGGTTTCTGAAATCTTCCTGAATGCCTATGGTTGATCCTCTGGTCATGCTGGTCATGCTATGGTCGACCGTAGCTGCGACCTTGAGATTTTTTGTCACAGTCTACATTCAATTCGAGTTCTTCCTGGGTCAATTCTTCTGATATTCAATGGGATTTATTATAAAGTTATCCTATGGCCATCATTAGTAGTTTCTTATCAATCCTAATCATTAAATTCACTCCTCATGGTTCTCCTGGGGAATTTCTCAAGGAAATCACATAGATCATAATAGGTTGATATTGTCTATCTTCCATAGAAGTTTTATTCCTTAGAGTTTACATCTCCAGAGATTCGTTTCATACCTTTGCTTGTGATAGAGAGCCAATCTCTTCTCAACAAATTCCTCTCCTTAGCTTTTTCTTCTTCTCCTTCTCTTCCTTCTCTTCCTTATCTTTCTCTAGGGTTTACTAATGTTCTAAAAGAGTGAAAAGGGGCTAAGGGACATCCTTTATATAGAGAAAAACTCTCCATATAGAATCTTCTTTCAATTAGGAAAGCAATCCCTTAGTTTAAAAAGTTTTCAAAACTCGGAGTTTGATCTGGGGTCTCACTGTTGATCATAGGATCGCATAAACCGTCAACCATAAGGTCAAAATCATCGACCATGGGGTTCTAGATTTGAGATTTTGTTCCCTTCCTTATGGTCGACCATACCTACCCAGGTATGCGACCTTAGGTATGTTTTCAATGTTTTTAACTCGATTCTCATACCTGGTTTGTGATCTATCTTCACACGCTAGGTCCACTTGATCCTGGAATGATGGGAAGACCTAGCACGACACGGTTAGACCAAGTTAATGGAGTGCGGGTCTTACATATATCATGTACACTAGACATCGATGGTGGTAGTGCTAACTGATACGCTACCTTTCCACGCCTTGCCAAAATCTCATAAGGTCCAATATATCTAGGACATAGCTTTCCTGTAAGACCCGTACGCCACGAACTCGGTCTAACCTTACATTTTCGTGTCGTGACAGGTCTTCCTATCATGGTCGGGCCAAGCGGACCAAGTGCGGGAAGAAATCACAAGACTAGGTATAAAATTGAACCCAAAATCATCTATTTAAAAGTGTGTGGTCGCATACCTAAACAGGTGTGGTCGACTACACCTCAGAATAATGCGACCACTGAAATCTGGGACGTGTGGTCAAAGTTTTTGGCTGTGTGGTCGATGGGTTCTGTGACCCCACGTGCGACCACACGAAGTTAAATAGACTCTGTGATTAAGAAACCTTCCTAATCCGAAGGGGGTTCTTACCTAACCTAAGTAGGACTCTATATAGAGGGTTTCCTCTATATATAGGACATCCTTAGCCTCTTTCATCCTTTTAGAACTCAAACTGAAAGAGAAGAAGAGGAAGAGAAGGGGAATTGAAGAGGAAGACTAAGAGGAGGAATTTCAGAGAGGACTCTGAATCTTCAACAAGTTTAAGGTATGAAAACGTTCCCCACATAAGTTGAATACCTAGAATAGATCATGGAGGAGATAGTGATTCAAACTGAGACCCCAATCATCAAACCATGGATAAATTCTAAGAGATCCATGGAGAGAATCTATTAGGATGATGGATTGTGTAAAAATATAAATTTTAAGCCATAGAGCAATCATAGAAAGGATCATGATGATAAGCCAAGGAATCAAAACATGAAGGAATTGAGTTGGGAGTGGAAAAGTAGACCATCACATGTGTGGTTGTATGATATGCAACCATACGAGACACCTATGATCGACCACATGCCCTCAAAAAGTTTCAGGGAGGGTGTGGTCACATGTGTGGTGCGACCATACACCCTGTGGTCGCAGAAACTGAGACCCCAGGTGCAGCCACACCTGCGACCACTCAGTTTCTGGAAGTCTGAATTGCTGGAAATAAATCCTAATTTAAAATCTATAAATTTTGTAGGTTTCCAAGTGGTCTAAAAATGATTTACAAAGCTTGAACGAGGAACAACCATCGACCAAAGGTGAGGGAACAAGACCTAAACTAATTGGGTAATAACAAGTTGTTTTACTTATTGAGTCCAATGCCATGATTGATTCTATGCTTGTATGCTTGTAATGTGCATTTCACATGTTATCCAATATTTTTGCTATTACTACTCATGTATATTTAATTATGTTTACTTATAACATGATGATGATGATGATGCTAGGAATAGGCATGTGAATTTATGTGTGTGGTTAGTGTTCTTGATGCAAGTGGAGCATTAGGGGGAGGACGTGACATTGTGGTTCATCTTGGTCACCAGACTGTATCTCTATCTCTACTCAAGTCTTGTCTACAGACATCGTCGTATCGCCATTATCTTAGCAGAATTATTACGTCGTAGGGCATCAGGGGAGGTGGTCTCAGACCGTGTAGTCTCTGACTCTGTCGAGGGGCCTTAGCTCTATCTCTATGGACGTATTGAGGGATGCTGGAGTGAGGCCTTGGATACACTGTTTGGCATTAGGATTGGTTAGTTGCGAGCCCAGTTTACAAGCCCTCGCCAATAGGGGCTTACGTATTGGTATGGGTAGGGCATCAGGGGAAGTGTTATGCGGTATTTGATCCGGGCACTTTAGCTCTATCTCTATTCCATGATGGGTGCATGTGGGACGGAAATAGTGTTTGATGCATTGGGTGGCTTCACATACTCGTGTATAGAGGTGCGGTGGCCACCAATCCTTTCTATAGCATATTGTAAACTTATAAACTAGACCAAAGATATGAATTGAATGCATGCATATGTTTGCTGCATTGTTTTGTTTTCTCACTGAGCTCAAGTTAGAGAGTTGACCCTCGTACATGCAATTCTTTTAGTTTCTGATGTTGCAGGTGCTACCATTGAAGACTTTATTAGTGCGCCAACGTATGAAAGTATGGCGGCTATGGATGAGCAAGCTATGAAGGACTATTATGATTCGTTAAGCGAACGTTTCAACTATGGATGCACTTAGTGTTTAACTTTCGTATTTGGATATTTGTAATATGTATAAACTTATGTTTTGGTTACTTGGAGATAACTGGAATATTAATTATTTATCATGATTAGACCTCAGTTCATTATCTGTAAGACTTTTGCTATTTACTATATTTACTCTGATTATTAATGTGGAATTTGTTTTGGCTTAACATGGTTGGCATAGCCTATACGAGATCATGGTTGAACCGTTGGTTTATTGACGGTTCATTACACCATTCTAGTTAGTCCAAAATTGGGGTGGGACATTTCCCTTCTGTCCAAACTGTTTTAAAACACGCATAGGAGATATCTTTAAAAATACCTTATCACCTGTGGTGAATTGAAGATCTCGACATCGATTATCTGCATATTGTTTATGATGGTTCTGAGCTATTCGGACCCTTTCCTTAATTATGTCTACTACTCGACAAGTCTCTTCGATAAATTCTGGTCCAACAACTCTTCGTTCTCCAACTTCATTCCAAAATAAGGGAGTTCGACACTTCCTACCATACAGTGCTTCATAGGGCGACATCTGTATCGTAGCTTGATAACTGTTGTTATAAGCGAACTCGATTAATGATAACTTCTCATCCCATGATCCTTTGAAATCAATCACACACACTTGGAGCATGTCTTCCAAAATTTGAATGGTGCACTCCGACTATCCATTGGTCTGGGGATAGGATGCGGTACTAAATTTTAACGTTGTACCCATAGCCTTATGTAATCCTTCCCAGAACTTTGAGGTAAAATGCGGGTCTCTGTCGGACATGATACTTTCAGGCGCACCATGCAATCTGACAATATTATCCACATATAGCTTGGTTAGCCTCTCTAGTGTATATTGAGGTCGTATAGCTATAAAATGAGTTGTCTTAGTCAAACGATCTACAATTACCCAGACTGCGTCAACTACTCTGGGAGTCAATGGTAATCCTGTGACGAAATCCATAGTAATGCAGTCCCATTTTCAAGAAAGTTCAGGTAATGGTTGTAACAAACGTGCAGGCCTTTGCCTTTTAGCCATTATCCGTTGACAATTCAGGCATTGCGACACATATTTAGCTACATACATTTTCATTCCCCTCCACCAATATAGTTTTTTCAGATCATGATACATCTTTGTACTCTCAGGATGTACCGAATAAGCAATAGTGTGAGCTTCCTTCATTAATCTGTGTCTAATATCTAAGTCTTCACTTTCAGGGACACATACTCTAACTTTGTATCTATAGTAGTACCCTTTCAAGGTCCAAGGTGAAGTTAGGAGTAGTCCTACCTTTTTCAAGATCTTCTTGCACTGTTCTCAGATAGGGGTCTGATTAAATAGCTGCTTTCACTTTGTCTATCAGATCAGATACAAACATCAATGTAGCAAATATGTTTGAAAATCGATGAATAAACCCTAAGTTGGTCGATTCACCCGGCTTATCAATCACGAACTGCTCACTACCACAATTGAATACTTTTCCTATGACACACATTGCAACATTTGTGCTAGCTTGTTCTTGTGACTTTGTCATTGCTTTTCTGCTTAGTGCATCAGCCACTACATTAGCCTTTCTTGGGTAATACTGGATATCGCAATCGTAATCCTTTAACAACTCCAGTCATCTTCTCTGTTTCATGTTCAACTCCTTCTGATTGAAAAGATGAGTGAGACTCTTATGATCTGATTTAATCTAGAATTTATCTCCATATAAATAATGTCTTTATATCTTGATAGCATGTACCACCGCTGTTAACTCCAAGTCATGAATGGAGTAATTCTTCTCGTGTATCTTTAATTGTCTGGAAGCATAGGTAATTACTTGCTCTCCTTGCATGAGCACACATCCCAAACCTAGCCCAAACTCGTCGGTGTACAAGATGAATGGTTCTCCTGGTACCAGTATGGTCAAGATGGGAGCTAATATCAATCTTACCTTTAGTGTTTGTAAACACTCCTCACATTTGTCAGTCCAAACAAAATTTTCTCCTTTCTTGGTTAGACTGGTGAGAGGTACGGCAATTTCAGAGTAATCTTCCATGAATCATCGATAATACCCAGCTAAACCTAAGAAACTTCTAATTTCTGTAAAATTCTTAGGTGCTTCCCATTTCACAATGGCTTCAATCTTGCTAGGATCCACTTTAATTCCTTTAGCTGATACAACATGGCCTAAGAAAGTGACTTCACTTAGCCAGAGCTCACACTTAGTAAATTTAGCGTAAAGCTTTTCTATTCTTAGTCGTTGCTGAGCGACTCTAAGATTTGTGATAATAGTTTCTTTGTCCTTGGAGTAGACTAGGATGTCGTCAATAAATACGATGACAGATGTATCTAGCATATCATGGAATACCCGATTCATGAGTTTCATGAAAGTTGCGGGTGCGTTAGTCAATCCAAAAGACATAACTAGGAATTCATAATGTGCATACCTTGTTCTAAATGTTGTCTTCAGAATATCACCTTATTTGATCTTCAACTGATGGTATTCTGATCGAAGATCAATCTTGGAGAACACTTTGGCACCTTGCAACTGGTCGAATAAGTCATCGATCTGAAGCAACGGATATCGATTCTTGATCGTGAGCTTGTTCAGTTCCCAGTAATCTATACAAAGTCGAAGACTACCGTCCTTCTTTTTCATGAACAATACCGGCGCTCCCCATGGTGATAAACCGAGTCGAATATAACCCTTGTCCAGCAACTCCTGTAATTGTACCTTCAATTTCTTCAATTCTGTAGGAGCCATTCGATAGGGTGCCTTAGATATTGGTGCGGCTCCTAGTCTAAAGTCTATAAGGAATTATGTCACTCAATCAGGTAGTAATTCTAGTAATTCCTCAGGAAATACATTCAAAAATACACGCACAACTTTAATATCTTTCATTCGTGGTGCTTCCTTGGTTAGGTCGACCACGAACACTAGGTAACCAATTCCTCCTTTCTAGAGGCATCTCCTAGCCTTTACTGTAGAAAGAATGAGTTTTCGTTTACGAAAAAGTTTGGTTCCCTCAAAACTGAACTCTGCGCCTTCCTTATCTTTAAATAATATCTTCTTCTCAGCGCAAAGCAAACTTGCTGAATGCTGGGATAACCAGTCCATCCCTAGGATGACATTGAAGTCTGTCATCTCGAGTTGCACCAGGTTGGCGTCCAAACTTCATCCATTTATAAGAACTGGACATGGTCCATACCCTTGATCTAATTTCGCTTCTAATCCCATAGGTGACCATACTAGTAGCTTGTAGTCTAACAGTCTGAGGGGTATATTTAACTTCTTTCTGAAAGACACTGATATAAATGAGTGTATGGCTCTAGAGTTAAAGAGTACTCTGGCGGGTATGCCATTAATAGGTACGATACCTATGACCACATCAGGCGATGCAGCAGCATCCTTAGAAGTGACTACATAAACCTTTCCTTACTATAGATGGTTTCTTGGCGTAGGACAATCTCTTTAATAATGTCCTACTTGATCACAGTTGTAGCACTTAACGCCAGTATTTCCTTGATTTAATTGAGATGGGGTTGTCGGAGTAGTCTTGGCTGCAGCATTGAAGCCTTGGGTACAAAAGGATTTAAATGTCTTGGAGTTCCCTCCGTTGAATGAGTTTCCATTCGGCCTCTTTATACCCCTGCTTTGAGCAAAGTAACTCTCTCTTTGACTAGACTCAAAAACTCATGCTATCTGCACAACTTCATTGTATATTTTCTTTTTTAGCCCCAAAACATGCTCTCAGATGCTTCCCCTAACTCCCATAATGAACCTTCGGGTTTTGGCATCTTCTTCCTGCATGCTAGAGGGAGCAAAGAAGAACGGCTCTTCATAACGCTGCTGATAAGCGTCCACAGTCATCTGTCCCTGGTACAGACTCAAGAACTCCTTTTCCATTTGATCTCTGAAACTCCTGGGAAAATACTTCTCGAAGAAGACTTCTTTAAAGATAGTCCAGGTTAATTGGATGTGCTTTGTCAACAGATAATTCCGAGTGGACTTCCACCAGTGATGTGCATCACCTTTCAGCATAAATGTGGCACATAATACTTTCACTTCTTCGTTGATAGTCATCATCATAAAGTTTCTCTCCATCTGATCGATCCAGTGGGCTGGCCACAGAGGATCCGACGACTTACCAATGAATTCCCTCGGTTTCATCTTCAGAAAATGCTCAATCAGTCTGGAGTGATCAAGCTGATACTGTGCATAAGCTCCATACATGGGCGGTTGGTACTGATAATTACCTTGGTTGTACCCACCTTGCGGTGCTTCAGGGTTTTGTACTTGAGTTTGCACAACTGGTGTTTGCGGTGCTTGGGGTACCGTGTTGTTCATAGCAGATGCTTGGGGTACAGTATGCTACCCCCAGGTACAGTACTAACTTACCCTGGAGGTATAGGTGTGGTGTTTGCAGCTGAGGAAGCAATTCCCATGGCAGCTTGCATGTTCGCTTGCATTTACTGCACTTGCTATACTTGTTGTGCTAAATTTATCACTGTAGTAGCCAAATATGTTGATGGTGCTAGCAAATTAGTTAGGTTGGCCTGGATGTGGACATCCTGAGGCATAACATTTTGATTTTCATTATCTCTTCCTTGCTCTTCTTGACCTTCATTGTCATTAACCTCCGTAGGTAGTGGAGGTGGGTTTGCATTATGTCTCCTTCTGCTTAGTCTACGCCAAGCCATTTAAATTCCTAGGTAAAATGGCATTGGTAGGCTACACATGTGAGATAAGGTAGAATGGAAATATTTTGTTAGTCCCCCAGTGGAAGGAGAGAGAAGAAACAAATTGTGAAGCAATAACTCCAACAGAATCAAAAACAGACAACAGTTAATCGTTCGGTCGATGTTGTACGGTCGCATGTAGCGTGACCATCGATTTCGACCAAACGAACCCTGGCAACTCACCGAGACCCTATGGTCGATCGTATGGTCGATTGGTATGGTCGGTTGTTTTGGTCAAATTGTGTGACCGTAAGATTCAAAAATCAGGTTTTAAACCTGTTTTTCCAGATTTCCCTTCATTTCTCATTCTTTCTCCTACGGTCTCAACTCAGCTCGCCACCACTGGGTTGCTACAATATCAACCGTACAAACTTGGTGATTTCTCCATCGATCAACAATCTTCATTATGTTCCCCAAGGTATGTTCTTTATTCTTTCTTCCTTTTTAAGCTTTCATACCTAGGTGTTCGCCATATTTAAAGTTTTCTTCAAATTAACATCTATTTGATCGTAAAATTTTGATTTTTATTGGGGGTTCTTGTTATTGGCTACCCAACCGATGAAAGCCCTCAAGAAAATTTGAGTTTCATCGGTTGGTTTGATTAACATTGGAAATTCCCCATTTTTGACCTAGAAATTGAGGTTTTTCCCAATTTCAGGATTTTGGCAAATTCAATCTACTTAGTTGAAATTTCCAATTAAATGAGCCTTGCAGGATGGTTTGTGACCTATGTAAGTCCTCCTGCCTAAGTGTTTGGGTGAAAAGTGAGGCTTTCCCCATTTTACGTCGTTATGCTGCCCAAATTTCAAATTTCTTTAACTTATTTTTCTTATTCTCTTTTCTTGCAGTTATCATGGTTCGCACTAAGGTTCCTCGAGTTCATGACCAGCATCACTTCTGATCCATCGAAGCGGAGGTTCAATATCCATGGTTTCAGTGGAAGGGTGTAAGACCCGTATCAAACTAATCGGTCTTACCATCTTGTACCAGGTCTACCTATCTTGGTCGAGCCAAGTGGACCAAGTGCGTGAAGGAAATCACAAGGCCAGGTAAGAGTTTGACCCAAAAATAGTAAATATAAGGGTAGGGTCGCATGCCTAAACAGGTAGGGTCGACCCCACCTCAACAGAAGTCCAACCTATGATTTTCTAGTCGTAGGGTTGCATGACTAGAAAAATGTAGGGTCGACGGATCCTGCGACTCTACGTGCGACCCTACGATGACAAACAAAAATCGTAAATTAGGAAACTTTCCTAATTTCAAGGGGTTCTTTCCTAAACTCAATGAGACTTATTTTGGAGGGTTTTTCTCTATAAATAGGACGTCCCTTAGCCTCTTTCACTCCTTTTAGAACCCTAATTGAAAGTGAGAGAAAGATAAGAAGAAGGAAAAGAAGAAGAGAAGGAAAATTGAAGAAAAGACTAAGGAAGAAGAGGAATTTCATAGGAACCTTTGAATCTCAGCCAACTTCAGGTATGAGTCTAATTCCCTTCATAAATTAAGAGCCTAGAATGAAATATGAAGAAGTTAGGATTAGGAGAAACCTAAATCATCTATCCATGGAAGAGTTTCAAAGGAATCCATGGAAGTAATCATCATAGGCAATGGAAAGTATGTAAAAATCATAGTTATGAGCCATAGAACAATCTTAGAATGGACCTACGAGACCACAAGATCGATCACATGCCCTCGGGAAGTCTCAGGGAGGGTGTGGTCGCACGTAGGGTCGGTTGATAAACTACCCCACGTCCGACCCTACACCCTAGGGTTGATTGGTAACCGACCCTAGGTGCTACCCTACCTGCGACCCTATGATTTTAGCTAGTCTAAATTTGTTGGAATTAATTTTAATTAAAATCTATCGACTTGTTAGGCCTTTCTAGTTATTTAAAGGTGATTCATAAAGCTTGAACGAGGATCTACACTCAATCAAAGGTGAGGGAACGAGACCTAAACTAATTGGCTAATAATAAAATGTTTTCGTTTATTGAGTCCAATACCATGTATGATTTTATGATTGTATGATTGTAATATACATATCACATGCCATCTGCTATTCCTGTTATTACTGTTCATGCATATTTGTTTCAGTTTATTTATAACATGATGATGATTATGATGCTAGGAATAGGCATGTTAATGTATGTGTGTGGTTAGTGTGTTTGATGCGAGTGGAGCATCAGGGGGATGACGTGACACTGTGGTTCATCTTGGTCACCAGACTCTAGCTCTATTTCTACTCAAGTCTTGTCCACTAGCATCGTCGTATCGCTATTACCTTAGCAGAACTATTACGTCGTAGGGTATCAGGGCAGGTGGTCTCGGACCGTGTCGTCTCTGACTCTGTCGGGGGGCCTTAGCTCTATCTCTATGGCCGTATTGAGGGATGCTGGGGTGAGGCCTTGGATACATTGTTTGACATTAGGATTGGTTAGTTGCGAGCCCAGTTTACAAGCCCTCGCCAACAGGGGCTTACGTGTTGGTATGGGTAGAGCATCAAAGGAAGTGTGATGTGGTGCGGTCCTAAGCACTTTAGCTCTATCTCTATTCCATGGTGGGTGCATGTGAGGGCGGCAATGGTGTTTGATCCGTTGGGCAGTTCCACACATTCGTGTATAGAGGTGCAACGGCCACCTATCCTTCTTATAGCACATTGCAAACTTATGAACAAGACCAAAGATATGAATTGTATGCATGCATATGTCTGTTGCATTGTTTTGTTTGCTCACTGAGCCGTGATGTGTGCTCACCCTTTTGACGTCGAATGCTTTTAGTTGATGATGCAGGTACCACGGTTAAAGACTACATGAATGCTCCTATGTATGGACATGCGGCGGCGATGGACGCTGAAGTTATGGTGGAGTCGCATGATTCGTCATGCGAGTGCAACTCTTGCGTTTTCGATTAGATTTTCATTATTAAGGAAATGCAATTTAAATATTTGATTAAATATTTAATTTTATGTCTTAGTCAATGGAGAATAATTGGATAATTTTTTATTTTATAATTGTTAGACTCTTAGTTCATTAGTATAAAGACTTCGCTATTGTGTATTTACTCTGATTATTGTTGTGGATGTGTATGGTTGAAACAAAAGGACACAATCTATTCGAGATCCTGATTGAACCGTTGGTTAATTAACGGTTCATCACGCAATTCTGAATAGTACGGAATTGGGGTGTGACAACTTAGTATCAGAGCTCCCAGACCCTGTCTATTAAACCAGTATATTTCTATAAAGTTCGTGAACTGAGTTAGGATAAAATTTAAAAGCTTTAATAAGAACACACTGTAAGCACCTGTGTTATTTGAGACAAAATTAAGAAAGAGAATAATGCACATATAAAGGAGAAACATGTTTCATATACATCAAATCAGAGCACGTTTATACATATCCAAAGCAGAGTACAGTCCACAACCTGGACAGTTACTCTGTAGTACAAAAGAAAAAGATAAAAGAAAATATACATCATGGAGCTGGAGGTGATGGAGGAGGAGGTGCCTCGCGATCTCTGCCGTAGTCCTCAGCATATACTCTAGTCAACCGGGCTACCTGAGACTGGGTCGTCTGGAGACTAGCTGTCAACTCGGCCATCTGCTGATCAGACGCACGCTGAGCATCTAGAACCTCGCCCACTCTCTTATCTATCGTGCATTGAGCATCTAGAATCTCACCCGCTCTCCTATCTATCGTGCACTGAGCATCTAGAAGCTCTCCCACTCTCAAGTCCATCACGCACTGAGCCTTTCTGCTCTCACGCAGTAATCCCATCATATCATCAGATGGTGGGCGTGAAGGACCAGCCATGCGAGAAGGAGTCTAAGATGGACCAGCTCCAGTAGAATGTAGAGGTGATGGAGGAGGTATGGAGTCTACATCCATGTACATACGATCCTCATCCTCAGCATCACCCCCTTGAACCCCTGCTCCGGCTACTGCTACTGCTGCCGCCTCAACGTCTGCTACCTCTACCCGAGTACGAGGACGCACCATAGCGTTCCTCTCATCATCACTGACCTGAGCATCCCGCATACCCATCCTACAGATGGCCTCCCAGTCCAGCACCGATGAGAAGGTCTTCTCCTGAATCCTCTCATCCACTAAATCAACACCTAGGCGGGTGAGCAGAGTAGTGATCAGACGTCCATAAGGCAGGTTGCCTATCTGACCAGGTAGCATAGCATGGATCATCGTCCTCAGGATAATGTAAGGTAGGCAGACGGGCTGCCTAGTGCAAATGCAGTAGAGGACATACTGAGTCAACTGGGAGATCCTCTCATAGTGTCCACTCTAGGGTATCAGGTTGTGCTGGATGATCTTGCAGTACACCCAAGGCTCTGGACGTAGATTGATCGCTTTCATCTCCCAGCGATCGTCTCTAATGAGCTGACTATCAATCTCAGCACGCATCTCCAAAGAAAGGAAGTGGGGCTCCCTGGGAGCACAGTACACCAAAGGGCCGTCATTTGATATGCCCAAAAGATCAGCCAACTGCTGGCAGTCAAAGGAAACCTCTACCCCTTTGACATAGCTTGTGATCCTGAGCTCCCTACCCCTCTCTGTGTCATTGCGATCCCCCACTACCTGGAGATTGCAATAGAACTGTCTCACCAAATCCGGACAGGTACAAGCGTCATAGGTAATCAAAGGGAGCCAGCCCATGTCACCAAGTGCCCCCTCCACGTTGAACAAGGCTAGACTAGCCAAGTCCACACAGCGACCCCCCACTACCTTCTTATGCTCATAGCGAGCATAATGAGCTTCGGCCTCGTTGGAGCGGAAACGAACTGGGTCATGAGTTCTAGTCACCTTGGTACGAGCCATATTATCTACCAAAACAAAGAAAAACAGATAATAGATCAGTAAAGGTGAAAAATCCAAAAAATTCGACATTATAACTGTATAAATTGGTCAAAAGCCTCACTTTTCACCCAAACACTTGGGCAGGAGGACTCACATAGGTTCTAAACCATCCTGCAAGGCTCATACAGTGGGAAATTTAATTTAGAAAGATCGAATTTGAAGAAATTCCAATAAATTCAAAAAATCTCAAAAATTAGGTCAAAAATGGAAAATTTCAAGTTCCTCGATAACCAACCGATGAAACTCGAATATTTTTGAGGGCTTTCATCCATTGGGTGACCAATAGCAAAAGCCTCCAATTTTAGAAAAAGTTTAATTTGAAAAAAAACGATGTAAATGGGCAAAAACCTAGTTTAGAAAACTAAAAAAAAATGTGAAACAGTAGAGAGCGTACTTAAAGAGAAGGAGTGGTAGTTGCGAATGGAAGATATGATCACCAAACACTAGGGGTCGATACTGTAGCAACTCAAGAAACCGAATTGAGTTGGAAGGAAGGAGAAAGAATGGGAAATGAATCCAAAATCGGGTTTAAAAACCTGATTCTGGATCATAGGGTCGCAGAATTCGTCCAAAACATGCGACCCTACGTCAGACCCTACCATCGACCCTAGCCTCTCGGTGATCTGACAGAGAATTAGGGGTCGGACCTAGGGTCGAACAATTACCGACCCTACCATCGACCCTAGCCTCTCAGTGATCTGACAGAGAACTAGGGGTCGGACCTAGGGTCGGACATATACCGACCCTACCATCGACCCTAGGCTCTCGGTAGGCTGATAGTGTTTCTCAGGGTCGCATACCCTAGGATCACATAAGGACCGACCCTACCATCGACCCTACGATGGAAAATGCAGTATTTTGTCAGAATGATCTGAAAATTTTGAAAATTATATTGATTAGTTGGATTTTTGACTTAAGAACAACTTATATTGATTGCCTCACATGTGCTATGATTGTTTACAGACACTACCATCACCAGAGCAGGAAATGGCTGGGCGAAGGGTGACCAGACGAGGCCGTAACCCAATTCCACCACCACCACCTGTGGAGGAAGACAGCCATGTAAACCATGAAGCACAGGAGAATCTGAATACGGCAGCGCCAGTGACTAATGGCCAGGCAAATCCTACAAACTTGTCAGCCCCACCTACGGATTTGGCTACAGCCGTAATGAACTTGGCACAACAGCTGCAGCAAATACAACATGTGCAAGTCAATATGCAAGCTGCAATAGGGATGGCTTTTCCAGCTGCCCACACGACACCTATGCCAGCAGAGCAGGCTAGCACAGTACCAGGGGGAAGCAACACGGTACCCCACGCACCTCAAACACCAGTCATGCCGGCTCAAGTACAGAATCCTGAGGTAGCTCAAGGAAGTTACCAGTATCAACCACCTATGTATGGGGCCTATGCTCCGTATCACCTGGACCACTCCCGACTGATCGAGCATTTTCTGAAGATGAAGCCCAAAGAATACAATGGTAAGCCAGCAGATCCTTTATGGCCAGCACACTAAATTGATGAAATGGAAAGAAATTTTACGATGATGACAGTGAATGAGGTAGATAAAGTGCTGTGTGCAACCTTCATGCTGAAAGGCGATGCACACCACTGGTGTAAGTCCACACGGACTTATCTGTTAACAAAGCACACCCAATTAACCTGGGATATATATAAAGAGGCATTCTTTGAGAAGTACTTCCCCAGAAGTTTCAGAGATTCTATGGAGAGAGAGTTCCTGAGTTTATATCAGGGGTAAATGACCGTGGATGCATACCAACAGCGTTATGAGGAGCTGTTTTTCTTTGCACCCGCAAGCATGCAAGAGGAAAATACTAAGACCCGAAGGCTCATCATGGGACTCAGGGGAAGCATCCGTGAGCATGTTCTGGGCTTGGAAAAGAAAGTTTACAACGAAGCAGTACAAATTGCTCGAGTAATAGAGTCGAGCCAGAAAGAGAGCTATTTCGCTCAGAATAGAGGTATCAAGAGGCCAAATGGGAATTCTTATAACGGAGGAAATACAAGGACATTCAAACCCTTCCGTACTCAAGGCTTCAATGCTACAACCAAGACCACTCCAGCAGCTCAACCGCAACAAAAGCAAAATAATGAAGGAGTAAAATGCTTTAATTGCAACCAAATAGGACATTATTCAAGGGAGTGTCCTAAACCCAGGAAGCAGCTACAGGAAGGAAAGGTTTATGCTGTTACATCTGAGGATGTTGCCGCATCGCCTGATGTGGTCACAGGTATGACCTGAACATTTCATTTTGTGTAACATTGTGTGATCATGTAGACTAAAACTAAAACAAATCACAGGTATTGTACCTATTAATGGCATACCCGCTAGAGTACTCTTTGAGTCTGGAGCTACTCATTCTTTTATATCTATGTCATTTGGAAAGAAGCTGAACCTACCCCTCAGATCATTAGACTACAAACTGCTTGTACGATCCCCGATGGGATTAGAAGTGGAATTAGAAAAAGGTTATGGAGCATGTCCAGTTCTTATTGACGAGAAGACTTTAGATGCAACCTTGATTCAACTTGAGATGACAAACTTTGACGTCATCTTGGGAATGGACTGGTTAGCTTGGCATTCTACAAACCTATTATGTGCAGAAAAGAAGCTGACATTTAAAGACAAAGAAGGAGCAGAGTTTAGTTTTACGGGAACCAAACTTCCCCGTAAACGAAAACTCATCCTCTCTGCATTAAAGGCTAGGAAATGCCTCGAGAAAGGAGGAGTTGGGTATCTAGTATCAGTGGTCGACCTCACCAAGGAAGCACCACGAATGGAGGATATTGATGTGGTGCGTGACTTTCTAGATGTATTTCCTGAAGAACTACCAGGACTACCACCCGACCGAGCTACAGAGTTTGTTATAGATCTGATACCCGGAGCCGCACCAGTATCTAAAGCACCCTATCGAATGGCTCCTACTGAACTGAAGGAATTAAGGTACAGTTACAAGAATTATTGGACAAGGGTTACATCAGACCCAACATATCACCATGGGGAGCACCAGTATTATTCGTAAAGAAGAAGGACGGTAGATTCGACTGTGTATAGACTACCAGGAACTGAATAAGCTGACAATCAAGAATTGGTACCCATTTCCTCGGATCGATGACTTGTTCGATCAGTTGCAAGGTGCCAAGGTGTTCTCTAAGATCGATCTTCGGTCAGGATACCATCAGTTGAAGATTAAGGACGGTGATATTCCAAAGACAGCATTTAGAACAAGATATGGACATTATGAATTTTTAGTAATGTCTTTTGGATTGACTAACACACCCGCAACCTTTATGGAACTCATGAATCGAGTATTCCATGATATGTTGGATACATCAGTCATTGTGTTTATTGATGATATAGTGGTCTACTCTAAGGACAAGGAAACTCATGTCATGAATCTAAGAGCCGCTCTGCAGCGATTAAGGAAAGAGAAGCTTTACGTCAAATTTACAAAGTGTGAGTTTTGGTTAAATGAGGTCGCTTTCTTAGGCCAATTTGTATCCACTGAAGGAATTAAAGTGGATCCTAGCAAGATTGAAGCCATTGTGAACTGGGAAGCACCAAAGAGTGTTGCAGAAATTAGAAGTTTCCTAGGTCTAGCTGGGTATTATTGACGATTCATGGAAGACTATTCCTGAATTATCGTACCTCTCACCAGTTGACTAAGAAAGGAGAAAAGTTTCTTTGGACTGATAAATGTGAGAAAAGTTTTCAAACATTGAAGGCTAGATTGATATCTACCCCAATCTTGACTATTCCTATTCCAGGACAGCCATTTACCTTGTATACAGATGTGTCGGGCTTGGGTTTAGGATGTGTACTTATGCAAGGAGAACAATTAATTGCATATTCCTCAAGACAACTGAAGACACATGAGAAGAACTATCCCACTCATGACTTGGAATTAGTGGCAGTAGTACATGCTGTCAAGATATGGAGACATTACTTGTTCGGAGAGAAATTTCAGATTAAATCAGATCATAAGAGTCTCACTTATCTTTTTAATCAAAAGGAGTTGAACATGAGACAAAGAAGATGGCTGGAATTATTGAAGGATTATGATTGTGATATCCAGTATCATCCAGGAAAGGTTAATGTAGTTGCTGATGCGCTAAGCAGAAAAACAATGATAAAATCTCAAGGAGAGGTTAACACAACTGCAGCAATGTGTACTATAGGAAAAGTGTTCAATCATAGTAATAAGTAGTTCGTAATAGATGCACCGGGTGAATCAACCAACCAAGGGTTTATTCATCAGTTTTCAAATATGTTCGCAACGTTGAAGATTGTACCTGATATAATTAATGAAGTGAAAGCAGCTATTAGATCAGATCATTATCTGAGAACGGTACAAGAAGACATCGAAAAAGGTAGGACTATTCCTGAGTTCACCTTAGATGATGAAAAGGTACTGAAGTACAAAGGAAAAGTATGTATTCCTGAAATAGAAAATGTGTACATTAGACACCGACTAATGAAGGAAGCTCAAACCACCGCCTATACGGTACATCCTAGAAGTACAAAGATGTATCATGATTTGAAGAAATTATATTGGTGGAGAAGAATGAAAGCAGATGTAGCTAAATTCGTGTCTCAATGCCTAAATTGTTAGAGGGTGAAGGCTGAACGACAAAGACCTGTACGACTGTTGCAGCCGCTGCCAGAACCAACATGGAAATGAGACTGCATCACTATGGACTTCGTCACCGGGTTACCATTGACTCCTCGAGTAGTTGACGCGGTCTGGGTGATTGTAGATCGTTTGACTAAGACAGCTCGCTTTATAGCAATACGACCACAGTATACCCTGGAGAGGTTAGCCAAGCTATATGTGGATAACATTGTCAGATTACATGGTATACCTGAAAGCATTGTGTCCGATAGAGACCTACGCTTTACTTCAAAGTTTTGGGAAGGATTGTAAAAAGCTATGGGTACAACGTTAAAGTTCAGTACTGCATTCCATCCTCAGACAGACGGACAGTCGGAGCGTACCATTCAGATTTTAGAAGATATGCTTCGAGCCTGTGTAATTGATTTTAAAGGATCATGAGATGAAAAACTACCATTAATCGAGTTCACCTATAACAACAGCTATCAGGCTACTATACAGATGTCACCTTATGAAGCATTGTATGGGAGGAAGTGTCGAACTCCTTTTTTCTAGAATGAAGTTGGTGAACGCAGCATCGTTGGACCAGAATTTGTTGAAGAGACCTGTCGAGTAGTTGATATTATCAAGGAAAGAGTTAGAACGGCTCAGAATCGTCAGAAACAGTACGCAGATACTCGACGTTGAGACCTTGAATTTATCATAGGTGATAAGGTATTCTTGAAAGTATCACCTATGCAGGGTTTAAAATGATTCGGACAGAAAGGGAAGCTAAGTCTGAGATATGTCGGGCCATATGAGATTCTAGCCAAACGTGGAAAAGTGGCTTATCAGTTAGCACTACCACCATCTATGTTAAGTGTGCATGATGTATTTCATATCTCCTTATTAAAGAAGTATGTCAGAGATCCAACGTACATTTTGACAGCAGATCCACCAGATTTAATTGATGATTTGACATTCGAAGTATCACCAACTGAGATCACAAGTCGAAAGGTTCAACGTCTACACAATCGTGACATATACTATGTTAAAGTCACCTGGAGAAGCCGAGATATAGAAGAGATCACATGGGAAGAAGAGAATGCTATGCGGAAGTGATATCCTCACATTTTCGACTCAGAAGGTATGTATAAATTTTGAGGACAAAATTTTTAACAAGAAGGGGGGAGTTGTAAGACCCGTATCAAACTAACCGGTCTTACCATCTTGTACCAGGTCTACCTATCATGGTCGAGCCAAGTAGACCAAGTGCGTGAAGGAAATCACAAGACCAGGTATGAGTTTGACCCAAAAACAGTAAATATGAGGGTAGGGTCGCATGCCTAAACAGGTAGGGTCGACCCCACCTCAACAGAAGTCCAACCTATGATTTTCTAGTCATAGGGTCGCATGACTAGAAAAACGTAGGGTCGACGGATCCTGTAACCCTACGTGCGACCCTACGATGACAGACAGAAACCGTAAATTAGGAAATTTTCCTAATTTCAAGGGATTCTTTCCTAAACTCGATGGGACTTATTTTGGAGGGTTTTCCTCTATAAATAGGAGGTCCCTTAGCCTCTTTCACTCATTTTAGAACCCTAATTGAAAGTGTGAGAAAGAGAAGGAGAAGGAAAAGAAGAAGAGAAGGAAAAGAAGAAGAAAAGACTAAGAAAGAAGAGGAATTTCAGAGGAACCTTTGAATCTCAGCCAACTTCAAGTATGAGTCTAATTCACTTCATAAATTAAGAGCCTAGAATGAAATATGAAGAAGTTAGGATTAGGAGAAACCCAAATCATCTATCAATGGGTGAGTTTCAAAGGAATCCATGGAAGTAATCATCATAGGCAATGGAAAGTGTGTAAAAATCATAGTTATGAGCCATAGAACAATCTTAGAATAGACCTACGAGACCACAGGATCGATCACATGCCCTCGGAAAGTCCCAGGGAGGGTGTGGTCGCACGTAGGGTCGATTGATAACCTACCCCACGTCCGACCCTACACCCTAGGGTCGATTGGTAACCGACCCTATGTGCTACCCTACCTGCGACCCTATGATTTTAGCTAGTCTAAATTTGTTGGAATTAATTCTAATTAAAATCTATCGACTTGTTAGGCCTTTCTAGTGATTTAAAGGTGATTCATAAATCTTGAACGAGGATCTACACTCAATCAAAAGTGAGGGAACGAGACCTAAACTAATTGGCTAATAATAAACTGTTTTCGTTTATTGAGTCCAATACCATGTATGATTTTATGATTGTATGATTGTAATGTGTATATCATATGTCATCTGCTATTTCTGTTATTACTGTTCATGCATATTTAGTTCAGTTTATTTATAACATGATGATGATTATGATGCTAGGAATAGGCATGTGAATGTATGTGTGTGGTTAGTGTGCTTGATGCGAATGAAGCATCAGGGGGAGGACGTGATACTGTGGTTCATCTTGGTCACCAGACTCTAGCTCTATCTCTACTCAAGTCTTGTCCACTAGCATCGTCGTATCATCATTACCTTAGCAGAACTATTATGTCGTAGGGTATCAGGGGAGGTGGTCTCGGACCGTGTAGTCTCTGACTCTGGCGGGGGGCCTTAGCTCTATCTCTATGGACGTATTGAGGGATGCTGAGGTGAGGCCTTGGATACACTGTTTGACATTAGGATTGGTTAGTTGCGAGCCTAGTTTGCAAGCCCTCGCCAACAGGGGCTTACCTGTTGGTATGGGTAGAGCATCAGGGGATGTGTGATGCGGTGCGGTCCTAAGCACTTTACCTCTATCTCTATTCCATGGTGGATGCATGTGGGGGCGGCAATGGTGTTTGATCTGTTGGGTGGTTCCACACATTCGTGTATAGAGGTGCGGCGGCCACCTATCCTTTCTATAGCACATTGCAAACTTATGAACCAGATCAAAGATATGAATTGTATGCATGCATATGTCTGTTGCATTGTTTTGTTTGCTCACTGAGCTGTGATGTGTGCTCACCCTTTCGACGTCGAATGTTTTTAGTTGATGATACAGGTACCACGGTTGAGGACTACATGAATGCTCATATGTATGGACATGCGGCGGCGATGGACGCTGAAGTTATGGTGAAGTCGCATGATTCGTCATGCGAGTGCAACTCTTGCGTCTTCGATTAGATTTTCATTATTAAGGAAATGTAATTTAAATATTTTATTATATATTTAATTTTATGTCTTAGTCAATGGAGAATAATTGGATAATTTATTATTTTATAATTGTTAGACTTTTAGTTCATTAGTATAAAGACTTCCGCTATTGTGTATTTACTCTGATTATTGTTGTGGATGTGTATGGTTTAAGCAAACAGACACAGCCTATTCGAGATCCTGGTTGAACCATTGATTAATTAGCGGTTCATCACACCATTCTGAATAGTACGGAATTAGGGTGTGACAAAGGGGGTCGATGTGTTAACCTAGCCCATTTAGCCATATTTGATGTGGAGAGGGCATTTGGTGATATAGGTTGGTTACCCATAATCTTGTACGAGGCTTGCACCTTCCCAGACCTGGTAAAGCAGTTCCATTACCACTTACAGGTCAAGGGTGATCTAGAGGATATGGACAGGGGTAGAGAGCTTCAGATCACCAGTTGGGTGAAAGGGGTTCCTATCACTTTTAACTGCCAAGAGTTGGCTGATCTCCTGGGCATTTTCAATGATGGGCCATTGGTTTACTGCTCACCGAAGGAACCTTAGTTTCTATCTACTTTTATGTGCACAAAGATATGCAATCAGATTCTTTGTGATGACCGTTGGGAGATGAAGGTTGTCAACTTGCGTCCTGAGCCACGGGTATATTGTAAGATCATTCAGCATGATCTGATTCCTCAGGGTGGACACTACGACATGGTCTCCCAGTTGACTCAGTACTTATTGTATTGTATATGCACCAGGCAGCCTGTCTATCTACCATACATTATTATTTGGACTATGCACATGGCTACTTTGTCTGATTCGCAAGGTAACCTACCCTATGGACCGTTGATCTCCACTCTATTGACTCACCTCCAGGTGAATTTGGAGGATGAGAGGATCTATGAAGACACCTTCTCTGCTGATCTGGATTGGGATGCCATCTACAGGATGGGGATGAGAGAGGTACAGATCAGTGATGGTGAGAGAAATGCCATGAGATGTCCTCTCACTTGGGTGGCGGCAGCAGCAGAGGCAGATAAGAGTGATGATGAGGAGGATGATGATCGGATGTACATGGATTTAGATACCATACCTCCTCTATTGCCACAGAATTCTACTAGAGCCTGCCCTTCTCAGACTTCTCACTCTACTGGTCCTTCGAGCCCACCATCAAATGACATGATGGCATTACTACATGAGATTCGGGATGCCCAGCATGCTATGGATCAGAGGGTAAGAGAGATCCTAGATGCTCAGTGCTCCATAGACCAGCGGGTAGCAGATCTGGAAGCTAGTCTCCGAGGGACCCAGACTCAGGTAACCTGGCTCACAAAAGTATATGCTGAAGACTATGATTGAGACCGTGAGGCACCTCCTCCACCTACACCCCCAGCTTCTTGATTGCTCCTCTTATTTTTCTTGTTTATTCTAGAGAGTAACTGTCCGGATTGTGGACCGTACTCTAGTTTAGGTATAGATTGTTCTTGTTCCCATATATATATATATATATATGCATTATTCTCTTTCTTAGTTTATGTCTCAACCAACAAGATGCTTATGTTGTGTTTGTATTACAATTTTTATTTTTTTAATTCAGTTCATGATTCGCATTGAAGTAATTAGGTCGATGGGTAAAACCTGAGAGAGCTCTGATACCAAATTATCACATCCCAATTTTGGACTGACCAGAATAGTGTGATGAACCGTCAGTAAACCAACGGTTCAACTAGGATCTCGTTTAGAAAGTACCCACTGTATCAAATCACACACACATTCCACGTTAATAATCAGAGATAATAAATAAATAAGCGAAAGTTTTTATAATTAATGAACTGAGTATCTAATAGTGATAAATAAATATTTAATCTAGTTATCTCCAAGCAACTCAAGACATAAAATAAAATACATGTCCGTTAACCAAAATATAACTAAACTAATCAAAGACGCATTGATTGCACTGGCATGAAGGATCATGCGTATCTTCAACAGCTTCTATGTCCATAACCGCCATATGTCCATACGACGGCGCATTCACGTACTTTTCTACAGTAGGACCTGCATCATTAACTAACGATATTCGATGTCGAAAGGGTGAGCACACATCACGGCTCAGTGAGCAAAACAAAACAATACAACAAACATATGCATGCATTCAATTCAATATCTTTGGTCTGGTTTTTAAGTTTGCAATGTGCTATAGAAACGTTTGGCGGCCACCGCACCTCTATACACGGGTGTGTAAGCTCACCCAATGGATCAAACATCATTGTCGTCCACATCCACCCTACCATGAAACAGAGATAGAGCTAAAGTGTCTGGATCACACACCGCCAACACTTCCCCTGATGTCCTACCCATACCAACACGTAAGCCCCAATTGGCGAGGGCTTACAAACTGGGCTCACAATTAAACAATCCTAATGCCATCCATTGTATCCAAGCCCTCACCCTAGTATCCCTCAATATGTCCATAGAGATAGAGCTAAGGCCCCCCGACAGAGTCAAAAACCACACGTATCACACCCCAATTCTGGTCTAACCAGAATAGTGTGATGAACCACCAATAAACCAATGGTTTAACCAGGATCTCGTGTCATACCCCAATTCCGACTGAACCAAAAGTGTGAGTGAATCGTCACTGAACCAACGGTTCACACCAGGATCTCAATAAGACCGTGTCCACTCATACAAATCATTGCACATAACCATAATCAGAATATAATAAATACAGTGGAAGTCTTAAATTAAATAAACTAAGTAATCTATTGATAAATTTAAATAAAATATTCAATTATTCAAATACCCAAAACTTAAGTAAATATCTTTACATCAAATGTATTCCAACAGAAAATAACCAAAACAAATTAAATCAAATCCTAGAGGTACACGCAGAAAGGGCACTCGCATGAAGCGTCATGCTCGTCCTCTCCTGCTTACACGTCCAAAGCAGCCACGCCTCCGTATACTGGAGCGTTCACATAATCCTCCACTAAATAACCTGCATCAACATCTAAAAATAGTGTATACACAATTGTGAGCTCACAACTTAGCTCAGTAAGACAATCAGACAATGCAACAAACATATGCATGAGTAACATTCACATCATGGTTTGGTTTTAAGTTTACAATGTGCTATAGAAAGGATTGACAGTCACCGTACCTCTATACACGAGTGTGTGAAGCCACCCAATGCATCAAACACCACTGTCGTCTCACATGCACCCTACCATGGAATAGAGATAGAGCTAAGGCGTTCAGATCAAACACTGCCAACACCTCCCCTGATACTTTACCCATACCAACACGTAAGCTCCTATTGGCGAGGGCTTGTAAACTGGGCTCGCAACTAACCAATCCTATATGTCATCACAGTAGGCTCTATCCCAGCACAGCTCCCTACGGCATAGAGATAGAGCTAGAGTCTAGTGGCCAGGCCGAGACCACAGTGCCACTTCCTCCCCCTGATACCCTACCTGCACCAAGCATACTAAGACAGAACGATACGAAAGGTGCTAGTGTGAGGAATGATCCCAGACCTTCAGTCCTTCCCATTTCACACACCAACGAAAACAATCACATGCCTAACAGTCACATCCTAGCATAGCGAGTATGCATGAACAATAATAATAACTAAAAGTAAAAGATGACATGCGAGTATGCACAAACATCATACCATAGAATCATGGTCATTAACAACGATTTATTGTTTATTAAATTATTAGGGTTTAGGTCTGATTCCCTTACCTGAAGCTTGTTTGCTAGCTTGCTCCGTGTCGTAGAATCCAAACGTGCTATCACAAGGTCCTACACAATGTTAGGTTTAATTAGAATAGTTTTTTCTTAGGTTTACGTTGGTCGGAAAACCAACTGGGTCAAAAATACTCCTCACAGAGCATACCGGTCGCAATACCGGTCAAGGCACTGTGGAGAAAGGTGCGACCAGTATGGTCGACCGGTCCCCACAGACCAGTCCCCGGGAGGTACCGGTCGCAATACCGGTCGCATATGGTGCGACCGGTATGGTCGACCAGTATGTCTCCGAAAGACCATACGCTTGGTTCTCGCCTTCTGTCGATCACCCTCTATTGATCCTAGGGTTTCTTCTACACATCCTAGGTCTGAGCATTGAGTTAGAGTTGTTTCCAACTCCATTCAAGTCCTAGTTTCAATGATCTTCAACCTAGAACTTGAATTTAGGGTTTACCGACTAGATTATGGTTTGACGACAAAACAGGGTTTAAATCAATACCTGCTTTGCATGGTATCGACCCAATCATAACTACCCATCCTAGAATACTTAATGTAGAGGAAGGTTTAAGCACTTACCGTTGACTTGCGGTAATGTGTTCTTCGTAGAACGACAATGGCGGCTCTTCCCTCTCCTTCCTAGCTTCTTCTCCTTCTTCAATCTCTTTCTCCTCTCTAGGGTTTGTGTGGATCAATGAAAGGGATTTTAGGAGGTTTAGAGGTCCTTATATAGGCTAGGATTAGGTTTAGGAAGCCTCCTAACATTAGGAAAGTCCTTCTATTTGAAATTTGGAAAGTGGGACCCCCAAAGATCATTTTCTGGATCCAAGTCTGCGCAGGCCATACCGGTCGACCATCGACCAGTACCAAGACCGGTACCATCGATCGATATCCAAATTTTTATACTTGAATTGGTCCGATTGGTCCGATTTCATACCTGGTTGTCATCCACTCATCCCGTCTGGTACAATGATGATTGGAAGACCAATTACGACATGAATTAAAGGTTTAGATCGGATTCATGGAGTGTGGGTCTTACAACTCCCCCACCCTTAAAAGAAATTTCGTCCCCGAAATTTGCATGTAGGTTTCACAACTCCCCCACCCTTAAAATAAATTTTGGCCTCAAAATTTGAACGTACCTTGGTCGTCAAAAAAGGTTAGGGTATTCCTTTCGCATCGCATTCTCTTCCTCCCAAGTAATTTCTTCTACATCTTGGCTTTACCAATGCACTTTTACATAATAGATATCCTTGCCTCGGAGATGTTGTACCTTTCGGCTTGTGAGCATCACAGGTACTACTTCAAATGTCAAGTCCTCTGTCAAGTCTGGTGGGTTTGCTGTCAAGATGTGCGATGGATCCCTGACATACTTCTTCAGTAAAGAAACATGGAACACATCATGAACGCTTAACATGGATGGTGGTAGAGCCAGTTGATATGCCACATTACCACGTCTGGTCAAAATCTCGTATGGTCCCATATACCTGGGGCATAGCTTCCCCTTCTTACCAAACCGTTTCAGACCTTGCACAGGTGATATCTTCAAGAACACCTTGTCACCCACTGCGAACTCCAGATCTCGACGTCGGTTATCTGCATAGTGCTTTTGTCGAACTTGAGCTGTCTTCACTCTTTCCTTAATTTGATCAATCACTCGACAAGTTTCTTCGACGAACTCCGGTCCTACAATCCTTCTCTCTCCTACCTCATTCCATAATAGAGGTGTACGATATTTCTTCCCATAGAATGCCTCATATGGAGCCATTTGGATCATAGCCTAGTAACTATTATTATAAGCAAACTCAATAAGTGATAGCTTTTCGTCACAAGCTCCTTTGAAATCTAGGGCACACGCTCGGAGCATATCTTCTAAGATTTGAATCATTCTTTCTGACTGCCCGTCAGTCTGAGGATGAAAAGTTGTGCTAAACTTCAACTTGGTTTCCACAGCTTTCTGTAGTCCTCCCCAGAACTTTGATGTAAAACGGGGATCTCTGTCAGATACTATACTTTCTGGGACGCCATGAAGTCTGACTATATTATCCACATATAGCTTGACCAGCTTCTCCATGGTATACTGAGGTCTGACCGCGATGATTCGACCTGTCTTAATAAGTCGATCGACTATAACCCATACTGCATCCACTGACCTAGGTGTCAAGGGTAGGCCAGTGATGAAATCCATTGTGATACAATCCCACTTCCATGCTGGCTCTGGTAGTGGTTGTAATAAATCTGTGGGTCTCTGCCTTTCAGCTTTAACTTACTGGAAATTCAGACATTGAAATAAGAACCAAGCTACATCTGCTTTCATACCCCTCCACCAATATAATCTTCTTAAATCATGGTACATCTTGGTGCATCCTGGATGTACTGAATATGGGATGTAATGAGCTTCTATCATAACTCGATCTCTGATATTTGAGTTCTCACTTTCAGGTATAAATAATCGTCCATGATACCTGAGTACTTTGTCTGAATCCAAGGTCAATTTAGGATTGCTTTTACCCTTCTCTAGATCTTCTTACACAGTCTTGAGGTGTGGATCCTGTAGGATTGCTACTTTGACCTCATCTATTAGATCCGATGAGATTTTTAAGGCTGCGAACATCAATGTAAACTTATGAATTAAGCCCTGTTCCACTAGATCTCCTGCAGTCTCTAATATAAACTCTTCATCATTCTCTATTGAGCTTGAGGCTGCAGCACTCAATGCAGCATTTGTACTAGGTCCTGCCTTAGGTTTCAATGCCCACTTTCTACTTAAGGCATCGGCCACAACATTTGCCTTAACCGGATGTTACTGGATGTCACAATCATAATCTTTTAATAATTATAGCCATCTCCTATGTCTCATATTCAGGTCCTTCTGAGTGAAAAGGTAAGTTAAGCTCTTGTAAATCCGATTTAATCTGAAACTTTTCACCGTAAAGGTAGTGTCTCCAAGTCTTGATTGTGTGAATAACCGCTGCTAATTTCAGATCATGCGTAGAATAGTTCTTCTCATGCTCTTTCAATTGTCTTGACACGTAAGCAATTACCTGTTCTCATTGCATCAACACACATCCATGACCTAACCCTGAGGCATCCATATATAAGGTGAACGGCAAGTCTGGTGCTGGAATGGTCAAAATAGGTGCAGAGACTAGTCTTGACTTCAAAGTCTGAAAGCACTTTTCACACTCATCCATCCATATGAACTTTTCCCCTTTCTTAGTTAGTCTGGTAAGTGGAACTGTAATTCTTGAGTAGTCTTCCACGAATCTTCTATAGTAACCAGCCAATCCAAGGAAACTTTGAATCTCTGCAACTGATTTCGGTGCATCCCATCTTACTATAGCTGCGATCTTGCTTGGATCTACCATGATACTGTCTGCAGATACTACATGACCCAAGAAGGCTACTTCTTTCAGCCAAAATTCATACTTTTTGAACTTTACGTAAAGCTTCTCTCTTCTCAGCCGTTGTAGGGCTGCTCTCAAATGTGTTGCATGAGTCTCCCTGTCTTGTGAGTAGACCAATATGTCGTCAATGAATACGATGACCGAAGTGTCCAACATGTCTTGAAACACTCGGTTCATCAGTTTCATGAACGACGTTGGAGCGTTAGTCAACCCGAATGACATTACAAGGAACTCATAATGTCCATACCTTGTCCTGAAAGCAGTCTTCGGAATATCCATTGCCTTGATCTTCAATTGGTGATACCCTGACCATCTTTAAACACAAGTTTTCTTTCAACACATAATAAGCTAGCTGAATGATGGCCTAGCCAATCCATTCCCAAGATGACATCAAAGTCTGCCATCTCGAGTTGAACCAGATTTGCTTCTAGGTTTCGGCCCTCAATACTAACTATACACGGCCCATAGTATTCATTCAACGCCACTTCTACTCCCAACGGAGAGAGAACTATCAAGCTTGGGGTTAAATACTTGACAGGTAACTCCATTCGCTTCCCAAAAGACATAAAAACAAAGAAATACGTGGCCCCAGAGTCAAAGAGTACTCTGGTGGGTACACTAGCTATATTTACAGTCCCTGAAATTTATTTATCCCTTAGTTCTACATACTCACACACAACAAAACAGTAAGCCAAATAGGAGGGATGGAATCATACCAGTAACCACATCAGGTGATGCGACTGCCTCCTCAGTGGTGACTGTGAATATCTTTCCTTACTATGGCAGTTGCTTCTTGGGTAGAGTACAGGTCTTTGCATAATGACCCAATTGCTGATGGTTGAAACATTTGACATTTGGGTTCTGTCCAGCAAACTATGACGGTGGTGGTGCAGTAGTGTTCCTTGCAGGCACCACAACAGACTGAGCCATGTATGGGCGGAATGGTCTTGTATTCCCTCCACCTGAAGTCTCGGTGGCGGGCCTCTTCAGTCCCCTGTTCTGAGCAAAGAAACTGTCTCTTTGGCTAGATTCAATTACCCTAGAAATCTGCACAGCCTCATTATATACTTCTTCTCCAAACCCAAGACGTGCTCTCGGATACTTCCTTGCAATCTCATGGTGAACCTACGGGTCTTGGTTTCTTCTTCTTGCATGCTTGTCGGAGCGAAAAAGAACAGCTCTTCATATCTCTGCTGGTAAGCATCAACAGTCGACTGGGATTGTTGCAGGTTCAGGAATTCCTTCTCCATTTGATCATGGAAGCTCTTCGGAAAGTACTTATCAAAGAAGGTTTCCTTGAATATTGCCCAATTGATCTGAGTGTGCTTTACCTCTAAGTATGTCCGGGTAGAATTCCACCAGGCATTTGCATCTTCCTTGAGCATGTGCGTAGCAAAAAGCACCTTCTCATCTTCTGTACAAGTCATCAAATGGAAGTTCTTCTTTAATTCAGCAACCCACTGTACAAGCCACAGTGGTTTCCCTGGTTTCCCTGTGAAAGTAGGGGGTTTCAGTTTCAAGAACCTTTCCACCGCTCACCTTAGGTCATTCTGTCCCTGTACATTCATTCCATACCATGGTGGTGGGTACGGATAGATTCCTTGATAGACAGATGACGATGGAAATTGGTGTGGTGGTTGTAGATTCTGTCCTTGGCCTATCAGCCCAGTGCTACCATCCATTGGCAGTGTGGTGTCATTTTTTCCAGACTCAGGTGTACCTTCCATGGGGATATGTCCTGGTGGCCTGAACATCTTCAGCATCTCATTCAGGAATACTTTCTGCTGAGCTTCTATCTGATAGACCAAGTTCGTTACAATTGTCTCCGAGTTAGTGTGAGGTGGGCCTGGCAAATTTGTTAGTGCTATGGGGATCTGCCCTTCTCCACCTTCTGAGTTCAGGTTTTGCTCATCAACAGTTCTTGTTTCCACATTATCCTCGTCTGGGCGCACCCTGGAGTGGTGACGCTTTCGTGAGCCTCTACGACCGTTTCCGCCTGCCATCTCAGATTAGTCTCTTTGGATCTGAGAAGAAGACATAACACATGAGGTACAATCGAATAATCATAATAGTGTTAGTCTTTAACAAATGCAAGGCAAAACATCGTAACGAAAACTTAAATTGGAAATTTTTAAAATTTTTCCCAAAATTTTCTGGCGTCATATAGTTTTCCTGTCGCAACATACCGGTCGCGGCACTGTATAAGGTAGTGCGATCGGTATGTCAGGCAAACAAACCCTCAGAGTTCCCGAGGGGTACCGGTCGATGTACCGGTAGCAACCCTGTGGGAAATGGAGCGACCGGTATAGTCGATCGATCAGAATTTTCTCCTGACCGAGAGGTACCAGTCGACTTTACCAGGGGTTATCGATCGACCGGTATGCCCAGATTACCTTTAAAAATCGGGAAAAGTGAGATTTTTCTCACTTTTCTTTTCTTCTTCCTCTCCGGTGGCGATTCCTCTCTGGCTTGCTGAGTTGCTACAGTCCGACCGGTGGTCTTAGAAGCTGTTTTCTTCCGATCAAGACCTAGAACATCGCCTCCAAGTAAGTTCCTTCCCTTCATTCATCCTTTTTACATCGTTTCTTCATGGTTTCATGCCCAAAAACTAGGTTTTCCTTAGTTTGGAAGATTCTAACCGTAGGAACTCTTTTTCTTCGGCTAAAAAAGGGTTTAGGGACCTCTATGAGCAAAAGCCCTAAACCAATTTGAGGTTCCACCAAATGGTTTTAAAAAAAATTGAATTTTTAGGTTTTTAACCTAGGTTTTTACAAAAATCAAAATTTTTTGAAAATTCCTAAATTTCTTGTTTGTTTGATGTATGATTGCTTTCCAGGTGGTCTTGGGTGATGACGTAAGTCCTCCTCCCCAGTTTTTGGGTGAGTTCGAGGCTTTTGCTTAAATTACTGTCGTTATGCTGTCGAAATTTTAAAATTTCTAACTAATTCTCATTATTTTGTCTTTGTTTGTAGCTTCAAATGTCTCAACACAGAGGTGAGGGTAAACGTTCATTCGGTCTTGGCATGAACCGTCCGCATCCTCTGGTTCCACAGCTTGATGGACGGTGGTTTCGTTCTGAGGCAGCGCAAGCCCGTTTTCCTTGGTTTGACGAGAAAAACATTGAGTCAGGGCAACGGGTGAACCTGGAGCAGCTGCAGCGGTTTGATGTTGAAGCAGCTTTTGGTAAACTTGGGTGGTTGTTTGTCATCACATACACTGTGACCACTCGTCCCAACCTAGTCAAACATTTCTATGCCAACTTGAAGATAAAGGGAAATGTCATTGACTTCAGCCGAAGCAGGGAACTCCGCCTCACCAGTCTCGTCAAGGGTGTCCCTATATCTTTCAACACACACCAGCTTGCCGATCTTCTGGGGATCCCAAATGATGGGGACTTGGTCTACTGCGCCCCTAAGATGAAGGGCTTTCTCACTCATGATCTGCGCTAGGAGATTTCGGAGCAGATACTTAACCCTGGACCACCTATGAAGGCTGCTAGCTTGAGACATGTGTCTCGTGTATACTGTCGCATCATCCAGCACAATATCGTGTTTCAAAGCGGCCATTACAGTGAGTTGTCTTAGCTCACACAGTACTTGACCTATTGCGTCTGCACTGGGGAGCGGGTCTGTCTCTCCTACATCATTATCGGGACCATGCGTCAGGCTACTTTGCCTGATCAGACCAGTAACCTTCCATATGGACGACTCATTACTACTCTTCTGCAGCGATTCCGGGTGGACATGAAAGGTGAGACTGCAGTTAAGGACACCAAGACCTCTGACATTGACTGGGATGCCATCATTCGGATGAAGATGGACAATCTGCCCATCAGTGATGAGGAGTTAGAGGCTCGTCCTCGTCCACTCAGGAGGGTAGCAGCCGCGGCAGTAGCAGTAGCAGTAGCCAATGCGGCTCATGCAGAAGAGGCAGTGGATGATGATGAGGGTGACGATGATCAGATGGAGGACGTTCCAGCACCAGCACCACAGCTCACGCATGCAGCGGGACCATCTCAGCCTCCTCCCGATACCGTGATGGGTATGTTCACGAAGATTCAAAATACCCAGAGGGAGATGAGCCGTGACCTAGGGCGCCTTACTCGCAGCCTCAGAGTCATACAGGAGCAGGTGCACTGGCTCAGGGTAGCCTATGAGCGTAACTATGACATCACAGATCTTATTCCTCCTATACCCCCATCCCCATGATAGACTTCATATTTTTATCTCTCTCTCAACATGGTTTATATAACAAGATAACTGTCCGGCTTGTGGACTGTACCCTGTAACACAATTAACTTTTGATACTCTTTAGATAATTTATGTTTATAAAATTTTCTTCTTATGGTAATTTTATGATCAATCTACTTGTTACTATGGTTTTTTCCCTAGAGCATGTCATTCATTAATTCCACATTTAGTATAGTATATTATTCTCTTTCGAATTTAGTCTCAGACATCAAACAAGTCCTTAAGGTGGGTTTTTATTAAAGCTTTTAATTCTTCCTATCTCAGTTCATCGACTTAGTTAAGTGCAAATATGGTCTGTTGGACAGAGCCTAAGAGCTCTGATACCAAGTTGTCACACTCCAATTCCGACTGAACCAGAAGTGTGAGTGAACAGTCACTGAACCAATGGTTCACACCAGGATCTCAATAAGACCGTGTCTATTCATACAAACCATTGCACATAACCACAATCAGAATATAATAAATATAGCGGAAGTCTTAAATTAAATGAACTGAGTAATCTATTGATAAATTTAAATAAAATATTCAATTATTCAAATACCCAAAACTTAAGTAAATATCATTACATCAAATGTATTCCAACAGAAAATAACCAAAACAAATTAAATCAAATCCTAGAGGTACACGCAGAAAGGGCACTCACATGAAGCGTCATGCTCGTCCTCTCCTACTTGCACGTCCAAAGCAGTCACGCCTCCGTACACTGGAGCGTTCACATAATCCTCCATCGAATAACCTGCATCAACATCTAAAAATAGTGTATACACAAGGGTGAGCTCACAACTTAGCTCAGTAAGACAATCAGACAATGCAACAAACATATGCATGAGTAACATTCACATCATGGTCTGGTTTTAAGTTTGCAATGTGCTATAGAAAGGATTGGCGGCCACTGCACCTTTATACACAAGTGTGTGAAGCCGCCCAATGGATCAAACACCACTGTCATCCCACATGCACCCTACCATGGAATAGAGATAGAACTAAGGCGTCTGGATCAAACACCGCCAACACCTCCCCTGATACTCTACCCATACCAACACGTAAGCCCCTATTGGCGAGGGCTTGTAAATTGGGCTCGCAACTAACCAATCCTATATGTCATCACAGTAGGCCCTATCCCAGTACAGCTCCCTATGGTATAGAGATAGAGCTAGAGTTTAGTGGCCAGGCCGGAGACCACAGTGTCACTTCCTCCCCCTGATACCCTACCCGCACCAAGCATGCTAAGACAGAACGATACGAAAGGTGCTAGTGTGAGGAATGATCCCAGACCTCTAGTCCTTCCCATTTCATACACCAACAAAAACAATCACATGCCTAACAGTCACATCCTAGCATAGCGAGTATACATGAACATTAATAATAACTGAAAGTAAAAGATGACATGCGAGTATGCACAAACATCATACCATAGAATCATGGTTATTAACAACGATTTACTGGCTATTAAATTATTAGGGTTTAGGTCCGACTCCCTTACCCGACGCTTGTTTGCTAGCTTGCTCCGCGTTGCAGAATTCAAATGTGCTGTCACAAGGTCCTACACAATATTAGGTTTAATTAGAATAGTTTTTCCTTAGGTTTACGTTGGTCGGAAAACCAATTGGGTCAAAAATACTCCTCACAGAGTATACCGGTCACAGTATCGATTGCGGCACTGTGGAGAAAGGTGCGATCGGTATGGTCTACCGGTCCCCACAGACCAGCCCCCGGGAGGTACCAGTCGCAGTACCAGTCACATATGGTGCGACCGGTATGGTCGACCGGTATGTCTCCGGAAGACTATACGCTTGGTTCTCACCTTCCGTCGGTCACCTTCCATTGATCATAGGGTTTTTCCTACACATCCTAGGTCTGAGCATTGAGTTAGAGTTGTTTCCAACTCCATTCAAGTCATAGTTTCGATGATCTTCAACCTAGAACTTGAATCTAAGGTTTACCAACTAGATTAGGGTTTGACGGCAACACAGGGTTTAGATCAATACCTGCTTTGCATGGTATTGATCCAATCATAACTAACCATTCTAGAATACTTAATGTAGAGGAAGGTTTAAGCACTTATCGTTGACTTACGGTAATGTGTTCTTCATCAAACGGCAATGGCGGCTCTTCCCTCTCCTTCCTAGCTTCTTCTCCTTCTTTAATATCTTTCTCCTCTCTAGGGTTTGTGAGGATCAATGAAAGGGATTTTAGGAGGTTTAGAGGTCCTTATATAGGCTAGGATTAGGTTTAGGAAGCCTCTTAACATTAGGAAAGTCCTTCGATTTGAAATTTAAAAAGTGGGACCCGCATCCTTTTTCGGATCCAAGTCTGTGCAGGCCATACCGGTCGACCATCGACCGGTACCAAGACCGGTACCATTGACCGGTATCCAAATTTTCATACTTGAATTGGTCTAATTGGTTCGATTTCATACCTGGTTGTCATCCGCTCGTCCCGTCTGGTCCAGTGATGATTGGAAGATCTGTTACGACATGAATTAAAGGTTTAGATCGGATTCATGGAGTGCGAGTCTTACATCTCGTATAAGTCGTACCCACCATATCAAACCACACACACATTCCATAGTAATATTCAAAGATAATAAACAATTAAGCGAAAGTCTTATAGATAATGAACTGAGTGTCTAACAATGATATAATAATTATTTAATCTAATTATTTTCCAAAAACTCAAGACATAAAGGTAAACAATCCGTTACATGTTTCAATAATCAAATATAGCTAAACTAATAAAAAATACACTAGTTGCACTCGCATGAAGGATCATGTGCATCTTTAACAGCTTCTACGTCCATGGTCGCAACGTGTCCATACATCGATGCATTCACATAATCTTCAACAGTAGGACCTGCATCATCAATTAAAATATTCGATGTCGAAAGGGTGAGCACACATCACAGCTCAGTGAGTAAAATAAAACAATGCAACAAACATATGCATGCATTCAATTCAATATCTTTAGTCTGGTTTTTAAATTTACAATATGCTATAAAAATATTTGGTGGCCACCCCACCTCTATACACAAGTGTGTGAATTCATCCAATGGATCAAACACCATTGCCGTCCCACATGCACCCACCATGGAATAGAGAGAGCTAAAGTGTCTGGATCACACACCGCCAACACTTTCCCTAATGCCCTACCCATACCAACACGTAAGCCCCTATTGGCGAGGGCTTACAAACTGGGCTCGCAACTAACCAATCCTAAATTTCATCCAGTGTATCCAAGGCCTCACCCCAGCATCCCTCAATACGTCCATAGAGATAGAACTAAGGCCCCCCGACAGAGTCAGAGACTACATGGTCCGAGACCTCCTCCCCTGATGCCCTACGATGTAATAGTTCTGCTAAGGTAATGACGATACGATGATGTCAGTGGGAAAGACTTGGATAAAGATAGAGCTAGAGTCTGGTGATCAGGTCAGAGACCACAATACCACGTCCTCCCCCTGATGCCCATTCACATCCAACATTCTAACCACACACACACAATCACATGCCTATTCCTATCATCATCAATCAACATGGTAGTAAATAGACAGAAGTAAATATGCATGAGTAGTAATAACAATAATATTGGATGACATGTGAGATGCACATTCCAAGCATACAAACATAGCATCATTCATGGCATTGGACACAATAAAGTAAACAGTTTGTTATTATCCAATTAGTTTAGGTTTTGTTCCCTCACCTGTTAGCAAAACTCGATCTCCTCCCAAGCCTTGTAATTCTCTTTGAATCGATTTAATAACTTAAAAGTTATATGAATTTAAGTTAAGGTTCATATGTAACATGTTACAGTAGTCAGAAATTGAAATAGAGCACTGATAGGTGTCTGATTGGTCCTATGGTCTTATACTGTGTCGACCTTACTGCCTACAGTCAATACCGTACGATGGAACCATATGCGACCGTACCTCCGACCATATGGTTTCTGAATTCTTTCCAAATGCCTATAGTCGATACTTTGATCATGCTAGTCATGCTATGGTCGACCATAGTTGCGACCTTGAGATTTCTGGTTACAAACTACATTCAATCCGAGTCCTTCTTGGGTCAACTCTTTGGCTCTTCAATTGGGTTTATCCTAATGATTATTCTAAGGCTAAGTTTATTAGTTTTACCAACTAATTACTCTAACCTATTCTCCATGATTTTCCATTGGAGGCTTGCTTAACAATTCCCATGGTTGCATTCTTACGTTGGGTTTGGTATCTTAATTTACATTAGAAACCTTTACTCCTAGTGTTCTATGGCTACAGAGACAAGGTTCATACCTTACTTGTTGCAGAGAGTCTGTGGAACTCTTCTCTCAGTCTCCTCCTTAATCTTCTCTTCTTCTCCTTCTTTTCCTTCTCTTTCCTTTTCTTTCTCTAGGGTTTATTAATGTTCTAAAAGAATGAAAAAGGCTGAGAAACATCCTTTATATAGAGAAAAATTCTCCATATAGAGTTCTCCAACATTAGAATAGAAATCCTCCTCAAATGAGGAAAGTTTCCATCTCGGAGTCTGATCTGGGGTCTCACGATTGATAGCCTACGGTCACAGAATCCATCGACCATAGGGTCAAAAACATCGATCGTAGGGTCCTGGATCAGTGACCTTTGTTTCTTACCTTATGGTCAACCATACCTACCCAGGTATTCGACCATATGCATACTTTTGAGCATTTTTAACTCGATTCATACTTGGTTTTGTGATCCATCTTCACATGGTCGGTCTACTTGGTCCAGCAATGATGGGAAGACCTAGCACGACACGGTTAGACCAAGTTAGTAGAGTGTGGGTTTTACAACATGGTCCGAGACCACCTCCCCTGATGCCCTACGACGTAATAGTTCTGCTAAGATAATGGCGATACGACAATGTTAGTGGACAAGACTTGAGTAGAGATAGAGCTAGAGTCTGGTGACCAAGATGAACCATGATGTCACGTCCTCCCCCTGATGCTCCACTCTCACCAAGCACACTAACCACACACACACAATCACATGTCTATTCCTAGCATCATCATCATCATGTTATAAATAGACAGAAAATAAATATGCATGAGCAGTAATAATAGAAATATTAGATGACATGTAAGATGCACATTACAAGCATACAAACATAGAATCAAGCATTTCATTGGACAAATAAAGTAAAACAGTTTGTTATTATCCAATTAGTTTATGTCTTGTTCCCTCACCTGTTAACAGTACTCAATCTCGTTTCACACCTTGTAACTCTCTTTGAATCAATTTAGTAACCAAGAAGTTGTATGAATTTAAATTAGGGTACTTGTGTAAGGTGTTACAGTAATCAAAAATCAAAACAGGTCACTGACTGATCCTATGGTCTCATATTATCTCGATCTTACCACGTACGGTCGATACCCTACGGTTGCACTATATGCGACCATACCTGCAACCATACGGTTCCTGAATTCTTCCCGAATGGCTATGGTCGATACTCTGGCCATGCTATCGTCGACCGTAGTTGCGACCATACAATTTTCTAACCAAATTCTACTTTCAATCCGAATTCTTCCTCTTGGCTCTTCAATAAGGTCCTTCCTAATGATCATTCTAAGGCCAAATTTCTTAGTTTTACCAACTAATTACTTTAACCCATTCTCCATGGTCCCTTCTTGAGATTTGCTCAGAGAATCCCACAGTTGAATCCTTACATTGGGTTTGGTATTGCAATTTACACTAGAAATTCCCACTCTTAATGTTCTAAGGCTACAGAGACAAGGTCCATACCTTACAGAGAGTCTATAGAACTCTTCTCTCAGCCTTCTCCTTAGCCTTCCCTCCTTCTCCTTCTCTTCCTTCTCTTCCTCTAGGGTTTGATGATGTTTTAAAAGAGTGAAAAAGGGTTGAGGAACGTCCTTTATATAGAGAAAAACTTTCCATATAAGACTCTCCAACAATAGGAAAGAGAACCTCCTTTTATTTGGAAAGTTTTCAAACTCAGAGTCCAATTTGGGCTCATACGGTCGGACGTACGGTCGTAAAATCCATCGATCATACACTTGAAAACATCAACCGTATGGCTATTAGTCAGTGGTCTTTATTTCCTACTGTAGGGTCGACCATACCTACCCAGGTAGTCGACCATACACTTGATTTTAAGTATTTTGGGTCAATTTTCATACCTGGTCTTGTGGTCCTTCTTCACACGATCAATCCACTTGATCCAGCTATGATGGGAAGACCTGGCACGACTTAGTTAGACCGAATTAGTGGAGTGTGGGTCTTACACAACTGGTTGGCAATGCCTCTCCTAATGACATTCATCTCATGTGCAGTACTAGTTAAATTTTCATTCCCCCTCTGAACATTATCATTTCCTAAAAGAACATTCTCCTCTTCCCGATGTTCATTTAGAGCATCTTCTTCATTTAGCCTAGCAAATTCATCGACAATTTGCTGATCCTTAATAAAATTATGCAGAGAACAGCATGCTATGACAATATAAGCTTGAATTTTGAGTGAATACAACGGCATTGCTTTTAATATGCGGAAACGTGCCTTCAACACTCCAAAGGATCTTTCAATTACATTATGTAGCGAAGAATTTCTGTGATTGAACAACTCTTTGGCAGTTCTAGGCTCTTGCCCAGTGCCCCTATAATCATGTAGATGATATCGGTCCCCTTTAAATGGTGTCAAATATCCATATTGGCTCAAATATCCAGAATCCACGGAATAATATTTTCGTATAACATGTAGCAGGCCACAATTAATGATATAAATAACCTGAAAAAATCTATAAAAAACATTATGAAATACATTGTAAGACCAAAATAGGGGTACAACCTGGGGGTGAATGAGGAAATGATGGTAACCGACAAGCATCTGCTAATACGCGACAGTCATTAGCACTACCCTCCTATCCTGGGTGCACATAAGTGAACTTCATGTCAAACGAGCATATAGCGATGACATTCTGCAAAAGTGTGTGCTTCCTATTCCTGTAAGGAGTTTATAAATTTTCTGGAACAGAAACGTCCACGTGAATCCCGTCAATGGCCCCAACACAATTCTTATAAAAAAGATAATAACTTACATAAAGATGTGTATATATATATAACAAGGTAAAACGATACAAAAATCAAGAATAAAGGTATTACCCTAAAGTAAGGACAAAGCCTTTGATTGTCTCTAATTTGAGGTTGTTCAACATTCATATTTGGGGCACGGATTTTTCCTTAGTTAAGTTCATAAATGCCTTCAATACATTTTTGTAGAACCTCCTAACAATCTCCCCAGAATGTTGGAACCTCTCATATCGCCTCCTTATGCTACAACTCCCTTGTAGTGATTAGATGAACATTGCTAGTTGTTCATCAACCTTTATGTATCGGCTATCTTGTAGCCACCCTCTTCATTGCATGAGGTTACATAGGTTAATGAACACATCCCTTCACATACGAAATGATTCATATATTCTATCAGTGTGCCCATTCAATAGTTCTGCTACCCATCTAGAACCTGTCATAAATGAATCCCCACACGGTTCCCTAATGTGTAATGAACTCCCTAATTCATGGAGGGATAAGACCTCCAATATGCTCCAATCCATCTCCTCAAAAGCTCTCATAACTTCATTGCTAATCACTCCACTCATTTTTAAAACTGCATAATAAAAGAAGACATAAAGACAAACCAATCCATGAAGATTAAGTTAAGATTAAACAAACCATAGCAAATTTACATAATCAATTACAAAATATTTAAACAAAGTATAGGAGCAAACCAATTGATCCAAAGTAAACATACCATAAGAAGTTAACATCACACATTGTACCGATAATAAAACAAACCATTTAAAACAAACTATCAAACCATTGCACCAAAATTAAGATCAAACCATTGTATCAAACCCTTATCCCTAGCCAATTAGTTCACAATGCCTCTCCTAATGTCATTCATCTGCGTGCAATACCAGTCAATTTTGCCCACCGAATATCGCTTAGAGCTCTCGATACTGGGGCAGTCCATTTATCCTAAATTTTACGCACCTTGGGTTTTCCTGAAAACAAATGACTAATTTTTAAGGAATTCGTGAACTGAATACCAAAGAATTATTATGTCTACTCCAGTCAGATATGATTATCTGGATGTGTCTGTCCCATATATCTAGGTCAGGTGTGTCCACATGCTGGGTTGTTTCATTCCTTCCAAACCCAATAGTATTCAACAGTCTTTGAAAACTACCGTATTCAGACCTCAAACAGTTGAGTTTGTTCCTCAACTATTTCAATGTCAATGGTCTACCCAACGCTTTTTCTATTTTATTTTTTATATTACTCCACCCATCTTTGTTAAACGTGCATGTTGTTTTATTTCCCTTCATGACCTCTTCCACTAGTATATCAACATATGTGTCTACTTTCAGCTTGTTCCATTTAACTGTATCTACACTTGTTTGTGAACAACTTGTCATTTTAAAAACAAACAACTAACTGTAAAAAAATTAAAGTGGTGAATGACACTAACAAAGATGACAATCAGCATTGCTCGTGGATCTAGCACTAAAAGAAGGAACTAAACCACTAAAACAAAAATCAACAACCAAACCAATAAATCGATTAGATACATACATAACAACTTAAAATCACACAAAATTACCATTGTATCAATTAGAACATGTTAAAAAAAAGTAGACAGACCAAACCAATGTATCGAAAGGAAACATACCATAACAAGTGATGTTCACCCATTGTACCAAATATAAAGAACCCAATAAAAAGTTTACATCAAACATTGTTCCGAAATAAAAACAAACCATCAAAAGCAAAGTACCAAACCATGGTTCCAAATTAAAAATAAAACCATTGTATTGTACTAAAAACCACTAAGTAAAGCATGGAGTAACTAGAAGGTTGGTGAAGCATTGGTGATATCATGGAATGGACTCTATCGCCCACAACTTCTTCTCCTCATCTAAGCTCATGAACAACTCTCTCCATTCTGCATTGTTGGTCAAATGATTCATAGTCTTGATATATACCCCTTTGTCCAAGCCCGGAATGGTGTTCAATACTGTCAGACATTGGGTAATTGAATAACCTCCTATGCTGACAGAGCTAGGAGAAGGAGAGAATGAGGAAGTGTGTGATGTAGTGAACAAATCCATACAGGCTTTGGAATGTTCCACCATTGCATTTATAGCTCCCACTATATCTCCACTTCGACTCCTTTTCCTAAGGGCAGAAGGAGTCCTATCCAGTCTGTGACCTACAGCTGCCTGTAGGGTAGGATGCATATCACCTTCATCAATGACATCAGTAGTATGTTCTACAGGTGGAACCTCTGAACCATCTTGGTTGTCTAAGTTATCAGCATCTCCTTCTTTAAATATGAAGTTGTTATCGTGGTTGTTATAAGCAAATTCACCAGTTGCATATGAATCACCAAATGTCAGTTGGAGCTCTCAATACTGGGGTAGTCCATTTTTCCTAAATTTGGCCCAACCTGGGTTTTCCTGGAAGCAAATAAATAATTATTCAAAATTTATGAACTGATTACCAGGGAATTACTATTTGTACTCTAGTTAGATATGATTACCTGGATGTGTCTGTCCCATATATCTAGGTCATGTGTTTCCACACTCTTGGTTGTGTCATTCCATCCAAACCCAGTAGTATTGGCCAGTCTTCCAAAACTGCCATATTCAAGCCTCATCTTGTTGAGTTTGTTCCTTAACTGTTTTAATGTCAATGGTCTACCCAACATTTCTTCCATTTTGTTCTTTATGTCACTCCACCCGTCTTTGTTAACCATGCATGTTGTTTTATTTCCCCTTATGACCTCTTCCACTAGTATATCAACATATGTGTCCACTTCTAGCTTATTCCATTTAACTGTATCTACACTTGTTCTTGAATAACTTGTCATTTTATAGACTAACAACTTATTGAAAAAAATTTAAGTGGTGAATGACACTAACAAAGTTGACAATCAGCCTTAAAAGACAATCAACTGGCCTAGGTAGTGATTAATCCATGCTAAGCATTTAAAACTTGAACAACAAAGATGAACATCAAACTAAAAAACCACATGTGATGGGCATATGGACAGTAAGTGCATGACCAGAAAAAAAAAGGGTGGTCAAAAAACTAGATTGCCTATCCAAATAAAGAAGTCTACTTGTATGAAAACATAATTTAATCCTAATTTAAAAAAACTTACAAAGAAGTTCACATTCCAAATGTTTTTCTTTAAAGAAACTTACAAAGAATTCAATTCAAAATTTTGCTCACTTCACCAATTTAATCTCTTCCCCTTTGAAATTTTGAATCAGTCAGAGTTCCAATCCCATGACTGCAACTTTGAATGAATCATCCATAACACAAAAATAACACTAAAAGCTAGGGGATGCTGATTGAGCAAGTGGATTGGGATTTGGGATATCCCTACCTACATTATTCTTTTTTTTTAGGGTAATAAACTATGAATTAAATACAAACAAACTTTTTTTTCTCTTCCCTTTTTGGTATTGAATACACAATCAATCATAAGTCCACACAACAAGTAATCATCGATATCACAGGAGGCATGTGATGCAGGACCAAAAGACAAATAGGTGTTTAGTCCTTGTCGTAGTTAGGGCCTGGTTTTTTTCTCATTTTTATGATGATAATCCAAAGATCTCCATTCAAGTATTTTGGTAGAACCATAATAGACACATCGTAAAGCTCAAAGGAGATCAAAGTAAACATGAAAAAAACCAATAGAATACTCCAAAAACATATAGGAAAGGGGGAAACAGATCCATGAAGTGTGCTTATTTAGGGCAACAATGTCAAATCTGCAATTTACAACCCATAATCCTTCATATCCAAAACACAACCAAAACTATCTTAATACATTATCCAGATCTAAAAGAAAGTTACTGCACCCAAACAGAGGCAAGGTATCTGTGTAAGTAATCCAAAAGTCATTGTGGCTACAAATAGAAAAGCATACTCCCACTCCCAGCACAACCAATAAAGGGCTAATTTCCCTAAAAAATATCATTTCATCCAAACAAAGGCAAGGTATCGGCATCACTGTAATCTGGCCTTTCACAGTAATTTATAGATAGAGAGATAAACCTAGAAGAAGTATTTATAATATGAATGACTTGAAACCCATTCAATCATTCATATTATAAAATTCATCACTACCATCCTTGATCAAGAGCAACTCTATCCCCTGGCTTTTATGGCTTACACAAATCTTTGCCCAAAAAAAAAATTTATCATGAGTTCAACTCTTTATGCTTTCACTAAAACAACACAAAATGATGATAACTATATGAAACCAGGGATCTGAAAGAAGATGAAATAATACGCAAGAATGGATCAATGAAAAAAAAAATACGATTTGAAATAAAAACACAGAGCAGCATCTGAGAGAAGATGAAGAATACCTTTCTGTGAAGAAACGTAATGCTCAACGTAGCTGAAGGAGGAAGAAAAAAAAGAAATTAAAAGATACCCTAGAATCGGTTATGAAAGAGATTATTAGGGTTTTTTTTATTTAACTGTGAAACCTTCAACCCCTTTGCTCATTCTGGTAACAGATCTGAGACCATTATTTGGGAAGAGGGTTTATGAGTGAGAGATTTGATAATCTCATCCTAAAATGGATGAACTAATCTTGGTCTCCACAGTCGCAGGTCGTTGGTGTATTCTCCCTCGTCGGTGAAGCTGAGATGAGAAGGGAAACTGAAGTTCAAACTATCTTCGGCAAAGATGCAAAATACCATCGTCCTTCGGCCGTCGATCATCGGTCAGTAGCCTAGAGTAGCAGAGAGGACGAACTCATACGTCGATGATGAAGAATGACAAGAACCCAACCTTTGGTCTCTGACAAGCTATCAAGTTTTTTCGGTGGTTGAGGGAATTAAAATGGAGTAACTCCAATTACTTCAACTCCAAATTTCAACTCTGAAGTAGAAAAACATCTATTTGATATTCCAAAAAATTGGATTCTTGAGCCAATTTGGAGCTGGTTCACTTAGGGATTCTCCAGAATCCAAACCAAGTTACCAAACGGGCTTCTACTCCATTTATGCTCCAGAAGTCAGAATCCAACTTCTGGAGTATTATCAAACACCCCCTTAACATTCTTTCTTGAATTCTTTTGGAAACAATTGAGTTTTTTTAAACTTTCTAATATTTTCAAATTAATTCGAGTTCAGATCATCTACATGTGCATGTACTCTCCATGGCATCCTATCACCATTGATGTAGTGTGGGACCCACCTCTCGAGTGTGGGACCCACTAAATATGGACGGTGATGAGATTCCAAAAAGGATACAAATACATGTAGGTGAACTATTGTCAATTAATTCTAGTTGATGCTCAAATTAGTTGGCTTAACATTCTAGGATTAAGAGGAAACATTTGCACCTTTAATAAATAAGCAAGAGTATCAATCATGCATTCCACTTAAATTAAAAATGCGAAGGTGCGAAGCGATAGAGTTAAGAGGCTTTTGCGAAGAACTAAAACCTAACTTTTCCTTGCATCAACAAAAAAAAAATTCCTTTTTCATAAATAGCACTAAGAAATTATACCTAACATATACAAAACCAAAAATTTGAATAAAAATAAAAAACAAAAATGATACCAAAGAGAACCTTAGATTGCGCTCCTTAAACCTTTTGTCATAACCCGACAACCTACTGCAATTAAGGGTGCAAGTTTTGCCAGGTGAGTGCAAACCCACCCTAAGACCGACAGGGCCTGGGCTGGGCTTTTCACCCCATAAGGTTAGGCTTGGGCCGGGGTTGAGATTTCCAGACCCAAGGTAGGCTAATTAGGCCTCTGTTTGAGCCTTGGATTATAAATGTTAAAAAAAATTTAGATAATTATATATAGATTTATATATAAAGTAGTAAAATGGGCAGTTTTTTTATCCACCTAAGATTTTAAATGGTACCTGATGGATTCATAATTTTATATATTTATTTTCCTTATATTTAGTTTATTTAACATATTATATGTCTTATGGTACTCGTTTGTAATGATTTCTTATATATTCTTTGGTGGAAATATTGGTAATTTATGTTTAAAATAAAAAAATTCTGATATTTTCAATAATGACCTTCTGAATTTCATGTAGGTTTTTAATATGGAAAGAATTCTAGAAATCAAACGTGATCCAAAAATCTAATCTGGAAAGCTGATTTGAATTCAAATCAGAGAAAGGAAGATTACCACACATAGAAGGTTTACTATTGAAAAGATTTGATTGATTGTCATAAATCTTGAGGAGAATATATACCTCTATGGAATATTACAAAGATTGGTAGATCTAGGGGTGACATTTAGTTAATAATGGAATGATTTTCTATCTAATATAGGCAAGAGGATTTTGTTTAATCTTTATTTTCATGTAATAAGGTTGTCAATTGTAGACATATCAGTTTTAGTCTTCTCTACTTTAGTTTTTTAAGCAATGTAAAGGCTACGTAATGGATCATCCAAGAATTATTGAGAAAATAGTTTTATTTCTTTTGTCTTTCTTTTCTATCATGTCTAGCTAAGTTCTTTAGTCGATTCAAGGAAAATTCAATCCGGTTAGTAAAATTATGAGACTCTGTTCTTAATTTTAATTACTCTTCTATTGAAATATATGTGTTTCTTGGTTTTTCAAGTTAATGACTGTATGATTCAGTTTATTAAGAGGCCTATTAATTGAGTGAGTTATGTGGCTTATAACTAACCTGAATCCATAATCCGTAATTGTTATGGTGTTCAGGATAAATAGCAGTTGAGCAGAACAATTATGATCCAAATTTTTATTACTTGCTTAAAGGAAACATAGAATAAATTAAATAATCTGACGCTTGTTAGATTGTTGTTCATCTTTAACTCCCTCCGAGAGTGTAATGCTATTAGTAAATTTATGAGGATTGCTTAATACCAATTAATTTATTGATAAGAATTAAATTGTGTGCTAAGCTCAAATTAATGAAATTAGAGAAGGTAAGGATTGTCTGATTTTTTGATAATTCTTGGTTAAATATTTGAATAGAGAATAATATATATATATATATACGAGGTCAGTGATCAATTTGCAGTCGTGAGTAAATTTTCTTGAATCGACATCATCTTCCATTGAATTTTTGTTACTTAATTTTGTTGTCAATTAAATTGTAGAAGAAAACCCTCCATTTTCTTGGTAAGTAGACAATTTGATTAATTAGTCTCTGTGGATCGACCTTTACTTATCATTACTATTCATTATAGGTAGAGTAATTTATTTTTTGTTGCGATCGACACGCATCAGTACCCACATGATTGATGTCAAAAATGAAATCAAACCATGTATCGAAACGTTTATACTGTAATCATGAAACTGTTTATTGGTTCGATTCTTGTTTAAAAAATGAGACCATTTAGTTACACGGCTAGGTGTGGTTTGCAACCTATTATACTAGTTAAATCGATTAGAAACCATAGAGTTATAATATTGTTCTGTAAATTTGTTTTTAGTCATTAATTAATTAAATATTCATGGCTTGAAAACATCATAGAGAGGAATTATACTATTAAATTTGTTAGATTATTAGGTTATGAATACGAATTGTGTGTTGGTTGTCCCAAGGCAAGACACAATATTGGAAAATAACATTCTATTATCTAATCAAACTTGAATATATATATATATATATATATTGGGAAGGAAAACCAAGAAACTAAATCGAAAATTAAAAGGTTTAGGTAAGCATTTTCAAACGGTTTGATTTTGGTTTGACCTCTTTATACACCAAACTAAACCAAAATAGAACCGTGAAACTGAAATCACGCCAATTAACACCCTTACACATGATATTGACATATTCCTTCTTTTCAACTCTCGATTAGGAACCCCTTCAATCTTCCCCATCACTTAAGGAAGAGACACCATAGCTTTTGTATGTTTGTTTGCCATCTCGGACAATCAGTCTTCTATTATGTTGTTTTATTTGCAAACATTGAGCATCCACAACTCTTTCATATTCATGAAGAAGTAAGTTTTATAAAGCTTCCATGGATGACATATGGTCAGGTTCTATTTGTTTTGGTTCTCTTTGGTATAATTTATATTTATGTTTATGAGTTATAACAAATCATTTATGAGAATAAATTATGAATCATACATAATAACCATTAAATAATAATAGATTATCTCAATAATAATAAATATATTTTCTAACCTATTTGTAGATTTTAGATTATATCAATTTATTTTCTATATAAATAAATATAATAAATCAAATTTATGTCCTTATAGTTTATTATTTACATACCTATCAAATTTCTTTATAATCTAGCTTTCTTCTTTCTATGCTGTTATAATGATTTTCTAGATTATTATTGCGATCTCTAAATGCACCAATTAAAATTTATCAAATATTTGTGGGTCCACGTGACAAGAACCTTTTCTATCTAAATGTGAATTGAACATGTAAATACGATCATTACCAAATATATATATATATATATATATATATATATATATATATATATATATATATATATATATATATTTTTTTTTTTTTTTTTTTTATTTAGATAACAAAATAACACGTGCAATGTTACTAGTATAATATACAATTACACATTATTATATCAAATTCTAAACTGGACATTTACCCCCCCCAAAAAAAAAGAAAAAAAGACTCTAAACTGGACTGGATTGAGGCACGCCCCGATCAAATCAAGGTCAATCAGGGTCTGGCTGGGATTGGGTTGAGCCCCACATGGTTGGGCTTGGGCTGAGATATGCCAATCCAACCTATGGAACTTAAGGTTGGGTTGGGGTGTTATAAAACATAGCCCGATTACACCCTTGTGCAATCTTACTCTTTCTACGTTGGTCGATTCCAATTCTGATTCTGATTCCAATTTCAATTCCGTCGTTTTTGTACTAGTACTTGATTTATAGGGTTCAAACCGGAATCCATTGGAGCACATCACTTGCTTGAACCGTGAGATGACATAAATCGGCCCATCGGCATCTTGATAAGAACTCATTAACACCAAACATGGGGTACTCGAAATCGAGGTTCTGAACTCAAGTATTTGGACATGGTATCAACTATGTCCAAAATCAATCCGATTCAAAATTAGATAGGTGTATGGATCCAATGGAGGTTAACACATGGTTGATACTTCATATAATAATATTAAAATAAGATCATATGGGAGATCAGATTAGAGATCAATCAGGTCCAAAACTAATACAAATCAATCAATAAGATACCAATTACTTGAAACACAATATATAAACTCTTTTTTTATTATTATTATATAATGAGATGGGTTCATATATTAATGCTGATTTTAATTTGCATTGATAATACAGCCTTATATTCGCTACCTATAAAATTTGGTTGGCCATTGTTTATTGATCTTTACATGTGCACCGACAGCCATTCAATGATTCCTATAAGCATATGCCATGGAATAATTTTTACCAAAAAAAATATGCTATGGAATAATCTGTTAGGACTAAAACTTGACAAGGAAGTAAAGGGGGGACAAACCCTGCCAAAGTAGTGAAGTACTCTCCATCAACTTCACAAAAATAATTTGGTGCTAATGCCTCAACCTTTTTTTCAAACCAAGTACTCACAACATTATCAGAAAAAATCTTCTCTTTATTGTCTAGTTTTTTTAGTCGTGGTCCGATGGTCGGAGTTCATTCGTGCGCATAACGATGTATTGATATACACACTGAATGAACTTCAACCGCTAGATCATGGCCGAAGTCCCTTCAATGACAGGAGATGATCCGAACCCACATTATCCAACATTCTTCATTTTTTTTTTCCTATTTTTTCTTCTAATAGAAGTTCTGGATGAAATTTTTCGTCGCCCATAGTATGAAAAGATTTTTCAAATGGGTTTTGAGACTTAGATAAGAATTCCATAATAGTGAGAAGGTTAGTATTGGAATTCAATTTTAGAATTTAGGTAATAGTGAATCCTAATGTCTAGTTTCTCTTTGGCCCACCCTGAAGAAAAACTTTCTAATAGTGTTCTTCTTCTTCACTTTCATTGTAAGGGTTGTAGAGTCTATGAACTTTACCCTATCAACTTATACTATCAGATAAGGGTCTACTACAGCTGAGACTGAAAACATGAATTCAAAACAGACACGAGTGGGACCACCTTAGCTAATTGTGATACCCCTGACTAATTCCCTGAGGGCATGACTCAGGAACAGAACAATTCTCTCTTTCTTCCTTTTTTTTGTGCTCTTGCTCGGATAGTTCTCACTATTGGTTGGTTACTGACTGATTTAGATCATTCTGTTCACTCTTCCTTCTCGGATCAAGGGCCTTCCCCTTACTACACCCACCGACCTTGACTTGAAAAAGCCAGTTTTTGCCTCTGTTGTTGAACTTTAAAAAGCCTGTATCTGATGCGCCTTTTTCGACTTATGGTTACCACCCACCGTCGAAAAGGAATCCCACGCCTTTGTTTACTATTTTATTTTTGTATAAACAAAACAAAATAGTTATGTCTATGCTTTTGAATGATGCTATGATTTGCAGATAACCCCAAGCACAACATAGTCCAACTACCATTTGCTTCACTCGAGAGGTAATAATGATAATTTGATTGAATTTGATATACAAATTTATTTTATCCATTCAACGGATGAAATGAAAGAATAGCGATCCACGAGATATGCGACTTGATCATGATTCAGGGGCGACGAGTTATAGAGTTGAAAACGTGAATCATGCTATTGCAGTCCCTCTGTCTCTCATTTGAACCTCTCAGACTCTCCTCCTCGATTTGATTATTGTCCTACAAACTGCAAAACATAAAAGACGCAAAAAAAAAACCCAAAAGAGATTACGATCATCTCCTTAAGCTCTCTTTGTTATAGTTTATATTTATGTTTTATGAGTTATTCATAATAAATCAATTATAAAAATAAAGAATAAATTTCAGCTATCCCCCAAAATAGTTTGGGAACATCACCTACCACCCACACCTTTCAAAAAACATCAACTACCACCCAAACATTTACCACCGTTAATCAAATAGATCCACTCTGTTAAACGAATTCTGTTAGTTGCTGATGTCACCCAAAACTAAGAACTGTTGGTGGGAATCGACGAGGTTCCATGTGAGAGCTCCGGTTCCATATCCTTCTATTCTTCTTCTTCTTTCTTCTTCTCCAATCAAAGTAAGCAAACTGTTAATGTGAGAGCTCCGGTTCCATATCCTTCTATTTTTCTTCTTCTTTCTTCTTCTCCAATCAAAGTAAGCAAACTGTTATTACGTTCTTCGCAACTCAGTTTGCTTACTTTGATTGGAGAAGAAGAAAGAAGAAGAAGAATAGAAGGATATAGAATCGGATCTCTCACATTAACAGTTTGCTTACTTTGATTGGAGAAGAAGAAAGAAGAAGAATAATAGAAGGATATGGAACCGGAGCTCTCACATGGAACCTCGTTGATTCCCACCAACAATTCTTAGTTTTTTCAGATGAAGATTGCTGCCGGGCAAAGCTTTGTATTCCCCATTTGTTCTCTGTTTTTTTCTTCTTTCTCGGCTGCTTTTCTACAAATTTCTGCTTTGTATCACGATTTGTTTCGTTTTCTTTTTTTCCGAGTGCAAGAAAATTAATGGAATCCAAAACTGGGACTGAAATCGATATGAACATTAAACCCAATCATTTTCAGATCTGGATTGAGTTGCGAAAAATGTAATAACAGTTTGCTTACTTTGATTGGAGAAGAAGAAAGAAGAAGAATAATAGAACGATATGGAACCGGAGCTCTCACATTAACAGTTTGCTTACTTTGATTGGAGAAGAAGAATAGAAGGATATGGAACCGGAGCTCTCACATGGAACCTCGTCGATTCCCACCAACAGTTCTTAGTTTTTTCAGACGAAGATTGCCGCCGGCCAAAGCTTCGTTGCGCCATCGTCGGGGAAGAAAAGGTTTGCATCGTCATCGACGAAGATAATCAGAGAAGAAAGGGTAGATCTAGAGAAGAAGAAGAAACAGGATTTAGATTTGGGGTTTTACCCTCCTTAAGTGAATGAGGGTAAAATGGTCTTTTAACACTTCCTTAAGGGCATTATTGTCCATTTCAAAATCAATTTTGGGTGACATCAGCAACTAACGGAATTCGTTTAACGGCGTGGATCTATTTGATTAACGATAGTAAACCTTTGGGTGGTAGTTGATGTTTTTTGAAAAGTGTGGGTGGTAGGTGATGTTTCAAAATTATTGTGGGGGATAGCTGAAATTTATTCTAAAAATAAATTATGAATCATAAATAATAATTATTTGATACCAATAGATATAAAGAAGTAATAATAGATTATCATAATAATGATAAACACCTTCTAACCTATTTATAAATTATAGAGTATATTCATTTATTTTAAATGTAAATAAGTATAATAAATTATACCAAACAACTACATATGTCATATGTCATGATGTATTATATAATTAATTCTATAATACATACAAACTACAAAGTGAGCCTTCGTCTTCCTCTCACCATTCCATTATGTTAATAAATGAAACAGTTGTCCCCTACTCCTTGCCCTCTCGATTATTTTAATATATTTAAATTCCCATTCCCTTCCCTCTATTATTTTAATAAACAAACCAACCAAATATAATGACATGTCTTCCATTCTGATCATTTTAATAACATAATTACATAAAGATAATTAAGCGGATTGGATCGGATTAATTCTAGCTCAAAATACAAATACAAAAACGGTAATGTGATTTTGACAACAAAATGACAGAAAAATTATAATTTGTTATTGATCACCTTTTATTTTATGATTTGGCCTACTCACATTAGAATTTAGGGGTGTCAAAGAATTGGTTCGGTTTGATTTGGTTTTGATTTAGACTAATTTGGCTTCGGTCTTATACATCTCAACCCGATTACTGTTCAATTAAAAAAAGTCGGTTTCGGTCTGATTTCGGTCCAGTTCGATTCAGGTTTTTTTTTTGGGTTGGATGAATGGGTTTTTTATCAGTTCAGTCTAAGTTCATTTCAATTTACTATATGGATATATAGTAACAAGTTGACTTAATGGGCTCATTATCGGATTGGTTCGATTTTGATGTTGGTTTTCTCATGTATACTTAAGAAAATATTGGTTTAATGGACTCTTATCGGTCCATTATCGAACTGATTCGGTTTAGTCATATTTGTCCTACTTGATTCGGACTTTCTCAATGGATCCGATCCAGTTTTCATCGGGCTATAAAAACACAACCTAATTATTGTCCAATAAGGTATGGTCTCAGTTTGGTCTAGGCCAACAGACTAGTTCGGCTTTGATTTTCAGTTTTGGCCCAATTTTGACACCCCTATTGAGATCATGGTTCAAGTAATTGGCATGGGGCGATCCCGACTGATTTGTATCAGTTTTGGACCTGGCCAATCCTTGATTCGATGATCGTAGTCTGTTTTAATAATATTTTAATGAAGATTTAAAATGTGTTTTATTTTCCATCGGCTCCATACACCAATCCGATCCAAATCTGATCGGTTTTGGACATGATTGATACCATGTCCATAACGTGGAATTAGAACATGGCATGAGATTGTCTCCTCACTTGTAAATTTGGGGTGCACATCAGGGATCATTATATAATAGCTAAAATAGGTTTGCATGGATATACATAGATGCATGTCAATACATGAGGGTATTGAACTAGACATGGAAATTTAATACCATATCCTAAATATATCCAAAATAAAGGATATAGCCACATCATCCGTCAATGTGGCTATATCCTAAATATCTGTCAATGTGGCTATATCCTAGCTGATCCAGACCATAACCTAAATATCCAATACTTGGAATAGCCACATCATCCGTCAATGTGGCACAATGAGGGTGAGCCATTTTGAAAAATTTATCAAATAGGACTAAAAATTTTATAACTACTATTTCAAATCATGCAAGTCATAGTTTATGGAAGAAAATTTGTCTACGGTGAAAAAAATTGGAGTTGAGAATGTGGCTAATTCAAAGGATCATGGGTCATCCATAGTAGTTTAGATAATTAGGGTTGTTCTAAGAACAAAGGTGTTGACAGATATTCACCTTTAAGGAGAGAAGGAATAAGAAGTCTCTATCTAGATTAAGGTCTAACATTCATTTATAAAAACAATACTAACAATATGACCTTTAGATTGGATTCAAGTTAAATAACAAACCTAGAAAAGGTATGAGGTACCATGGTCCATCCAGTTAAACCAATCTTTCTATTAATTAAAGGACAATTTCATATATACTTCATTAAGGATTGAAAACCTCATTTAACCCCAGGAGATCGCAAAAACCTTAACCACATCCAACTAACTGATGGAATTGTTGAAATACAATTTTACCTTTTATATTATAAATTGAAAAATTAAAAAATTATGTTGAATGACTAATTTGACCTTTTAATAAAACTTATATTTTTCTCTCTCTTTCCTTTTCACTTGACCATGGAGATGGTCGGAGTCTGTGAAGATTGGAGTCTGCAAATGGGAATCCGACAAAGGGAAAAAAGAGAAGTGGGATAGCAAAAAAGGAAAAAAGTAACCGTTGCGAACTTTCCGTGAATCGCTACAAGAATTGTGACAAATCCAAACAACTATAAAAGTAAAATATATCCCTGTTTTCTTTACCCCTCTAATTCTCTGTATCCTTAAATCTGGATTTAGGAAATATGGAAAAATAAGATAATGTAGGTTAGATTTTCCAATGAATTCCTTACTGAGCCTCTTCTCGATATGCCGACGACGGTGCATGTCTTAATCGACAACATTTCCGTTTTGATTTCAGTAGCGAGAACGGCTTTGGAAATCCTGTAGAAACGTTGGAAGCAATTGATGACGAAGTTCTTATCACATATTTTGGAAGCAATTGATGATGAGGTTTTTAAATCCTGCAGAAACGTTCATATATTTTGGAAGAAATTGATGGCGAGGTTCTTAAATCCTACAGAAACGTTGGAAGGACTTATAGGAATGTTTTACAGGAAGGGTTTACAGGATTATGAGGTTCTTAAACTTCAGTTTAATTTAAATCTTGTAGAAACGTTTTACAGGAAGAGAAGGTGATTGCAAAGAAAGGGTTTTATTTGCATTCATCGCTGTTGAGTACTCCGAGGGATTTAGACCTACCTGCACTTCTTTCTCTGTTTCCTTTGAGTTCTCCAAGGCGGCAATCTAGGGATCTATAAAAGCGTTTGATAAAAAGGTATGTTGTAATCATGTACTGTCGAGTTCTTCTACAACTTATAGTTTTTCCGCCATTTTTGTTGGGTTCAAGATCTTATGATGAACTAGAGCAGCAGATGAGAGAGATTCATGAAGGTTCTCGTCTTTGTTCGTGAAGGTTCTCTGTTCGTGAAGATCTGATTTTCTTTGTTCGTGAACTCTCAAATTTTTTTTTTCTGATTTCAGATCTGTCTTTGTTTTGTTCCAGATCTGAAACTTCTCGATTTTTCCGATTTCAGATATGGAGGTGTCTATTAACTGATATTTCTGCTATTTCACCTCACAATTTCTTTTACACAACTAGTGATTCTTTTGGTTTCTTGAACGTTTCTGAAACATTCATTTAGGGTTTCAGTTTCTTGACATAGTATAAATTTCTTGAATGAACTAAGTAAAAATGAATAAATGATATTTTCGTCTTTTAACAAGTCTAAAAGGGTATTATCGTCAATTGAAATGTTCAACGCATCTGACGTCAGCAATATTTTAATAGAGTGGATTCATTAACAGAGCAAACTTTTTGGGTACTAGATGAAGTTTTTACAATCTTGTGGAGGTAGATAAGGTTTCTAATCCTTAATGGTGTGTATATGAACATTTTCCTTTATTAAATAATAAACATCCTCACTGATGGGTGAATGATGGGTCGGGTTAAACATTTACCCTAGAAATTGTCCCAATAGTTCTCTGGTTGCTTAATTTTTTTTTTTACTAAAAATAAAAGAAGAAAATCATTATATTTTATCTCTTTGAAATAAACATTGAAGATTTTGTTTATATCAAAACAAATGGAGCCATGACATTCGATTAAAATGCCGCGGTTCAATCAAGGAAGAGGAAACAAGTCTTAGATAGTGACTGCTGCTTGGCAGTGAAATCTCGATTGCTCATATTGCATCGGGTTAGTGACACGTCGCTTGACAGTGAGATCCTAGCCGCTCATATTACATCAAAATCAGCAATCACCATGGATGTAATGTAGAACCCACTGGATATGATGGTGATGAAATAAGGGGAGGATGGATACAAGTACATGCAAATCACTACTTTCTGCTTCTTACAGATCCTAGCCGCTCATATTGCATCGAAAACAGCAGTCACCGTTGATGTAATGTGGAACCCACTAGATATGACGGTGATGAAATCAGGGGAGGGTACAATTACATGCGGATCACTACTGTCTGCTTCTTATAGATTTTGGTCGCTCATATTGCATCGGAAACAGTAACCGTTGATGTAATGTGGAACCCACTGAATATGACGGTGATGAAATCAGGAGAGGATACAAGTACATGCGGATCACTACTGTCTGCTTCTTACATATCCTAGTCGATCAAATTGCATCGGAAACAGCAGTGACCATTGATGTAATGTAGAACCCATGGGATATGACGGTGATGAAATCAGGGGAGGATACAATTACATGCCTACTTCTCACAGATCCTATTCGCTCATATTGCATTGAAAACGGTGGTCACCGTTGGTATAATGTGGAACCCATTGGAAACGATGGTGATGAAATCAGGAGAGAATACAAAGTAATGCGGATAGCCATTTTCCGCTTCTTTCAGATCCAGAAAGCGGCTATAAAAACCACGGACGAGTCGCATTTCCATTTACCACCTTTCGTTTACGTCACCCAAGCTAGTCTCGTCTAGATTCTAGAACGCTTTTTAAGTAAACCAGAGAGGGCACAGCAGCTCCAGCCAGAACCAGTGAGTAAACGCATCTCCTTATCCTCCTTTCCTGTCCCAATTCTCCACATCGATCTTCACTCAATCTCTGGTTGCTAGCGAACTACAAAGCGATGGTGATGTTTAAGATTTCCAGTGTTGAAACCACTCCTATCGATGGCCAGAAGCCAGGGACTTCTGGTCTAAGGAAGAAGGTAATCCAAATCTTATTATGGTTTCGATCTGCTGTTTCTAGATCGGTTTCGATTAAGTTTCTGTCTCATAGCATTTCTGTTTTGATTGCTGTTAGATCTTCTAATCATGGATCTTCTTAGTATCTGATTTGGATTTGGTTGGTTTTGTTGGCAATTCCATTTCTCTTCTGTTTGTTTTAAACTGTAGGTTGTGGATTTATTAGATCGTTTTGCGATGATGTGCTAAGTTTGAGGAGCCTGACTTCCTAGTGTTGTAGGAGTTAGAAGAAGCACATTTTGGAGTTGGGTTTCGAAAGGAATAAACAATAAATGGAGACAAGGGTCGATCCAAAGTTTGAAGTGTACCACTAAATCTAATTATAGTTATCAAGTGGGAAAAACTACCATGAGTCTTTTTTGCATGTCAATTGGCCATAGCATCTCTGGACCTTCCATTATATGTAACACATCTTGTACATCTATAGAGAAATTTTGTGTCTCTATACTAAATAGAAGAAAAATAGAATATCTTTGTTTCGTCTTTACAAAAGAAAAAAGAAGGGACCGATAAGAGAAGATGAGATGAAATGGGCGAACGATGGCAATTGAACCCGCTCAAAGTGGATTCACAAGTCATTGCCTTAATATATTGGGCTACTTCTGCTCCTTACTATTTTTTAAGAAACTGTGAAAAAACTTTCTTGCAGGTCTGAATAGCAATCAAGAATATGAGAATAGCCACAAGGAATGCCAATAGCTGAATAGCAATGGCAACAGACACATTACACCTCGATGTGAAACCTCCCTTAATTAGTATATAAAATATCAAAATAACATAAAAAATTGTCAGAGGCTCTACAGACCATCAATCTGTGGAGCTATGGCTATTTTATAAATTTATAGTCTATTAGGTTTTTGGAATCCAAAAAACCTTCAAGTAATTTCAGAATCTAAAAGGTCCACAAGTACACTAGGAGCATTACCCTTGAACTAAATTACAAACGATACTGTTAATTTAAAGGAAACCTGTTTTTATTGGAATCACTAAAAATTCATTAACCGTCATTTATTAAATATAGCAAAATTCATATATACTAGAATAGTAAAAGTTGGATTTACTAAATCTTTTATGAAGAAAATGATCTCATGCTTCTCATGTTAGCTCATCATCCCGCTCATGGTTTGAGGCTTTGAGCTTCATCCGTCTCTCAAATGTTGATATTTTCAGCCTGATTGATTCCCATGGATGACCAATTCCATTGAAGGAATGTGACTGAATTCCTCCTGTAAAGAGAAACGAGGGGGAATATGGATAGTTGGTTCTTCTACATCAACCAATTTCACCCATCATGGACCAACTTTTGAATTTTCTTCACTCTTGCTCCAGCCATAGCTTGGGAGGATGGAGAAGCTCCCATCTGAGTCAGTGTACCAAGTTTGATTGTCTTCTATTTCTAGGTGATAGCGGCTTTGTCCAAGCTTCTTAGGAGAGATGTTCCGTTATCTCGAAGTTCCCTTCCCGTTCTCCCTACATAATGAGTTTAAGTTTTCAGTGTCTCTTTTATTCATTACTTCCTTATGATGGGATATTGGATGATGCAAAAAATTCTTCCTGTTTTCCATGCACATTTTACAGTGCAAGAGTGTTAAGAGAAGCTTAAAGACATTTTTATTTTAAACAGAGGTAATATTTCAAAGTATTTTCCTCTTTCTTTGTGTCTTTGATTTTTGGGGGCGAGCCTTGGTGTGGCGGTAAGGTTGTCGTATTGCAACCTGGTGGTCACGGGTTTGAAACACGGAAACAGTCTCTCTGCGTTGCGGGGGTAAGGCTCCGTACATTCTGCCCCCTCCCCAGACCCTTCAGTACCAGGAGCCTCGTGGACTGGGATGCCCTTTGATTTTTGTTTTAAGGATTGTTTTTTGCATTTAAGAATTCTATAGTGATGGGAGCTGTCTTTTCTCAGGTAAAAGTGTTTTTGCAACCTCATTACTTGCATAATTTTGTTCAATCAACATTCAATGCACTGACAGCTGAGAAGGTTAAGGGTAAGTATTATCTTATTCTTGATGCATCTTATTCTTATAGTCTGTAAAATGACAGCATTTTAAGGGGATACAACATCCAAAATTCTGTATCTGTAGCTTATTGAGGTTGCTTGTTTTTAGTAATTCGTGGTTAAACTGGATATGTAGCTCATTTTCACCATGTTTTGTGGAGCATGCTTCTTTTTTGTTTCAGCAGAAGAAGTTAAGATTCATGCTGCTAGTTTATATTGCATATTTCTCTGTTTCTAAACAAGTTTAGGTCAAATGTCCAACTGAGCATCTGCTTCCGGTAGCCTCTGCCATATGTCAAATGCTAAATAGAAATGTGTAACATTCCCTTCATCATACTTGTACTTTCTAATCATGGTTTACTGCGGAGTGAATTTCTAGTTGACCTGCTACTTATTTGTCCATATAAATATTGGCAGCAGTGGATGAAGTGGTGAAGTTGTTTGAGCTTCACACTCAGTTGCACTGACTGTGGCTTAAATATGAATTACACTTTCCTTCTTTTAGCCAAAAACATTATAAACTATTGACAGGATTTAATAGTTAAACTTTTTGAACCAAGGATTAAAATCCCGGTTTTAGACTAGGTTTCGTCTGTCTTGAAGCCTAAGTTTTGGCCCAAATTCTGGAGGAACTTTGAAGATTCCTGTTGGAATACAGGAAAATGCTAAATATAGAAAGCATATTTGCTAAAAATGAACCAAGTTATAGAAGGCAAAAACTATTGTGACCTCATGGTGAAAAATGCATTGAACCAATTCATTAGCCTTTATCCCATGGTATCATGGATCCATACACACCATCTATATCAATGGTTGAAATATCCAACCCTGGTCTAGGATGCCACTCTGGCACCTATATATATCCGTGGTTGAAATATCCAACCCTGGTCTTGAATGCCATTCTGGCACATCTGACTAAAGCCCCAACGTATCTAGGAAGAGAAAGAGAATGAGGAAAGTGGGACAAGTCTACAACTGGCCTCGAGGTCTAGAGTCAAGCTCTATTAGTAGGCTAAAGCAACATGGTCTCGGATGCCTGGTATAAATCCAATAAAGTGTTTGAAAAGAAAGCCGGAAATGATAGTCAAGTTCGAGATCCAACCGGACTGGTAGAGAATGTGGATCAGGATTAGCTCGTCCCTCCATCTGGATTTACTAAATTCGTTGAATGAGCTCTTACACCTTCTCATTGGGTATACGACCCTCGGATAGTTGAACCCGAATGGAACAGCAGATGGGAGGATGAGAATTGGATAAAGAAACGGAATCGTCGGGGTCTACTATTCAATATTCATATAGTCAATCTGGCCTAGCCGGACACACACCACCAAGGATTTAGTTTGCAGAATCGAAAGAGATGGGTCCGGTTGGCACAAAAGTAACAGTTTTTTGTTCTTCGCCCTACTCGGCTCAAGGAGGAGATAGGGAAGTCAATCCTTGATCGAGGTATATCAAGTAGTTGGATCAAGGGAATTAGTTTTGTTTAAAATTTTTGTTGGAATTGTTAGACCAAATAAAAACAAATCAATTCGTTCTGGTTTAAGAAAAAGTTCAGAATGTAAAAATGTGGTTAAGATATCACAATAATGAAACAATTAATATCCATCTAATTTTGTGCTCATCCAATGTGTAGTATAATGGGATGAATGTATGTTTTCTCATCGGCATTAACTCACATCTGAAAACCACACAACATATCTAAAGATGAACAATCATTTCCGTTTAGCTAAAGGCTAGTGGACCATTGCTTTATGCTTCTTAAGTTATTCTTTTTTCTTTGCTGGAGTAGCTTGGTTTGTATCTGATTTAACATCTCTGCATAGGGCCTGGTTATGAGATTTTTCATTTTGATTGGGTTGGTCGGTGAGTGTGTCAGCACAGGTTTTATGAAACTTCAGAATTATTTCTGTTTCTAAAGTTGAAAGCGTTGTTATAAACCTGTAATTGGTATTTATAAAAACTGCTCTCCTTCCAGCAGGCTAGTCATTTTTGGGGACTCCTATTTGCTTAAAACCAGACTGCATATGATGCAGTCCATAGGCCTGTAATTTGGGGGGGGGTTTCGCTCCATGGCCAGGAATGATAGGGGTTTAATCCCATATTGGTCGGGTAGTGTGCAAGTGCTTGACTTGTGACTCTAGGTAGGGCCTCTCCACCCTGATGCTCGGGCTTTTGGCTTGGACGCCGTCTAATGGTATTAGAGCTGGTAGTCCGTACACTGGCCATTTGGGGGTCATGGCTCAAAGCTGGGGGAAGTTAATGCAGCCGTAGTCCTGTGATGGGAGGGGTTTTGCGCTCCATGGCTAGGAATGGGAGGGATTTAATCCTATTCGTTCCCAATTAATGATCTAGAATTGCTGTACCGTAGTAGGAGAGAAGAAAAGAGGCTTCAGCTTCTGTTCTTCAAGGCAGTTTAACCCCGTTGTCCATTGAGCCTGACGGAACATGTGATCCATTGTAAACAGATTATGGCACTTCGTGATCATGAGACCATATACATAAAGGAAGAGGCGTTGAGGTGTGATATGATTGCATCATGATGCCTAAATCTGAACAAGCCTCGATTTATTTGAACTCAATTGAATGAACAATTCATAAACATAAAAAGAAATTTTCTGCATTAAATCAATTGATTCGTCATGGTAGAGAAGAAAAACGGCGCATTGACCATACTCGAGCTTCAATCCTGTATTGATCCACGACCATCCTTGGTATCCTTAATTCCTTATTGGATATCCCAAATGAAATTCGCGATGAGGGTTTTTAATTCGCTTGTTCGCCGATGGGGCTAAAGAAAATCCCCCTCTTGATCGATCGATTGATTAGATCGAAGGGTTGGTGTGGCCGGTACAAGGGGGGTTGAAATGAAGTGTGAGATCAGACAGACTGAGCGAGACGCTGCTGCAAAATATATCTGCTATCTGACCTAGCTGCTACATCGGTTAGGTAGTGCGCGAATGCTTGATTTATGACTCTGGGTAAGGCCTCTCCACCTTGAAGGTCGGGCTTTTGGGTTGGACACCATCAGCCTATCTATGAAATCATCAGTCCAAGTAGATTAATTCAACCTAGTCACTTGCCCCTATGTCTTTTAGAGCTAAATACTGATAACAATGGTCCAGAGGATCAATTTAATATGGTGTATTTTCATTTTAGGCACTTTTATCTGGTCTATTGACTTGCTTTTGCAATTACTTATATTTGTCGTAGAGGATGCTGATCCGTTTTAAATGCATATATGTAACCATGTGTCTCTATAATGCAGGTGCAACACTTGTTGTTTCTGGTGACGGCCGTTATTTCTCCAAAGATGCCATTCAGGTATTTTGATGACTGAATTTTGGCATAAGAATGCAATTTCTTTTTAAAATTTATTTGAAGATCAGGCTTTCAACTCCTTTGAACATTTTAGTTAATTTAATTGTGCATATTTGCTTCCTGAGCATCTAGTCCTAGGGTCTGATGTCTCATTGTTTCTTCATCCCTGTCCTTGGGCTCTTTGGGGAATGGGGGAGTAAGTTTACTGTTTATGTAACAGTGTTGCTTTCTTTCAGCATTACTAGGTAATGATATTAAATTGTGTTAGGTCTAAAGTTTCATTTCACCCCCACTTACATTTTCATTTTATCCAACTCCTTTTTTTTTTTTTTTTTTTTTTTTTGGGGTACCTATATTCAGGCCTAAATCTTTATGAGGTGTATTGTGAATTTCAGTTGTTTAACTGCTAAATTGTTGTTCTAAAAATTTGCAGATTATTATTAAAATGTCAGCTGCAAATGGAGTTAGACAGGTTTGGATTGGACAAAATGGATTACTTTCAACACCTGCTGTATCAGCTGTAATCCGTGAAAGAGTTGGGGCTGATGTAAGTTTAATGTTCTGCTTACAATGTTGTAGCCAACAATTTTACCTGTAATTCCTTTTAATTATCATATTCATGTCTAAATAAACTACTATAAATAAGCTTTTCTTGTTCACTGACAAACATTGCACTTCAATATCAGGGATCAAAGGCAACAGGAGCATTTATATTGACTGCAAGTCATAATCCTGGTGGCCCTCATGAGGTATGCCGAAGATATCCTAATTTTTTGGGGTACCTACTAAAGCTGAATTAGAAATACATAATATTCTCTCTTGTTTTCAATTCATTTGTTTAGCTAGCATGAGACTTCTTTCAGGATTGCATTCTATGTTCTAAAATTCAAAAAGTAAAAGGTGAAAACCACTTCATAACTCCCAAAGCAAATATATTTAAAAATATAATGAATAGTAATTCTGCAAAAGCTGGGCAAATCTAGTTTTGGTTGGCTGTTATCTTTCTGTCTGCAGGCCATAAAATGGAGCAGGATAGATCTGAAACCTGCTGCGATCTGCCACATCTTAACTGGAATTGGATCTTAGGCCTCCAATTTTGGTTTAAACAATTTAGATTTTGGCTGGCTTTGAATATGGATCCTGGACTCATGATGGGTCTATGCATTTTTTGTAGTACAGGAATAATTAAACGTAAGCTAAATATCCAGATCCAACCCATAGCTGATCCACATTTAGGACATAGGAACTTGGATTGATGTGGACCCACTAGCAATAAATCTGACTTGTCTGGATCTGACCTTGTAGAGATAGACTATCTAAAGTTGGATTTATTTATGCGTCTTCAACACAAGCCCCATACATTTTATGCCTTATTTATGAAGGGTTGCTGCTTTTGCCAGTTCATTAACCATTGAGCAATAATGTCTACTTGAATTTGGTTATGTTACTGAAAATCTATCATGTTATTTGAGGTTGGTTAAAACAATGCATTGACTTATCAAAGGAGGAAAAGGGAAAACACTGTGATACAAGGCAGGGGCAATTTGGAAAAGTGTATTGTTTGCAAGATGTTTGGGTATTGGACAGCAACAGACAGATTTTCTATGATATAACACATTGCATCCCAAAATTTGTGTGATATTTGGTCTTTATTGAGGGATTTGTCCTGCTTCTAGGAGGAATACTATATTAAACTGGTTCTAATTGGCTTTATTTATACAGATTATTTGATTCCATTTTGTTGGAAAATATGACATGCATTCTTTTCGCTCATGCATTTAATTTGGCTATTCAATGAGAAAGGGCTCCATTCTTTTCTTTGGCCCACTTCCATAGTTCCATCATCTTTTGATGTGGGCATGGCTGATGTTCTTGAAGTTAGAAACTATAGATGATATGAGAAAAGATTTGTACCGATCACCTTTGTCTGCCTTATGGAGTTTTCCCTTTTCATGTTGGCATATTCATGGAGAAAGCATGAGCTATTATCTCCAAGCTTTCTCCATCATGGACAAATGTCCTTCCTGTATGGCTAAAACCAATTCCTAATTACTTTCTCCTCTTTAATGAGTGCCGATTGTTACTCTTCTATGTCTATGACAAGCTTATGCTTCTTATTTTCTATATTTCTGAACGACTCCTATAGTTATCAAGGTGTTGCCTGAATGTCACCTAGGCTTCTAGGCACTTTTTTAACCCCTGGGCATTTGGTCTTCTTATTGTATCACGCATTTTTATTTTTTAAATTTCATTGCTGCCATTTGTAGCATTTTTATTGGATGTATAAAGTACATACATACACCATAATGCATGGAATAATGCATATGATTAAAAAAAAAATGATGCTCTAACCCCCTCCCTTTTGTATAAATCCTCTTATGAAAGATGTACCCTCACAACACCTTGGTATGCCTAGTTGATTCGCTTTGTTGCCTAAGCGCTCAAGCGGCTCTCCAACGCCTTGGACCCTTGTCATGATGACTATACTCCTTTGGTCTGGTCCCACCTTTTAAACTTTCCCATGATCCCTTTCATCTTTTGTGTAAGCCTATCCAGCCTGCCTGCCTTTGTGGAAGGCTCCTCAATCTCTAACATTGCTCCACCTTAGACACAAAAATTAAGGCTTAGTGCAACGTTCTTTGAAGTGAAGGTATTTGGTCTTTTACCACGTTCTCTTTTAACAATGTTAACTTATGAGAAAAGCTTTGAGATAGCTGGGCTAAAGCTGAGAAGTTCTCTCGCTCTGCCTAATTTGTTACTCTACCGGTTGAAAGAGTACAGACAGTAATGGAAATATCCCCAAACTGAGGAAAGTCCCCTCTACTTCTGTTACTGTCAACTAATGAGAAAGAGCTCTCTCGCTACCGTTTTACTAGTATGATCGTGTAGGGTATACCACAGCTGAAAGTCAAAGCATTAATGGCATACCAGGCTGAAAGACCTACATTAGAAAAGCAAATTGTAAGCATACTGACACCCCCTATGGCTTTTGCCTGGTACATTCTTCCTAGAGAAAAGATATGCTTTCTGAATACCTTCTCCCTATTCTTTTGGCCCCACTGCTGAATATTCTTTTCTGAAGGACATTTCCGAGCATTCTATCAAGAGTTTTGGGCCTTTCATGGGTCAGAGGTGCTGTCGCCTGTCAAGCCCTCAAGGGCTTCCTGTTGAATATCAGTTTTTCCCTGGTTAGTGCTATCTTGGCTCGGATCGTGGCAGGATCATCATCATCATCGTCTTTGGGTTTCTTTGTACTCAAACTCTCTCCTCTAAGCCGGCTCATTCTCTGACGCTGACACAGCAGATAACAGCCCGTTGGCCCCAGGGAATGGGTGCCCCCCTGGTACTACTAAAGTGACTTTCGCAGGCTATTGATAGGTTTCATATTGCTGAGCCGAAGGGCAACGCTGGCCGCTCAGGCTCCACGTTTCAAGTTCGTTATCCTAACTGTCTCCTCTGCTCCACCAGTCTGAACTGAACCTTGTTGCTTTTCTTTCTTACCTCGTGGGCAGGAAGCACACCAGCAGTGTGCATTGCGTGATTCAACTGTGTTTTTTGCGCTTGATTGGGTGGACAGTTGACCGGAAGGCAGAAGCTACCTGAATCACCTGAGGGAAATCAGCTTCCTTCTCTATTGAGATTTGAGATCGTGATATTGTCTAAGCACCTTAGATGGTGGGGTGCAGGTGAGCACCCTGTGAAGTAACAAGTGTGGTTGGGGGGTCGTGGACCGATCATAACCAGTTTCTGTCAGGTGCTAGTCAATCAGCTCACTATGGTTATATAGTTTCCCCACTGCCAAACTGCACCCAAAGTACCATGGATCTTACCCGTCGCTTCATGGATTATGGTTTAGCATCCATGTATCAAGCATATCTTGAACCCATATTTCTGCAAGAATGCCTCCATTTTATAGTTAATCTGGTATTTTGGTTCTTGCAAGAGAAGCTTCTCCACCTCAGTTTCATTTAATAACAATGATTTACGCCTGACAAGAGGAAGAATCAAACCAACAGGTCATAATTAGAACCAAAGTCACTGAAATATATCAGTTTTGTCTATGGCTGAAACTGAAATCTGTTTCCATGCATGAAAAGAGTTTCATTCGGGTTTAGCGTATTGTCTCAGTGATACCTTTGAGTAAGAGAAAAGGTGTGGGTCATATGTCTTAGGCTCAGTTATGCCTCTATGGCGTCTTACACCTTTGTAATAAAATAAGGAAGAAAGAGAGAAGGAAAAGAGAAGAAGATGAAGTGAATGGAGGGAGAGAGAATCGATGTGAGGTATTTCCTCCCATCGTCCCATCTTTATTTATAATCAATAATAAAAAGTACATTACAATAATAACCCCCACAAAGTAATCGATTAAAGAAAGAAATTTGGGTCGGCTACATAGTGTGGTCGACTTAAATATAAAGCAAACACAGTAAAGTAATAACCACCTATCTAATAAACATCACACACCTCATACTAGACTCTAAACACTAATCATCTCTATAATAACTAGCACTAGCACTAACACATAAAACTATGTTACCCCCATGGTACATAGGTCCAATCTTCAACATAATACTCACTTTGGTGGGGCATTGGTTTTTCTTACTTCTGACTTTTAGGAATCAGTTAACAAGTAATCAAGCATGCTTTGCAAATTTATATTACAGGAGGACATAATGCCAAAGCCACATGAAATTGCCAGATAGAGCAATAATAAACCAAAGGTTAAATGATGCTTGATGCATGCATGTCTCATCATATGTGATTGTATTAAATCAGTTAAGATACATATATTGAATCTAATACTGTTTTTTTGATTAGAAAAAGGATCAGTAGGGGCTTAGATCATTTAATTTGTAGACTTTTAGGCGTTGTGCAAGCTCCATGAAGATACCATTGGTGTTTCTCAATGAACTGACACTTGAAGCCCTGCAAATGTTTCCCAAACTGTCAACATTTCTCAAACAAACTGCATTCAGATCCCAGGATGTTCAACGCTATTTACAATCTTTGTTTCACAGGATTTTGGAATCAAATACAACATGGAAAATGGTGGACCTGCTCCTGAGGCAATTACAGATAAGATCTATGAGAACACAAAATCATTGAAGGAGTACTTCATCGCGGAAGACTTACCAGATGTACTGACTATATCCTAGCAGCATATCAATTTCTTATTTGCGTTCAGTGTAACTCCCCTCCCCCCTCTCCCAAAGAAAAAAAAGGATTGTCCTGATAAATGGTTTAATGTTTTCTGAGAATGTTTCTATGTTCCTAACTTTCTCAATGAATTCTGCAGGTGGATATTTCTACTATAGGTGTAACGAGTTTTGGGGGGCCAGAGGGACAATTTGATGTTGAAGTTTTTGATTCGGCTAGTGATTACGTCAAATTGATGAAGTAAGTAATCCGTCACATGCTGCTGCATAAGTTCCCCCCCCCCAAAAAAAAAAAAGAAGAAAAAAAAGAAAAAAAAAGAATAAGTATAAATTCTTATATCTGTTTGAATATGGTATCAAATACTATTCATTAGATTGACTTGATGACAGAGAATGAAGTAGTAGGCCATAGTGGTGATACCTTGATTCCAGTTTCTAGAATTTCTGAACATAATCCATGCAGCTATACCTTTCGAAATGGAAGTATGGAACCAAGAACCATATGATATTTTGTATTCTCGTTTTTCTATGCTTTTAAAACATACCATCTATTTTATTCTCTTTTGGAGGCTAAGGGGATGGAACCTGATGAAATTTTCATCAAGTAAGATTCACCTGAATAGCAAGTTGGCAAGTACCAAACAAATTTGGAGAAATTATATATTCATGCATACATGAAGGTAGCAATGTCTGCAGATATGAAAATAGAAAATTGAGGTGGTTAACTACGCATTCAAATTAAAGTAACCTTAAACTCATATTGGTGTTCTGAATGAATATGGCACAAAAATTTTAATTTTAGGTTCAAATTGGGTTATGGCACTCGTAACAACTTATTCTTTTTGACAGTCATGAACACCTCATCTGTGACAGTGTTAAGGTTGTTTAATAACCTATCTTATTTGGAATAAATATTTCTCCAGATTGCAATGTAATATAATCTCTATATGCCTAGCAATTCTGTTGCTTCTCTTTCACAAGTTTATGTGGCATTCTCTTCTTGATTGTCCAGGTCAATTTTTGATTTTGAGTCTATCCAGAAGCTGCTTCAATCTGCAAAATTCTCATTCTGGTATACATAAGGCTGCACTTCTGGATTTATTATACCTGATGTGGCTTCCATCATTTCGTTCTGTGTAGTTCAGCATACGTCTTATTCTTTTTTGTTTTCAGCTTTGATGCACTTCATGGAGTGGCTGGAGCATATGCCAAACGTATTTTTGTAGAAGAGCTTGGTGCAAATGAAAGTTCATTACTGAACTGCACACCAAAGGTACGTGTGAATTTATGGGGTCTTCTGCAGATTAAAGTGTCGCACTAGGCTTTCTTGTTTCCTAAGATCTATTGTTCTTTGTTGCACTTCTAATGGTGGCTTTGTACAAATAGGAAGACTTCGGTGGAGGGCATCCAGATCCCAACCTGACCTATGCAAAGGAGTTGGTTGCTCGCATGGGTTTAGGCAAAACAAACCCAGAACAGGAACCACCAGAATTTGGTGCAGCTGCTGATGGCGATGCAGATCGTAACATGGTCCTTGGTAAAAGGTATTAGCACACTTGCTGTTTAATCTTTAAAGAGAGTTATGTCCATGAACCTAACATTGTGTTTCCTTAGGTTTTTTGTTACTCCTTCGGATTCTGTTGCCATTATTGCTGCAAATGCTGTTCAGGCCATTCCATACTTTTCTGGTGGTCTGAAGGGGGTTGCCAGGTACATGTTGTGTTCCTTTTCTGTTTTATACTCTGTAATTTTTTGTCTTTATTAGAGTAACCATTTCTTTGAACAATGAATTAAAATTATTTAAACTTCCCTTTTATCCCACAAAGCAATCTTTACTTTCAATCTTTCATGCAGTAGGCAATATTTTGGTACCTTTTCTAAGTTCAGCATGAGCTATTTTTCTTGTTGTGAAAAATCATCATAGAATTTTGGGATCACTGCTTGCAGGAGCATGCCTACATCAGCTGCACTTGATGTTGTAGCTAAACATCTAAATCTGAAGTTTTTTGAGGTATTTTAGAATACAAAACACATAAACTTCTTCATAGAAGGCCTCTGCTAACATTTTGACCGTGATTACCTGGTATTATTTTTCTGTTATGATCAGGTGCCAACAGGCTGGAAATTTTTTGGGAACTTGATGGATGCTGGAATGTGTTCAGTTTGTGGTGAAGAAAGTTTTGGAACTGGTAATATGTTCTTCTTGGTGATTATGTTTGTCTTATATATATATATATATATATATATATATATATATATATATATATATATATATAGATCAAAGATTCTACAATATTCTTACGCCTTTTCCCCCTCTGGCCGTGGGGTGGTGCTTTGCTTACAGGTTCTGATCATATTCGGGAGAAAGATGGCATTTGGGCAGTTTTGGCTTGGCTATCTATTCTTGCCTATAAAAATAAGGACAATCTCAATGAAGGAAAACTGATCACTGTTGAAGACATAGTTACTCAGCATTGGGCTAAATATGGCCGCCATTATTATACTCGCTATGACTATGAAGTATGAGATGATTTTTATAGCTTTAACAGTTTGATCTTATCCTTAAAACCACAGACCATGGGATTGTCTTCTTTTTGACTTGTTCAAATTCTTTCTTAAGAATGTTGACGCAGGTGCAGCAAAGGAGCTAATGGCATATTTGGTTGAGCTGCAAGCTTCTCTACCTGATGTGAACAAGTATGTTCTTCAAATTCTTGAGCTTTCAGTGTCTTGTTTAAAGTTAGTTCATGGAAAGGAAAAAGAATGATACGGTGATGAAAAGATGATTTACTGAGAGGCATGGTCAACAGAAGAACGGCATTCCATAAGATTGCAATGGCACCTGATATAAATACCATCCCTTCCTATTATTTGCTGATATTGACTCTGGGAAAGGAGATAACTCGATGCCAATTGGCCCAGATTTTCTTGGTTTATATAAGAACAACCTTCATCCCCCCTTTCCCCAATTATTTTTCCAATTTGAAGTATTTCAAGTATGTTCAACCACCATTTTAGCCAGCAGTTCATGTTATTGTTTTCCTATTAAGAAATTTTCACATGCTGTCATATCAACAAAATTCCCCTGTTTTTGGATTGATTGTGAACATATAAACTTGATAGCTCATGTTATTGTTTTCCTTTTTAAGAATTTTTTTCATGTGATGTTGTATAAGCAAGTTTCCCTTGTTTTTTTGGATAGATTGTTGTTACATATAAACTTCTTTTGCTACTAAAATAAAAAAAATCCTGTAATGGATATCAGATAAAAAAATAGTTTGGCTCTGCATTGGTTTAAACTACGCATAAGTAAACTTCATGTTTAATGTGTCAGTCCACCGTATTGGCATGGGCCTCTCCTATGTGTTGCAAATTTCTCATTCAATTGATTTGGCTGCAATTCATTCCAGGCTCATTCGTTCTTAATTACTCCGAAATTGGAGTTTGTTTGCAATTATTGTTGAGGTCAATTCATATTATTCTGCAAGAAGGCTGTACTTCTTATGCATATATTAAATAACTTGCAACAGCCCTCAATTGCTGGACCACTGACCACTCCAGTGTCAAAATACTGTATGTTGGTCCTGGCCCAGTCTATAACTCTGCGAGTGGATGTATGCATGATTTTTTTGGTTTTGCTTGGTGGGAGGTGGTTACCAGCTTTTCCTGAGGAAGATTACTCATTACTTGGTGTAGATTTGTGGAAATCTGGTAACAGTAGACTTGAAACTTTAGAAATGTCTTATATGTGTTTTTGTCTATAGAAACTTACCTATTGGTTTTACAGTTGTGCTTATACTGTTTACTTTGTTCCTTGTGTGGGTTGGTTCTGTTAGGTTGTCTGTGCTCCCTTTTATGTCTGGGCCTCTCACATTTGAGAATGGGCGCTTTTGGTTGTAAGTTGGGGCTGTTGGGTTCTTAGTGTGCTCTTCTTAAGTCGATCTTTCTTCTGTTCTTCTTCTGTCCAAACAGGGGAGTGTTAACCATGTTTTGCACTAATAGGGTGTTGGACCTGTTGGTAGGAGCTCTACAGCTTTGAAAACATCATCTGAGTTTTCTCTCCTGTTGCGTTTGAATCATCCTGGTTCTACCCTAGTTTCAGGGTGTATTCTTATTATCTTGTTCAGCCTGAAATACCAAACTATAATATTTTTCTAGTATATTTGCAGCATGTTCTTTTATAAAAATCCAGGGTAGGGTGGATATCTATAATCATATGATCCATATATGGTGAAACTTAAAACCATGGGATGAGCCTCATTTTATGCAATTGCGAGTTTCAAAGTGATGTCATGTTTGATATACAGTTCATGGTGCGCATTTAACTGCTTTGATGTTTTTCTACAGGATCATAAAGGGAATAAGGTCAGATGTGTCTAATGTTGCGGAAGCTAATGAATTTGAGTATAAAGATCCTGTTGATGGGTCTATCTCAAAGCACCAGGGTATCAGATATCTGTTTGAGGATGGATCACGATTGGTAATTGATACTTCCCCCCTCCTCTATTAGATATTCTGTTTTGAGAAGAGTCTCTGAATTAGAGAACAAGAAATTGGAGCATTATGGTAGCTAATTAGGTGCCCACCAATAGCTGACAAAGCTGGATTTGGGAATGATTCAAAGGAGAATAACTCTTGTTTAATTTGTGTTTGCCAATTTGAAAATTTGGATTTGGATTAATTTGGAAATTAAGTGTTTATATTTAACAATTTTGGAACAAAAAAATATTCCATTTTTTTATTTTGTGAATTTTTATCCATTTTCTTAATTTTTTTTGTTGAACATTTGTAATGATTCTGGATTTTTCAATGCAAATTATTTGGTTTCCGAATTATTCATAAATTATTCTCAAAGACTGAATATTCCGGTACAAATCATTCGAGAACTATTCACAGACCCTAAAAAATAATTCACAATTTTTTCCCAATATTAAAAATAATTTTGTGTTGGTCTAATTATTCATGGATTTTCTAACTATGGGCCCATCATTTATAACTTTGAATTATGCTAGAAGACCAACTAAAATTTAACTTGTGAAGAGTTGTTATCTTGCAAGAAGTTGGATGATTTGCACCTTTTGTTACCGTCATGCTCAAGTATTGTTATAGTTTGCGATGTAGTTTTTAATTCATTTATTACAATACTTGAAAAATGCTTTTCCTGAAAACCCCCAATCTGCTGTCGCTTGCCGCTACTAATGGGGTCTCGGTTGGTGCAGCTTTTGAATCTGTTTTAAAGCTTTAGTGTCTTTGCTTCCTCTGAATGTGATTCCAGGTTTTCCGCCTCTCTGGAACTGGATCGGAAGGCGCAACCATCCGTCTTTACATTGAGCAATATGAGAAGGATTCTTCAAAGACGGGGAGGGATTCCCAAGATGCATTAGCCCCTCTTGTAAGAACTCGTTGTCGATAACTAATTTTTATCCTGATCTCTGGTTATCATCTTTGGGCTTGATTGTTGTTGCACTTGGGCTGCAGGTGGAGGTTGCTCTTAAGCTTTCTAAGATGCAGGAGTTCACTGGCCGATCTGCTCCTACTGTTATTACATAAATCAACTTCCAAATGCAGCTGGTTTTGTTTTATAAAGTATGTTGGTGTTTGTGTTGATGTCAAATCTTTTGCTGTGTAGATTTTGAGCCATGACACTGAACGACCTGATCAGATATCTGGCGTAAGTTTTCCAATTATGCCACCTTATCCGGTCACTGATGTGTCTGGATTGTTATGAACATGAGTATGTTGTCAATGTATTTTGATAATTTTGGCAATAATTTGAGTAGTTTAAACAAGAAAACATTTGAGTTTTTATTTCTTCTAAGGATCCGTTACAGTAGCATATATCCTTTTGCCTTAACGCAAGTTTCAGCTTAACAATCTGGTTGATCATTAACAGGAAAACATTTTCATGCTTCTAAATCGAGTACACATGATCTCTTGATCTTGGTGGTGATTCTCCGTGATGATATATAGATTCTCCCTATGGTAGTATATCGATGTATGTCACAATCCTATGGCAACTTCTACCTCCACTATGGTTATACTGGTAGTAGATGACTATTATTTTCTTCTATCTGTGCGAATCTAAGTTGTGTCCATTCTCTTGATGAGGCGGCTTGGATGAACTGTGAAATCCATGATTTTGTGGAGTACCTAGGTATTTTCATAGAACGTATTAGTGTAAAATATTGCGGGTCTTCTTGGGTGAGTGGATATGCTTAGGGAACTCATTAAGGAGTGCCAAATGTTCTTACATGCTTCTGGTTAGTGAATGAGAGGATGCCAGTACATCTCCATGTATAAGATTTAGTACGGTAGAGGTGCTATGGAATCCTATACTCCGCAAGAGAAGGGATCCGGGGATCGGTCCAAATGTTAACAAAGGTACAACATACCATCTTAGAGGATCTGTTTGCCATTTTGTATTCCTCGGTTGGAAAGAGGAAAGACATGTGAGTCCTTGTAATATTTGGATCTGATGAGTTGTACCCACACGGCAGTAGGGTTTATGAGAATGAATGCAGAGTTGTGGGTGGATACTCTCCAAGGCCGCCAAGGTTTGCGGCCTACAAATTGTGTCCCAAGAGATGGGGTGGAATTTTGGAATTCTTTGGGAAAAGGTTTTGGACATGGCTGAACACGTATCCGAGCATGGCTTCAGCAATTGGATGGGGAGAGAAGGAATTTTGTGTTATATTGAATTCGCCCTCCGGCTATTGGATGAATGGCCTGATGTGTGGCCGTGCATGTGTTTGTGTATCAAAACCGAGTCTATTCTTTTTAGTCTTCTAAATATAACACATTCTTTCAAATGGAGGGTAAAATCTTATAATTTTATATCGGTATTTCAAACGATACCACATGTCCAATGACATAATGAGAAGTCATTTTTAAATAATTCTGAATGCTAACTGATCTATGATCAAAGAAGCAAGGGTCCGGTCTTTGCTGTTCTCATTTTTCCTCCAGACCTTGAGTTGTCATACCCGAACTTGTTTGCTGTCTTGGGCTTAATGCGTCCCCACCTACCTAAAGGCAACCTTGCCTACTTAGTATGGTGTTTTAAGGCGAATGAAACGTAGGGCTTCCCTTTACATAAGCTTGTAACAGTATTAACAAATACAAAACAAGCTAACGAGGTTCATAGAAGGCAAAGCAGCGGCTTACCTGGCTAATTCTAGGTGTTGTACAAGGACATAATGATCAGTCATTTTTAAATAATTTTATAAAAATTTCATTTTCCATAATTTAAAAAAATGGAAATAAAAGAAGTATATCTATAGAAGGATCATACAGTAGTCCTTTTTGTTAGTGTCAATACTTGGACCACTAGAATATTCTCTATTGTATTGAAAGTCACTGCACCACTAAAATATTCTCTATTGCACTGAAAGTCAATGCTTGTATTATTAGCCTACCACAACAATTATAAACCATACCCAATGCTTGAGACATCTACGGCTTTGAATTGTTCATGCTTGAACAATAAGGTTAAAGAGCTTTTCTTTCCATCCTTGCCACAAGGTCATCAACTGAAACTACTGATGCTTATTCGTATAATGGCCGGTCCGATTAAATTCAATTTGTTCTAATCTATTTCTAAAATATCTGTTGTGCTCTTCCAATTGGTTCAAGCTAATCAGGCCGGCTAGTGCCCAACCTAGCGAAGCCAACGAAGAAAATGCTTTACTAATATATATGCAAAGGGTACACTAGCACCCCAACAAGAAAACATCTACCACTATCTAAAGAGTTAGAGCTTTACTTACTCTGAAGGGGAATCAAACTTTGTGTTGTAGTAGGACCGCTGTTTGCTAGATTGTTAGTCCGCAGCCCCGCCCTATCGATGACCACCAAGCCACTCTGACTCTACATACCCACATTCTTACTCATAGTGGAGTGTAAGTTAGATTTGGGTATAGCAGGACTTGAACCTTGAGAATTGGAATGTAATAATATTGATTCATAGAAGAAAAGGTTCTCTATTGATTCAAGCGCTGCACCTATGGGGATGGCATAAAGGAAGAGAAAGAAACCGAAGATTTCACTAGGTACTTTTGATCAAAAAATCAATCTGATTTATTATGTACCATTCATTGGATGAGAATTGTTGTGGTCATGGTACCAAAAATACTGCAATGAAATGATTGGACAAGGAACAAAAATGTCCCTTGGATTCACTTCGTCTCCTCCCAATGGTTTTGGGAGAACGCGATAACCTCACCTGGATGGCCGACATGTGGCTCTCGGGTGAATCCGAGACCCACGTTCGAGCCGACACCCCTTGGCTTGGCTTGTCGGTTGGGTGTCAGCTTGAACGTGGGTCTCGGATTCACCGAGAGCCACGTGTCGGCCATCTACGTGAGGTTGTCACTGTCCTCCCAGAGGAGAAGATGCGGATCCAATGTCCCCTCATACTATACCTGCCAATCCATTTATGATACATGAAAGAGAAAAATCTACATTAAACCCCTTATTTGGTTTAGTTTGTTCAGCGAAATGGGAGGTTTTTTTTTTCGTGTGTGAATCCAACTGTGAGATTGGTTCATTAGCCATAGAGATGAGAAGGATATATCAAACAAACTTTGACTAAGCTGGATATCTACTCTCGTGTAAAAATAAAATGAAACGGAAACTTTTTAATTAATACCAAAAGTAATTGTTTAGAGAATAAAAAAATTACTAAATAAAGTAGTCAAGATTTCCATAAAACTGGATTTTTTTTCTTTTTAAATTTGATGGGCAATTTGTTCCTCCACAGCCCACTTGCAATGTGCTTCCTTCGTGGTCCAAATATCTACCACATGGGAGCTCATATCGATAACATATCAGTTCAGCAGGTTCAAATGGAATTTTTCAAGTGATAAAATAGAGTTTTGAATAATCTAAACTATGAATAAGTGACAAATGTAATCAGGATTTTTTTTTTGCATTGTAATCAGGCTATCATTAAGCATGTATGGACATACATCACAATTATCAATACATGGAAGCGAATAGATACATTGAGAAGACTGAAGAGCCAATTTACAAGTAGAAATTACATTAATGGAAAAACAGCAAGCACTTGGGCTCCGTAAAATTGATCTTTAGTTTTTCAGTAGACTTCAAAATGCTATTGCTAATGACTTTAAGTAACTAATTAGCACATTAGCATTTTTCTACAGGCTGCTAGTGGTAGCACACATTGTATTAATGAATAGAAAAAGCAGATTGGGATTATACAACAGACGGATGGAAGAATAATTTGCTGACCCTCTTAACCCAGCACTGTCAAGTTGGGATTTTGGGTCAAATTCAAGCTTTAAGAAGTCCCACTCTCCATATTCCTCCCACTCATTCTACATAGCACTATCAAGATGGATATAGATTACAGTATGATACACCACACACATTGTGGGGATCTCTTCCCACATTTTCTTACATTATGATTTCTTTGACATTTCTCTCTTTCCCTTGCCATGTGGACTCCATTAGAGATATCATTTCTTGGGCCCCATTAATGTGGTGTGAGAGATTCTCCTACAATGGTGTTTTGGGAAACCCTCTCCCTTATAAAATACCTAATTGAGATTTCATAAAATTCGCTAATAAACAACGAAGTGATAAAATGAAAAAAGTAATCAACCTAGTTTGATTATATATATATATTTAAAAATTATAACAATTCATATAATTGTTGAAATCATAAATAACTCTTTTAAACTCTTTAAGAAAGAAATTGTTCTCCATATAGATGTAGGAAAGTTTGAGACAATCTAATTTCCCCTAAATTTTATTATTAAAAAAATAATGTCCATCCAATGGTCAATGATTTTCATAATCTTATACAATTCACAAGGATGCAGTCTTTTTCTTCCCTTTTCAATTCAACTGCATAATTGACTGATTTCTAGAAATAATTAATGACAATGGTATTTATCAAAATATTGACTTTTTTTTTTTACTTTTTATGGGTATCCAGAAGTAACTTGTTTGCTTGATACATTTGTGATTTTTTTTATTAGAGATGCATTTGTGGGAATTGTAACCCTAATTACAGTGAAAAAACCAACACCTCTGACTAAGAGGTCATGTATTCTACCTATCCAAAAAACATAAAAACACATAACTACTGTACAGTAGTTCAGTGCTTTTAAAGAGTTGCCTCTTGTAAATATCTTATTGCCATGTAATTTAATATAACTTTATATTTATTCTATGGATTAGAAGACAATTTGTCGTGCCTTTAGTGTAGAAGAATCTCTCATACCACAATAGTGATGTGCCAGGAATGGTACCATTCACATGACACCCATTTCTTAGGAAAAAAATAGAGAAAAAAAAAATCCATGTGAGACACGGTATGGTTCCACGACTATGTGGGAAATATGTGGGAAACTTTTCCCTTAATGGGTTTTAGGTTTGTGGGGTTTAAATGTGATATCATTTTGGCTTGTAATATCCCACTTGTGGTATGATTATGACAAGGTATTGGTCCCGTATAACCCACTTAATATTTTCTCCCCATGCGTTTCAAAACTTTCGTGGATAAATGAATAACCATTTGTCCCTTACCAAAAAAAAAAGAATAAAAAAAAAGAATAATTTATTAAAAAGGATCATAACAAGCAATTTTTTTGTTGCTAAAAGTCAACAATTTGATGTAGTTCGTAGAAAAAAAGAGCAGATATCTTCCTGCTTAAACTTTACTCAAGGTATTTTCCCACCCACCTACCTTGGAGTCTCTTTATTTAAAGGCTGGATTAGAAATGATTTCTTCAATCCAATTATGGATCGTTTTAAGAAGAAATTTACAGCTTGGAAAGGGAGATTGCTCTCTTATGCAGGCAGAGTTGAACTTGTAAAATCTGTCATCGACAGTGGATTTATTCACTCCTTTTGTGTATACAAATGGTCTAGAGGATTAATAAAAATAGCTGAAAGGTGGATGAGAAACTTTATCTGGATAGGGAATCCCAATAAACATAAAAGTGTGATTATCAAATGGGATATCATATGCAACCCAAAAAAGAGGGAGGATTGGGTCTACGACGTCTCAACCATGTCAATGATACTATGCTATGTAAAATGGCTTGGAAGATTAAACAGGATAATACATTATATGGAAAATTTATGCGTGGTCATTATTTTAATGACTATGATTTTATTCGCTCTCCCCTATGTTGTTCTCCAATTAGGCGAAGCATTAAAAAAGTATGGGATTGGATGTCCAAGCATATTCAATGTAGGACCTTCTTCTAATCCCTAATAGCTCTTTGGCGAGATTTATTGACAATGGTAAGTGGAATTTTTCAGAGGTATTATCACCATCTCTTAATCAATGGTTTGATCTTGCTCGTAACATTCCACTTTCGGCTTCAAAGGATCGTATTTTATGAACTGGAGAGTTGAATGTCAATTTTACAACTAAATCAGCTTGGAATATGATACAAAATCATAAAATAAGGCCGGCTTGGGCTTCTGCGGTATGGAACAGGTGTATGACTCCTAGTCTCTCGTGGGCTGCTTGGAGATGGTGCCAGGGTAAATTTCCAACTGATGACTGTATCAAGCTGAAGGGCATTCCTTTAGATTCAAGGTGTTCTCTTTGTGGAAAGATGAAGAAACATCTTCTCATCTATTCTGTAAGTGTGAAATCCCAAAGCAAGTTTACATTCCAGATTTTGGCTCTTGTTCCCAAGTCATTGACTGGTGACTTCGTAGATGTAAAACATGTTAGGATCGGGAGAACACAAACAAACAAGAAGCACACGAAGAATTAACGTGGTTCAGCACCCCATCGTGGGATGCCTACGTCCACCAGAGAAAAGATCGACTTTTTTCTATTCCCAAGAACAGTCTATAAATCTCTATCTGACAGGCCTATCTCATCTGTTAGCCTTACAGCGTTCCAGTTCTCCACTGTCAGAGGAGAATCCTCTACAGCCTTTGTAGCCTTCCCTAGGTTTTCCCACACAGAGACAATTTATAGGGAAACCTAGAAACCCTAATCCCACCACAATTATAAGTTTAACCCCATACATATAATAGACTCATACCTTAATACAAATACTACCTTTATAATTTTGTGGACCCCACAGAATACAAGACACCAACCCAACAAATCTCCACCTGGCTTGGATTCTGCAAACTACCTTGAAAAAAACTCGTTGATGTTGATTCTGTAAATCCGTCTCTGCCAAAACGCTACACCCAAACCAGCATAGCCCACACCCGGTCTAGGTGTCCCGTACAGCTCACCACCGCACGATGTGAAGTGACTTTATCTCTCCCACTGCTGCAGCATCACCGGAAAGATCACCGTCACACACAGTCTTTCTGCAACTCCAGTTGCACCTGGAACCCGAGCCTCTCACCACCGCACCTCCAATGCAGACCTTGAGAACCGACTCCTCATCCCAGCCCTCTCCAACTACAATTGCACTTGGAACCCAAGTCTCTCACCTCTGCATCTCCAATGCAGACTTAGAGATCCGACTTCTTGTCCCAACCCGTCAGTACTCCTTTACCCCACGGTGTAACATAAACTGGCCATTATGTGCATCATACCGGGATTCAATCCCGCCGTCAGATCCAACACTCGATCCGACCAAATCCACGAACAGCTACCATCGTCCCATCAATCTGAACATGATCTCCTAGCTGTCGTTGACCATCCACTCGACTACCACCAAGACCCACGTGCGATACCACCTGGTGTAATACCATCCATTCGACTACCACCAAGATCCACGATACTACTTGGTGTAATCGCTCTACCACCATTCGAGGCCTACCAGATTCCCTTGCAGATTTACTGACATACCAAGCTAACAATATTGAGTAACCTCTGCAGGTTTGCATCACTCAATCATTTCAGAAATAGCAATTTTGGATACTCCTTCCATAATAGAAGTCCCCCATCTATCTACTATTTCTCTATTTTTTTTTTAATCACTTTCAACCATGGAAAAAAAAACCTTTTTTTTTTCTCCCAAAGTAACCACGGAAACCAAAAAACCTAAAAAAACCACACCAAAAGTGTAAGTGTAATGATTACACTTTCCTTTTCCCTTTTTCTTTTTTTTGATAATCCCAGAGAACCCAACTAGTCGTGCCATCTCCCTACAGAGCACCTTCTGCAACTCCATTTTTCATGACCCCTTATGTGAACATCGATCGGTGCACTCTGTTGCAAGCACCACAGGTGCACATGCAGCTTTATTCATCGAGATCACATCAGTTCCCAGCAAACCATGCTGCTGTAGCAATTGGTCTGCAACATCTCTGGTGGTCACAAACTAACTCACCGCACCTTTTATCAACACCTAATCATGTGTGAGATCTAGCAACACAACAATGAGAGTTACAGAAAACTTGGATCGCAACCCAGAATCAAATCCTCGATCCTTTTGCAAACCACCTGCAATAACCGTTATCACAGCCGTAAAAACGTCGTCGACAAAAAATTCCCCTGTCTCCAGCCGACTTTCTACACCTTCCCGTGATGAACCCTCTGCCTTTGATCTCGCCTCCCTAACTGTCGGCAGCACCCCAGAATCAGGAGCTTGAACAGATCTCCCCCGAGCAAGATTCCTCGATTTGATAAAAACAAATCTGATAAAAACAAATCGTTGCTGCTCCAGACAATCAAACTGCCCCGCCGGCCCTAGCCGACCATAAACACTTTTTTTTTTCTTCTTCATACCTTCTACGTTCCTCTCCCCTTCCTCTTAGATCACTGACTAATCTATCGAACCTGACTCTGATACCACTTGTTAGGATCGAGAGAACACAAGCAAACAAGAAGCACACGAAGAATTAACGTGGTTCAGCACCCTATCGTGGGATGCCTACGTCCACCAGAGAAAAGATCGACTTTCTTCTATTCCCAAGAACAGTCTACAAATCTCTACCTGACAGGCCTATCTCATCTGTTAGCCTTACAGCGTTCCAGCTCTCCACTGTCAGAAGAGAATCTTCTACAGCCTTTGTAGCCTTCCCTAGGTTTTCCCACACAGAGACAATTTATAGGGAAACTTAGAAACCCTAATCCCACCACAATTATAAATTTAACCTCAGACATGTAATAGACTCATACCCTAATACAAATACTACCCTTATAATTTTGTGGACCCCACAGAATACAAGACACCAACCCAACAAAACAATCTCCAATCCTTCGATTTGGAATGGTATGCTATTCACTCTAATCCATAACATATGGAAGGCTCGCAATAATTTTGTTCATCATAATAGAAAAACTACAACAGATACAATATGGACGATGATTAAGATTGGCTGCAAGAACCTCTCCATTCGACGCCCATTTATCATTAAAACACAAGATGATCTTAGAGCATCTCGGGTTCTATCTCTGATTATAAAAACAGCAAAGCTCTCTTCTGTGATTGAACTTTATTGGTACTCTCGCCTAGCAAATTGGTGCAAAATAAATTCTGATGGCTCAAGCTTAACGAATCCTGACTTTGCCAAAGCAGGAGGGGTTATTCGAAATTCAAGAGGCCAAGTTCTTTTTGCATTTGCTGAATACTTGGGAGTTTTTACAAACTACTATGCTGAACTGAAAGCAACAATTATTGACATTAAAGTAGCCCTCCAGTTGGGATATAATCGGATTTGGCTAGAGTTTGATTCCTGCTCCGTAGTAAATTAAAGCTCTTATGTCGAATGACCTCCCTTGGTATTTGAAATAGGATTGGCAGTCCATTTCTAAGAATCTAAAATCTGCCACAGTCAGATTCACGCATTGTTTTAGAGAAATAAATATTGTGGTAGATTTGCTATCTAGAAAGGCGGTTCAAGATAGACAAACTTTTAATTGGAATTATTGTCCTCACCTTGTTGCCAGAGAAGTTGTGTGGGATGCATCTCACATGCTTCGATATCGTTTTCTGTAATTTTTAGTTTAAGGGTGGTCTCCGTAATGCTAAGATGAGGATTTTTCATCCTTTTAAGGCTCTTTATACTTTAATTATTTTTTATTTTAAAATTTTCAGAATCTTTAGCGAAAAAAAAGAAGAGATTAATAAAACCCCAGCTCCAAAATTGCCATCAGCAGATCTAATAGGGATCATGACAAGCATGCATGATTGTAAGGGATCACATCAGATCTGAATAATTCTCTGCCACCACAAGCCTTGATTGGATCACATTGAGAGTGTTTTCTCATTTTTATGGGATAGTTTAATAAAAAAATAATAATAATTCGATTGAACGGAGAGGACTAAGTAATCTTTCATTCCATTGTATCATTCACTTCGATATTTTATACATCTAAATTAATAATAAAATAAAAAATTATCGATCAAAAGAAAATAGGGCAAGAAAATTGGGTCACCCATTCCTTTGGTGTGGGCTAACCAGCTGGATTTTAAGTTGGGTTCGGGATTTGTTCATGTCGGGAGTGGTCTCACTATGACTGTTCATAATCTTGAGTTGATTGTGGGCTGGACTCTTTCATTGTTTTCCATAGAAAAAAAATCTACATTCATAGGCAGCGAGACATAGCACATGCAGGAATCAAGATAAAATTTTCTGGGGACCATTATTTGTAGTTGGATGTGGCCAGGGCATTTTTGGATATTTGCTAATAGAAGACGATGATGATGAGAAATTACATTCATGTCTCCATTTTCGGCATTGCCATCAGTATAGAACATAGACTTAATTTGAAAACTAATAAAACCGATACAACAGCTTTTCCAGCAGCTCCCAAGCAACATCACCAAGGACAAAACTCGGAAAAAATTCCCAAGATTCAGAAACAAGAGTACGGGAAGCCTATCTAGATAATCTATCATGGAGTTCACTTCTTTGTAATAGTTGGTAATCCACCATGTAATTCCACAGAGATATATAGTTTCTGTGAGACCTACCTCCATCCTAAAAAAACAGAGAATTTCTTTATTCATAAGAAAACTTTACATCTCTCTCCACCTAGCAAAGTGTTTCTCTTTTGCTTAGATTTTACTTAGAGTTTTCTTCACACACACAATATATAGGTTCTCTAGAAACATAATCCCATACAATTACAAATTAACTATTGTATATGTAATTGATCCAAACTCAAATACAAATACAACTCTAATAATTGTGTAGACCCCACAGAATATAAGACACAACCCAATAGTTTCTACACCAGTGCCATGATTGCAAACATGCCCAAGGAAGAGGAAAAGAGAAATGCTACACACTCTCTCAACAATTGTTGCCGAATCACATTCAATCCAAAGATGAGTAAAACTCCTATCTTTAGCAAACTGAATACCATTCACCATCGCATGAAACTCCGCCAAGTAATTTGTAGTGATACCAAGAAAATAGAGAAAGCTCCCACAAACACCTTATGATAATTTTTGGAAATCTCCCCAGCAACAGCCCATCTCGAGTTCCCCAATAAGGGTGTCAATTGGTAAGGTATCAATAATCTGGTATGGTACAAGAAATAAGAACCCTTACAATTAGCATACCGTACTGCCAAAAGCATAATGTTCCTTACCATTACAATACCGTCTATGTATGGTTTGTATCCGGTATGGTATGCTGTTTTATAGGTTATAAAATATGGCTTTTCTCTAGTATGGGCTTCGGTTTCTATTTCGGTACGAAATACAGTTCTACTTCAGTATGAATTAAGGCTCAATTAGTTACGAAATATGGTTTTAATGCAATGTGGACCAGTGGGATGCGAGTGTGACCCGGTATATGGTATCTAAACAATATACAAATTGATAAACAAATTGATCGAGATACAATATGTAATGCCAGTATATCGGTATGAACCATTACCGTACTAGATAGAAAACGGTATGTACCATCAGTATATTTGTATGATCCATTATCGTACTAGATAGGAAATGGTACCAAAAATTGAATCATTACTGTACCAGATTGAAAACAATACACTGGTATTGATATAGATCGATTTTTATACGTTTAAGGTATCAAATTGACAGCCTTATTCCCCAAGGAGCTACCATCCACATTAAGTTTTGATCCAGTACTGGTCATCCGGCTGCATCCACATTAAACAGCCCATAGAGTGGAACATCTCTCTTTTCTCCCCCTCGAATTAATTCAAATCGTCTACTTTGGGCCTAGACTAATCCGGTCTGAATCTTTATTTTTTATTTTTTAGGTATGTAGTTCCAAAAAGAATTGAACTCATGATTTTTTCATTTTAAGGTATTAATCTTTTACCAACTGAGTTATCCCCTTGAGATAACCGATCGGATTCTTATTCGGCCTTGATCCTTTATCTGGTCAAGCCAGAGGTTAGGTCGGTGTGAATTTAGTTTTGACCGGACCCCCTCTTTGTTTTTGGTTGCTAAGAATCAGATTTTATTGAAGAAGAATAAAAAACACAAATTCAACTGGATTAAGAATCCTTCCCACCTCCGATACTGCTGCCATGGCCAGAATAAGGACCACTCATAACCTCTCATTTTCGCTTTTCAATCAAATTATTATATAAACTATTGACGCAATAGATCTCATATGTGGGCCCAATTTCTTATACCAATTAGTCATAATTTTGAAATAGACTTTTCCATTTCATATGTGGACCTATGTCGTTATTGTTTGAGAATGAAATTGACTTCCATCTTCTATGTGGACCCCAAAAAAAAGTCGTTTTTTTGTTTATGCCAAAAAGTCATGGGTCATACTATTACTGAAACCCACAAGGTTTTTTTTTTGGTAAAATCAAACCACAAGGTTACGTTAACAAATATACAACAAATTTCATTATATCATAATTAAATAATAATTTTATTTTAAATTAATCAATATCATCTTTTTATACTTAGTTTATATTTATTCAAACTCTTCTGTTCTAATATCTTATAAAAAAAAAAATTTCACCTCTTTTTCTCCCTTGATATTTTAAAATACTCAATCGATTGCTCTCTTCCCAAATAAACTAGTTTATTTATGATTGTTAGAATCAAACCAACTACTTCATTGAGTTGGAAAAAAAAAGGTGAACAGTACATGAGGTTTTCGTTATTTTAGGATTTGAGGAGAGACAGAATGTACACAGATTTACCTTCGCAACACGGAGGTGTTGTTTTCGTGTTTTCGAACCTAGAGAATTTTACATAAAAAAAAGAGGTAGACAACAAGCCCAAGAATCCCCAAATCTAAAGTTTTTCTCCCGTTGTCTCTTATCTTTCCAAATAGACTGGTTCCTTGGCATGGATGAATCTTATAACCAGCAACAAGTATCCATTACACTACGACAAACAGCATTCGGTGGAACGATGATAATATGAGAGAAGACAAATACTGAGAGCAAGATTGAATTTATGAGTACTGCAATTGAGATTTAAGCTTACCCCTTCTGGATATAGTCCACCACTGTAGAATACAAGACCACCCAAGAAATGCGCCCATGACTTATCTCCTAGTCTACAAATGAGCAGCCGCATAAAGTTGTCAAACCTAACAATTGTAAAAGGAACCTGAGAATGTTAGGGAAGCTAAGATGGTCATCTATGATCATTTCTGTAAACATAAGAATGAAAATTCTGCCTAACTAATCTCTTATAATGTATTTGTTGACCTTTGGATTGTAATTGTTGGTAAAATTAGTTAAGTTTGAGGAGAGAGAGTGTCTGTGGTTTTCTCTGATGATGTGGCCGAGTTTCTGATGATGCGACAGTGTTACTGAAGATGTGACAGAGTTTCTTGTGTTTCTCGATTTGTGGAATAAGCAATAGAAGAAAGAAATTGAAGAGAGAGAAAGAAGAGAGAGAAAGAGGAGAGAGAAAAAGCATAGGTGGGACCCACTGTGGCAAGGTGGCATGCCACCATGGTAGTCTGCCTGGCCGAGGGCCGTGGCACCATGGGCAGCAGCCATGGCACACCATGGCACACCATGGCATGCTCACCAGTGGCAGTGGGCCGCAGCTAGCAAAACTTATCTCTTGTTTGAGAAAATGCTTAGAGAGAGAAACAAACTTTGTTTAGAGAGAAGTTCTCTCGAGAAGATTGAACTCTACAGGGTTTATGAAATGGATTTTCGGTTACAGACGCTATATAAAATCCTTACAGGGGCTTTTTCGTCAAGCAAAAGGGAAGGAGATCCAAGATCCGCGGCGAGGATTGATCCTCATCTCTCAGATCCGCATTTGGCGGCTACAAAAAGTGCTGGATCTTGTGTATAGCCGCTGACATGATGAGGTACTCCCGCGTGCCTTCTGGTTGGATGGAGGCAGTTTAAAATGGTGCGCAGTAAACTATAGAGGTTCTCCTTGATTCCATATGGCGCACTCATAGTAAGGCGGCTGAGAAGATCCAAATCGGAGAGTCACGAGTGGACTTGATTGCGCCTGACGTGATTTGTGCGGATCCAACGAAAATAAGCTAATCCTGCCTTTTTAAGGTTATTCGACAGCTAGCAAAGATGACTTTGTGTCCGCCAATCAGTACTCGACAATGCACAGGCGCAGGGGACGATTCCGTGTGGTGCAGGTGCATGTTATGGATTTAAAAGATTCCATTTCCTAATATCTGGTTGGCCGAACTTTAAACAGACATAACTCCTTCATCTTAGCTTAGAATAGGATGGTTCAAGTTGCACCGAGTCCGAAATTCGATGCTCTACCTATTGGGTGTCGTTGGGAGTCGGAAATACGTTGAGAAAAATAAAAAATAGGGTTTTAAAGGGAGACAGAGGGATTTCTAGGTTTTCGTGTCCTGTTGGAAGATCTATCACCAACTACCTCTTTTCTACGCATCAATGGAGTGCTAAATCCCTATGAAAGGTTAGTAGAGTTTTTATTTTTCCATTCATGGTGACTATGGGTTGTGTGGGGAGATTGGAAGCCTGTGAGCAAGGTGTGCTCTATGAATCAAGTTCTACCATCATTGAAGGCTGTTGAAGAATTCTCAAAGCAGTGTGGAGCTCCAAAAATTATTGCTGGCCATTCGAGAACGTTGGTTGTGAAATTTTCTCATTCCCTATCTTTTTAATGTTTTCTATGCATTGTATGCTAGTATAGGTGAAAAGAAAAAGTAGAAACCTATCTAGTCTGTGTGTTTCATTGTAGGGGAATTTTATAAGCCCCAAAATTATTCTATTTGTATTATGTTCAGTGGGTGTTGGACACTGGCTGTTAAGCCTGAATCTTGACATTGTTACGCCCTCTCAGTTTTATGCTGAAAAAACCTAGGGTTAGTATCCTTGTCTGTAAGAGACTAAAAGCTGAGTATTGAGTAAATACAGAGCCCGTTGGGCATTACTCCGTGGACTAGTCATCACACACTGTGGTGGTGAACCACATAATATCTCTGTGTTCCTTGTTTTTGCTTTCTGGTATATTTTGGAGTGCGTGGAATGGCTTGCAGGGTGGGTGTGAAAATCTGGTAGATCTGACCACTGAGTGGTAGCAAGGTAGATTTGCATGCGCTTGTGCGTGTATGAAAAAAATTAGATATCCATCAGCTCTGGGCAGCAGTAAATTTATCAGAAAAAAGTTTCAGACACTGATTCACCCCCCCTCTGTGTCATATCAAGTTCATCAATATTTTACTGATTTATATGCCAACACCATTGCTTGAGGGTGTGAGATAATGATCTTAATTTCTCCGCAAACAAATAGGTGAGAGAGCACTGAGAGGGGAGACCTAATCCTTGGCAATTTTAACGTAAAACCTTCAACTTCAAAGACAAAGTTTTTAGGCATTCGTTGGCTTTTTATTTCTATTTTTTAATCTTCTGGTTCAATCAAATATCAATAGTTGTTTTGATTCAAACCGTTATAATTAAACTTGTGTATTTGGAAAGTGGGAAATCGATTGGCATGTGCAATATTATGGATGAGTAATTTGGATACTTTAAACTATTAGGGGAGAAAGAGACGTAGAAGTTTGGTTTACTGGGGGAACCAATAAAGAAGTTCAGGGTAGGGAAGTTTGAGTAAATATAAGTTAAGTATAAGTGAGTGATAGTAATTGACTATTTTATTTCTTTTGGCTATAGCTTCAAAATATTGTAAATAGACAATTTTTTGGAAAAATTAAATGCACCTCCACCGAACTTTGCCATAATTCAAGGCAATTCGCTAACTAACTTTGGTGGAAATTACAATCGCACCCCGTACACTGACGGTGGTAAACAAAAAACTCGAAATGACAAGATTACAACAACAACAATAAAATTTTATCTCAACTAAATGGAGTCGGTTTCATAGATTCTTGCCTTCTAATCAGCTTTGTCGATGTCATATTAGAAACAAAGCCTAAGCTATGCATGTCTTTCTTCACCACCTCTTCTAGAATCATCTTAGGAGTGAATCAAATCACTTTTCTTTACTGGAGCATCTAAAAGCCTTTGTTGAATATGACCATACCATCTCAAAAGGTTTCCTTCGATATGCTAATCTGCGCCCACCCACTTGGTGAAGGTGGGACTGCAACTTCAACTATTGAGGTCAAGAAAAACCCAGTTTGGGTTGTTAAGGCAAAAGGAGGAAACAAACTCATGGCTACCTCCCGGGGGGGGGGTGATGTTTTCTTTTCATCTCATCGGCCTTTCTTGTATCTACAATCTTACCCATTCCTTCCTTTCCATTCTAAGTGAGATTCTTTAGTCAATACCTAAAATAAAAACCCAAGATCCTAATTACGAATTTACTATAACAAAAGGGATAATCAGTTTCTATATATTTACTTATTTTCAACCTTGTTTTGTTAGATTAAAACTCAATCGAAAACCAGACATTCTCTTTTAGAATTTTCTCTTCTTCTTAGGGATTAAAATCATTCTTAATATTGAAAATCTCTCGAATCTGATCCAAACTCCTCTCCTATTACAGAATCAAGAAATAGAAATGAAAAAGCACACACACATAGAATACAAAGGTTTACATGGTTCACCAACGCAGTGTGTGATAGCTATGTCCACGACTACAACAGATCGAATCTTTCACTATCTCCAAGATGAACAGATGATTACAGAGAGAATTCCCACGAATTCATGATGCACCAAAACCCTAGGATAAGAGGAGTTTATATAATACTCCGAAAATAGATAGAATTACAAATCTGCCCATAGATTTAATTTCCAGAATATCCTAGTGTAAAAAGGCGCAAAAAAAATTCGGGGGCTATCACCCCCGGAACCCCAAGGGGGGCGCCTTACCTCCCTTACTGGCAAGCGAGACCGCTGGAGTCGTGGCTTGGTGATACATAGGGGCCCCGGGAAATAGACTTCATAATTGTAAATTTATTAGGATTCAAGACATCCCAACATCTCCCTAATCATACTAGCTGGCTAGATCGTACTTATTGACCAATGTCTATATACTCTGATTCCCACTTCTTCAGTTACTCAACTCTGACTTTTTCTTTCTTTATCTTCTTCATCGTTCTTCCTCATACCCTTGTAGAACTTCTTTCCCTTTCTCATTGGTATTAATGGTCTTCTTCAAAGCCCCATCATCTTTGATGTGTTTCTTCAAATCCTCAATATGTTATATGTTCTTGATTTATTAAAAAAGTGTAAAAATGTAGGTTGATACCAATTTAAGGGCAATTGTGTCATTGAATCAGTTTGATTTGAATAATTTACACTAAAGTTAGGGATTACCTGGAATCATAATTAAATGCAGAAAAAGTGCATGTAATTTTTAAAATAAAATTTCATTTATACGAAAAATTAATATGGAGAGTTTCACAACAAACAAACTGGGTTTGAACACAAACCATGTGAGATTACAATTGCCTGCAACCGGAGAAATGACTCTTGGATCTATTGAAGATGTCAAGACTCATCTAACTTAGGAAAAAAAAATAAAAATTATTAACCTATTAATTTAGACACCGTCTTTATACGAAGCAGATGTAGGATTGTGTAAATTAATTCCTCCTTAGATTCAAACAGGAGCCTTGTGCATTGGATACACCATTCTACAAGGTACAAGGTATGGGCGGCTTATAGTCCGGAAGTGTATGGAACTCCTGCGTCTGTAATCCAAGAACCACCACCCAATAAGTTTGCCACTGTGAACTTTTGAGCATCTGAGGAGCTCATGATATGATAGCTTGTCCACTTCACTCGACCACTTGTGGTCGAACCTGAACCGGTATTCATGTACTCTCCATAATAAAGAGTGTTTAGAGCAAAAGTGCCATTCCATTCTAGCCACCCCGCAGGATCAATCAAACTATCAAGATAAGAATTTACGACAACAGTCCTTGAGTATTCCCTCCATGGTCGACCCAAGTAGGTCTTAAACGAACTCTGTACTGGTTTCAAGTCCGAAGAAGCTGTAATTTTGCAGTTGTGGATCGAAATTCCGGTGTTCTCGTTCGGATCAGAACGGCCTTGAGCTGTCACGGCATTCTTCTGGTTGTTCAAGGGTTTCCTAACATAGATGTTGCAGTTCTGGAGGACCGCGGTTGCATCTCCAAAAATGAAGTCTATGGTGCCATAGATGTCACATTCACGGTAGAATTGGCGTTGGGAGTGGACATATAAGGTGTCTTGGTATCCTTTGAAGCTACACTGATAGAAAACTGACTGGTCTGACCCTGAACAGAATGCAACTGCTTGTTGCTTCTGAGGTCCGGCCGTGTTTTCAAAGGTCATTGCCTTGGCAATGAAGCCTTCGCCAACCGCAGCTGAGAAGATGAAAATAAGATATGTAAGTCACTGGAGGAATTATTAATAGAGCTTAATTAATCCATCTCTCATACCTTTTATTATTGTATAGGGTTTTCCAGGAAACGTCCCTCTACATCCTCTCACATGGGTAATTATCCTGGGCTAGGTGATGAAACCTCTCACATGGGTGGTTCTCTGGAGCTAGGTGGTTTTTACATCACCGCATGTGAGAGTGCAAGGGACATGCTTGTGCCCCGCAGGCGGCTATGATCCTTTCCTCTAATTTTTTGTTATTATTATTTCTTTTAAGAAAAAAGTTGAGATAGAATGATCCCACATCCCATGATGGGGATGATTTTTTTTTTGGTAAAATGATGGGTCCTGTGAATGCTACATGTATTTGCAGGTGAATTGTGCTTGGGTTGAACAGGAAGGACGGGCAAATGTCAAATCCAAGGACAGATACCTTATTTCCACCAAATCACTCTTAACCTTATCTCTAATAAAACACTTAATCTTTCCCATTCAGAGTCACAAGCATCTTTCTCTATCAGAGAGAGGGGGGGACCGGGAATATCTAGAAGGCCTTGATTAGAGAAGATGCTAACGGATTCAAATTCTCTCATACCCCTTATGTGGGCATGAGTTCACTGTGTGCGTATATCAATACACTGGTATATACGCATGGTATATATGCACAGTAAACTATGGCCACTGAATTACAAAAGACATGAGAGGATTAAAATCCAACCCAAAAGGGTAAGAGAAAAAAAAAAAGAACAGTTAATTAGGATGTTTATTTCTTCTGTTGTGAATGGTGATAATGAGCCTGTAAAGATGTTAACGTATAAAATATAGAAAAATCTCCCAAGAGCTAGCTGGTGATTAACTTGAAGCTTCAAGAAGAAAGTTTACCAACTGTAGCCGATCTGAAAGTTGTGGAACCATCTATGACATTCTTACTACCTGTAACGATGGTAGCATCAATCCCATCTCCAACTAACATGATATTCTTCATGGACGTGGTAATCTCGACGTTCTCTTTGTAAGTACCTTTCTTCACATGTATAACAAATCTTGAAGTCCCACTCCTTAGCTTGGATGAAGCAGACAGAGCCTCAGAGATGGTCTTGTAATTACCAGACCCATCAACAGCCACCACAATATTAGCTTGTGAAGCTGCTGTTGTTGACTGGAGAAGCTTTCTATCAACAGAAGAGACCCATGAAGGGAACCCATCAGAAAGCAAGCGTCTGGCACCACCTGGTTCACTAGGCAGTGAGGAAGCTGCCTGGTTGTTTATAGCCAGAGAGTCACTAAGCAACATTGAGAAGTCACTTAACATGGAAGGTAAGGAAGACATGTATGAAGCTGAGTTGAGCTCCATAAACCCATTTTCACATGTCTGTTGATTGGCAACTGCTGCACTAAGCCATGTCTTGAGTATCTTCCCAATTGTTAGACAATAATACACGATTAAGCTTGATAACCGTGTTGTTATACAGCTCCGAACAGTCAACCCATGCTGCCTTTGCCGGCTCGTCAAAAGAGCTCAAATTCATGGTTGAAATGAGATTATGGGCTAGTTGAGCTTGGTTCATAGTGACTGTGAGGGCTACATAACGGAAACTTTTTGAGGTGAGTAGAGGATTAGAGCTAATGAATGACTTACATATTTGAGGGTATGGTGTTTGGTTACAAGATGAAATGGTGTCACCATTGGCTACAAATGCAAGCAAAGAGACACTCACAAGAACCCTAACGAAAAGCATATCCATAGTCACCCAAAACGTAAGAAGAAACTATATTGGATTGCTTCCTAGCTACTTACTCCAAATGCCTGGCAATGATTCAAGGAGGGATGTTTTTGGCCCTTTATATAGGGGTTAATAGAATCAATAATATAATTTTTAATTTTTTTATTTAATATTTTTAATATAATTCTTTGAAGATCTTTAGAAAAAAATAAAATAAAAATAAAAATAGAATCAAGAGTGGATGCTTGAACGCGTTTAATTTAAAGCATGTTGGACCATGCATGACGCGCTTACCCTAAAACAAAAAAGGGCCATAAATTCTATAGCCCACAAAAGGCCATTGACTTAACTCAAAGTTGGTCTTCTTGATGGTTTCTGTATGGCCCAGTCTACATCCCATTTTCTTTTTATGGTGGAATCAATGGCCAGGCCGGTTCAATACGAGAGGATCCATGATGACTATGTCTCATAGGAAGACTGAACTGGGCCCACGTGCATCAAATGATGACAAGTGTATAGTAGAGATTGGATAATATTTTCTAGCACCCTCAAGAACAACAAATTAAAAATTAAACAAAATTCTGAAGACGTTGTGGCTCTACATTGGGCCTGGTGGAGCGGCACGGTTGGGCATGGGAGGGTAGTACAGTGGTGGATTGGATATGGATGGGCTGTACAGTGGTGGAATGAGTATGAGTGGGCTGAACTGCGACGGGTGTTGCCGCTGTAGAGGAGATGGGTGATGTGGCCAAAGGATGGATAGGGTGGGAAGGGCTTGAGGAATTGGACTGAGTTGTAAGTGGGATGGACAAATAGTGATGGAAATGGGTGTGGAAGACAGTGGTGTAAGGGTGTCAAAACTGGGCCCGGCCTGGTAGCACAGATCCAGCCAGCCCGATATAACCCGAACCCAGCCCGGATCGAGCCTTAATGGACAGGTTTTGGTCTGAGCTTGTAAAACCCGACACCAGTTCAGCCCAAACCGAACCAAACCGGACCGGTCCGTTAAGAAGCCCGAATTAGCCCAAACCAATAAAACCCAATCCGAACACCGGTAAGGTCCGTTCGGGCCCAATTTCTTAATTTTAATGGTTTTAAATTTTAATAGATTGTGTTACACTATTAGAGTTCACTTCATGATCTAAAAGATTATGTGAATCTATAGTTGAAAAGATTATGTTAATTGTTATAGTTTATTAAATTACATACATATGGAAGGAATAATGCTAATTTTATAGATAGAAATAATAAAATAGGCTATATAGTTTACATATAAAAGGGACTCGATAAGCCCGATAAATCCGATCCGGACCGAACCAATCCGAAATCACCTCAATAAACCGAGCCCGATATCAAACCGACACCGGACCAGCCTGTTAGTTATTGTGTCCAGCGCAGCCCACCCCAGCCTTAACTCTTAATGGACATGTTTTGGGCTGGGCTTATAAAACCCGACACTGATTTAGCCTGGACCGAAACCGGCCCAGACCGGTTCGTTGACACCCTTACAGTGGTGGAAGAAAATTAGGATTTGGCAGGGGGACCGAAGGGGAAAGAGAGGGAGAAATGGAGAGAGGAAAAATGTGTTCCCGAAAAAGAACGTCACGACTAGTGAAGATCCGCTTGGAAGTAAGATCATATACCCTATAACCACTTTATCCGAAAGGATAACCCACAAAAATACAATGGATAGACCGAGGTGAAAAGTTATGATGACAGGAATTGGAATCGTGAGCAAAACATAGGCAACCAAAAATACATATATAGATGTGTATAAGATAGGGAAGAATGAAATAACATCTCAAAAGGAGAAATACTGGATAGGACAGGAGTAGTCATACGGTTAATTAAGTAGCATGCCGTTAAAACACATTCACCCTAGAGAGAGAGAGAGAGAGAGAGAGAGAGAGAGAGAGCATGGAAACGTAAAGCACGAGCTACCTTTAAGAGATGACAGTGTTTACGCTTAACGACACCATTATGTTGAGGAGTTTAATCGCATGAATGGTGATGAATGATGCCACGAGAATGAAATAAAGTTCGCAATGGAAGAAGATAGTATTCAGCTCCATTGTTTCTCCGAATAGGAAGGGCATGTGACTGAAATTGGGCGGCAACCATGTTAAAATAATTGAGATAAGAATTTGTAGGAATCAGATTTATTATAAGCCATTAGAAAAACCCATGTTAACCTAGAAAAATCATTTACAATGGCAAGGAAGTAAGAGGAACCTGAATGGGAGACCGTAGAATAGGATCCCCAAATATCACAACGTATTAAATGAAATGGGGCAATAGTTTTTGTGATATTGATGGGAAAGGGTACAGTACAAATATCACAAAAATAGTCCGAAGGAAATGAAACAGAAGGTAAAGATAAAGAAGAAGGTGAAGGGTGGCCAACCTCATATGCCATGTGTCTGGGGAAACTTGAGAATATGTAGCAGCAATAGCAGTCGGAGGTCCGGCAAAGCAGTTAAGGATATCACATAGCATCCCCACCTCAATCACTCTCCTCATTGCCAGGTCTTGGAAAACACAAAAGGAAGGAAAAAAAAACAATATAGTTTAGTGATGAAGTAATTTGCCTGATAGACAGTAAATTGAAAGAGAAGGTAATAAGGGCGTATAAGAACCTGTCAGGAGAAATGGGAGAAGACAAAAACTGAGAACCGGTATGTGTAACTAGGAGGCTAGTCCCATTAGGTATACAAACTAGTTGTTGATGGCTAGGAGGAAGAGAAACCATGGAATGAGCAACAATAGAACTAAAATGATTAGATGCACCTAAGTCCATTATCCAGGAGGAAGGAAAAGAAACTGAGAAACACGATTTTCATACTTATGAAATGAGCAGAAGACTGAGAATCAAAATTGAGGAATGATAACAGCTGGTGTATTGATCCTGTGTCAATGGAGGTAGTGAAGGAGGCATTGTAACTGGTGAAGGAATGATATGTGATTCAGTAGAAGCTGTCTTAGCTGAGGTGGCATGCGCATGACTGGATTTCAGTGGAGTAGATCGTCGAGAGTATCCTTCAGGATACCCATGAAGAACAAAACAATTAGGGCTAAATATGGTCTCCATTATACTTGTCATACCCTTGATTTAGCTTTGAAGTTTGTGCATGCTAAGTACTTTTGAATTGATCGTCAAAAATTGTAGAGGGATATTGTATCTATTGCTTGGAATGGACCTTGGTTGGTGTTGGACCTTGGTTGGTGTCAGGGGACTTTAATGCATGTTTATATAGTCAGGAGAAGGAAAGCCCTGGATCCTTTGATATGAGATCAGCTACTGAATTCTCAGCTATGGTTGACACTATACCCCTTATTACTCTTCCCAACAAAGGTCCAAAATTCACAAATAAGAGGATTGTTGGTAATGTCCAAGCTGTGCTTGACAAAAGTTTTGCAAATGATGTTTGGATGTCTACTTTTGATGGTTTTCAAAGGACCCTTCTCAGATTAGTATCATATCATGCCCTTATCTTAATTAATGGTAATACAATGAGAAGACCTGCCAATATCCCTTTCAGGTTACAACGATTTTGGACAGAGCGTGAGGAATTTTTATCAATTGTTCAGAATTCGTGGCAAGAGCCAATCTCTAGTTTTCCATTCTATCGTTCGACCCAAAAATTAAAACGATTGAAATATGCTCTTAGAAATTGGGCTAAGGCTGCTTTTCCAAGAATTGATATGGAAGTGGAAGTTAAAAAAAAGGCTCTATCTGATGTTCAAGCTGAAATTGAATCAAAAGGATTTCATGAATCATTGTTTACTCTTGAAAAGGAAGCATATTCTGAATACTTGAAGGCTCTATCTCTGCAAGAAAAACTATGGACTGAAAAGTCAAGGATTCAATGGTTAGAAAAAGGTGATCAAAATAATAGATTCTTCTATACATATGCAAAAGCAAGAAGATCCAAAACTGCAATCAGATTTCTCACAACAGATGATGGTCGTGACCTCCATGACCAGCCCATAATTGGGGACTACATCACATTTTATTATGCAAATTTTCACAAAAAAGATATTTCTACAGATATTGAGCATGTTCTTAAGGTTATTCCATCAATGGTTTCTTCTACAGAATGCACAATGTTAGATGCTTTGCCATCTAAGGAAAAAATAAAAAAAATATTATCTTTGATATAAAATCTGAAAGTGCACCTAGTCCAGACAGATTTCCTAGTCTCTTTTTTCAACATTGCTGGAATATTGTTGGTGATGACTTTTGTGATGCTATACATAGATTTTTCCACGCTGGTTTTATGCCACGAGGGGTGAATAATAATTTTCTGACATTGATTCCAAAGTTTGAGGAGGCTACAAAATTGTTTCAGTTCAGACCAGTATGTGTGGGGAACTTTATTTTTAAATTCGTTTGAGATCTTTTATGGGGAACTTAATCTCAGAGGATCAAGGGGCTTTTGTGAAATGTCGCTTTATCACAAACAATATCAGCATTGCATCTGAATTAGCAAATCTGATGGGAAGGAAAGTAAGGGGTGATAGTATTGCTTTAAAGCTAGATATTCAAAAGGCCTTTGATACTATTGAGTGGCCTTTCTTATTTCCAATCTTAAAAAGATTTGGTTTCTCACACATATTTGTGCAAAGAGTCTTAGCTACTCTTCAGTCAATAAAGATATCAGTCCTAGTTAATGGTGGTCCAGTTGATTTCTTTGGGGCTGAAAGAGGCTTGAGACAAGGAGATCCATTATCTCCCTTACTCTTCATATTAGCAGACGAGGTATTGTGTCGTGGTTTACACAGAATGCGTGAGATTGGAATCCTTCATCCACTAAAAAACTCAAGACATGTTATAGTGCCTTTACACCTTATGTTTGCAGATGACATTTTTATTTTTATGAATGCAGACATGAGAGATGTTTAAAAGCTCAAGAAGCTGATTGATGATTACCAAGCCTGCTTAGGTCAGTCATTAAACTTAGCAAAAAGCAAAGTATTCTTTGGTTAAGTTCGTGCCTCAAAAAAGGACAGAATTATATATATCTACTTTGGGTTTTACAGAAGGATCATTTCCTACAAAGTATTTAGGAGTGGATATTTTTAAAGGGCGTGTAAGGAAGTCTCACCTTATGCCTCTCTTAGACATGTTTCAAAAAAAAATTCTTTGTGTGGAAGGGAAGGTTGTTGTCTATGGTTGGAAGGGTACAATTAGTGAAAACAGTCTTGTCCAGTACTTTCGTGCATAATTTTTCTGTCTACAGATGGCCATTATCTATGATCCAAATAATTGAAAGGTGGATGAGGAATTTTGTATGGTGTGGGAATCTAGATGAAAGGAAATCAATTGTGGTTAGATGGTCACAGATGTGTTTACCAAAATCTGAAGGTGGGCTTGGTATTAGAAGATTAGCTGATATAAATAATGCTATGCTAGCTAAGTAAGTTTGGATGGTGAAAACAACAAATTTTGCTATGGCTAAGTACTTTAGAAGGAGGTACTTAAAAGAAGATCGCAATTTTAGAAGTGGAATTCCTGATCTACAGTATGGCTAAGTATTAAACGATCATGAAATTGGGTATTATCCCACTGTCGTTGGACAATTGGAAATGGGAATAACATAAACTCCAGGAGAGATAGATGATTGGGCGACTTTTCATTAAAAGAGAAGGTTGGCTTGGAAGAAGCATTTTTCAATAACTTCATAGCTAAAAGAATTTGATTTTATTGTGGAAGGGGAATGGAAATTCCCAAGGTCAACGAATTCACTTTTTCAACAGTGGTTTGATATGGCAAAAGCAATTCCTCTCTTAAGGGGGTATGCGGATAAACTCCTATGGGAAGGGACTATTGGTGGGGATTTCACTGTGAAGTCAGCATGGTCACTTCTGAGACTCAAAGCACAAAAGCCGAATTGGTACAATATTGTTTGGATGAAAAATATTAGGCCAAGATTGAGTAGCTTTGGCTGGAGATTAGCTCATGAAAAATTGCTGACCGATGATCTCGTTGCTAAAAAGAATATTTCATTGGCCTTCAGATGTCATCTATGCCACAACAATGAGGAATCTATGCAGCATGTCTTTCTGGAATGTGATTTCTCTATTGCAGCTTGTAAAACAATTCTCAGGTACTTCCAAATTACCTGGCCTAGTTTTCAGACAATTCAATCCATATTTGAATGGTGGAGAAGGAAGAGAAGACTCATGGGTATTCATGATATTTGGAATGCTTGTCTCATTGATATTTCTTGGAACATATGGATGGCAAACAATAGGTCATGTTATGATGGAATAAAGCTGAATCAGACTATGGTAATAGCATGGATTCTTAGAGATATATCTGATTTATCTCTTAAGATGCCTTGTGATATAAAATCAGTAAGAGATTTATCAATGGTTTATGCACTTCAACTATGGTCGAAACACTCTCGGCCTAGGGTGATTACTAAATTGTTTTGGAGGAAACCGATGGAGACATGAGTCAAGCTCAATATTGATGGTTCTTTTATCGGCAATCCAGGAAAAGCAGGTTCAGGTGGTGTCTTCAAAGATAGCAAAGGTAAAGTACTTTTCGCATTCTCGCAGTGCTTGGGTATTATTACAAACCACCTAGCAGAATTCAAAGCTTTTTTGATCGGTGTGCATCTAGCAGCCAGAAATGGTTATGATTTGCTTTGGGTCGAAGGTGACTCAACTCAGTTATGGAAACTATCCACAATTGTAAAATTTCGTGGCAACTTCATCAGCAATGGTTATCTTATCTGTTCAGGATTTTTTAGCATCATCAAAGTGGAGGTTTACTCACTACTTTCGAGAAACCAATGCAGTAGTTGACATCTTAGCTAGACACAGTGCTAAATTACAAATTACTTGTATGTGGACTAGTTGTCCCTCTATTGTTGCTAGAGAGGTGGTGTGGGATGTCTCTAGGCATCAAAGATATAGATTCAGTTGATGAGCTATAGTGTTTTCTTTATTGTTGTTTGTATTTTCTGTTGATGGCAATGCCGAAGGTGGAATTTATAAGTAACAATAGTCTTACAACTTTTGATCCCTATTGGGCCCTGCTGATGGCAATGCCGAAGGTGGGGTCTACCAATAGGTGATTTGTATTCTTATTCAATTTTCTATTATTAATCAAATTTGCTGACCTTCAGCAAAAAAAAAAAGCTATAGTGTTCTCTTTATTGTTGTTTAATTTTCTGTTGATGGCAATGTCGAAGGTGGAATTTATAAGTAACAATAGTCTTACAACTTTTGATCCCTATTGGGCCCTGCTGATGGCAATGCCAAAGGTGGGGTTTACCAATAGGTGATTTGTATTCTTATTCAATTTTCTATTATTAATCAAATTTGCTGACCTTCAGCATAAAAAAAAAAAAAAAAAAAAAAATTATGTGATGATTTTTATAGGTTTAACAGTTTGATCTTATCCTTGAAATCACAGACCATGGATTGTCTTCTTTTGACTCGTTTAAATTCTTTCTTAAAGAATGTTGGCGCAGATGCAACAAAGGAGCTAATAGCATATTTGGTCTAGCTGAAGCTTCTCTACCTGATGTGAACAAGTATGTTCTTCAAACTCTCGAGCTTTCAGTTTCTTGTTTAAAGCAACTTTTCCTGAATATCAAAAGTTCGTGGAAAGGAAAAAGAATGATACAGTGATGAAAAGATGATGTACTGAGAGGTATGATCAACAGAAGAACGACATTCCAAAAGATTACAATTGCACCAAATATAAATACCATGCCTTCCAATTATAGTTGGTATTGCCTCCAAGAAAGGAGATAACACTGCGAGTGGATATATGAATGGAGTTTTTGGTTTTGCTTGGTGGGATGTAAGTTTTTTTTTTTTTTTTTTTTCTTTCTCTATAGAACTTACCTATTGGTTTCACAATTGTGATTATACTGTTTACTTTGTTCATTGTGTGGGTTGGTTCTGTCAGGTTGTCTGTGCTACCTCTTATTTCTGAACCCGTCGTATTTGAGATTGGGGGCTTTTGGTTGTAAGTTGGGGCTACTGTGTTTTTAGTGTGTTCTTCTCAAGTCAATCTTCCTGCTGTTCCTCCTGTCCGAACGGGAAAGTGTGAATCTTGTTTTGAATTAACAGGGTGTTGGACCTGTTGGTAGGAGCTCTACAGCTTTGAAAACATCATTTGAGTTTTCTTTCTTGCTAAGTTTAAATGAGCCTGGTTCTGCCCTAGTTTCAGGGTGTATCCTTATTACAGTACTTAAAAAATGTGCAGCTTTTGAATCTATTTTAAAGCTTTAATGTCTTTGCTTCCTCTGAATGTGATTCCAGGTTTTCCGCCTCTCTGAAACTGGATCAGAAAGTGCAACCATCCCTCTGTACATCGAGCAATATGAGAAGGATGCTTCAAAGATGGGGAGGGATTCCCAAGATGCGTTGGCCCCACTTGTACGGACTCGATTCCTGTTTGTTATCCATTGCATGCTCCTCTACTATTTTTGACTGCTCCCAAATAATGTTCTCCAAAGTTAGAGAATTACCTAGAATTATGACTGAGTTGAGGAGAATTGCATGTAATTTCTTAAATAAAATCTCCTGTGTACCAAAAATTGATATAGAGAGCTTCAAACAAACAAACAGTGCCCACAGAACAATTGGATGTTTTGGTATATTATCAAATAAAAAAGAAAAAAAATCATCTTTATTGCTTAGCTCTTCACAAAGGGAATTGAAAACAATTCATATGAGATTACAATTGCAACTTGAAAATCATCTGACATAGAATTATTTTTATTTATTATTAACCAATTAATTTAAAACTAATCCTTAACGCTTTTTCTTAGAATCCATCTCTTTGCGAACCAAGGGTAAATTAATCCTTCCCTATATCTTATAGTTATGGGAGCCTCGTGCATTGGATACCCCAATCTACAAGAAATATGCGGCTTATAGTCCGGAAGTGTATGGAACTCCTGCATTTGCAATCCAAGAACCACCACCCAAGAAGTTAACCACTGTGAACTTTTGAGCATTTGAGGAGCTCATGATATGATAGCCCGTCCACTTTACTCGACGACTTGTGGTCGAACCTGAACCGGTATTCATGTACTCTCCATAATAAAGAGTGCTTAGAGCAAAATTGCCATTCCATTCTAGCCACCCTGCCGGATCAATCAAGCTATCAAGAAAAGTATTTATGATAACAGTCCTTGAGTATTCCTTCCATGGTCGACCCAAGTAAGTCTTAAACGAACTCTGTAACGGTTTCAAGTCCGACGAAGCTGTAATTTTGCAATTATGGATCGAAATTCCAGTGTTCTCATTTGGATCAGACCGGCCTTGAGCCGTCACGGTGTTCTTCTGATTCTTCATGGATTTTCTCACATAGATGTTGCAGTTTTGGAGGACGGCGGTTGCATCTCCAAAAATGAAGTCTATGGTGCCATAGATGTCACATTCACGGTAGAATTGGCGTTGGGAGTAGACATATAAGGTGTCTTGGTATCCTTTGAAACTACACTGATAGAAAATTGATTGGTCTGACCCTGAACGGAATGCAACTGCTTGGTGCTTCTCAGGTCCGGCTGTGTTTTCAAAGGTCATTGCCTTGGCAATGAAGCCGTCGCCGACCGCAGCTGTGGAGATGAAAATAGCACATGTAAGTCATGGGAGGAATTATTAATAATGCTTAATTAATCCATCTCTCAATCCTTTTATATTGTAAAGGGTGTGCTCGGAATTGTCCTGGAAATAAATCTTAATGCCGACATGAGAAAATTCAGTGATTATAGTTTACTGTATGCATATATTGATATATTGATATATTGATATACATATACAGTTGATGACAGCCATTAAATTTTTTTGTGTTAGCATATAAAGCATGAGAAAATTTGAATCCAATTATTCCCTCTCACAGACATTGGATGGTATTTTCATTGCTGCATGTGAAAGGACGGAAGGGACACTACCAGTAGGCAATGATCTTTTTTTTTTTTTTGTTGGAAAGGTTAAGGTGGAATGATCCCACATCCCATGATGGTGATGGCTCATGATTTTCCATTTTTTATTTATTTTGGGGATAAAATGATGGGTCCAATCAATACGTGTAATGGATAATGCAGTTAAATTAATATTGAGAATGGGGACTGTCAAATCAAAGGACAGATACCGTATTTCCAGTTAATCACTCAACCTTATCCCTAATAAAACACTTAAATCTTTCCCATCACACCCACAAGCATCTTTCTCTATCACACACACACACACACACACACACACACAGCTTATAAGAAGGGTTTAACAGGGGATCCACATCATCTCCTACCTGATATTCTGGAGGAGGGGCGGCGGCCTAGATGGAGGGGCGGCGGCCTAGATGGATGATCGCCATCTGATTCTTTAATGAATTTGAATCATTTATTCGAGCCGACACCCCTGTCGACTCAGCTTGTCGACTGGAGTGTCGATTCGGATAGATGATTTGGATTCACTCGAAAATCAGATGACGACCATCTATCCACCACCATCCCTCCTCTCGAATCTGAGGGAGGAGAAGATTTGAATCCTTTAACAGGGGGCCCTGATGTGTGGCTGTCCTGTTCCATCAACGCCAATGAGAGTGACAGGGCATGACACAGAAAAGAATATCTAGAAGGCTTGATTATAGAAACATGCTTACCCAAAAGGTTAAGAGAACAAAGAAAGAACAGTTAATAGTTAGGAAGTTTATTTCTTTAGTTGTGAATGGTGATAATACTGAACCTGTAAAGATGTCAAGGTATAAAATATAGAAGCCAAAAAGAAGAGCTGGTGATTAACATGAAGTTTCAAGAGAGAAAGCTTACCAACTGTAGCCGATCTGAAAGTTGTGGAACCATCTTTGACATTCTTACTACCTATAACGATGGTAGCATCAATCCCATCTCCAATTAACATGATATTCTTCATGGACTTGTTAATCTCGACGTTCTCTTTGTAAGTACCCTTCTTCACATATATAACAAATCTTGAAGTCCCACTCCTTAGCTTGGATGAAGCAGACAGAGCCTCAGAGATGGTCTTGTAATTACCAGACTCATCAGTAGCCACCACAATATTAGCTTGTGAAGCTGCTGTTGTTAACTGGAGAAGCTTTCTATCAACAGACGAGACCCATGAAGGGAACCCATCAGAAAGCAAGCGTCTGGCACCACCTGGTTTGCTAGACAGTGAGGAAGCTGCCTGGTTGTTTATAGCCAGAGAGTCACCAAGCAACTTTGAGAAATTACTCAACATGGAAGGTAAGGAAGACATGAATGAAGCTGAGTTGAGCTCTATAAACCCATTTTGACATGTCTGTTGATTGGCAACTGCTGCACTAAGCCATGTTTGAGTATCTTCCCAACTGTTAGACAATAATACACGATTAAGCTCGCTAATCGTGTCGTTATAGAGCTCCGAACAGTCGGCCCATGCTGCCTTTGCCCGCTGATCGAAAGAGCTCAAGTTCATAGCTGAAATGAGATTATGGGCTAGTTGAGCTTGGTTCATAGTGACTGTGAGGGCTACATAACGTAGACCTTTTGAGGTGAGTAGAGGATTAGAGCTAATGAATGAATTACATATTTGAGGGTATGGTGTTTGGTTACAAGATGATATGGTGTCACCATTGGCTACAAATGCAAGAAGAGAAACACTCACAAGAACTCTAACGAAAAGCATATCTATAGTCACCCAAAACGTAAGAAGAAACTATATTGGATTGAATCCTAGCCAAATGCCGGGCAATGATTCAAGGGGGGATGTTTTGGGCCTTTATATAGGGGTTAGTAGGGTAACCAATAGAATCAATAATATAATTAAAAAAAGAAATTTTATCTAATATTTTTAATATAATTCTTTGTAGATCTTTAGAGAAAAAAAATAAAAAAAATAAAAATAGAATCAATGTTGGATGCTCGAACGCGTTTAGTTTAAAGCATGTTGGACCATGCATAATGCGCTTATCCTAAAAAAAGGGCCATAAATTCTATAGCCCACATAAGGCCATTGACTTCATTTTTTTTTTTTTTTGGTAAAAGAAAATTTATTGAAAAAAATAACGGAAACTAGCTAAGACATCATTTACTTCTGAATCATGAAACCAAGGAGAGGAGTCTGGCCAATACGCAGTTCCTGAATGGTGAGGGTCTTTTGAGTTAAGGAATGAGCTATTTGATTAGTTCCTCTAGGAATAAAAGCAAAAGAATTATTTGAAAAACTAAAGTCAAGTGAGAGATATCTGCCACGATAGGTTGAATACGAATGTCTCCATCAGAGAAAGTTGATGAATAGATTTGAAAGCCTCTAAGTAGTCAGATTCCAGTATGAATGGATCATGTCCCATCTATGCTTTAAAGCAGCTCTAACGGCAAGAGCTTCACCACATTTAACTGAAGGGAAATATGATGCTATAGAGACAGCTTTGATAATCTCACCAAGAGAATTCTTGAAAACATTTCCAAACCTCCATCAGATTCCAAGAAGCTAGCATCAGTGTTTATTTTTATCACACTAGAAGGAGGAGGACACCAAGATTGATGAGTCTGGTTTCTACAATGTTGATCCGAGCTTGTAGTGGAAAGAGTGGCTTGAGTCGAAAGGAAATCATCAAAAGCACTTTCCGGTTTCTTAATGACTTCGAGAGAAGACCATTTCTTATGATTAAAGATAGAATTATTCCAAACTTTCCAGATTTAGCAGCAAAGAGGAAAAGCAAAACTGAATTTTTGGGTAGCCTCTAACTTGGAATAATGAACAAGAATTCTCCATCTATGGATCTTATTCGATGCCATTGACTTAACTCAAAGTTGGTCTTCTTGACAATTTCTGTATGATCTAGTTAGTCTACAGACCTTTTTTTATGGTTGGCCAGGCCGGTTCTTGTTCGGTTCAATATGAGAGGATCATGATGACAATGTCTCAGAAGGAAGAATGAATTGGATCCACGTGCATCAAATGATCACGTGCTTCGTTTTTTAATCTTTGAAATTTTTTCATATTGGGTGAACAAAAATTACATGTTGAATGACACATGCTTAACATGTTGGGTGAACAAAAATAAAATAAATAGAAGGGACGATTTTTGTAGGCGAGGGTTAATTTTGAGATTATATGCTTTTATCTGTCAGTCAAAAATATGTTTATGTACGTATTTGATTGTATACAAAAACTTTTATCATAATTAAATAAAGGAAAAAGAACAGTTTCCTCCCCTGTGGTTTATCTGAAATACAATTGTCCTCAAACATTTCAAATAATTAAGTAATCTCCCTTACAAGGACAATTAAATTACAATTAAATCCCCCCTTTAGGTATATTCGTGTTGGATGCTGATGGTTTATGGTCAATATTTTTGTAATGACCAAACTAACCTCATTCAAAGGTGAAGTACCTGACTTACCCTCATAGAAAAATGATCTAATTTGCCCTTTCATTCGTTGTAACCTCAATTGAAGACAAACCCTCGATGAAGCCCTCATCGCAAGCTTCGACTTCGATGAAGCCCTCAGCGCTAAACTTGGCGAAGCCCTCATTGCTGCAAGTTCGACTTCGACGAAGCCCTCGTCACTGTAAGCTTCGACTTCGACGAAGCCCTCGCAGGTAAACTACATTGTCTTCTCAAATGCTACCCTGTCTTTATCTATCTGCTGAATATGCCTTCCCTAGGTTAAACCCCAACGGCCACACCCATCGAGCTACAATGTATTTCTCATCGATTTGGTTGAAGATAATCAAAGCTTCCTGGGACTTTCTGATCTTTTAGTTTGAAATAGTCTCTGCAAGTTTGTGAGATGAGCAGACCCCAAGGTCACCGTCTTCTCCCTTGGGATAGAAGAAACCTGCCGCAGATTTAGGACACAAAATAGCCTTTCACGGTGACAAAGTCGAGGCCAATGCGTTTGGGGTCGGAATTGGAGCAGTGCTTTCCCAAGATAACCATCCCCTCGCCTTCTTCAGTTGAAAGCTGTCCCCAAGAATGCAGGCCACCTTTGCCTATGCATGTGAAATGTATGCTGTCACAGAGGCGGTCCGTCATTGGCGACCTTACCTCTTGGGATCCCAATTTTTCATTAAAATGGATAAGAAGAGTTTGAAGGAGTTATCTGAACAGGTCATTCAGACCCCTGAGCAGCAGAAATGGCTAACAAAACTACTGGTTTTTTCCTTTGAGCTTATATATCGACCTGGTAGGGAGAATACGGTGGCAGATGCGTTGTCCAGGCACCCCTCTCCACAGGGTACTCATATGGCCATCAGTGGCCCGATTCTCAATTTTTTGGATCAGCTCCGTCAGGAGGTCTAGCAATTCCCTGATCTCTTAGAGGTTTGAGATGCTCTTTTGGCAGATTCCTCATCTCTTCCCTTCTTTACCTATAAGAATGGTCTACTCTTTTTTAAGGACAAAATAGTATTATCTCCAAGGTCGACCCTCTGTGAACTGTTGCTCCAAGAATATCACTCGTCCCCAATTGGGGGTCACGCAGGGGTCCTATGCACTCACGCACGGCTTAGTGCAAATGTCTATTGGAAAGGCTTGCGAGCTCGGGTTAAGGAATTTTGATGAACTTGATATGACACTGAGAGGGGGGTGAATCAGTATCTGAAACTTTTCTCTGATAAAATCACTGTTGCCCAGAGCTGATGGATATCTGATTTTTTTATATACACACAAGAGTATGCAAATCCACCTCGCTACCACTCAGTGGCCAGGTCTACCAGATTTACACACCCACCCTGCAAGCTATTCCATACACTCCAAAATATATCAGAAAGCAAACACAAAGAACACAGAGATAATACGTGGTTCACCACCACAGTATGTGATGGCTAGTCCACGGAGTAATGCCCCACGGGCTCCGTACTTACTCAATACTCAACTTTTAGTCTCTTACAGACAAGGATACTAAACCTAGATTTTCCCAGCATAAAATTGAGAGGGCGCACCAACGCCAAGATTCAGGCTTAACAGCCAGTATCCAGCACCCACTGAACACACCACGCTTAACCCGCACCCACGGGAAGCAAAAAATAATTTTTAGGCTTATAGAATTGCCTTATAATTTTCCCCCACTAGCTAGGTATTCAATAATTTTCACCTACGCTAGCATACAATATATTAAAAGCATAAATAAATAAGGGACTTGAAAAATCTTACAAAGAATGCTTTCGAATGACCAACAATATGTCTGAAGCTTTACACCGCCCTCAGGTACTCTCCAACAGCCTTCAATGATGATAGAGATCGATTCACAGAGCACACCTCACTCACAGGCTTCCAATCTCTTTCACACAACCCATAATCACCATGAATGTAAACATAAATGCTCTACTGACCTCTCATAGAGATTTAGCACTCCATTGATGCACAAAAAAGAGGTAGTTGGTGATTGATCACTCCCACAGGGCACAAAACCCTATAAATCCTTCTCTCTGCCTTCAAAACACTCTTTTCAGTTTTTCTCAGTATTTTTTCGACTCCCAACGGTGCCCAATGTATAGAGCATCCAAAAATATGGAAACTACAACTTGAAAGGACCGATTTGGAGCGAAGTTATGTCGGTTTGAAGTTCGGCCAATCAGAAAATTCAAAATAGAATCTTTCGGACGCCTACCGTGCACCTGCGCTACACGGAATCGCTACCCGCTCCTGCGTGTTGTCGAATGCTGATTGGGTGATGTGGAATCTCCTCTACCAGCCGTCGGATAACCTTAAAAAGGTGGGATTGAACCTGTGCCATCGGATCTGAATAAATCGCTTCAGGCGCGATCGGAGAATACGTGAGCCGCTGGATCTGGATCTGATCCGCTGCGCACCGTACGCACGCTACACCGAATCAAGCACTAACACAATAGATTGCGGCCCATTATAATATAATGCAACCAACCAATCCGAAGGCGCACAATAGAATCTCGACACTTCAGCTCCGATACACCCTAGGCCGCCTTGATCTGGGACATTCAAAGTGGATCTGAGCACCGTGGCTTCATTTTAGCAACCGATTTGGAATCTTCTACATTTCTTCTTACCCAAAATGCCCCCGAACAAATGTATTAATGACTTTTTCGAGCGATCCGACCGAAACTGCGATATCTCTCTCATCTGACGTCGGAATTGAGTGATTCAAGTTGCGTTGGAAAGATAACTCGACGCTCTACATTTTACTGTCGGATTACCATGAACCTACTGCGGGACCCACCAAAAATAGGCCCAAAGTTAGACGTCTATAAAACTTAGGAATTTGGACTTCAAACTTTGCGTGCATGCATGCCAAGTGCCGTGGGCTGCCATGTTGGCATGTCACCTTGCCACCACACCTGTGGGTCCCACTCACATTTTTTTCTCTATCCTCTTTCTCTCTCTTCTGATTCTCTCTCTTTTTTCTCTCTCTTGAATTTCTCTCTTCAGTGCCATAACACCAAAAACATGAGAAACATGAACATGATCAGAAAAGCTTTAGGAATACTGTCGCATCATCAGAAACTCGGCCACATCACCAGTGGGGTCCACAAATACTCTCTCTCATCAAAATCAATGTAAAATCTTATTTAACTCATTGCAAGTCATCTGAAACACATGTAGAACACTGTAGAACACACAAGCAAAGTTGCCACATCTGTGCCACTGCACTGACACTCTCTCTCATACACTAACATTCTCTCTCTTCATTTCTCTGACTGAATGCTCACAAATAGTGTCACATCAGCCAAGTTGTCAACAATGACAACATAAAGTCCAATAAATTTGTGGCTCAATGTTCTGTCTGTCAACAAGTCAAGATCTCCTCGGCCACTCCAGTAAGGTTATTACAACTGTAAGACCCGTGTCAAACTAACCCGGTCTTACCACCTTGAACCAGGTTTACCCATCATGGTTGAGTCAATGGACCAAGGGCGTGAAGGAGAGCGAGATCCCAGGTATCAAATCGACCCAAAAATACTTAAAATAGGGCAAGGGTCGCATACCCAGCTAAACAGGGTCGACCCTCTCAAATTAGAAACTCAGACCCTAAAAAATGGACAGAGGGTCGGACAGTGTCAGACCACAGGGTCGACGGGATCATCGACCCTCACTTACTGTCGAGTCTGAAATTAGAAAATTTCATAATTTTTTATTGGGATTCTTTCCAAATCTCAATGGGACTATTATAGGACATTCCTACTCTATTTAAAGGACGTCCCTAAGCCACTTTCACTCCTTTCACAACCCTAATTGAATTGAGAGAAGGAGAGAAGAAGGAAAATAGGAAGAAAAGAGGCAAGGAAGAAGACTTAGCAAAAAGGAGAAGAATTTTTAGAGAAAAATAATCTTCTCAGGTATGGATACTAATTCCATGAGTTCTACAGACCTTAGGTTAGATATGGTTGAGTGTAGGATTTCGGAGAAACCCAAACCATCCATCCATGGTTAGGTTGTCATGGAAAAACCTAGGATAATGCATGAAAGCCATCTAGGAGGATGAATCATGGTTTCAGACCATGGAACGAATGTTTAATGGAATGTGGAAGCAAGCCATAGGACCCCAAACATGAAGAATGAACTAAAAATTGGAAATTGGACCTGATTGCACAAAGGGTCGCACACAGGGTCGATAGACCCATCGACCCTATGCACCCTGACCATCGACCCTCAGCATTCGGGAAGTTCAGGACGGAGGACGGGGTCGATAGACCCATCGACCCTATGCATTCGGAGCATCGACCCTCTGATCGACCCTCAGTTAACAACATGGTTTTTAAATTGGAAATTAATTCTAATTAAATTTTATCGACTTTGTTAGGTTTGCTAGCATTATAATAACATTGTAGAGGTGATTCTAAAGCTTGGAAAATATCTATTAGCAAGCTAAGGTGAGGAACCTTAACCCCAAACTAAATTGGTTAATAATAAACTGTTTTCTATTTCTTGAGTCCTATGCTATGTTTGATTCTATGCGAATATATTTGTAATGTGCATACAGCATGCCATCCAATATTTCTATTACTTGTTCATGCATATTTACTTTATTGTTTATAACATGATGATGATGATGATAGGAATAGGCATGTGCTTGTATGTGTGTGGTTGATGTGCTTGATGCGAGCGAGTATCAGGGGAGGTGTGATGAGAACGTCAATAAACGTTAACCTTTGGCGGGTCTCAACACTTTAGCTCTATCTCTAACTCAAGTCTTGTGCATTGGCATCGTCGTATCGCCATTACTTTAGCGGGAACTATTATGTCGTAGAGTATCGGGGAGGTGGTCTCGGTCCTTGTAGTCTCGACTCTACCGGGGGCCTTAGCTCTATCTCTATGGACGTTACGAGGGATCTTTGGGGTGAGGCCTTGGATACACTTGTTTGGCATTAGGATTGGTTAGTTGCGAGCCCAGTTTGCAGCCCTCGCCAACAGGGGCTTACGTGTTGGTATGGCACTATATAGCAATAAACGTAACCTTTGTTATATAATGTTCATGGTTGGGTGCATGTGAGTTGACGATAAACGTGATCTTCGGATAACGTCACACACTCGTGTATAGAGGCGGAGTCAATAAACGCGACCTTTGGCTACCTCAACCTTTCTATAGCATACTGTAAACTTTAAATCGGACCAAAGATATAAATTGACTTTTTACATCCATATGTAATGTTGCATCGTTTTGGCTACTCACTGAGCCGTGTTGTGTGCTCACCCCTCGACGTCGAATATTTTTAGTTGATGATGCAGGTTACACAGTTGGAGACTATATGAATGCTTCTATGTACGGGACGGCAGCAACAATGGAAGCTGGAGCTGAAGATGATACACACGACTCCTCTTACGAGTGCAACTCGTGTGTATTTGACTAGATATTTTTATAGGTTTCTTTATTGGATTTATAAGACATGTATTTGGTACTTAATTATTTATGTCTCAGTTGAGAACAAAATAATTTTCTATTAAATTAATGATATCATCTTAGTTGCTCAGTTCATTTTATTATGGATTTTCCGCTATTGTGTATTACTCTGATTATGATTATGGATGGGTGAAAGTTTGGATAAAACGGGGATAGCCTATTTGAGATCCTGGTTGAACCGTTGGTTATTTAGCGGTTCATCACACCATTCTGAACAGTGCGGAATTGGGGTGTGACAACTTGGTATCAGAGCATCTCAGGCCTTGCCCGTCGAACTGACACACATTCAAGACCATTGTGAACTGAGATAGGATAAATTAAAAGCTTTAATACCAACACACTGTAAGCACAAGTGATGATTGAGACCAAATTTAAAAAGAGAATAATGCATCTATTAAAGGGAAAACAAGTTACATACAATGAGTGAGAAAACAAAACGTATATACATAACTAAAGCAGAGTACAGTCCACAACCCGGACCGTTACTCTGTAGTACAAGAAAGAAAAATAAAAGTACAATCAGGAAGCTGGAGGCGAAGGAGGAGGCGGTGCCTCACGGTCTCTGTCGTAGTCCTCAGCGTAGACTCTAGTCAACCAGGCTATCCAAGTGCGGGTCGTGCGTAGACTAGCCTGTGAGACCGGCTATCCTCGATCGGTCGCCGCTGCACCTCTAGGAGCTCTCCCATCCGAGCGTCTGATGCGTGCTGAGCAGCCAACAGCTCATCCATCCTCAAATCAGATCTGCGCTGAGCATCCCTGAGCTCACGCAATATCTCCATCATATCAGAAGGTGGATGCGAAGGACCAGCCCATGGGGGGACCGGTCTCCGAGGATCCGCCGCATGCGAAGTACCAACTCCATCCGCCTGTGTGGGTGAAGGCGGGGGTATCGCGTCGGCGATCCATGTACATACGATCATCATCGTCGACGGGATCCACCCGAGCTCTAGCGGCGGCGGCGCAGCCTCGGCATCGGCCACCTCAACCCGAGTGTGAGGGCGCACCATCGCGTTCCTCTCACCATCGCTAACCTGAGCGTCTCGAAGTCCCATCTTGCATATAGCCTCCCAATCTAGAGGCGACGAGAAGGTCTTCTCCTGAATCGTCTCATCAACCAAGTCCACCCCCCGGCGGGTCAGTAGCACTTGTAATCATGCGTCCATAGGGTAGATTTCCCCTATGACCGGACAATGTAGCACTGATCATCGTCCGCATGATGATGTAGGGAAGACGGACGGGCTGATGAGTGCATATCTCGTAGATCAAAAACTGGGTCAGGCTGAGACACCCTCTCATAATGCCCACTCTGCGGGATCGGGTTATCTTTGAATGATCCTCTGAGAACACCCGTGGAGCCGGACGCCAGTAGCACGCCCTCATCCGCCAGCGATCGGGCTGTAGTAACTGACTATCAATCTCGGCCCGCAACCACGTCTCGATAAAATCGTGCTCACCAGGTGCACAGTACACCATAGGACCGTCATATGGAATGCCCAACAGGTCGGCCAGCTGCCGATAATCAAAAGAAATCTGCACCCCCTTGACGTAGCTAGTAATGCGCAACTCCTGACCAAGCTCCACATCGTTGTGGTTTCCCACAATCTGAAGGTTGCAATAAAACTGGCGCACTAACTCTGGACGGGTGCACGCATCGTATGTGATGACAGGGAGCCACCCCATATCACCAAAAGCTCTCTCTACGTTGAACAAGGCTAGCTCAGCCAAGTTCACCATGCGACCCCCTTCAACCTTCTTACGGGCATAATCGGCATACTGTGCCTCGGCTTCATTGGAGCGGAAAGCGAAGCGGATCACGAACCCTGGGCACTTTGGTACGAACCATAGTATCTGCAGATAAGAAAGAAAAAGAAAAACAAGGAGTTAATAGGATAAAAATTTAAAAATCGGGCATTATAACAACGTAAGTTGGTCAAAAGCCTCACTTTTCACCCATACAAGTGGGCAGGAGGACTTACGTAAGTTCCAACACATCACACAACAGTTAAACAGAAGGAAATGGTAACTGACAAGGTCCAATTTGAAGAAATTTCAAGAAATCGAAAATTTCGACAAATTAGGGCAAAAAGAGAAAATTTTAAGTTTCTCGATAACCAACCGATGAAACTCAAAAATTTTTGAGGGCTTTCGTTCCTCAAGACACCAACAACAAAAGCCCCCAATAAAAATCAAATTTTTACGGTTGGAAAAAGTTTAATTCGAAAAATACAAGTTAAATGAGCAAAAACCTAGAAATAAAAACCTAAAAACAGGTAAAGTTGGGAAAGTATACTTGTAGAGGTGATGTGGATGTCGAAACTCGGACTAAGAATGATCCACAACAGTGAAGTAGCACTGTAGCAACTCGGAGAGAAGAGACGAGTCGAAACGGGAGGGAAATAATAGAAAATGACCCAAAATCGGACTTTAAAAATCTGATTTTTGGTCAGAGGGTCGGATAACTCGACCCGGGGCCATCGACCCTCCGATCGACCCTCTAATCGACCCTCTGCTCTCGGGAATCGGCGAAACTACGGGGGTCGGACATTAAGGGTCCGACATACCATCGACCCTCACCATCGACCCCTGTACGGAAAAAGACGGTATTTTTTTTAAAAATGAGCTCGAATTGGAATTGATTATTGGTTAACGTGCCTACATGACATATACATGATTTCTCACCTATTTTGATGATTTTCGGGCACCACCAAACATCAAAAAGAATTATGTACCGGGCGTAGAGTTACCCGACGGACCCGAAACACGGTCCCACCACCACCACCGGCGGATGAGACTAGTCAAGAGAACAATTATGCACGGGGGTAATCCCGAACCGGCAAACCCTACAAATTTGCCACCACCACCACCGGAGCTAACAAAAGTGGTGATGAATCCGGCACAACAACTACAGCAAATGCAACACGCACAAGCTCAAATGCGGGTTGCAATGGGAGTTATGTTTCAAGCCACTCGGGCTGCAACCATGCACACCGGGCAAGCTAGTGCAGCACCCGGTGGGTAATCACCCAGCTCAACGAGACACCTCAACAACCGGCTGCACCAATTCCGAGTGCAAGTTCCCGGAAGCAGCCCAAGGGAACTATCGGTATCCACACTATATGTTTGGGGCAAACCCCCAAAACCAACTGGATCACTCCCGACTAGTTAGAGATTTACGAAGATGAAACCTAAGGAATTCAACGGTAAACCGTCCGATCCGTTGTGGCCAGCACACTTGGATAGACGAGATGGAGAGAAATTTCCTTATGATGACTATTTCGGAAGAAGAGAAAGTATTATGCGCCACCTTCATGCTCAAAGGCAACGCACACCATTGGTGGAAATCCACAAAAACATACTTATTGACCGGACATGCCCTACCGACATGGGCTATATATAAAGAAGCGTTCTTCGAGAAATATTTCCCACGAAGCTTCGGAGACTCAATGGAGAAAGAGTTCCCGAGTTTGTACCGGGGAACGAATGACCGTAGACGCATATCAACGGCGCTACGAAGAACTATTTTTCTTCGCACCGGCGAGTATGCAAGAAGAAGATACAAAAACCCGTAGGTTCGTCGCGGGACTAAGAGGAAGCATAAGAGAAAATGTTATGGGCTTAGAGAAGAAGATTTACAATGAAGCTGTCCGGATCGCTCGAGTAATTGAATCGAGCGGGAAGGAGAGCTATTTCTCCCGAACCGAGGAATCAAGAGACCAGCCGGAAACTCCTACAACGGAGGCAATAATAGGACGTATAAACCTTTTCGTCCTCAGAATTTGGCTACTCCATCGAAGTCTACTTCAGCAGCTCAACCACAGCCAAAGTCAAATTTTGAAGTTCCGAAGTGCTTTAGCGCAATCAACCGGGGCATATGGCAAGAGAGTGCCCAAAACCCAAGAAGCGATTACATCAAGGACGGGTATATCTTTGTTACATCGGGAAGATGCTTGCCGCATCGCCCGATGTGGTCCCAGTATGACCAAAACTTTTAAGATTTTAATTACATTGATTGAGCATGTAGACTAAGTAAAAATGAATCACAGGTATCGTACCTATCAATGGCATACCCGCCAGAGTACTCTTTGATTCAGGAGCTACTCATTCATTTATATCTGTGTCGTTTGGAAAGAAGACCAAATTTCCCATCAAAACATTAGACTACAAATTACTTGTACGGTCACCGATGGGATTAGAAGTGGAATTAGAGAAAGGTTATGGACCATGTCCAGTTCTCATTGGAGAGCAAACTTTGGATGCAACCTTGATACAACTTGAGATGGCAGACTTTGACGTCATCTTGGGAATGGACTGGTTAGCTCGGCATTCTGCAAATCTGTTATGCGCCGAAAAGAAGCTAACGTTCAAAGACAAAGAAGGAGCAGAATTCCGTTTCTCGGGAACCAAACTTCCCAGGAGACGAAAGCTTATACTCTCAGCATTAAAGGCTAAGAAGTGCCTTGAGAAAGGGGCGGTCGGATATCTAGTATCAGTGGTCGACCTAACCAAGGACGTGCCACGAATGGAAGATATTGATGTCGTGCGAGATTTTCCCGATGTATTTTCGGAGGAACTACCCGGATTACCACCCGACCGAGCCACAGAGTTTGTAATAGACCTTCTACCCGGAGCCGCACCCGTATCAAAAGCACCTTATAGGATGGCTCCTGACTATCGAGAGTTGAATAAACTGACCATCAAGAATCGATACCCACTACCTAGGATCGATGACTTGTTCGATCAGTTACAGGGAGCAAAAGTATTTTCAAAGATCGATCTTCGATCGGGCTATCATCAGCTGAAGATTAAAGAAGGTGACATTCCGAAGACAGCTTTCAGGACAAGATAGGGACATTATGAATTCTTAGTAATGTCATTCGGATTAACTAATGCACCGGCGACATTCATGGAACTTATGAACCAAGTTTTCCACGATATCTTTGGATACGTCGGTTATAGTATTTATTGATGACATATTGGTATACTCCAAGGACAAGGAAACCCATGTCAAGAACCTAAACGCAGCCCTACAACGTTTAAGGAAAGAGAAGTTATACGCCAAATTTTCAAAGTGTGAGTTTTGGCTAAGTGAAGTTGCCTTTCTAGGCCATGTAGTATCCGCTGAAGGAATCAAAGTGGACCCCAGCAAAATCGAGGCTATTGTGAAGTGGGAAGCACCAAGGAGCGTTTCAGAAATTAGAAGTTTTTTGGGTCTAGCTGGTTATTATCGGAGATTCGTAGAAGACTATTCTTGGATTGCCGTACCTCTTACCAGTCTGACCAAGAAAGGAGAAAAATTTGTATGGACGGATAAGTGTGAAAAGAGTTTTCAAACACTGAAGACCAGATTGATATCCGCTCCGATTTTGACTATTCCGATCCCAGGACAGACATTTACCTTATATACCGATGCGTCGGGATTGGGATTGGGATGTGTGCTTATGCAAGGAGAGCAAGTGATTGCCTATGCCTCGAGACAATTGAAGGTACATGAGAAAAATTACCCCACTCATGATTTGGAGTTAGCGGCGTAGTACATCTTTGTCAAGATATGGAGACACTACCTATACGGAGAGAAATTCCGGATTAAGTCGGACCATAAAAGTCTTACTTATTTATTTAATCGGAAGGAGTTGAATATGAGACAAAGAAGATGGCTGGAACTATTGAAGAAAAGCAATGATAAAATCTCAAGGAGAAGTTAGCATGACTGCGGCAATGTGCACTACCGGAATGGTATTCAATCACGGCAACGAGCAGTATGTGATAGACACAACGGATGGATCAGCCAACCAAGGGTTTATTCATCAGTTTTTGAATATGTTCGCAACATTGAAGATTATACCGGATATAATGGATGAAGTGAAGATAGCTATCAAAGCAGATCCTTATCTGAGAACGGTACAAGAAGATATTGAGAAAGGTAGGACTAACCCCGAGTTCACCTTGGATGAAGAAAAAGTATTGAAATACAAAGGAAGAATATGTGTACCCGAAAGCAGAAAGTGTGGACATTAGACACCGACCCGATGAAAGAAGCTCATACCACCATCTATTCGATACATCCCGGAAGTACAAAAATGTATCATGATCTAAAGAAACTGTATTGGTGGAGGGGAATGAAAGCGGATGTAGCTAAGTTCGGTGTCTCAATGCCTAAATTGTCGAGAAAGTAAAGGCTGAGCGACAAAGACCCGCGGGGCCGTTGCGGCCGTTTACCGGAACCGGCATGGAAATGGGACTGCATTACTATGGACTTCGTCACGGGACTACCATTGACTCCTCGAGTAGTTGGCGCAGTTTGGGTGATTGTAGACCGTCGACAAAAACAGCTCGTTTCATACCTATACGACCTCGGTATACCTTTGGAAAGGTTAGCGAAGCCGTATGTGGATAATATTGTTCGATTACATGGTGTTCGGGAAAGCATCGTGTCGGATAGAGATCCCCGATTTACTTCCAAGTTTTGGGAAGGACTACAAAAGGCTATGGGTACAACATTAAAGTTCGATCTTGCATTCCATCCCGGGACGGATGGACGGTCGGAGCGCACAATTCGGATTCTAGAAGATATGCTACGAGCATGTGTAATTGATTTCAAGGGATCATGGGATGAAAAATTACCATTGATCGAGTTTGCTTATAATAATAGCTATCAGGCTACTATACAGATGTCACCTTATGAAGCACTGTATGGAAGAAAGTGTCGAACTCCTTTGTTTTGGAATGAAGTGGGAGAACATAGTATTGTTGGACCGGAATTCGTTGAAGAAACTTGTCGAGTGGTCGACATCATCAAGGAAAGGGTAAGAACAGCTCAGAACCGTCAGAAGCAATACGCAGATACTCGACGAAGAGATCTAGAGTTCGCCGTAGGTGATAAAGTATTTTTGAAGGTATCGCCTATGCAAGGATTGAAAAGGTTCGGACAAAAAGGGAACTAAGTCCAAGATATATCGGGCCATATGAAATTATGGCTAAGCGTGGAAAAGTAGCTTATCAGTTAGCACTACCACCATCTATGTCAAGCGTGCATGATGTATTTCACATTTCCTTATTGAAGAAGTATGTCAAAGACCCAACGCATGTTTTGACAGTGGATTTGCCAGAATTGACTGATGATTTGACATTTGAAGTAACACCAACGGAAATCACTAGTCGAAAGGTTCAACATCTACGCAACAGAGATATCTACTATGTTAAGGTCACATGGAAAAGTAGAGACATGGAAGAAGTTACATGGGAAGAAGAAAATGCTATGCGGAAGCAATACCCTCACTTATTTGATTCAGAAGGTACGTCCAATTTTGAGGACGAAATTTTTATAAGTTGGGGGAGTTGTAAGACCCGTGTCAAACTAACCCGGTCTTACCACCTTGAACCAGGTTTACCCATCATGGTCGAGTCAATGGACCAAGGGCGTGAAGGAGAGCGAGATCCCAGGTATCAAATCGACCCAAAAACACTTAAAATAGGGCAAGGGTCGCATACCCAACTAAACAGGGTCGACCCTCTCAAATTAGAAACTCAGACCACGGAAAATGGACGGAGGGTCGGACGGTGTCGGGACCACGGGGTCGACGGGATCATCGACCCTCTAATCGGCCGAGTCTGAAATTAGGAAATTTCCTAATTTTTGATTGGGATTCTTTCCAAATCTCAATGGGACTATTATAGGACATTCCTACTCTATTTAAAGGACGTCCCTAAGCCACTTTCACTCCTTTCACAACCCTAATTGAATTGAGAGAAGGAGAGAAGAAGGAAAATAGGAAGAAAAGAGGCAAGGAAGAAGACTTAGCAAAAATGAGAAGAATTTCCAGAGAAAAGTAATCTTCTCAGGTATGGATACTAATTCCATGAGTTCTACAGACCTTAGGTTAGATATGGTTGAGTGTAGGATTTCGGAGAAACCCAAACCATCCATCCATGGTTAGGTTGTCATGGAAAAACCTAGGATAATGCATGAAAGCCATCTAGGAGGATGAATCATGGTTTCAGACCATGGAACGAATGTTTAATGGAATGTGGAAGCAAGCCATAGGACCCCAAACATGAAGAATGAACTAAAAACTGGAAATTGGACCTGATTGCACAGAGGGTCGCGCACGAGGGTGGGTCGATAGACCCATCGACCCTATGCACCCCGACCATCGACCCTCGGCATTCGGGAAGTTCGGACGGAGGGACGGGGTCGATAGACCCATCGACCCTATGCATTCTGAGCATCGACCCTCTGATCGACCCTCAGTTAACAGCATGGTTTTTAAATTAGAAATTAATTCTAATTAAATTCTATCGACTTTGTTAGGTTTGCTAGCATTATAATAACACTGTAGAGGTGATTCTAAAGCTTGGAAAATATCTATTAGCAAGCTAAGGTGAGGAACCTTAACCCCAAACTAAATTGGTTAATAATAAACTATTTTCTATTTCTTGAGTCCTATGCTATGTTTGATTCTATGCGAATATGTTTGTAATGTGCATACAGCATGCCATCCAATATTTCTATTACTTGTTCATGCATATTTACTTTATTGTTTATAACATGATGATGATGATGATAGGAATAGGCATGTGCTTGTATGTGTGTGGTTGATGTGCTTGATGCGAGCGAGTATCAGGGGAGGTGTGATGAGAACGTCAATAAACGTTAACCTTTGGCGGGTCTCAGCACTTTAGCTCTATCTCTAACTCAAGTCTTGTGCATTGGCATCGTCGTATCGCCATTACTTTAGCAGAACTATTATGTCGTAGAGTATCAGGGGAGGTGGTCTCGGTCCTTGTAGTCTCTGACTCTACCGGGGGGCCTTAGCTCTATCTCTATGGATGTTCTGAGGGATGCTGAGGTGAGGCCGTGGATACACTGTTTGGCATTAGGATTGGTTAGTTGCGAGCCCAGTTTGCAGCCCTCGCCAGCAGGGGCTTACGTGTTGGTATGGCACTATATAGCAATAAACGTAACCTTTGTTATATAATGTTCATGATTGGGTGCATGTGAGTTGACGATAAACGTGATCTTCGGGTAACGTCACACACTCGTGTATAGAGGCGGAGTCAATAAATGCGACCTTTGGCTACCTCAACCTTTCTATAGCATACTGCAAACTTTAAACCAGACCAAAGATATAAATTGACTTTTTGCATGCATATGTAATGTTGCATCATTTTGGCTACTCACTGAGCCGTGTTGTGTGCTCACCCCTCGACGTCGAATATTTTTAGTTGATGATGCAGGTTACACAGTTGAAGACTATATGAATGCTTCTACGTACGGGACGGTAGCAACAATGGAAGCTGGAGCTGAAGATGATACACACGACTCCTCTTGCGAGTGCAACTCGTGTGTATTTGACTAGATATTTTTATAGGTTTTTTTATTGGATTTATAAGACATGTATTTGGTACTTAATTATTTATGTCTCAGTTGAGAACAGAATAATTTGCTATTAAATTAATGATATCATCTTAGTTGCTCAGTTCATTTTATTATAGATTTTCCGCTATTGTGTATTACTCTGATTATGATTATGGATGGGTGAAAGTTTGGATAAAACGAGGATAGCCTATTTGAGATCCTGGTTGAACCGTTGGTTATTTAGCGGTTCATCACACCATTCTGAACAGTGCGGAATTGGGGTGTGACAACAACCCCTTCCCATACCTTCTCAAGTGTGGGAAGACATATCGATGGATTTCATTACGGGTCTCCCTCCAACTGCTGGCAAATCGGCCATCTTGGTTGTGGTGGACCATCTCACCAAATACGCTCATTTTTGTCCCTTACCTGCTTGGTATACAAGCTCCATTATTGCGCCAGTTTTTAATGCCAACATTACCCGATTACATGGTCTACCTTGTTCAATAGTAAGCGACTGTGATCCCTTGTTTCTGAGCAAGTTTTGGAAAGAACTTTTTAAACTGCAAGGGATGACATTGGCTTTAAGCAGTGCTTACCATCCCCAGACAGATGGGCAAACAGAGGTTTTTAATTGCTGTTTGGAAATGTACCTCAGGAGCTTCGTGTTTGATAAGCCGAAACAATGGTTGAAATTTCTCCCTTGGGCAGAGTATTGGTACAATATGGCTTTTCATTCGGCCATAGGTACCACTCCCTTCCAAGCATTGTATGTCCGCCCACCTCCAGTTTTGGTTACTTATGTCCCTGGCGCTGCACACACCAAAGCAGATGATCAAGAATTATTATCCCGTGATGCTAATCTGCGCCTCTTACGGATAAACCTTCCGCGAGCTCAGGCACGTATGAAAACTCAAGCTGATAAACACCGTTTAGACAAGCAATTTTCTCAAGGGGATTGGGTAAGCTGCAACCTTACTTCCAGACCTCTGTAACATTGCATATTCATCCTAAGCTGGGCTGCAGGTATTTCGGGCCCTATTAAGTAATTGAGCGGATCGGTTTTGTAGCTTATCGTCTTGACCTGCCACCCTCATCACGCATTCACTCTGTTTTCCATATATCCCAACTGAAGAAACACCATGGAGAACCACCCTTAACAACCTCTATCTTTCCCAGTTGTGGATGATGATGCTGGTCCTGTGCCATTGGCTGTTCTGAATTATAGGCACCTTCGCCGTCAAGATAATTGGGTCCCTCAGGCCTTGATACAGTGGGAGGGTCTACCTTTAGAAGATTCCTTGTGGGAGGATGTTTCTCAGTTGCGCCGGTTATACCCGAATTTGAACCTTGAGGACAAGGTTCTATCTGAAGAAGATGGCAATGATACGATTAGTCCAGTTGCTGAAGTGGCTACGATCCCACAAGATGTCTCAATTGACGTGGTTGTTTGAAGAAGCTCCAGAAGAACACGTATCCCTGCAATACTTGAGGACTACATGAGGAAATAACAAACCACGTGATAGGTGATCAAGGAATGATTCGCAGTAGGCGTGGGTAGGATGATTCACAATACGCATGGATAAGGCATGTTGGTTGTAACTGAATTCTCACGTGTAATAGGAATAGTCTTATAAGTATGATAAGAAAGATAGTGAAAAGACACAGATCAATTTTACCCAAATTTCCTTCTTCATCTCTGTCTCTACGAGGTTCTACACCTCAAATTGTAGAAATTACTTATCACAAAGACAAGATGGGGCGAGCCGCAGGACTGCCGAGGGTGATGAGGACAAATCCGACTCCAAATACTCAAAGAAATTAATTTAATATGAATTTACTCCATTTACCCTTTCCATCCAACTGAATACAGGTCATGCTAATGGACAATAAAGTAAGGTTACAAATTTTTTTTATTGTATCTGTTGCTTACAAACAGATGAACCCTTCTGAATTTATCATAATAGATTGGGTCTCGATCATGGTCCTTCCTGATGAACTTGATATGACACTGAGAGGGGGGGATGAATCAGTGTCTAAAAATTCTCCTTAATTATTTACTGTTGTCCAGAGCTGATGGAGACCTAACTTTTCACACACACACAAGCGCATGCAAATCTACCTCGCTACCACTCAGTGGCCAGGTCTACCAGATTTGCACACCCATCCTGCAAATCATTCCACGCACTCTAAAATATATAAGAAAATAAAGACATTCCACAACACAGGATATACGTGGTTCACCAACACAGTGTGTGATGGCTAGTCCACAGAGTAATGTCGAACGGGCTCCGTATATACTCAATACACTTCTTTTTGCTGTCTACACAGCAGGGAGTACATATACCCAATTTATCCAACATAAAACTAGGAGGGCACACATGTGCCAGGAATTCAGGTATCAAGAATCAGTGTTCAGCATACGCTGCACACCACGCTTAACCCGCACCCACGGGAAGCAAATAACAATTTTTTTTAGACTTATAAATTGGCCTTATAATTTTTCTCCACTAGCTAGGTATTCAACAATTTGTACCTACGCTAGCATACAATAAATTGAAAGCATAAATAGATAGGGAATTGAAAAATCTCACAAACAATGCTTTCGAATGGCCAACAATATCTCTGAAGCTTCACACTGCTCTCAAGTACTCTCTAACAGCCTTCAATGATGATAGAGATAGATTCACAGAGCACACCTCATCCACAGGCTTTCAATCTCTTCCACACAATCCATAATCACCATGAATGTGAAAATAAAAGCTTTATTGACCTCTCATAGGGATTTAGCACTCCATTGATGAATAGAGAAGAGGTAGTTGGTGATCCATCACTCCCACAGGCACGAAACCCTAGAAAAACCCTTTGTTAAGCTTCAAAACCCTATTTTTGATTTTTTTTCAACCCTAATTTGACTCCCAACGACACCCAATAGATAGAGCATCCAAAAATATGGAAACTACAACTTGAACGGACCGATTTGGAGCTCGAATGAAGAAGTTATGGCAGTTTGAAGTTCGACCAATAACAAATAAGGAAAGAGAATCTTTCCAAACCAAACATGCACCCGCGCCGCACCATAGCCGCGCCGCGCCGATGAGTTGTCGCGTTCTGATTGGCCGATCACAAAATCTCTAAATTTGGCGGTCGGATCTCACTAAAAAATGCGGGATCTATCGTGGTTTGTCGAATCCGCATAATTCGCGTCATTGAAAATCGGACAAAATATCGTCCGCTGGATCTGGATCAACCGCAGCGCTGCACCGTACACGTGCCACACCGAATCATTGCGCTTCTTCCATGTGACGCGGCGTAATCCGTTAACCTGCATCTGGCTAATCACAAACTGCGTGGGAGCATAATGACGCACCCGCTGAGATACACTTTAGCCCGCTTTCTCCAGGGCCATCGATTTAGAATCTAGCATGCGTGGCACCTTTTTGGCAGTCGATTTCAGATCTTCTCCATTTTCTATGCCGAAAATGCCCTTAAATAATTTGAAAAATGGCCTCTGGAACCGCGGGTTCTTCCTCTCTCTTAGACATTTTATCGAACATCTTGCATGCGAGCGCGAGGGGCAGGACATGCACACGTGGGCCTGCTGCTTGCTTGCGGCGGTGAGGACTGGGCTTGGGGGACTTGCGGGTGCTGGCTGGTGGCATGGCACGCTGCCTGCTGCAAGCCTTGCTGCCTTGCGGGTTAGCTGCCTTGCGGCAAGGTGAGGCCATGCGCGGCAGTGGGCTTGCGGGCCTTGCTGCTTGTGGGCCTTGCTACTGTGCTTGGTGAGGCCATGCGCCTGGGCAATGCCTTGCGGCTGTTGTGCTGCTGCATGACTGGCCTGCTGGCTGTGCCATCGGCTGGCCATGTGGTGCCACGGCTGGCCCTCGACCACGTGGTGGCTGCTGCCTATGGTGCCACGGCCCTCGGCCAGGCTGGCTGCCGTGGTGGCATGCCACCTAGGCACAGTGGGTCCCACCCACATTTCTCTCTCCTCTTTCTCTCTCTTTTGATTCTCTCTCTTTTTTCTCTCTCTTGAATTTCTCTCTTCAATGCCACAACACAAGAAACACAAGAAACATGAACATGAGCAGAAAAGCTTCAGGAACACTGTCGCATCATCAGAAACTCGGTCACATCACCAGTGGGGTCCACAATCACTCTCTCTCATCAAACTTGATATAAAATGCCATTTAACTCACTGCAAGCCATCTTAAGCACATGTAGAATACTGTAGAACACACATGTGAGGTTGATCCATCTTTACCACTACACTGACACTCTCTCTCTTATACTAACACTCTCTTTCCTCATTCATCTGACTGAATGCTCACAAACATTGACACATCAGTCAAGTTGCTAACAATGACAACACAAAGTCCAACAATCTCCCCCTTTGGAATTGTTGGCAACTCATTCTGCACATGAGATCTTTCTCCCCCTTTGACAACAAATACAAAGGGACATGCCATATAGGAGTGCCCACCGCATCTTTCCAATCCTATGGGCCAAAAAAAATTATAAACCATTATATTAACATATAAAAACATCACAGGACTCCCCCTGAGTCCAACATAAGGAGAGGAAGGATAAAAAAACGACATATATCAAAGGACTCCCCCTAAGTCCATTATCGGGAGCAAAGATATAACAAATAAGCACTGCTCCCCCTCACTCCAAGCACATCACTGCTTGGTGAGCATGGTCATGCATGAATCTTCGACACTCTCTGTCAAAGTGTATAAATTCCTTAAGGTTCTCTGTCCTGAAACCACAAAGTTGACTTTGCTAGCCTTTTTATCTTTTTAGTCCTTATGAGTTGAAAACTCAATTGCTCCACTGGTCTTCATTTTCACCTATCACAACTCATGCTATACAAGAGGTACTTTAAGGGATATCCATTAAAAAACAAACATCTGCAGCACTCAACAACAACCACAAGTTATTAATTTTCTTCTCCTCTGCAATCAAATAAAAACAGTACAACTCCCCATATCACTGGTGCAAAGAAGGCCACACTCTGACACTGTCATAGATGACTGTAGTAATTGTTTCTCATAACATATTAATGCAAAGAAGTATTTCTAGCTTCCATACTCTGATTGACATAACATTGCTCATCTGATGTCTGCTCCACCAAGATGTAATAACACAAGGAATTATTCCATTCACCTAATGATTCCAAGCACTTACACTCTTCTGCAATCAACATAGTCTATCTGGGGGCAAGAATGAACATGTAGTAAGCTCCCCCTCTCCATGTGCACCTCAGTGCACCTAGTGCCTAGGAGGTGTGTTCCCTCTCACACCCAACTTGGGTGGTGTAGGGATGGTAAGTGTTTCTATGTGCCTTTCTTTCCACACTGCATGACCATTCACCTTGGCCCTTTGTTTGGGCTTCTCCACAGACGCTCTTTTCTGACAATTCTTGTCAACTAGCTCAGCCACAGTCCTCTGTCTCTGTCTAACCACACCAATTGAAGACCTCTCTACTGTCTTCTTTTTCCATACACTGTACAAAGCCATATGAGACTGATCATTGAACTGAGACCACACCTTGGCCTGTTTTCTAATTTGGCTTCTTGAACCTCTTCTTTTTCTAGTTCTAGAAAGCTGATAATCTCTCTCTGCATTAGCAACCTGGGGGGTGAGCACTACCTTGCATCGCTTGGCCCAATGCCCAAGTGTATGGCATCTAAGGCACTCAACTGGCCTTATCTGGGGTGACGTGGATGTCTTCCACCCATAATTACTAACACAAAATCTGGATGTGCAATTTGCACTCCTATGCCCATACCCATTACACATGTGATAATATCCATGAAAATGTGACTGTCTCACAAGGGAATGTTTGTGCCAACTAGGTGTGGGTCCATGCCTCATGGTGTGTACTACCTGTCTCTGCTGGAAAACCTGCTGCCTGTGCCTTTGATGACTAAACCTACTGAATCTGCTCTACTCAACTGATCTCTGCTGATGAATTCTATCAATCCTGTCACTCTGTATACTGCCTGTCTTCCCTGTTTGAGCTCTTTGCTGATAAACACCTCTACACTATGCTTGGTGTGATGAAAGTCTTGCATCACTGTGCCTCTGCTCTCTCTGCTGGGGAATACCTCTATATTATGCCTGGTGTGCTGGAGGTATTACATCACTATGCCTCTGCTCTCTCTTCCTCTGTCTCTTACTTTGGGTCTTTATCTGTAATCTGCTTGAGCTTTGTCTCTGTGGCCTACTAGATGTCTCAACATGCTCTGTAGTAGAATCAAAACTGATGGTGGATGGACTTTGACCATTTTCACTCTGAGCTGTACATCTGGTGATCTCCTCAACCACTGGTGGGATGCAACTCTGGCTCATCTGTACCTCTATCAACTGAGCTCTCAATGTAGTGATCTCCCTCTCAAGATCCCTACACATCTCATCTCTACTGATGACCTGAGCCTCTAAAGCTGTAATGACAAAGCTGGAGTCCTTTACTTGTGTCTTCAAATTGAAATAGTTTCATTTGTACTATGAAGATCACAAGATACAACTGTGAGTCTCTCTCTCTCAAGTCTTAAGTCATCTTGAGCTGCTCTCAGCTCTCTAGTCAAGTCATTCTCCTGTACAAGATCCTCCATTCGGACAATAGAGCACTCATTTGAACTCCCATTATCTACCTCTGAAGTGGAATCAATGTCTAGTGATGCATGAGCTTCAAAAGCAGACTCATCTCCATATAAACTCTGTATTCTATCCTATAATGCCATTTCTGTCTCGCATCCACTAACTCGGACTTTCACACAATCTCCCAATCCATCCTTGATTGCATTCTTAGCTGTAGACTCATACAGGGCATCCACCTTCCCAACAAACTGCTTGCCACACATCAAAGCTAAGAGAACCTATATAATTTTCCATCATACACTTCCAGATCACAAATTCATTTCCATCAAAAAGTGGGGGCTTGCAAAAATCATCCCATGTAGACATGTCTGCTCCCTGATTACTCAACTGCTGATCAAGCTGTCACTGAGCCTGGCACTATGATACCAATTGATGAACTAGATATGACACTGAGAGGGGGGGGGTGAATCGGTGTCTGAAAATTCTCCTTAATTATTTACTGCTGCCCAGAGCTGATGGAGACCTAACTTTTCACACACACACAAGCGCATGCAAATCTACCTCACTACCACTCAGTGGCCAGGTCTACCAGATTTGCACACCCATCTTGCAAATCATTTCACGCACTCCAAAATATATAGGAAAATAAAGACAGTCCACAACACAAGATATATGTGGTTCACCAACATAGTGTGTGATGGCTAGTCCACGGAGTAATGCCCAACGGGCTCCGTATATACTCAATATACTTCTTTTTGCTGTCTACACAGCAGGGAGTACATACACCCAATTTATCCAGCATAAAACTAGGAGGGCACACATGTGCCAGGAATTCAGGTATCAAGTACCAATGTTCAGCACACGCTGCACACCACGCTTAATCCGCACCCACGGGAAGCAAATAACAATTTTTTTAGGCTTATAAATTTGCCTTACAATTTCCCCCCACTAGCAAGGTATTCAACAATTTGCACCTACGCTAGCATACAATAAATTGAAAGCATAAATAGATAGGGAATTGAAAAATTTCACAAACAATGCTTTCGAATGATCAACAATATCTCTGAAGCTTCACACTGCTCTCAGGTACTCTCTAACAGCCTTCAATGATGATAGAGATAGATTTACAGAGCACACCTCATCCACAGGCTTTCAATCTCTTCCACACAATCTATAATCACCATGAATGTGAAAATAAAAGCTCTACTGACCTCTCATAGGGATTTAACACTCTATTGATGCACAGAGAAGAGGTAGTTGGTGATCCATCACTCCCACAGGCACGAAACCCTAGAAAAACCCTTTGTTAAGCTTCAAAACCCTATTTTTGATTTTTCTCAGCCCTAATTCGACTCCCAATGGCACCCAATAGATAGAGCATCCAAAAATATAGAAACTGCAACTTGAACGGATCGATTTGGAGCTCGGATGAAGAAGTTATGGCAGTTTGAAGTTCGGCCAATAACAAATAAGTAAAGAGAATCTTTCCAAACCAAACATGCACCTGCGCCGCACCGTAGTCGCGCTGCGCCGATGAGTTGTCGCGTTCTGATTGGCCGATCACCGAATCTCTAAACTCGGCCGTCGGATCTCACTCAAAAAGGCGGGATCTATCGTGGTTCGTCGGATCCACATAGTTCGCGTCACTGAAAATCGAACAAAATATCGTCCGCTGGATCTGGATCAACCGCAGCGCTGCACCGTACTCGCGCCACACTGAATCATTGCTCTGCTTCCATGTAACGCGACGCAATCTGTTAACCTGCATCTGGCCAATCACAAACTACGCGGGAGCATAATGACGCACACGTTGAGATACACTCTAGCCCGCTTTCTCCAGGGCCACCGATTTGAAATCTGGCATGCGTGGCACCTTTTTGGCAGTCGATTTCGGATCTTCTCCATTTTCTATGCCAAAAATGCCCTTAAACAATTTGAGAAATGGCCTCTGGAACCGCGGGTTCTTCCTCTCTCTTAGACATTTTGTTGAACATCTTGCATGCGCGCACGAGGGCCAAGACATGCGCGCACGGGCCTGCTGCTTGCTTGCGGCGGTGAGGCCTGCGGCTTGGGGGACTTGCGGGTGCTGGCTGGTGGCATGGCACGCTGCCTGCTGCAAGCCTTGCTGCCTTGCGGGCTAGCTGGCTTGCGGCAAGGTGAGACCATGCGCACCCATACCATGCGCGGCAGTGGGCTTGCGGGCCTTGCTGCTGTGCTTGGTGAGGCCATGCGCCTGGGCAATGCCTTGCGGCTGTTGTGCTACTGCATGGCTGGCCTGCTGGCTGTGCCAACGGCTGGCCATGTGGTGCCACGGCTGGCCCTCGACCACGTAGTGGCTGCTGCCTATGGTGCCACGGCCCTCGGCCAGGCTGGCTGCCGTGGTGGCATGCCACCTAGGCACAGTGGGTCCCACCCACATTTCTCTCTCCTCTTTCTCTCTCTTTTGATTCTCTCTCTTCTTTTGCTCTCTTGAATTTCTCTCTTTAATGCCACAACACAAGAAACATGAACATGAGCAGAAAAGCTTCAGGAATACTGTCGCATCATCAGAAACTCAGCCACATCACCAGTGGGGTCCACAGTCACTCTCTCTCATCAAACTTGATGTAGAATGCCATTTAACTCACTGCAAGCCATCTGAAGTACATGTAGAACACTACAGAACACACATGCGAGGTTGATCCATCTTTACCACTACACTGACACTCTCTCTCCTCATTCATCTGACTGAATGCTCACAAACATTGTCACATCAGCCAAGTTACCAACAATGACAACACAAAGTCCAACACTTCCATTGACAGCCAAACCGCACCCACGCGGTGTTGGGTGCCAGGTGCATGTTGGACCCACGACGACTGTGCTGATTTTTGAATTTTGAGGCGGGCAGAGTAGCACAAAACTAGTGGGAGTGGGCCATTGAGCACAGAATAGCCAGTGAGAACTGAGAGTGAGAAGAAGAAAACTGAGAACAAGGAGATCTCTGAAAAAGGGGAGGAAGTAAGGAAGTGGATAAATTACAAAGAAGAGAGACACTCTTGGACTTAAAACTGTTTTTTCCGATGTCGTATGGCGTTTTGAAGTTGTTCGAGAGGAACACGTCTCCCTAAACCTTAATGATCCATTCTATTTCTGATGTTGTATGGGATGATTTTTGCATATGGGCTTTTGGAACGAAAGAGTTCCCCACCACGATGAAGAGAATGAAAAGGAAAATGAGCAACTCGGCAACCCCTTTGAAATGGGTGAGAGGAGTCGCCTTTCGACGTCGACCAAAGAAGCTAGAGAGGGATGATTTTTGCAGATGGGCTTTTGGAACGATAGAGTTCCCCGCCGCGGTGAAGAGAATGAAAAGGAAGATGAGAATATTTAAATCCTTAGAAGACAAATTGGAACTAATTTTAAGTGGAATAGGAGGGTTACAAGAATATTGTGTTTTTAAGGAATGATGTTATTGTTTGCTTCTAGTTCTAACTAGAAAAGACTCTTGTATTTTCATATTTTGGTGATAGTGAAGAGATTTGAATAGACTACGGTTCCATGATTTTTACTCCTCATGTTGGAGAGTTTTTCACGTGAAAATCCCTTGTATTATGCGTGTGAATTTTATTGTACTTGGTATATTGTTTTCTATTTGATTGTTTCTTATTAGGTTCACTCAAGAATAGAGTTCAATGTGGTTATCGATGAAGTGCCGAGTAACTCAAAGGATTTGATTGCAACGATTAAGGCCGTGAGAGCGTTAACGAATCTGGCATTGAAGGAAGCGAAGGATTTGATTTGGTTAGGTGTGGTGTTTTTGTTTTCTTTTTACTCGGGTCTTGTTGCATTCTTTCTGGGTTGCGTTTTTTTGGCACATTTCTACCGTTGTTTTGGATTAAATCTTGGATTGGTCTGAACTGTTTGATTTATAGTGGGTGTTCGAGATATTTTGGTTAACAGTGGTGTCTTTCTGAAAGTTAATGGTTTGCCCCTGCAGATATTTAATGATGTGAAAGTTAACAAGGCTACAATGAACATGTTGCATAGGGTTGAGCCTTATGTTAAACAAGGGTAAGTATCCATTCCTGCATTTTATGTTATAGGCTTTAATATGCTTGGCAATTTTCTTAGACAAAGAATTATGTTCCCTAGATATCCCAACTTGAAGAGTGTGAGGGAGTTAATTTTACAAGAGGGGTTATGGGAAGCTAACCAAGCAAAGAATTCGGTTATCGAATAGGTTTACTGAACTGACTGTCCTGCAATGTCGAAAACAAAAAGTGTCAATGTCGAAATCAATTTGTGGAGAGGCTACTTTTTACTGTTGGATAATTTCCTCCTTGCTTCTTCTTGTTCTTTGCCTTAATGCTCACCATGGGATCTGTTGGCAATGAAAAATTAAACCTGAAACCTGGATCTTATGGAACCCTTTGAACCCACTGTGAAGCAGGAGCTGTCCTATAAAACTAAGGAAGGCCCATACAAGGTTGGGCATATGACACCAATTTTGATAGTTCGCCTATCAAGGTAATTCACATATATCTAATGGTAAGATCGCTGAATCATCAGTCCATGTGGCTGGAATACAGGTCTTGGTGGAAAGGGCTTCTGTGTAAAGATGTGGCTGAAAGCTGAACCATAATGTAGTAGCATAAATGATGTCTTATAAACACTAATCTTTTATATCTAAATAATTCTGCCATGCCCATAGCATGAAGATAATGTTTTCCATTGTGAGTGAGCTCAGCTTGTTGTTTGATTGGAATGGATGCTAAGAAGATGGAGAAGCTCAACAACATTTTCTTTACTCTGATGACTCGGGGTCCATCTGCAAAATGATGCAGCCAGGGTGCACTTGTACACATTTCTGAATTGATAGTGCTAGATATAGAAGAATCAGTTTGGGATTGTAATTTTCGGAGATGGGGAGGGTGATTTCTTTGTTTCTCTTTTGAGCCATTTGATTGCAATTAAGGAAATTTCTTCACAACTGTGTTGTTTTTTTGTCACCTTAGAAAGGGTTTTTTTTTTTTTTTTTTTTTTTAATTATATATTGAACATTCTCATCCTGAATGTAAAGAAGCTGGTCTTCATTATCATTAATGAGCTTTTTTTTTCTTCCACTTCTTGCTTTTGTGGAAAAGGATATGTGGTCGTACAATGAAGAACAATAGGTAAAACTGTTTTTGTGCAACTATGATGTGAAGCTTTGTTCTTTGTTCTTTGTTCTTTGTTCTTGGTTCTTTGACCATGATGTGAAGCTGGTATTCATTATCACCAAGATAGATGAAGCTTTCCCAAAGGGGACAGTTTTAGTAAATGGCATGGTGAATCCCAAGAATAGTTCACAATATTGCACTGTTCTGCTTCTTTTAGCCCTTTGGTCAGACAACATCAACAATAATTCATTAGTCCACTAGCAGTATTAAAGGAGAACCAAAAGAATGTGCTAATTTACCTCAGGAGCTACTTTCTGCTTCTTAAATTGTATAGTCTTCAAGCTTCAACTGAAAAAGACAATCCCAAACCCCAACTAGCTATTCATAGATCTTCTTGGACACCCACTTCTTCATATCAATTGCAATATTTTTTTTATGGGTGGTCATTAGTTTGTTAAGCACTGAGCTCCTATGCATCACAATCTCTCTCTCTCTCTCTCTCTCTCTCTCTCTCTCTCTCTCTGTGTAATTTATCCTGTTGGTCCATGGTGAAGAGAAGATGGGGAAATTTAAATACCTTTAGGTCCCAAGTTTATGGTTCCTCCATTTTTTGGGACCATAATATGTTGATTCCTCAATTTATTGGAAAAATGCCATGTCAAGAGAATTCAATTTCACAACGCATTTATAGGCCACTCCAATAGAAGTAGCAAACTAGCTAAACATATATGGGTATTAAACTAAGGTCCATGTCAATCAAATGTTTATCACTTACTTTCCAGACTTCTCATATCCAGCTAGACACGTTGGGAAGTAGCTCAAAACTGGCTGAAGGATTATACATGAGTGGTAAGAAGTGTCTTCTCTGTTTTTCTTTTTCCTTTGATTCCCTCTCATACTGGTTATTCTGTCTAGAAAAACCTAGAATATGCACTCTCCATGTGAGCTGGACATCTTTAGATTACGTAGCTGGGTAAACTTCTTAAGAAACCTCTGGATTTTATTCAGAAAGTCCACGTTCCAAGATATAGAAGAGGAGTCATGCCAATTGGATATTCTTCTTAAGACCATAGACACCACCTAGAGTGCAGCTGGGTGTTTGCAAATTGACCCCCTCCAACACTATCAAGCATGCAGTACCAATAAAGTGACCAAACTGGGATTCCATCCCATTCATGGTTTTACATAAAAGAAGATACTTAAATTTATACAATAAATTCCTTGAGCCTATCATCCATCCAAACAGAAGATCAAGTTCTTGCCATAAAATTGATATAAAATGAAGATACGGATACATTAAAAGATCAAGTTCTTTTCAATCCTGCCTGCCTAAAAAATATATTGGTATTCACACTTTGCCATAAAAATGCTATAACTACAAAACAAAATTTTCACTTGTTCTTCTTTTCAATTTACCTTTAGAACCAAGTACCACTATAGGATTATTTTGGAATATACAACAACAACAACAAAGCCTTATCCCAACTAAATGGGGTCCGTTACATAGATTCTAGTCCTCCAATTAGCTCTGTTCGATGTCAAACTTGACGCAAGGCCTAAGCTATACATGTCTTTCTTCACCACCTCCCCTAGAGTCATCTGAGGTCTACCCCTAGTTCTCTTAACCCCGTCAATCTGAATCAAATCACTCTTCCGAACGGGAGCATCTAAGGCCTCCGTTGAACATGACCATACCATCTCAAATGACTTTCTCGTAACTTATCATGTATTGGCGCTACTCCCAAATCAGCTCTAATACGGTCATTCCTCACCTTATCCTTCCTAGTTTTGCCACACATCCATCTTAACATCCTCATCTCAGCTACACTAAGTTTATCAATATGATGCTTCTTAACTGCCCAACATTCAGCACCATACATCATAGCCGATCGAATAACTGTCCTATAGAATTTTCCTTTAAGTTTTAAAGGAATACGTCGATCGCACAACACTCCAGACGCACTTCTCCACTTCATCCATCCTATTTTAATCCTCTGTGAAACATCATCATCTATATCACCTTCTTTGTTTATGATTGAACCTAAATACTTAAAATGATCATTTTGCTGTATTTCCCTCTCAAGAATGTTCACCACCTCATTATCCATCCTTGTATGACTAAAGTTGCACACCATATACTCCGTATTCGTTCTACTTATCTTAAAATCTTTTGATTCCAAAGATGATCTCCATAGCTCCAACTTTGCATTAATTCCTGCTTTTGTCTCATCCACCAAAACAATATCATCAGCGAAAAGCATACACCAAGGAACTTCATCTTGAATGTCTCTGGTAAGATCATCCATGATGAGGACAAACAAATAAAGGCTTAAAGCTGATCCTTGATGTAACCCAATTATAATTGGGAATTCACGACCTTGACCCCCCACGATTTTCACACTAGTCACCACATTATAATACATATCTTTAACTATGTCCACATATTTGCTTGAAACACATCTCTTCTCTAGTACTTGCCAAATTAACTCCCTAGAGACTCTATCATAAGCCTTTTCTAGATCGATGAAAACCATATGGAGGTTCTTCTTGCCTTCTCTACATCTTTCCATGAGTCTTTTAAGCAAGTAATAGCCTCTGTTGTGGAAATAAATCTTTTGCTCATCCATACTGATGGTCCAAGAAACCCAAATACCATAGAAAGCCTGTCAATTCACTTTCGACTATACATGGATTGGATCCAATTGAGGATGCCTATTACTTTGTATTTCTTCTGCACTTGAAGGTCTGCAAGGTTGAAACCCCAGTTTGACACCTGCATCACTGCTTCCTCTGTAAATTGTTTAGAATCTCCCTGATTCACTGATTCTTCCCCATCTCTCTGCCAAAATACTTCAAAACTTCGCTTCTCTATCAAAGCTCTACCCTGAGAAAAAAGTCAGTAATATGTTAAAAAGTCCTGATATGCAATTGTAGTCCTCAATTTAGCACATGGTAGGCTATTTTCTATGAATAATACGGTTCAATCAACACAGAATGTCAAAAACAGATAGGAAGACATCCTCGTGTTGCATAAGAATGTGAAAGACATGGATATGCACATCATGGATGAAAATCATTAAAACATGAGCAACAACCTACTACCATTTTATTTCAAGGAAATTTCAGGAAAATAAAAAAACTTTTTTGTTTGTAAGCTTTCCAAACTGAGAAATCAGTCTTTGTGTTCAGCAACTAACTATAAAGTATAAACCTTCAGATGATCCACAAAATTTCTAAAGTTAGCCACACTATACAAATTTTATATCTGAATACAAAAAAACCACAAATATGAAAATAATCACAAATAACCTACAAACCTATAAAGCTCACTGAATCGAAATACATACCAAAACGGAGAAAGAAATCAACTTTATAAACAAGATGATTTCAAATCCAACTAACTTTGCCTACAATAATTAGATAAAGGGATAAAATCACTGACCAAATAAACTGTACCATAGACCCAAAACGTAAAGGAACTGTACAATGCTAAGATAAAGGAACTGGCCTTTTCAGCTATAGCGCTTCTCTCCGTCTCCTGCATCGAACAAAGAAGAGAAGACTGGGAAATGAAAAAAAAAATAAGAGAGAGAGAGAGAGAGAGAGAGAGAGAGAGAGAGAGAGAGAGACCGAGATACAGAAAAGCGGAGAAGAAATCGGCGGTCGCAGCCGTTGCTGGTTAGGTGCTCTGATTCCTCCTATTGTGTTTTTGCAGTTCCGGCGCCGGAAGAAAAACAGTGGAGAAACTCCGTCGTGGTTGCGGTGACCTTCTCTCTTTGCGGATTTGCGTTGGAAGAATGAAAGGGAAGAGGATGACAGGTGCGGGGGATTTTGAAATGAATCATTCATTCAGTGTTTCTTAGGGTTGCAACAGGCCGGGTTGGGTGGGATTTTTCAAAACCCTAACCATAATCCTGACTATTTAAATTTAATCATAATCCAGTCCAATCCTGTCAGGGTTAGAAAATGTACAATCCTAACCCTGACCTTGACAGGGTTGGGCCTAACCTTAACCTGCCTTGATTGATCCAGACAAGACTGGATTGGGCTGGGTTAACCTTGATTTAGGAGGAGATAAAAAGAGAAAAAAACATCCCCGTAGATAATAAGAGAAAAAAAAAAGAGGATAAACGATATCAATCATACAATTCATTTAAAACCTATTTGATCTTAGTTCAAATCGAATCTCCTGTTGATCATTAAACATGCTTTTGATTGTCCATTACAATACTCATGGGAATCATAAATCTCTACCGATGAAAATATGAACAAAATATGAACAAGATTGGTAGCCAAAACAGAGGGGAAGTTTAAAAGATCAACAAATAAAATAGAAACAACAAAAATCAAACAACATACTCAATCTGTCAAAATAACAATAGAAATATTGAAAACACATAACTCAAAACAAAGTAAAATCTCTTTACAATTTTCTAATAGATCAGCAAATGAAGTCGAAACAATAACAATCAAACTACAAAAAACATTTAACTCAAAATAGAGAAAACTCCTCAGGAGATTTCGATTTTCATCTAATCTTTTTCGACAATCGACTCTCAGTCTCTCAAACAATGTCTCAACTCCTCTTAGAGTCGGTAACGCTTCTCAGAGTATATTCATATATATACAGGGTCGGGCCAGATCAGGCTCAATCCAGGGGGTCAACCCTAACCTAACCCAACTCTACCAGGATTGATAAAAAAATTAAGCCCTAACCCAGCTTTGTCAGGGTTCGAGCCGGATTTAATCCTGCCAAGATTCAGGGTAGGCCTGGGCAGATTAGGATCGTCAAGATAAAACTTGCACCCTTAGTATTTCTCATTTATCATTTGAATATTATACCATGTGAAGATCTAACCGTACAAGACTGTGGAAGTTGCTCATCGAATGGCAGCTTGGTTTCCTAATGTCAAATGGGCAACCTGAGACAATTTTATGCCACACCATTGACATGACACCCACGCGTGACGAAAAAAAGATAGAAAAAACAAAATCCATGTGTGACAGGATACGGTACCATTACCATGTGTGAAACTTTTCCCTTAATCGGCTTTAGGTTTGTGGGGTTTAGATGTGACATGATTACCCACTTGTGGTATGATTTTTTTTTTAGGTAAGACACTTGTGGTATGATTATGACCAGATATTGGTCCCCATATTAACCACTTAATATTTTTTTTCCCCAAGCCTTTCAAATTTTCCTCGATAAGTATATGCAATTTGTCCTTTATCAAAATAATAATAATAATAATAATAATAATAATAATAATAATAATAATAATAATAACTATTTATTAAAAGAGATCATGACAAGTGGCATGCATGATTTTTTCTCATTTTTCGGGATAGTTTTATTTTTGTTTTACACTATGTTTATGTGTAATAATCCGATTGAACGGAGAGGACTATGTAATATTTTATTATACCCTCTTTGTTATTTTATACATCTAAATTAAAAAAATAAATAAATAAAAAATTTTAAAAAAATTATTGATCAAAAGAAAATAGGCAAGAAAATTGGGTCGTCCATTCCTTTGGTGTGGGCTAACCTGGATTTTAAATAGGGTTCGGAATTGGTTCATGTTAGGAGTGGTTTCACTATTGCAGCTCATAATAGTAAACCGATTGTGGGCTGCACTCTTTCTTTGTTTCCATAGAAAAAACTAAATTCATTGGCAGCGAAACATAACACAAGCAAGAATCAAGATAAAATTTTCCAAGGACCAGTTATTGTTCACTCAACATTTTTAGTAGTTGGATTGGACTCTTGGAACAGTGCCAAGGGTATTTTGGATATTTGTTAATAGAGGAAGTAATCATATTTAGCCATGATGATGAGAAACTATATTCATGTCTCCACCTTCGGCATTGTCATCAGTAAAGAACACAGACTTAATATGAAAACTAATAAAACCGATACCACGGCCTTTCCTACAGCTCCCAAGCAACATCACCAAGTACCAAATTCGGACAAAATTCCCAAGATTCAGAAACAAGAGTGCAGGAAGCCTATATCTAGATAATCTTTCAGCAACGGAGTTCACTTCTCGGTAACAGATGGTAATCTGCGATGTAATGCCACAGAGATATATAGTTTCTAGACCAGTGCCATGATTGCAGACATGCCCAAGGAAAGGTAAAGAGAAACGCAACATACACTCTCTCAACAGTTGCCAACGAATCACATTCAATCCAAAGATGAGTAAAGCTACAATCTTTAGCAAATTGAATACCATTCACCACCGTGTGAAACTCTGCCAAGTAATTGTAGTAACACTTAATAAAAAAGAAAAAGCTTTCACAAATGAAATCGGCTTCGGATGCATTACGCAAGAAAAATGAAACTCAACATTGGTGTTCAGTGGTTTGGCAAAAAAATTTGCATCCAAGGTTGTCGTGGTTTGCTTGGAGATGGTGTTAGAGGAAGCTTTCAACTGATGACTGTGTTCAAAAGAAAGGAGTTCATTTGGCCTCTAGATGCTCTTTCTGTCGTAGGTCAACTGAAACAATTAATCATATTTTCTGTCTTTGTGCTTTCACGAAGAAAATATGGGATGATGGTCGTTTATTTGGGGTATCAATTCCATCATTCTCCTCTACCAATGAGTTACTGATATGGTGGAAACACAAATTGAAGGTGGTATCTCGCGGAACTCTGGAAAGGATGTTTATTTGTTATTGTGGATGTTAGATGGCAAGCTAGGAACTAGTCTATCCACCAAAATACTATGAAATTTAAAGATATCGGTGTGGAATAACATAAAGAAAGGATGTAAAGACATTTCGATAAGAAAACCATGTGTGGTGCGATCTGTAGATGATCTTCGTATTGCTAGGTGTCTAAACCTTGATACAAAATTCAAAAAACATGGTGAAATTTCGGAATTGGTTTGGAACCCCCTCCCCAAGATTGGTGTAAATTAAACTCAGATGGGTGTAGTCTTGGAATCCAAGAGAAGCTGGTGCTACTGGTGTTATTCGATTTGATAGAGGGATGGTGATTTGTGCTTTTGCTGGCTTCCTAGGAGTGACAATTTCTTTTATTGCTAAACTTAAAGGTGCTATGAGAGGATTGTCCATTGCTAGGAATCTTGGATACTGAAAAATCTGGCTTGAATCAGATTCGGCTACTATGGTCATGGTTTTGTGATCTGGAGATCTTCCATGGTTTTTGAGACAGGAATGGAGGGCTATCTCTTTTGCTCTATTGGACTACCAGATGGGTCGTGCGTGGCAGCTGATATAGATGAATAAAGGCGGGCCGCTTGAAGGGGGCCTATTCTCTTAATAGGCAAATTCACTCATTGCATTAGAGAGATAAACACTGTTGCGGATAGGCTGGCCAAGAAAGTAGCCCATGATAGAGTTTCTTATTATTGGAGGATATGCCATGATTTTGTAGCTTCGGAGGTGGTGTTGGTTGCATCCCACAAACCCTGTTTTAGATTTTTGTAACACCCTAGGTAGCCTCTGTTGATGGCAATGCGAAGGAAGAGGTTTTTGTTGGACTTTATGCTGTCATTGTTGGAAACTTGACTGATGTGACAGTGTTTGTGAGCATACAGTCAAAAAAATCAGGAAAGAGAATGTCAGTGCAGGAGAGAGAGTGTCAGTGCATTGGTAAAACTGGAGTAATCTGGAACAACCTCGTATGTGTGTTCTACAGTGTTCTACATGTGTTTCAGATGGCTTGCAGCGAATTAAATGGTATTCTACATCAAGTTTGATGAGAGAGAATGACTGTGGACTGTGGACCCCACTAATGATGTAGCACAACTTCTCTGATGATGTGGCCGAGTTTCTGATGATGTGACAGTGTTACTGAAGATATGATAGAATTTCTCATGTTTCTCATATTGTGGAAAAAGCAATTGAAGAGAGAGAAAGAAGAGAGATAAATTGGAGAGAGAAAGAGGAGAGAGAAAAAATATGAGTGGGACCCACAGGTGTGGTGGCAAGGTGACATGCCAACACAGCAGTCCACGGCACTTGGCATGCATGCACGCAAAGTTTCGGGTTTAAATTCCAAGGTTTGACAGAGTTTTAACTTTGGGCCTATTTTTGATGGGTCCCGCAGCAGGTTCATGGAAATCCGACAGTGGAAAGATGTAGAGTGTCGAGTTATCTTTCCAACACAACTTGAATCACTCAATTCTGACGTCAGATGAGAGAGATATCGTAGTTTCTGTCGGATTGCTCGAAAAAATCATTTCACAAGTTGTTTAGGGGCAATTTCGGCATTTCACAAGTTGTTTAGGGACAATTTGGGCATAAAAAGAGGAGAAGATGCAAGATCAGCGGCCAGATTGAAGCCACGATGCTCAGATCCACTTTGAATGGCCCAGATCAAGGCGGGATCTAGTGTAATGCGGTCTTTGTGTCTTGATACCATCGCGCGCATTCTTATTGGTCAGCCGTAGGTTAATAGAATGTACCGCATCACATGAAAGTGTTTCCATGATTAGGTGTGCTGCGCGTCTATGGTGCGACAACGGCGGATCCTAATCTAAGAGCCAAGAATGAAGCCGATCGCGCCTGACGCGATCTGACTTGATCCGACGCTCAATAGGCAATCCCGCCTTTTTGAGTAAGATCGGATGGTGTACGAACGTGATTCCGTCTCCGCCAATAGGATCTCGACAACGCATCGGCGGCGGGGCTACGGTGCGGCGTGGGTGCGCGGTTATAAAAGGAAAGATTCTCTTTCCTTATCTGTGATTGGTCTAACTTCAAACTGCCATAACTTCTTCATCCGAGCTCCAAATCGGTCCGTTCAAGTTACAGTTTCCATATTTTTGGATGCTCTATCTATTGGGTGCCATTGGGAGTCGTGAAAACACTGAAAAAAATTGAAAAGAGTATTTTGAAGGCAGAAAGAAGGATTTTTAGGGTTTTATGCCCAGTAGGAGTGATCAATCACCAACTACCTCTTCTCTATGCATCAATGGAGTGTTAAATCCCTATGAGAGGTCAATAGAACTTTTATTTTCACATTCATGGTGATTATGGGTGTGTGAAAGAGATTGGAAGCTTGTCGATGAGGTGTGCTCTGTGAATCTATCTCTATCATCATTGAAGGTTGTTAGAGAGTACCTGAGAGCAGTGTGAAGCTTCAGAGAGATTGTTGGCCATTTGAAAGCATTGTTTGTGAGATTCTCAATTCCTTATCTATTTATGCTTTTAATTTATTGTATGCTAGCGTAGGTGCAATTATTGAATACCTAGCTAGTGGGAGAAAATTGTAAGGCAAATTTATAAGCCTAAAAAAAATTATTATTTACTTCCCGTAGGTGTGGGTTAATTGTGGTGTGCAGCGTGTGCTGAACACTGATACTTGATACATTAATTATTGACACATGTGTGCCCTCCTAGTTTTATGCTGGGTAAATTGGGTGTATGTACTCCCTGCTGTGTAGACAGCAAAAAGAAATGTATTGAGTATATACGGAGCCCGTTGGGCATTACTCCGTGGACTAGCCATCACACACTATGTTGGTGAACCACGTATATCCTGTGTTGTGGATTGTCTTTATTTTCCTATATATTTTAGAGTACATGGAATGGCTTGTAAGATGAGTGTGTAAATCTGGTAGACCTGGCCACTGAGTGGTAGCGAGGTAGATTTGCATACGCTTGTGTGTGTGTAAAAGAATATATCTCCATCAGCTTTGGGTAGCAGTAAATAATCAGGAAAAAGTTTCAGATACTGATTCACCCCCCCTCTCAGTGTCATATCAAGTTCATCAATTGGTATCAGAACGCCGGGGCTCGGTGGACACAATCAATCGTGAGTGATCGGAGGAGACGTTATGGCACTAGGTGAAGGTTTTAACAAGCCCCCACTATTTGATCGAACAGAATATGTGTTCTGGAAGAGAATGATGGAAATGTATTTGGGGTCTCTTGGCTTTGATGTATGGATGGCAGTTAGTAATGGGAAGGTGGATGCCCTGTATGAGTCTACAACAAAGAATGCAATCAATGATGGATTGGGAGATTGTGTGAAAGTCCGAGTTAGTGGATGCGAGACAGCAATGGCACTATGAGATAAAATACAGAGTTTATATGGAGATGAGTCTACCTTTAAAGCTCATGCATCACTAGACATTGATTCCACTTCAGAGGTAGATAATGGGAGTTCAGATGAGTGCTCTATTGTCCGATTGGAGGATCTTGTTCCAGAGATTGACTTGACTAGAGAGCTGAGAGCAGCTCAAGATGACTTGAGACTTGAGAGAGAGAGACTCACAGTTGTATCTTGTGACCTTCATAGTACAAATGAGACTATTTCAATTTTGAAGACACAAGTAAAGGACTCCAGCTTTGTCATTACAGCTTTAGAGGCTCAGGTCATCAGCAGAGATGAGATGTGTAGGGATCTTGAGAGGGAGATCACTACATTGAGAGCTCAGTTGATAGAGGTGCAAATGAGCCAGAGTTGCATCCCACAAATGGTTAAGGAGATCACCAGATGTACAACTCAGAGTAGAAATTGTCAAAGTCCATCCACCATCAGTTTTGATTCTACTACAGAGCATGTTGAGACATCTAGTAGGCCACAGAGACAAAGCTCAAGCGGATCACGGATAAAGACCCAAAGTAAGAGACAGAGGAAGAGAGAGCAGAGGCATAGTGATGTAATACCTCCAGACACCGGGCACAATATAGAGGTATTCCCCGGAGAGAGAGAGAGGGCACGGTGATGCAAGACCTTCATCACACCGGGCCACGGTGTAGAGGTGTTTATCGGCAAAGAGCTCGGACGGGGAAGGCGGGCGGGTATGTAGAGTGATAGGATTGATAGAATTCATCAACAGAGACCAGTTGAGCAGAGCAGATTCAGTAGGTCCAGTTATCAAAGGCACAGGCAGTAAGTTTTCCAGCAGAGACAAGTAGTACACACTATGAGGCATGGACCCACACCTAGTTGGCACAGACATTCTCTTGTGAGACAGTCACATTTTCATGGATATTGTCACAGGTGCAATGGGTATGGGCATAGGAGTGCAAATTGTACATCCAAATTTTGTGTTAGTAATTATGGGAGGAAGACATCCACGCCACTTCAGCAAAAAGTGACACAACAAAGGGAGAATGGTCAAAGAAAGGCTAAGTAGACAATGAACAAAAAGACTCCACCAGTTCTTAAAAAAGTATGGAAAAAGAAATTCATTGCAGATTTTGTAGAAGGAGAAAGTAATGATGTTGTATGCTTCGAGACAACTCTCAAGGCTCAAGACAAGCCATCTCCTTGGATACTCGACAGTGGATGCTCTAGTCACATGACAGGTGACAAGAAAATGTTTCAGCAGCTTCAGCAGTATGAGGGAGGTATAGTGAAGTTTGGAAACAATGAAGGGACCAAGGTAACTGGAAAGGGTTCTATCAGCATCAATAATGGAAAGGTGAAACTTCATTATGTGTTTTATGTGTCAAGACTCAAGCACAATGTTCTCAGCATCAGTAGATTTGTGACAGAGGGCATGAAGTGATCTTCAATAAACAGGGATGTGAGATCAAAAGAGTTGACAGTGGCAAGATTGTGGCTTCAGGACAGAGAACCTCAAGGAATTTATATACTCTGACAGAGAGTATCGAAGATTCATGCATGACCATGCTCACCAAGCAGTGAGGTGCTTGGAGTGAGGGGGAGCAGTGTGTATTTGCTATATCCTTTTGCTCCCGATTATAGACTCAGGGGGAATCCTATGGTATTTATGTGTTGAGTTGTGTATGCATATGTTTATTATCCTTCATCTCCTTATGTTGGACTCAGGGGGAGTCTGGCGATGTTTTTATGTGTTGATATAATGGTTTATTATTTTTTGGGCCCATAGGATTGGAAAGATGCGGTGGGCACTCCTATGTGGCATGCCCCTTTGTATTTGTGGTCAAAGAAAAGATCTCATGTGCAGAGTGAGTTGCCAACAATTCCAAAGGGGGAGATTGTTGGACTTTATGTTGTCATTGTTGGCAACTTGACTGATGTGACAGTGTTTGTGAGCATACAGTCAAAGAAATTAGGAGAGAGAATGTCAGTGTAGGAGAGAGAGTATCAGTGCAGTGGCAAAGCTGGAGTAATCTGGAGCAACCTCGCATGTGTGTTCTACAGTGTTCTACATGTGTTTCAGATGGCTTACAGCGAGTTAAATGGCATTCTACATCAAGTTTGATGAGAGAGAGTGACTATGGACTGTGGACCCCACTAGTGATGTGGCACAGCTTCTCTGATGATGTGGCTGAGTTTTTGATGATGCGACAGTGTCACTGAAGATATGATAGAGTTTCTCATTTTTCTCATATTGTAGAAAAAGCAATTGAAGAGAGAGAAAGAAGAGAGATAAATTAGAGAGAGAAAAAAGAAAGAAAAAAAATATGAGTGGGACCCACAGGTGTGGTGGCAAGGTGACATGCCAACACGGCAGTCCACGACACTTGGCATGCATGCACGCAAAGTTTCGGGTTCAAATTCCAAGGTTTGACAGAGTTTTAACTTTGGGCCTATTTTTGATGGGTCCCGCAGCAGGTTCAAGGAAATTCGACAGTGGAAAGATGTAGAGCGTCGAGTTATCTTTCCAACGCAACTTGAATCACTCAATTCCGACGTCGGATGAGAGAGATATCCCAGTTTCCGTCGGATCGCTCGAAAAAGTCATTTCACAAGTTGTTTAGGGGCAATTTCGGCATCTCACAAGTTGTTTAGGGACAATTTCGGCATAAAAAAAGGAGAAGATGCAAGATCAGCGGCCAGATTGAAGCCACGATGCTCAGATCCACTTTGAATGGCCCAGATCAAGGCGGGATTGAGTGTAATGCGGTCTTTGTGTCTTGATACCATCGCGCGCATTCTTATTGGTCAGCCGCAGGTTAATAGAATGTACCGCATCACATGAAAGCATTTCCATGATTAGGTGTGCTGCGCGTCTATGGTGCGACAATGGCAGATCCTAATCTAAGAGCCAAGAATGAAGCCGATCGCGCCTGACGCGATCTGACTTGATCCGACGCTCAATAGGCAATCCCGCCTTTTTAAGTAAGATCGGATGGTGTACGAATGTGATTCCGTCTCCGCCAATAGGATCTCGACAATGCATCGGCGGCGCGGCTACGGTGCGGCGCGGGTGCGCAGTTATAAAAGGAAAGATTCTCTTTCCTTATCTATGATTGGCCTAACTTCAAACTGTCATAACTTCTTCATCCGAGCTCCAAATCGGTCCGTTCAAGTTGCAGTTTCTATATTTTTGGATGCTCTATCTATTGGATATCATTGGGAGTCGTGAAAACGCTGAGAAAATTGAAAATAACGTTTTGAAGGTAGAAAAAAGGATTTCTAGGGTATTATGCCCTGTGGGAGTGATCAATCACCAACTACCTCTTCTCTATGCATCAATGGAGTGTTAAATCCCTATGAGAGGTTAGTAGAGCTTTTATTTTTACATTCATGGTGATTATGGGTTGTGTGGAAGAGATTGAAAGCTTGTTGATGAGGCGTGCTTTGTGAATCTATCTTTATCATCATTGAAGACTGTTAGAGAGTACCTGAGAGCAGTGTGAAGCTTCAGAGAGATTGTTGGCCATTCGAAAGCATTGTGTGGTGCGATCTGTAGTTGATCTTCGTATTGCTAGGTGTCTAAACCTTGATACGAAATTCAAAAAACATGGTGAAATGTCGGAATTGGTTTGGAACACACCCCCCCCCCCCTCCCCCCTCCCCAAGATTGGTGTAAATTAAACTCAGATGGGTGTAGTCTTGGAATCCAAGAGAAGCTGGTGCTACTGGTGTTATTCGATTTGATAGAGGGACGGTGATTTGTGCTTTTGCTGGCTTCCTAGGAGTGACAATTTCTTTTATTGCTAAACTTAAAGGTGCTATGAGAGGATTGTCCATTGCTAGGAATCTTGGATACTGAAAAATCTGGCTTGAATCAGATTCGGCTACTATGGTCATGGTTTTGTGATCTGGAGATCTTCCATGGGTTTTGAGACAGGAATGGAGGGCTATCTCTTTTGCTCTATTGGACTACCAGATGGGTCGTGCGTGGCAGCTGATATAGATGAATAAAGGCGGGCCGCTTGAAGGGGGCCTATTCTCTTAATAGGCAGATTCACTCATTGCATTAGAGAGATAAACACTGTTGCGGATAGGCTGGCCAAGAAAGTAGCCCATGATAGAGTTTCTTATTATTGGAGGATATGCCATGATTTTGTAGCTTCGGAGGTGGTGTAGGTTGCATCCCACAAACCCTGTTTTAGATTTTTGTAACACCCTGGGTAGCCTCTGTTGATGGCAATGCGAAGGAAGAGGTTTTTGTTGGACTTTATGCTGTCATTGTTGGAAACTTGACTGATGTGACAGTGTTTGTGAGCATACAGTCAAAGAAATCAGGAAAGAGAATGTCAGTGCAGGAGAGAGAGTGTCAGTGCAGTGGTAAAACTGGAGTAATCTGGAACAACCTCGCATGTGTGTTCTACAGTGTTCTACATGTGTTTCAGATGGCTTGCAGCGAATTAAATGGTATTCTACATCAAGTTTGATGAGAGAGAATGACTGTGGACTGTGGACCCCACTGGTGATGTGGCACAACTTCTCTGATGATGTGGTCAAGTTTCTGATGATGCGACAGTGTTACTGAAGATATGATAGAGTTTCTCATGTTTCTCATATTGTGGAAAAAGCAATTGAAGAGAGAGAAAGAAGAGAGATAAATTGGAGAGAGAAAGAGGAGAGAGAAAAAATATGAGTGGGACCCACAGGTGTGGTGGCAAGGTGACATGCCAACACGGCAGTCCACGACACTTGGCATGCATGCACGCAAAGTTTCGGGTTCAAATTCCAAGGTTTGACAGAGTTTTAACTTTGGGCCTATTTTTGATGGGTCCCGCAGCAGGTTCAAGGAAATTCGACAGTGGAAAGATGTAGAGCGTCGAGTTATCTTTCCAACGCAACTTGAATCACTCAATTCCGACGTCGGATGAGAGAGATATCCCAGTTTCCGTCGGATCGCTCGAAAAAGTCATTTCACAAGTTGTTTAGGGGCAATTTCGGCATCTCACAAGTTGTTTAGGGACAATTTCGGCATAAAAAAAGGAGAAGATGCAAGATCAGCGGCCAGATTGAAGCCACGATGCTCAGATCCACTTTGAATGGCCCAGATCAAGGCGGGATTGAGTGTAATGCGGTCTTTGTGTCTTGATACCATCGCGCGCATTCTTATTGGTCAGCCGCAGGTTAATAGAATGTACCGCATCACATGAAAGCATTTCCATGATTAGGTGTGCTGCGCGTCTATGGTGCGACAATGGCAGATCCTAATCTAAGAGGCAAGAATGAAGCCGATCGCGCCTGACGCGATCTGACTTGATCCGACGCTCAATAGGCAATCCCGCCTTTTTGAGTAAGATCGGATGGTGTACGAACGTGATTCCGTCTCCGCCAATAGGATCTCGACAACGCATCGGCGGCGCGGCTACGGTGCGGCGCGGGTGCGCGGTTATAAAAGGAAAGATTCTCTTTCCTTATCTGTGATTGGCCTAACTTCAAACTGCCATAACTTCTTCATCCGAGCTCCAAATCGGTCCGTTCAAGTTACAGTTTTCATATTTTTGGATGCTCTATCTATTGGGTGCCATTGGGAGTCGTGAAAACACTGAAAAAAAATTGAAAAGAGTATTTTGAAGGCAGAAAGAAGGATTTTTAGGGTTTTGTGCCCAGTGGGAGTGATCAATCACCAACTACCTCTTCTCTATGCATCAATTGAGTGTTAAATCCCTATGAGAGGTCAATAGAGCTTTTATTTTCACATTCATGGTGATTATGGGTTGTGTGAAAGAGATTGGAAGCTTGTCGATGAGGTGTGCTCTGTGAATCTATCTCTATCATCATTGAAGGCTGTTAGAGAGTACCTGAGAGCAGTGTGAAGCTTCAGAGAGATTGTTGGCCATTTGAAAGCATTGTTTGTGAGATTCTCAATTCTTTATCTATTTATGGTTTTAATTTATTGTACGCTAGCGTAGGTGCAATTGTTGAATACCTAGCTAGTGGGAGAAAATTGTAAGGCAAATTTATAAGCCTAAAAAAAATTGTTATTTGCTTCCCGTAGGTGTGGATTAATTGTGGTGTGCAGCGTGTGCTGAACACTGATACTTGATACCTGAATTATTGACACATGTGTGCCCTCCTAGTTTTATGCTGGGTAAATTGGGTGTATGTACTCCCTGCTGTGTAGACAACAAAAAGAAGTGTATTGAGTATATACGGAGCCCGTTGGGCATTTATCCGTGGACTAGCCATCACACACTGTGTTGGTGAACCAGGTATATCCTGTGTTGTGGACTGTCTTTATTTTCCTATATATTTTAGAGTACGTGGAATGACTTGTAGGATGAGTGTGTAAATCTGGTAGACCTGGCCACTGAGTGGTAGCGAGGTAGATTTGCATACGCTTGTGTGTGTGTAAAAGAATATATCTCCATCAGCTTTGGGTAGCAGTAAATAATCAAGAAAAAGTTTCAGACACTGATTCACCCCCCCCTCTCAGTGTCATATCAAGTTCATCAATTGGTATCAGAACGCCAGGCTCAGTGACAGCTTAATCAGCAGCTGAGTGATCAGAGGACAGTTATGGCACTAGGTGAAGGTTTTAACAAGCCCCCACTATTTGATGGAACAGAATATGTGTTCTGGAAGAGAAGGATGGAAATGTATTTGGGGTCTCTTGGCTTTGATGTATGGATGGCAGTTAGTAATGGGAAGGTGGATGCCCTGTATGAGTCTACAACAAAGAATGCAATCAATGATGGATTGGGAGATTGTGTGAAAGTCCGAGTTAGTGGATGCGAGACAGCAATGGCACTATGGGATAAAATACAGAGTTTATATGGAGATGAGTATGCCTTTAAAGCTCATGCATCACTAGACATTGATTCCACTTCAGAGGTAGATAATGGGAGTTCAGATGAGTGCTCTATTGTCCGATTGGAGGATCTTGTTCCAGAGATTGACTTGACTAGAGAGCTGAGAGCAGCTCAAGATGACTTGAGACTTGAGAGAGAGAGACTCACAGTTGTATCTTGTGACCTTCATAGTACAAATGAGACTATTTCAATTTTGAAGACACAAGTAAAGGACTCTAGCTTTGTCATTACAGCTTTAGAGGCTCAGGTCATCAGCAGAGATGAGATGTGTAGGGATCTTGAGAGGGAGATCACTACATTGAGAGCTCAGTTGATAGAGGTGCAAATGAGCCAGAGTTGCATCCCACAAATGGTTGAGGAGATCACCAGATGTACAACTCAGAGTAAAAATTGTCAAAGTCCATCCACCATCAGTTTTGATTCTACTACAGAGCATGTTGAGACATCTAGTAGGCCACAGAGACAAAGCTCAAGCAGATCACAGATAAAGACCCAAAGTAAGAGACAGAGGAAGAGAGAGCAGAGGCATAGTGATGTAATACCTCCAGCACACCAGGCACAATATAGAGGTATTCCCCAGCAGAGAGAGCAGAGGCACAGTGATGCAAGACCTTCATCACACCAGGCACAGTGTAGAGGTGTTTATTAGCAAAGAGCTCAGACAGGGAAGACAGGCAGTATGTAGAGTGATAGGATTGATAGAATTCATCAGCAGAGACCAGTTGAGCAGAGCAGATTCAGTAGGTCCAGTTATCAAAGGCACAGGCAGTAAGTTTTCCAGCAGAGACAAGTAGTACACACTATGAGGCATGGACCCACACCTAGTTGGCACAGACATTCCCTTGTGAGACAGTCACATTTTCATGGATATTGTCACAGGTGCAATGGGTATGGGCATAGGAGTGCAAATTGTACATCCAAATTTTGTGTTAGTAATTATGGGAGGAAGACATCCACGCCACTTGATGCGTGTCGAGCGCTCAAATTAAATTACCTTACTTTGAAACGTAGATAGTAGCAAGTAAGAGTCGAACCCACAAGGATTGTATGATCAAGATTAAAATGTTTGATTAACCTAAAGAGAGAAAAAAATAAATGAAAATAAAATAAGACTCAGAAAGTAACCAATTGTTGTACTAAAACAGATTATGATTAATCTTATTAGCATAACTTCATTGGCTATTCTATGTATGGAGGGGGGGGGGGGGGGGTATGTTTGCAGTAGAAAAGAACAGTAATTAATTATCTAAAATGCAAGAATAAAGAGCAAGGTAATACAAATATCAAAGATTAAACCAATAAGAGAAAACTTCGGTCAAAAGGATACTTACACCATCTTCATAAATTTGTTCATCGACATAAAGGATAATCAATTCCAATTGAATAATCAATCAAGAAAATTAGGACTAGGCCTAAAATCCTTAGTCTTTCCTTAAGATTGGTCTATTAAAAGATAGCTTATTAATAGCACCCTTACTCTTAAATCAATCTCAAGACTAGGCTCTCGATTTGATTCAGGAATAACAATAACAATTGGAAAGACGATTGAAATTAAACATTAAGCACACACCAGCGTGGTTTAATTATTTTAATCTGATTTCTCCTAGAAATATAACATTAACTTGTCCATTAACATCAATTCCCATTGTCACTGACATAGAATCAATTGATAGCAATTCAATTCTAAAATAACAATTGATTAAATAAATAAATCAATTAGTAGTACTCCTAATCAACTCATTCATCAATCATTATACACATAAATTGGAAGAAAAACAAATATTCAATTAAAAATCAATAAATAAAACAAGTCTCACAAGTTTACAATGATGGCTTCAGCTCCGTCTAACCAAAGATAAGAAAATTAGCCACACATGACTTCTTCAAGAACACAAAAGAAAGAGAGTTGTTCTTCAACCATTGTCTTCTTTTTCAATTACTCTTCAATGCTCTTTACATAGGCTTTACATTGTTTAAATAGCCAAAATACAAGACTAAAATTGGTATGCCTAGATTTGACAACCTTATTACATAGAAATAAAAATTAAACAAAATCTTCGTTCCTAGATTAGATGAAAATCATTCCATTATTAAACAATTGTCACCCCCAAATCTACTAAATTTTGTAAGATTCCATAGTTGTGTATATTCTCCTCAAGATTTTCAATAATCAATCAAGGTCTTCCAATAGTGAACCTTCCGTGTGTAGCAACCTTCCTTCTCTGGTTTAGATTTGGATCAATTTTCCAGATTAGATTTTAAAACCACATTTGGAAGCCCAAACGAACTCTTTCCATGTCAGAATCCTACATGAAATTCAAAACGTTATTATTAAGAGTGCTAGAATTTTCATCTTTTATTAATTAATTAACAAGATTTCTAAAATATACCAAACTCATAAAATAAATTCTATTAAGCTCAATAAGATATAAAACACCCTAAAAATCATAATGCAAAAGGAATAAAAAAAATATAAAATTATACACTTATCACCACTTCAGCAAAAAGTGACACAACAAAGGGAGAATGGTCAAAGAAAGGCTAAGTAGACAATGAACAAAAAGACTCCACCAGTTCTTAAAAAAGTATGGAAAAAGAAATTCATTGCAGATTTTGTAGAAGGAGAAAGTAATGATGTTGTATGCTTCGAGACAACTCTCAAGGCTCAAGACAAGCCATCTCCTTGGATACTCGACAGTGGATGCTCTAGTCACATGACAGGTGACAAGAAAATGTTTCAGCAGCTTCAGCAGTATGAGGGAGGTATAGTGAAGTTTGAAAACAATGAAGGGGCCAAGGTAACTGGAAAGAGTTCTATCAGCATCAATAATGGAAAGGTGAAACTTCATTATGTGTTTTATGTGTCAAGACTCAAGCACAACGTTCTCAACATCAGTCAGATTTGTGACAGAAGGCATGAAGTGATCTTCAATAAACAGGGATGTGAGATCAAAAGAGTTGACAGTGGCAAGATTGTGGCTTCAGGACAGAGAACCTCAAGGAATTTATATACTCTGACAGAGAGTATCGAAGATTCATGCATGACCATGCTCACCAAGCAGTGAGGTGCTTGGAGTGAGGGGGAGCAGTGTGTATTTGCTATATCCTTTTGCTCCCGATGATAGACTCAGGGGGAATCCTATGGTATTTATGTGTTGAGTTGTGTATGCATATGTTTATTATCCTTCATCTCCTTATGTTGGACTCAGGGGGAGTCTGGCGATGTTTTTATGTGTTGATATAATGGTTTATTATTTTTTGGGCCCATAGGATTGGAAAGATGCGGTGGGCACTCCTATGTGGCATGCCCCTTTGTATTTGTTGTCAAAGGAAAGATCTCATGTGCAGAGTGAGTTGCCAACAATTTCAAAGGGGGAGATTGTTGGACTTTATGTTGTCATTGTTGGCAACTTGACTGATGTGACAGTGTTTGTGAGCATACAGTCAAAGAAATTAGGAGAGAGAATGTCAGTGCAGGAGAGAGAGTATCAGTGTAGTGGCAAAGCTGGAGTAATCTGGAGCAACCTCGCATGTGTGTTCTACAGTGTTCTACATGTGTTTCAGATGGCTTACAGTGAGTTAAATGGCATTCTACATCAAGTTTGATGAGAGAGAGTGACTGTGGACTGTGGACCCCACTAGTGATGTGGCACAGCTTCTCTGATGATGTGGCCGAGTTTCTGATGATGCGACAGTGTCACTGAAGATATGATAGAGTTTCTCATTTTTCTTATATTGTGGAAAAAGCAATTGAAGAGAGAGAAAGAAGAGAGATAAATTGGAGAGAGAAAAAAGAAAGAAAAAAAATATGAGTGGGACCCACAGGTGTGGTGGCAAGGTGACATGCCAACACGGCAGTCCACGGCACTTGGCATGCATACACGCAAAGTTTCGGGTTTAAATTCCAAGGTTTGACAGAGTTTTAACTTTGGGCCTATTTTTGGTGGGTCCCGCAGCAGGTTCAAGGAAATTCGACAGTGGAAAGATGTAGAGCGTCGAGTTATCTTTCCAACGCAACTTGAATCACTCAATTCCGACGTCAGATGAGAGAGATATCCCAGTTTCCGTCGGATCGCTCGAAAAAGTCATTTCACAAGTTGTTTAGGGGCAATTTCGGCATCTCACAAGTTGTTTAGGGACAATTTCGGCATAAAAAGAGGAGAAGATGCAAAATCAGCGGCCAGATTGAAGCCACGATGCTCAGATCCACTTTGAATGGCCCAGATCAAGGCGGGATTGAGTGTAATGCGGTCTTTGTGTCTTGATACCATCGCGCGCATTCTTATTGGTCAGCCGCAGGTTAATAGAATGTACCGCATCACATGAAAGCGTTTCCATGATTAGGTGTGCTGCGCGTCTATGGTGCGACAATGGCGGATCCTAATCTAAGAGCCAAGAATGAAGCCGATCGCGCCTGACGCGATCTGACTTGATCCGACGCTCAATAGGCAATCCCGCCTTTTTGAGTAAGATCGGATGGTGTACGAATGTGATTCCGTCTCCGCCAATAGGATCTCGACAATGCATCGGCGGCGCGGCTATGGTGCGGCTCGGTGCGCAGTTATAAAAGGAAAGATTCTCTTTCCTTATCTATGATTGGCCTAACTTCAAACTGTCATAACTTCTTCATCCGAGCTTCAAATCGGTCCGTTCAAGTTGCAGTTTCCATATTTTTGGATGCTCTATCTATTGGACATCATTGGGAGTCGTGAAAACGCTGAAAAAAATTGAAAATAACGTTTTGAAGGTAGAAAAAAGGATTTCTAGGGTATTGTGCCATGTGGGAGTGATCAATCACCAACTACCTCTTCTCTATGCATCAATGGAGTGTTAAATCCCTATGAGAGGTTAGTAGAGCTTTTATTTTTACATTCATGGTGATTATGGGTTGTGTGGAAGAGATTGAAAGCTTGTCGATGAGGCGTGCTCTGTGAATCTATCTTTATCGTCATTGAAGGCTGTTAGAGAGTACCTGAGAGTAGTGTGAAGCTTCAGAGAGATTGTTGGCCATTCGAAAGCATTGTTTGTGAGATTCTCAATTCCTTGTCTATTTATGCTTTCAATTTATTGTATGCTAGCGTAGGTGCAATTGTCGAATACCTAGCTAGTGGGGGAAAATTGTAAGGTAAATTTATAAGCCTAAAAAAAATTATTATTTGCTTCCCGTAGGTGTGGGTTAAGCGTGGTGTGCAGCGTGTGCTGAACACTGGTACTTGATACCTGAATTCCTGGCACATGTGTGCCCTCCTAATTTTATACTGGTAAATTGAGTGTATGTACTCCCTGTTGTGTAGACAGTAAAAAGAAGTGTATTGAGTATATACGGAGTCCGTTGGGCATTACTCCGTGGACTAGCCATCACACACTGTGTTGGTGAACCACGTATATCCTGTATTGTGGACTGTCTTTATTTTTCTATATATTTTGGAGTGCGTGGAATGACTTGTAGGATGGGTGTGCAAATCTGGTAAACCTGGTCACTGAGTGGTAGCGAGGTAGATTTGCATACGCTTGTGTATGTGTAAAAGAATATATTTCCATCAGCTCTGGACAGCAGTAAATAATTAGAAAAAAGTTTCAGACATTGATTCACCCCCCCTCTCAGTGTCATATCAAGTTCATCAATTTTTCATCCTTATAGGGTGCTTTGTATGTTTTTGCATTTCTCTTCTCTTTAATATAATTTAGCTTTTAGCCAAAAAATAAATAAATAAATAAAAATTTCACCGATACCCTTGGCAATTTCTGAACATCTCCCTAGCACCAGACCTTCCTGGGTTCCCCAATAAGGGTGTTAATCGGTAAGGTATCAATAATCTGGTTTGGTACAAAAAATAAAAGCCCTTACCATTACCATACCGTGCTGCCAGAAATATGATTTTCCTAACCATTACCATACCGTCTTGATAAAGTTTTTAGCCAGTATGGTATATTGTTTTATACGGTATGAAATATGGTTTTTATCGAGTATGGGCTTTGGTTTCTAATTCAGTATGAAATACGGTTCTAATTAAGTACAATATACAGTTTTAATTCAGTACGCTATACGGATCTAATGCAATGTGGACTAGGGGGATGTGTGTGTGACCCGGTATATGGTATCTAAACGGTATACAAATCGATATATAAATCGGTATATAAATGGTACATATGTAACACCAGTACATCGGTATGAACCATTGCCGTACTAAATAGAAAATAGTATGTACCTCCAGTATATCTGTATGATCCATTATCGTATTGGATAGGAAACGATACAAAAACTTGAACCATTATTGTACCGGATTGAAAACAGTACACTGGTATTGATATAGACCGATTTTCAATATACGGTTAAGGTATCAAATTGATAGCCTTATTCCTCAAGGAGCTACCATCCACATTAAGTTTAATCCATTGGCCATCTGGCTTCATCCACATTAAACAGCTTTGGTAGAGTGGAACATCTCTCTTTTTTGCCCCTCCATTGAATTAGTCCAAATCATCTTCTTCGGATCTAGACTAATCCGGTCTAAATCTTAACTAGTCCTAATCCTTCATCTAGTCAAGGCAAAGGTTAGGTCTGTGAGGGTTTAGCTTTGGCCGGCTTAGCCAAAATCCAATAGGGCTGTAACCCCCCTCCCCCTTTCCCTGATGATATTCAAATCCTCTCCTACGGTAACTGGAACTACCGACTGATCCAACAGTTTGAGTTCAGCCGGCGTGCATACTAATACATCGGAATGTGCACTAGATGAACTCTAATTGTTAGATCACCTTGGCAGTCAGAAATTACTACAGGAAAGGATTTTTAGGATCCAAATCGTCTCCTCCCTGAGATTCGGGAGGAGGGGCGACGATCCTACTGGATGGTCGCCATGTGGAGGTCGGATGAATCCGATCCCTCCGTTCGAGCCGACAAGAGAGTGTCGGCTCGAACGGAGGAATTAGATTCATCCGACCTCCACATAGCGACCATCTAATGGGGTCGCCGCATCTCCTCCCTGAAGTACAGGGAGGAGGCGATTTGAATCTGGATTTCTATAGTTTCCCAGCCTTTTTTTTTCTCTCATTCCCACCTTAGATCATCACCTTAAAAAGGACCCACCTATAACCCATCCAATAAAACTCCAAGATATATATATATATATTTCCTACCTTCAACATTACCGGCCATCAGCTGAAAAAAGAACCCACCCATTACCCCTCATTGTCGTTTTCCCAATCAAATTATCATAAGGAATACTGACACAATAGATCTCATATGTGGGCTCAATTTTTATTTTTTTGTACTTAGTCATAATTTTGAAATAGACTTTTCCATTTCATATGTGGACTCAAAAAAAAAAATATCGTTTTTCTTTGCGCTGAAATTGACTTCCATGTCACGTGTGGACCCAAAAAAAAATCATTTTTGTTTGTGTCAAAAAATCGTAAGTCATACTATTACTCAAACTGGTTACATTAAGAGATAGACAACAAATTTCATTATATCATTATTAAATAATGATTTTATTTTGGATTAATTATTATCACTCTCTTATATTTATTCAAATTATCTTCTTCTGATATCTTAAAAAAAATAAATAAATTTTCACCTCTTTTTCTCTCTTGATATTTTAAAATTGTCAAATTACTTATCTATTGCACATGTAAACCGATAGCTCCCTTCTCAAATAAAGTAGTTTATTTATAATTGTTTGAATCAAACCGACTACTTCATTGATCCCCAAATCAAATGTTTTTCTCCTGTTGTCTCTCATCTTTCCAAGTAGACTGGTTCCCTGGCATGGATGAATCTTATAACCAGCAACAACTATTCATTACAATCCAACTAACAGCATTTGATGGAACGAAGATAATATGAGAGAAGACAAATACTGAGAAAACAAGATTGATGAGTAGTGCAATTGAAATTTAAGCTAACCCCTTTTGGATATAGTCCACCGCTGTAGAATACAAGACCACCCAAGAAATTCACCCATGACTTACCCCCTAGTCTACAGATGAGCAGCCGCATAATGTTATCCAACCTAACAATTATAGAAGGAACATGAGAATGTCAGGGAAGCTAAGATGGTCGTCTGCAATCCTTTCTGTAAACATGAGAATGAAGATTCTGCCTAACTAATCTCCTATTAGGATAGAGAGCACTGAGAGGGGAGACCTAATCCTCGGCAATTTTAACATAAAACCTTCAACTTCGATGACAAAATGTTGAGGCATTTTATGAGCTTTTTGAGAACTTTTTTCATGAAGATTAGGGAGCAGTTGTAGAGACGAGGGTTGAAAGGGTTCAAGGGCACCCGAGAAAGAGAGAGTCGTCTTCCACTTCTCGCCTGCTCGTGTTAGGTGTTCGCCCGCTTTTTATTTCTATTTTTTAATCTTCTGGTTCAATCAAATATCAATAGTTGTTTTTATTCAAACCATTATAATTAAACCTGTGAATTTGGAAAGTAGGAAATCGGTTGGCACGTGCAATGGATGAGTACTTTGGATATTTTTAACCATCAAGGAGAAAAGAGATGCAGAATATTGGTTTGGGGGGAGTTTAAGATAGGGGAGTTTGAAGGTAAATATACATTAAGTATAGTATAGGGAAGGGATAGTAATTGACCATTTTATTTTCTTTTGGCTACAGTTCCAGGATATTGTAAATGGATAATTTTTTAAAAAAATTACACCCAACTCCACTGAACTTTGCCTTAATTCAAGGCTATTCCTTAGCAAACTTTGGAGGAAATTACAATGGCACCCCGTACATTAACGGTGGTTAACAAAAAATTAGGAATGATAAGATTACAACAACAATAACAACAACAACAACAACAATAAAATCTTATCCCAACTAAATGAGGTCGACTACATAGATCCCTCCAATCAGTTTTGTCGATATCATACTTGAAACAAAGCCTAAGCTATACATGTCTTTTTTCACCACCTCTCATAGAATCATCTTACGAGTGAATCAAATCACTTATCCTTACTGAAGTATATAAAGACTTTTGTTGAATATGGTCATATCATCTTAAAAGGTTTTCTCGAAACTTATCATGTATTGACGTTATTCCTAATTCAATTCTACAAAGATCAAATTTATCCATCCCCTAAATGCACCACATTCCTTTCTTTAAACCACTCACGCCTTTCACCACTCTTCAAAGAGCTTCACTCTTCAAAGAGCTTCCCAGCAATGACTTCTCTTCTAGGCGACCATACTATTGTGGAATGTGAAGACAATTCCCAAACTAAAACATCTTCCTTTACTTTCTCACTCTACGTTGATTCCTGTTTGCACTTCTTTGCTAACATGAGCCTTTGTCTTTTAATCCTTCTTTTAATTTAGAACACATTTTTCATCACTTATTTCTCCCTTGAGAGTTTATCTTTTTGGTCATGGCGGATGAGGAGATTTGAGGCCTTTCATGTCCCCAAAGTATAAGAGATAAGCTCAGAGTCATCTCTCAAACACATCCTCTTTGCAAATTAAGAAGCAGCAGCCGCTGCTACCCTGCAAGGGTTTGGTATTACTCCCTCTATACGATCGTTCGAGAATAGTTCACATACATGTACTAGTATCTCTGGGATCCTATCATCATTTATATCAAGTGAATCACATTCTATAGAGGTGGGCCCCATATAATATTGATGGTGATGGGATCTCATGGAGAGTATATGTATTCTCTCCTCCCATATGCTAATTTGTGCTCACCTACTTGGTGGAGCTGGGACTGCAACTCCAACTGTTGAGGTCAAGAAAAACCCAGTGTTTGTCGTTAAGGCAAAAATAGAAAACCACCTCATGGCTACCTCAGGGGGTTTGTATATGATGCTTCTTCTTCTTCTTCTTCTTCATCATCTCTTCGGTCTTTCTTGTGTCCACAATCTTACCCATTTCCTTTCTTTCCATTTTAAGAGAAATTCTTTAGTCAATACCTAAAATCAGTGCCTAAAACCCATGATCCTAATTGCGGATTTACTACAACAAAAGGGACACCCAGTTTCTTTATTTAATTTACTTATTTTCAACCTTGTTTCTGTTGGATTAAAACTCAATTGAAAACCCAGGTATTCATTTTCAGAATCTTCTCTTCTTCTTAGGAATTAAAATCGTTCTTAATATTGAAAATCTCTCGAATCTGATCCAGACTCCTCCCCTAATCGTACTAGATGGTTTTTCAGTTCCTCAACTTTGACTTTTTCTCTATTTATCTTCTTCATCGTCATACCCAGGTAGAATTTCTTTTCCTTTCTCATCGGTATTAATGGCCTTCTTCAAAGCTCCATCGTCTCTGATGTGTTTCTTGCAATACTCGATGACCTTGGGAAGGATCTTGGAGCATACGTAGCCATCGTCAATAATGTTATTGATTAAAAAAAAAATAAAGTGTAACAAGCTCGGTTGATTCAAATTTAAGGGTAATTTTGTCATTAAATGAGTTTGGTTCTAGTAATTTAGTCTAAAGCTTTACCTGGAATTATAATTAAGTGCAGAAGAAGTGCATGTAATTTTTTAAATAAAATTTCATTTGTACGAAAAATTAATACGAGAGTTTCACAACAAACAAATTAGGACCACAGATCGAACAATTGGACGTGTTAGGCATATTATCAAATTAAAAGGAAAAAAAATATTCTTTATTGCTTTGCTCTACACAAAAGGGAATCAAACACAAACCTTACGAGATTACAATTCCCTGCAACACGAGAAATGACTCATGGATCTATTGAAGATGTCTATGTCAAAACTCATCTAACTTACCAAAAAACAACTTATTAACCTATTAATTTAGAACTAACCCTTGAAGAGTGAACCGGTTTTCTTTGAAACCGTCTCTCTACAAAGCAAAGGTAAGATTGCATAAATTAATTCCTCTCTAGATCCTGAGAGGAGCCATTGGGTATGCCATTCTACAAGCTATAGGCAGCTTATAATCCGGAAGTGTATGGGACTCCTGCTTCTGCAATCCAAGGGCCACCACCCAAGAAGTTTGCCACTGTGAACTTTTGAGCATCTGAGGAGTTCATGATATGATAGCCAATCCACTTCACTCGACCACTTGTGGTTGAACCTGAACCAGTATTCATGTACTCTCCGTAATAAAGAGTGCTTAGAGCAAAAATGTCATTCCATTCTTGCCACCCTGCAGGATCAATGAAGCTATCAAGATAAGTATTTATGACAACAGTCCTTGAGTATTCCCTCCATGGTCGGCCCAAGTAAGTCTTAAACGAACTCTGTACTGGTTTCAAATCCGAAGAAGCTGTAATTTTGCAATTGTGGATCGAAATTCCGGTGTTCTCGTTCGGATCAGAACGGCCTTGAGCTGTCACAGTGTTCTCCTGATTGTTCAAGGGTTTTCTCACATAGATGTTGCAGTTCTGGAGGACGGCGGTTGCATCTCCAAAAATGAAGTCTACGGTGCCATAGATGTCACATTCACGGTAAAATTGACGTTGGGAGAAGACATATAAGGTGTCTTGGTATCCTTTGAAGCTACACTGATAGAAAATTGATTGGTCTGAACTTGAACGGAACGCAACTGCTTGTTGCTTCTGAGGTCCGGCCGTGTTTTCAAAAGTCAATGCCTTGGCAATGAAGCCGTCGCCGACCGCAGCTGAGGAGGTGAAATTAGCACATGTAAGTCGTGGGAGGAATTACTAATAGAGCCTAATTAATCCATCTCTCATACCCTTTATTATTGTATAGGGTTTGCCCAGAAACGTCCCTTTGCGCCCTCTCAAATGGGTGGTGACTCGGTGTTGGATGGTCTTTTCATTACTGCATGTGAGGCGCAAGGAACACTGCCAGTGTGTCAGGCAAGAATAGTTCATATGTACGTACTTGTATCATCTATGGGATTCTATCACCGTCTATATCCTATAAGTCCCACACTCTAGAAGTGGATCCCCTCACCACATCAATGGTGATGGAATCCCATAGAGAGTATATGCATATGCAGCTTGTCAAGTTTCCAATTCAAAAGTTCGAACTAACAAGTGGAGGGATTCTCCATATATAAGACCACATGATTCCAATCTTATTAGCAATGTGGGAGTATTCTCAATACTCCCCACATGTAACCCCACCGTTAGGTGGTGTATATGTGATAGTATATGTGGTAATACATGACACTTTTCAGGTGACTGGTCCCTCTTTAAGTGACATATAGTCCCTCTTTTGGGTGATCGTCCCTCTTTGGATGACCATAGTCCTTCTTTTGTATATTTGACGTCCCTCTTTCAGTAACTTGGTCTCTCTTTTTTAGGGTTATTATGAGAGGGAACCTGGAGCTCTGACACCATGTCAAGTTTCCAACTCAAAAGTTCGAATTAATAAGTAAAAAGATTCTCCCTATATAAAATCATAAGATTCTAATTTCATTAACAATGTGGGACTATTCCCAATACAACTGATCCAAATTCGTGCCCAAGAATGATCCTTTCATCTTATTTACATTATTATTTGTTTTTGTTGGAAAGATCAGGATGGAATGATCCCACATCCTATGATGGTGATGGCTCATGGTTTTATTTTTATTTTTTTGAGTAATGTGATGGGTCCTGTGGAGGGTTAATGTAATGCAGGTGAATTGAGGGTTTTTCTTTTTTTCATGTAAACAACTGTGGCCGGGTTGAATAGGGACGAAAAGGCGAGTGTCAAATCAAAGGACAGATACCGTATTTCCAGCTAATCACTCTTAACCTTACCCCTAATAAAACACTTAATCTTTTCCCATCACATTCGCAAACATCTTTCTCTATGAGAGAGAGAGAGATTACAAGAAGGCTTTATCTGGGGCCTCTGATTTGTGGCTGTAGTGTTTCATTGACTGAGGTCAATGAGAGTGATAGGGCAGAACACAGAAAAGAATATCTAGGAGCCTTTGATTAGAGAAAGATGCTAACCCAAAAGGTTAAGAAAACAAAGAAAGAACAGTTAATTAGGAAGTTTATTTCTTTAGTTGTGAATAGTGATAATAATGAGCCTGTAAAGATGTTAAGGTATAAAATATAGAAAAATCCCCTAGCTCTCTGTTTAGGTGATATAACACTAACAACCCATTCACTTAAACTGTTGCAAGTAGGACAGAAGCCAAAAAGAAGAGCTGGTGATTAACATGAAGCTTCAAGAGAGAAAGCTTACCAACTGTAGCCGATCTGAAAGTTGTGGAACCGTCTACATAATTCTTACTACCTGTAACGATGGTAGCATCAATCCCATCTCCAATTAACATGATATTCTTCATGAACTTGGTAATCCCAACGTTCTCTTTGTAAGTACCTTTCTTCACATATATAACAAATCTTGAAGTCCCATTCCTTAGCTTGGAAGAAGCAGACAGAGCCTCAGAGATGGTCTTGTAATTACCAGACCCATCAGCAGCCACCACAATATTAGCTTGTGAGGCTACTGTCGTTGACTGGAGAAGCTTTCTATCAACAGAAGAAACCCATGAAGGGAACCCATCAGAAAGCAAGCGTCTGGCACCACCTGGTTTACTAGACAGTGAGAAAGCTGCCTGGTTGTTTATAGCCAGAGAGTTACTAAGCAACTTTGAGAAATCACCTAACATGGAAGGTAAGGAAGATATTAATGAAGCTGAGTTGAGCTCCATAAACCCATTTTGACATGTCTGTTGATTGGCAACTGCTGCACTAAGCCATGTTTGAGTATCTTCCCAACTGTTAGACAATAACACACGATTAAGCTTACTAATCGTGTCGTTAAAGAGCTCCAAACAGTCGGCCCATGCTGCCTTTGCCGGCTCGTTGAAAGAGCTCAAATCCATAGCTGAAATGAGATTATGGGCTAGTTGAGCTTGGTTCATAGTGACTGTGAGGGCTACATAAGGAAAACCTTTTGAGGTGATTCGAGGATTAGAGCCAATGAATGAATTACATATTTGAGGGTGAGGAGTTTGGTTACAAGATGAAATGGTGTCAGCATTGGCTACAAATGCAAGAAGAGAGACACTCACAAGAATCCTAACGAAAAGCAAATCCATAGGAAGAAACTATATTGGATTACTTCCTAGCTAGTTACTCCAAATGCCTGGAAATGATTCAAGGATAGATATTTTGGACCCTTTATATAGGGGTTAATAGGGTAACCAATAAAATCAATAATATAAATTTTCAATTTCTTTTATTTAATATTTTTAATATATTTCTTTGATGATATTTGGAAAAATAAATAAATTAGAATCAGTGATGGATGCTTGAACGCGTTTTAGTTTAAAGATGTTGAAACATGCATGACGCGTTTAGCCTACAAAGAGGGGGCCATAATTTCCATAGCCCACCATTGACTTAACTCAAAGTTATTCTTATTGACAGTTTCTGTATGGCCTAGTCTACATACCATTTTATGGTGGAATCAATGGCCTGGCCGGTTCTTGCTCGAACGACCACAGGTTAATTCATCCCAATTGAAATGGAGAACAATTTTCTATTTTGAACAGAGAAAATCCATGATGACTATGTCAATGCACAACTCATTGGAAGACTGACTGGGGCCATTGTGCATCAAATAATGACACGTGTATAGTAGAGATAAGAGAATCTGTTGTAACACCCCAAGAACAACAAATTTAAAAATAAGAATAGAATTTCACTCGGTTTTTTTTTTTTTTTTTTTTTTCTTTTTTTAAATCTTCGATTTCATATTTAAAAGGAACCTTCTAAGTTTATATCGGCTGGGTAAGCCGTAAGTCATCAGACTATGACGCAGGTTTAATTTGTTGGATGAACAAAAGTTTAAATAAATAGAGGGGGTGATTTTTATAGATGGATTGTGTATGTATATGATCAAGTATCAGTTCTTTATTTTATAGGGGAAAAGAAGATTATAATTTTTTATTAGACCGTTGAAATTTTTTTCTTTACATATATAGTTGTATACAAAACCTTTTGCCACAAATAAATATTTAGAGAGAGTTTTTCAAGCACATTTGCTGATATATACAAATAGGATCAATGACGACACAAGTATCTATCATATGTGGCAGGTCGGATTTATATTGAACTCTATAAATGGGTAGATCGATCTCAATGTTCCTTGCTTATATGTCAACTATTAACTTCAGAAAGGAAAAAAAAAATGAAGGATCTTGGAATCCAAAATGGGCGGCCAAAGGCAATTCATGGTGCGACATGAGGATGGGGAGAATCAAATACCACCCTACAAAAAAAGAAAAGTCGTCTCTAATTTTGTTAAACAATCGCTATATATTATTTAGTGACGGTTATATTTACTGTCGCAAAAGTATCACTATAAATACCGCCACACTTAGGTTAATATTAAATTCCGTGTTTGGTTTATTTTAAATTTTAAATAACTTTTTCTACATCATCAATAGTAACAATTAGTTTTCGTCTCTTAAAGTGTACAAATTTCTAGTTTTTTACAACAATATTTTATGTTAAATACAACGTCAAATGTGTTTAGTGATGGGTAATTACTATTGCAAGTGTATTTAGTGAGACTGTTATCCCTCAAATGTTGAATACAACTTCAAGTGTATCTAGTGATGGGTAATTACTGTCACAAAACATGTTCTGTATTAGAGGGCGATTGTCGATATTCTAAATTTTACCGGCGGTTTAGAAACCGCCGCTAAAAATTGTTTTTAAAATTTTCAATACTCCACAAGAGAGATTGCCATTGCCTGATATTTGCCTCGGATATGTGTACCTATTATCTTTCGTGAGTTATAAGAACCTGTTCATAAGTCCATCTTTTTGTCAAGAAATTACATGATACATGAAGTAGAATTTCGCTCAAGTTTCATATGCTAACCAAATAAGTAATGAAGGGTCAAGCAGTAGCATATAAAAAGCTTGTACTTATTCCCATAAAAAATAATATGAAACAACTCTATTACAATATAGATCTTAATTTTCTAAGTAATATATGGTAGAAAACAGACCCGAATCAAGAAACTAATTTGATCTTATGTAAACATATTGGAATAATCTAGAGAAAACATCATTTTTGGCTTCTACAATCAATGCTTTAATACTATAAAAAGGAATGTACAGCCAAACTGAAATACTTGTGTTAATCAATTGAAGCTGTATTTAACATGAAAAAATCCTCTCTCTTTTCTTTTCTTTTTTTTTTTTTTTTTTTTTTGAGCTTATATAAGTGTCACTTGAGACTTCCACCTCAACTACTACTAGAGTGTGCTACAATTGGAAGGGGAATAAGGAAGACGGGTTGCTTAATTGAGAGGGGGGGAGAGAATAATATAGACAACAACAGCATAGTCTCTTACTGATGTTCTACCCATTGGTTAGTTAGAAATTAAAAAACTTTAAAAATTCATTTAAAAAAGGCGTTTGTCAAAAAGATTTGATGGTTGAAAATATGACTATAAGATGTCGGTACATGGAAGGATACGTCATTGAATTGAGACTAAAATTTCTCACATGAAAAATCTAGGTAATTTCCTAATGATTTTTTTTTTGGTAAAATATAATTTCCTAATGATTAGAATTGTTATATCACCTTCACAAGGGATAACTAGATGGACTGTTTATAGATTCCTATTTATAGGTTCCATAGGCAATGTATAGAAATACTTTGCATAAATCTAAGATGTTTTGACTTTACAATATGGGAAAAATCATCAAAATGGTTTTTCTTGATTTGCTTATTAAGGCGGTTCAAATATTTTCCCAGTGGCATATTCAATGGAGTTCAAATTTTATAGACAGTTAAACCTCAAGATCCTCTGTTCACATATAAAATACTTAAATATAGTTTATCAAGTCATAAAATAGAAGTATGAAAATCAAGATCGTGGGAAAGAGCAAAATAGTGATTCTTATTATTTTGCATGTCAATATATAAAAAAATATTTAATTAAATTAACCTTCCAAATTTGACACATCATTCACATGGCATAATGAGATGGACAGTCTCCACAAAATTATCAAGGCAACTTCAAATGCGTTTTTCCCTTAAAAATTAATTTAAAATCAATAAAAATTAAAAAATTAGTTGACCTAATATTTTGACACGTGTACTATTTATGCTACTTGGAACATTTAAAAACAATAAATGAAAGAATTTCTCAGTCATAGCTTCATGGGCCACATTAAAATAAAATAAATGCATTTTATTTTAGTTAGCTGAAAGAAGTGCAGTTGTATTAGACTGTTGAATTAAGGTCAGTGAGTTGATGAACATCAAAATATGCTTTCAACTTGATTGAGTCAACTCATTTTTTAATAAGGAATAACTAAATCACAGTAAAAATTCCAATGGAGAGTCATGAAACCTAATGTACTTCAAAGTAGAGGGCCATATGTTCAAAACCATTTGACCTGGTTGGTCACACGGAGCTAGACTTTTGTAGGTCTTTATCTGAGGGGTCGGGAGTGAGGTCATTATAGATAATTTGTCCATAGAAAAATCAAGATTTATACAGGATTAAAATGAATGTTGACAACTCACAGTATCAGTAACCTAATACTGAAAAAACTAAAAATGGGATTAAAGATACCATTTAGGTCAAGCAATGGCCGTCACCCCTGTTTAATTTTACCTTTAAGCCAGCTTAGATTGAACCAACCCATAACCTAATATAAACAAGGCTTGGGCAGGTTGGAAGATCAGCTCAAGAATGGTACGGCTAGCTTTAGTCAGCAATTGATGGAAGAAAATTCCAATATTATAAATACTATATAGGTTTTTTTTTTTTAATATATAAAGGATTGGTATGCTTGCATACATAAAAAGGGAATCAAAGTGATATATATATGTGTATATATATCATTGAAGGCTGCTAAGAATTTTTCCCACATGTTAAAGATGCCTATGGATGCCACTTGATATTTTGGAAAAGCCCATTACCCGTCTAACCACTAATATGGCGCACATCTAGATATCTTAATGAGGTGGTGATGTTCATGAAATGTGATGACTAATGATGCATTTGTTAACAATTAAAATAGTATAAATTCCTTCCTAATGCCTTAATTTTTATTCGGAACTTGTAGTGTTGGCCTGTGTTTGTATGTATTCTTAGAATGTTTACTCAAAAAATGCATTTCCAGAATGGAGAATGCGTTTCTAAATTAGTGTGAGAATGGCATGAGGAAAGGTATTTTTGTTCTGGACTCCGACTACAAAATGGGAAAAAGAGAACGTTTCAGAATAGGTTGCATTCTACTAAATTTAAGAAATAGAATGAATTCTAAAAACTGTTTTTGTTATCTCAGAATATATTCTTGACCTAGAAAGGATTTCAACAATGCATACCAAATGCGGCCTTAATATCTAATCACTCAACTAACGTCTATATCCGTGAACCATGGAATAAAATGGCAGGTAAGAATATTATTATTGCTTTTACGTACAAATAAATAGAGGCTAATATTATTATCACTGCTTTTGCTTTTATCAAGGCTAATATTATTTTTGTTCTAGGGCTATCCTTGGTATGTATTATAGAATTAATTATATAATTTATGACATCTCTAATTATTTGGTATAATTTATGATACTTATTTATATTTAAGATATAATCTAAAATCTACAAATAGATTAGAAGGTATTTATCATTACTGTGAAAATCTATTATTACTTCGTTATATATAATGGTATTAAACGGTTATTATTTATGATTCATAATTTATAATCATAAATAATTTATTATAAATAACTCATAAACATAAATATAAATTATATCAAAGACAGCCTAATTGTTTATATAATTCATTTTCACAAATTAATCAAAGTCACTCACTGGACATCCGCTCTGGGAGACATCATTGAATCAGGGTTTGAGGAATTAGATAGGATTGGTCAGAATCAGTTAAGGTCGATCCTATGTAGCATTCTGAGTCAGTCCCTGGGGTCGGGTTTCTTCGTATGCGTTATATAGTTTGAAGGGTTTTTTTGGGCCAACTCTCTCTATTATGGTGGCGACGTTTGTTGTTTGTCATGGTCTATCATAAGGGCATTAAATGGTTCAGTATTGATTAATCAGTTTGATTTCAATTTGGTACCATACGATACCGTGCCAAAAAAATTTTCTTTCTTGACTTTGCAAAGCCAAGCATTGTCCTTTCTTGAATTTTCTTAGAAACGAATTGAAAGCCTAAAGTTGATACAAAAAATAACGAATAATTGACGCAGCAAGGAGGACAGGGCTCCTCTCTTGTTGTCTAGTCGAATCAGTATCGATCAGACTAATTGCAGTGATCAACACGTATATAGATATACCCCAACCCGTCTCATGGACGACGAACAGGAGACGAACTCCATCCTATCACGAATCGTGGGTTAACTTGAAAGAGATGGGCCTTGTATGGATTTTAAGTTTTCTTTGTGGGGTCCACCTCTCGAAAAGGCAAAGCTTTCCTTTCTTGACTTTTCTTAGAAGCGACTGGAAAGCTAAAGGTGATATTTTATTTTCTTTGTGCCTGTTTGGCTGGCATTTATAGGAGCCTATTAGAATCTTATGCAAGGTTTTAGTAATAGGTATGGAATAAGATATCTGACATGTCTGAAATCGATTCAATTCGTTTTGATCTGATTTGATGATGGATATCTATTAAAATAGAAAAAAAAATACATTGAAGAAAAAGAAAAATTAGAATCAGAATCTGAATCTTACCTTACATTTGGCAATGTCATTGGCAATGAGAAAACTAATTAAAATAGCAAAAACAAAACCAGATTCCTACCCCATCTTCCACAATGCCACCGACAAGGAAGAAACTAATTAAACATAGAATACTAAATAAAACAAAATCTAAGATGCTCACAAGCATCCCAAATAATATCTCTTAAACACAAAACTAGGAGCCTAAGTCCAATAAATTGAAACCATATTCCTTGCTGCAAAACGAACTAGCCCATCAGCAACTTGATTAATCTGTCCAAACCTATGATTGATCATTCATTGAATGCTATGAAATACTGAGATCACTACAATGATAAGCATTTTTGGTAATGGAAATTGACGACGGTCTCAAAATTTCCGTCGCCAAAAATCATTTTAGCCGATGGGATTTAAGTTCCCGTTGCCGAAAATGATTTTTGCTGACGGTACTTTAAATACCAATTCCTTATAAAAAGGCCAAGATGTATTAGCCTTGAGTAAGCCTTCAACTACTAAGTTTGAGTCAAACTCAATCCAAATTCTGGAATAGCCTACATCTTGGGCTTGACGAATGCCAATTATTAAAGTTGAAAATTCTGCTGCATAATTTGATTTTATACCAAGGAACACTCCAAAAGTCTAATGGCAGTCTCAGATCCATGATGAACATGGTATACCTCTTGAACCTACTCTTCCCGAGTTATCAAGAGAACAACCATCAACATTTAATTTTAACCAACTTTCTAGCAGCTTAATCCATTTAAGTTGTATCACAGTTGATTATGCACACTCTCGTTATAAGATTGAAACGAGTTGCAAACCCAAATATGGATTTATATATTTTATAAAACATGGGGAACAAACCGATAGCTCACGAATAGACTTCTCCAGGTCCATCAAGATTGTTGGTGTAGATCTTCAACAACCTTCAAAACATGATAAGTTCCTTTCCATCCAAAATATGTGGGTGGTAATAAAAAGCATAGCCATTTAAATCTAATGACACATTGACATGTAATCCATCTTAAATAAATTAGTATTGAGACAAGCGCATCAGATATTGAATCGGGATCAATCACTCCAAAAGCCAATATGAATCGATCGATCCAATATCAAATCCTAAAAAGTTGATCCCGAAATTACTTTTTGCACTAACATAAGTTCTTACCCAAGAACATATACTGTCTAAACCATTAATCTAGTTTTGTCATCCTATTAGTAATTTGACCTGCTTTTATTGTAATAGGGTGCCAAAAGGAATTACACCTATGACTATTATTCATATGAAATGATGGGAAGTATACATCTTATGTTGGATAAGGATGTTGAGACCATAGATTTTTTTTGGTTGAAAGTAAAATATTGTCAAAATTTTCAATTAATATCATAAATAATTTGATGGGATATTTTTCATGATATCAATCCGGTGTCAAATCCTATTGCCATCGTGCATCAGTGTTCACTATAATGGCACAAAACCCAATTCTTTTGCCACCAAATATCATTAATATCTTCTATTCTCGAGGTTCCATGATGATCCAATGATCGCCCTCCAAAATGGACCAATGTCCAAGGGTAGGGGTGAAAGTTTTACCTTGATGACCCGAGCCCGCCTAGAACCACCTTGAACCCAGTCAGGGCCTAACCCGGCCTGAACCCTGACAAGGCCCAATCAGGGTACAGAGTAACTCGGCCCCATCTTGAGTTGGTGACATCTTCTTCTTCCTCTTCGTCGACAGCCATTAGCCAGTTAAACTCTTTTTCTTCTTCTTCCTCTCTCTCTCTCTCTCTCTCTCTCTCTCTCTCTCTCTCTCTCTCTCTCTCTCTCTCTCTCTCTCTATATATATATATATATATATATATATATATATATATATATATATATATATATATATCATCTTCGTCTTCGTTAAGTCTGATTTTTTTTTTCACACCATTCTGTGTTTCGTTAAACCTCTCATTCAGTAACGCGGGCATAAAAGACCATATAAATCATAACTACGTATCAACCACGTTTAAGCACTTATGTCGATCAGTGGAGACGAGACCAGAGAATCTCAAACAAAGCAGGCCACACCATGACCAGTAGTCCAGTACCCCACTCTCACCGTCATCTCACCGTCTCAATAAGCAAGTTGCTAGGTTATCATCTTATTCCAGGTACAGTTAAAGCGAGAACAGAATTCATCAACAGATCAGTTATCGCGTTGCCCTTGAATAACACCAAAATATATGGAGAATCAATTTCTTTCCTCAAGAAGTCCCCTTCTTATCTCTGTCAGGAAACCCGAAAAACACAACTGAAAGCAAAAATTTTGCCCTTTCTTTCTTTATATATTAAATTAAACCTTCACAAGCTAACCGTAATGGGGGCTCACGCTCGAGCTCCAAACGAGGAGGTTGTCACACTGATAAACTCATAACATAATAACAGATAGCAAGGGATTGATCTTGTCTATTAAGTTATCATTGATTCTGTTACTGTATTCCTCTCTTTAAAATTATTCATTCATGTCTTTTCCTTCTAAATATTTGGCATTTGTATGTTAAAATATTGAGTTCAAGGTAAATCAGGGTAAACCCGAGCTTGATTCAGGATCAATCAGGGTAAACTTGGCCCAGCCTAGCCAATCAGGATAAATCAAGATAGAATTGGGTTTGATAGTACCCTGTCAGGGTAGGGCAAGGGTTGAGGTTATGGTCAGAATAGGATAAGGTTTGAATTAACATGAAAAAATCTTAGGTAAAGTAAAACTTGCAGATAGCCGACCCAACCCGATCTGTTTCACCCCTATCCATGGGCCATTGACACTAGTGTAGTGCCTGTTGGGTTATGTCTTGTATTCTGTGGGGACCACACAATTAATAGAGTTACACTTGTATTAGGGTTTGGTCTATTACATGTATGGGATAAACTTATAATTGTGGTGGGATTGGGGTTTCTAGGTTTCCCTATATATTGTCTCTTTGTGGGAAAACCTAGGCAAGACTGGTTGACAGCTGTGAGGCTGACAGAGGAGAACACTCTGTCAGGTGGAGAGTTGTAGAGGTTTCTTGGCAATAAAGAATTCTCTTTTTCTCCGTGGACGTAGGCATCCCACAATGGGGTGTTGAACCACGTTAATCTTCGTGTTTTTTCTTTCTGTTTGCGTCTTCGATCCTAACAAATGGTATCAGAGCTAGGGCTCTTTGAAGAACGAATGAGGTACGCAGTATGAAGAAGAAGAAGAAGAAGAAAAAAAAAGGGAGATTTGAATCCCGGCATGGTACACATAATGGCCAGTTGATGTTGTACCATGGGTAAAGAAGGACTAGCAGGCTGCGGTGAGGAGTCGGTTCTCTAGGTCTGCGCTGGAGGTGCAGAGGTGAGAGACTTGGGTTCCAGGTGCAATTAGAGTTGCAGAGGGCTGGGATGAGGAGTCGGTTCTCAAGGTCTGCATTGGAGGTGCGGTGGTGAGAGGCTAGGGTTCTAGGTGCAACTATAATTGCAGGAGGACTGTGAGTGATGGTGATATTTTCGGTGATGCTGCAGCAGTGGGAGAGATGGAGACACATCACATCGTGCGGCGGTGAGCTGTACGGGACACCCGGACAGGGTGTAGGCTATGCCTGTTTAGGTGTAGCGGTTTGACAGAGACGGGTTTACAGACTCAACGTCAACGGGTTCTTCTTCAAAGTGGTTTGCAGAATTCAAGTCAGGTGGAGATTTGTTGGGTTGTGTCTTGTATTCTGTGGGGTCCACACAATTAATAGAGTTGCACTTGTATTAGGGTTTGGTCTATTACATATATGGGATAAACTTATAATTGTGGTGGGATTGGGGTTTTTAGGTTTCCCTATATATTGTCTCTGTGTGGGAAAACCTAGGCAAGGCTGGGTGACAGCTGTGAGGCTGACAGAGGAGAACACTCTGTCAGGTGGAGAGTTGTAGAGGTTTCTTGGGAATAGAAGAAAGTCACTCTTTTCTCTGGTGGACGTAGGCATTCCACGATAGGGTGCTGAACCACGTTAATTCTTCGTGTGTTTCTTCTTGTTTGCGTCTCCCAATCCTAACAGTGCCTACTTTAACAACTAATCAAGACTTACCAATACAGTAACCGAATTCCTTTCAATATTAAATTCTTTGGACAGAAATCCATGGCAAATAAAATATGTTACTTCATTTTCAACTATTATTTAGGATGTCAGGCCCGAAAGCTATTATTTTGATGATGTCGGCTAGTTTAGTCGGGTAAAAATACTGGTTTGGTGTTGCTACGTCATCGATAATCATCATCATCAAAGGAATATTATATAAATATTATGATGAGTCTGTCGTGCGTACACTTGATCCTGAGGATACGACGGCTTCTTCTAATCTACGCAGCAATGTGGACGGTGATGTTGACAGTGACGTTGGCGTTGGCATCATTCTGGCCGGAGTTGGCATTCATGGCACAGTTACCTTTTGTGCATGGAGAGGAGAATCCAAGTAGAGAGTAGAGAGATATGATGCCAAGCTAAGAACTGGTCTAGTGGTGTGAGCAGAGTCATCCTCTTCTCCCTTGCAATTTTAGAACAGAAAAAGTGTATTAAATAGATTTGTATTGAGAGTGGTTTGGCCCATTTGGATTAATTTGGTCGAAAAACAAAGATCGGATTTTACTAATAGAAGGGCAATTCAAGTATTCTAAAGTATCCATGGAAGAAAGATGTTGGACTTTATGTTGTCATTGTTGGCAACTTGGCTGATGTGACAGTGTTTGTGAGCATACAGTCAAAGAAATCAAGAGAGAGAGTGTCAGTATAGGAGAGAGAGTGTTAGTGTAGGAGAGAGAGTTTCAGTGCAATGGTAAAGATAGAGCAACCTCGCATGTGTGTTCTATAGTGTTCTACATGTGTTTCAGATGGCTTGCAACGAGTTAAATGACATTCTACATCAAGTTTGATGAGAGAGAGTGATTATGGACCCCACTGGTGATGTGGTCGAGTTTCTGATGGTGCGACAGTGTTCCTGAAGCTTTTCTGGTCATGTTCATGTTTCTTGTGTTTCTGGTGTTGTGGCATTGAAGAGAGAAATTCAAGAGAGAGACTGCAGAGAGAGAAATTGGAGAGAGAAAGAGGAGAGATAAAAAATGTGAGTGGGACCCATAGGTGTGGTGGCAAGGTGACATGCCAACATGGCAACCCACGGCACTTGGCATGCATGCACGTAAAGTTTGAAGTCTAAATTCCTAAGTTTTATAGACTTTTAACCTTGGAACTATTTCTGGTGGGTCCCGCAGCAGGTTCATGGAAATCCCACAGTGGAAAGATGTAGAGCATCGAGTTATCTTTCCAACGCAACTTGAATCACTCAATTCTGACGTCGGATGAGAGAGATATCACAGTTTCCGTTAGATTGCTCAAAAAAGTCATTAATACATTTGTTCAGGGGCATTTTGGATAAGAAGAAATGTAAAAGATTCCAAATCGGCTGCTAAAATGAAGCCATGATGCTCAGATCCACTTTGAATGGCCCAGATCAAGGCGGGCTTGAGTGCATCAGAGCCGACGCGTCGAGATTCCGTTGCGCGCCTTCGGATTGGTTGGATGCAGATTTTATCATGCTCTCTGTTGCATGGAGTACTAGCCTGATTCCTCGTGGCGCACGCGCGGTACTACACCGCGGTTGATCCAGATCTTGCGGTTGCGATTGAAGCCGATCGCGCTTGACACGATTAAAGCCGATCGCGCTTGACGCGATTGATGCAGATCCAGCGGCTCATGTATAATCCCGCCTTTTAAAGGCTTATCCGACGGCCAAATATAAAGATCTGTCTTCGTCCAATGGGAACTCGACAGTGCAAAAGGCGGCGGCGATTCAATGTTGCGCGGGTGTACGATAAGCCTCCGAAAGATTTCATTTTGAATTTTCTGATTGGCCGAATTTCAAACCGCCATAACTTCTTCGTCCGAGCTCCAAATCAGTCCGTTCAAGTTGCAGTTTCCATATTTTTTGATGCTCTATACATTGGGCGCCGTTAGATGTCATAAAAATGCTGAAAAAAATTGAAAAGAGCGTTTTGAAGGCAGAGAGAATGTTTTCTAAGGTTTTATGCCCTGTGGGAGTGATCAATCACCAACTGCCTCTTCTCTGTGCATCAATGGAGTGTTAAATCCCTATAAGAGGTCAGTAGAGATTTTATTTTCACATTCATGGTGATTATGGGTTGTGTGGAAGAGATTGAAAGCCTGTCGATGAGGTGTGCTCTATGAATCTATCTCTATCATCATTGAAGGCTGTTGGAGAGTACCTGAGAGCAGTGGTGTAGCTTCAGAGATATTGTTGGCCATTGAAAGCATTGTTTGTGAAATTCTCAATTCCTTATCTATTTATGCTTTCAATTTATTGTATGCTAACGTAGGTGCAAATTGTTGAATGCCTAGCTAGTGGGGGAAAATTATAAGGCAAATTTATAAGCCTAAAAAAAATTGTTATGTGCTTCTCGTGGGTGCGGGTTAAGCGTGGTGTGCAGCGTGTGCTGAATGCTGGTACTTGATACCTGAATTCCTGACACATGTGTGCCCTCCTAGTTTTATGCTGAGTAAATTGGGTGTATATACTCCCTGCTGTGTAGACAGCAAAAAGAAGTGTATTGAGTATATACGGAGCCCGTTGGGCATTACTCCGTGGACTAGCCATCACACACTGTGTTGGTGAACCACGTATATTTTGTGTTGTGGACTGTCTTTATTTTACTATATATTTTGGAGTGTGTGGAATGGCTTGCAGGATGGGTGTGCAAATCTGGTAGACCTGGCCACTGAGTGGTAGCGAGGTAGATTTGCATACGTTTGTGTGTGTAAAAGAATATATATCCATCAGCTCTGGGCAGCAGTAAATAATCAGGAAAAAGTTTCAGACACTGATTCACCCCCCCACTCAGTGTCATATCAAGTTCATCAAAAGAGATGTTGTAAGTTTGTTTTTTTTTTTTGGAGAATATAAAAGAAAGTTCCGAGTATGAGAGATTTAGTATTTATAGAGCAAGAATAGGGGAGTTATAAAAATTTCTCTATTAATTAATGGAGTCTGGGTTGGGTTAGTAATGTCTCCTTTCAAAGTGATCCTACTTAGTAGAGATCAGATTGTCTTGATTCGAGTTCAAGACTAAACTCGAGAACAAAGTGGTTTTACTTAGGAAGAAGAAGGATGAATTTCTATTAAATGTTCAATATCTATTTTATTACATTTCTCTATATTTATACTTCCAAACTAGCAACAGAATTCAATTACAAATTTGAATTGAGCTGGCCCTTGGACGGCTATTCAGTCTTATAACCATTTAGGTTTCATCACCTTCTTTCCCCGATGACCATTTGCCACATCATCAGCCACACCAACAGTTGGTTCAGTTGCTCGCGTATCATTCCCTTCCCCAGGAAAATCCACCATATCCTCAAGGTGGAGACGAGGGTAGAGTTTTTGGATTTCAGTAACATCCTTCCATGAAGCTTCTTCCAAGGGAAGGTGTTGCCATTGGATCAAACATTGTCGTAGAATCCAAGAACGTTGCCTGAGGATAGTGTGCCTACCAATGATAGCCAGGGGAGGAAACTGAGGGTGATTAGCAATACTAGTATGAGGTAATTTCAAAGGTTGCAAGGATGGAGCAGAAGTTCCATGTTAAGGCTTAAGTATAGAGACATGAAAAGCAGGATGTATCTTGGAGTTAAGAGGAAGTTGCAACTTATAAGCAACCATGCCTATCTTCTTCAAAATAGGCAAACGGCCAATATTTCTTACTAAGCTTATTGGTAGCTCGCTAAGCGACAGTCATTTGATGGTACGGCTATCGACGAACTAATACCAAATCTCCAATCTGAAACTAAACCTCAATCCGATGCAAATCAGCTTTAGCTTTCATCTTCACTTGGGCATTGTGTAAATGAAGGCGAAGTTGTGATAAGAGTTCTTCCCTAGTGCCCAAATCTTGATCAAGCAACTCCAACTTAGTAGTACCACAACAATAAGCTGGAATCATTGGAGGAAGAAGGCGTCCAAAAACTGCTTCAAAAGCAGTCATGCCAATGGATGAATGGAAAGCAGTATTATAATGAAGCTCAATCCAACTCAAATACATAGACCAGATTCGTGGTTGATCAGCTATGAATGCACGGAGGTACAGTTCAAGACATCGATTAATCACCTTAGATTGCCCATCCGTATGAGGATGGTATGCGGAGCTCATATGAAGTTCTGTCTAGCAACCGAAACAATTCTTGCTAAAATGTACTCACGAAAGCAGCATCTCTATCACTCACAATGGAACGTGGAAAACCATGAGTTTTGCAAACCACTTAGATAAATAGAGCAGCAACCTTATGAGCATTGTAATGTACTGGTAAAAGAACGAAATGCGCAAATTTGGATAACTTATCCACCACAAGCCTGATAACTGTAAATCCACAGGAAAGAGGGAGATGGGTAATAAAATCCATGCTTATCTTCCCATATCCTATCTGGAATGGGCAATGGCTGCAACAAACCGAATGGAGAAGTGTTTATACTTTTAATTTGTTGACAAGGTAAGCACTCCTGAACAAACTTCATAACATCCTACTTCATGCCCTTCCAAAAAAAAAAAATAAATAAATAAAATAGTGGCCAACCGTATATAAGTTCGATGAATTTCAGCATGTCCTCCAATAAGGGTAGAATGAAATTCCTTGAACAATAAAGGCTTTAAGGAAAATTGAAAGCTCAAAAACAACTTTGCCTTTAAAATATAGAAGACTATCTCAGATAGACCGTTGGGTGAAGTCATTGGGGCAAGCTGCAGCATTAGCCTGAAATGGTACAACTGTAGGATCCATAGCATTCACTTGCTTCACCTGGTCCAGAAAGTAAAAAACTGGAAAAGAAATAGCCATATGGTTGGGCGAGTCATGAAATCGAGACAAAGCATCATCAGTGGTATTTCCCTAGCCCGGTTTATAATGGATCTCATATTGAGACCCTAAATGTTTAGAAAGATATTGTTGTTAAGCTGGAGTTTAGACCAATTGTCCCATTAACTCTCTTAAACTTTTTTGATCAGTGGAGATAAAAATTTACTGCCAAGCAAATACTGTCACCACATAGCCACCGCCGAAGTGATAACATATAGCTCACGTATATAAGTGTGATACTTTTTGCATTTGAAGACATAGTTTCCTACTGAAAAAAGCAATGGGGTGGGCCTGTTGCAATAGCACCGCCCAATACTAGAACCAGAGGCATCAGTTTCGATAAAAAATGATTGATCAAAGTCCGACCGACCTAAAATTGGTGCTTCTGTCGTAGCGACTTTTAATCTTTCAAAAGCCTGATGTGCCAAATTATTCCAAGATAGCCAACTGAGTTGTGTCACCTCCTTCTTAAGGATATCTGTGAGGGGAGCTGCAATAGAGGCATAATTCTTAACAAAGCAGCGATAGTACCCGATGAGGCTTAAAAACCTGTGCAGCTATTTAAGAGTAGAACGAACAATCCAATGAAGAATTGCTTCTTCCTTAGCCATATCTAGTTCCACACCTTGAGCAGAGATCACATGATCCAAATAAGTTACTAAAACTTGGGAAAATGAGCACTCACTCAATTTAGCAAATAATGAATGGTGTTGCATTTGTTGTAACACCTGTTCCAAATTAGATACATGCTCGACAAAGTTGTTTCTGTAAACTAAAATATCATTGAAGAAGATGACGAACTGCCTCAAAAATGATTCAAGAACCTTGTTCATAACTGATTAAAATGTAGATGGGGCATTTGCAAGGCCAAATGACATTACTAAAAATTCATAATGCTCGTGATATGTGCAAAAAGTAGTTTTGGAATTGTCGTCTTCATGCATTCGAATTTGATGATAACCAGTTCTTAAATTGAGCTTAGAAAAAATGGAAGAACCATGTAATTTATCAAGGAGTTCATCAACAATTGGTATAGGAAATTTGTCCTGAACAGTAATAGCATTGAGTCCACTATAATCCACACAAAATTGCCAACTACCATTCTTCTTTTATACCAGCGACATAGGGGGACTGTAAGGCCTGGTATTATACTTTATGGTTTCAGCAGCAAGCATTTTGGTAACTAGTCTTTCGATCTCATTCTTTTGAAAGTGAGGATATTGATAAGGTTTAACATTCTCCGGTTTGGTGTTGGGCAGCAAGAGAATACGATCCTGATGCCGTGAAGGAGGTAAATTAGTCAGTTCAAAAAATACCTTATTATACATTTGAAGGAGATCTTGTATTGTGGGATGTAAAAGAGGAGCAGCAACTTCTGAAGGAGTAACAAATTAAATCTATTATTGTATAGGCAAACAATGTGTAACATGAAGCAGTAGTGCCCTTGCCATTCATCTTTTTCAGCTAATTCAAATTGTTGGAAGCAATGGAAGGAGTATGATCTCTTTGTATATGAACTTTAGTTCCTTGCGAGAGGAAATCTACAGTAAGTGTGGAATAATCGACTGTGATAGAACGAAATAGCTGTAACCATTACACTCCCAAAATTACTTTGGCCCCTTATAACGAAATGACAAAGAAACAGTAACAAAAGTATGTTGCTATAAAGAAATAGAAACATCCTGACAGATGCCCTAACAAGAAAGGAACTCTCCATTTCCCACTTGAACTCGGAAATGCTTAGATCGAGTAATAAGGAGACCAAGGAATTTCACAGTCCACTCTTGTATAAAATTATGTGTGCTACCGTTATCCACTATTGTTTGAACTTGATGATTACAAATGACACCTTGTAATCGGAGAGTTTTAGGAGAAGCTTGCCCAATCAAAGCATGTAAGCTTATTGTCAGAGTGATTTCTTCCTCTTCACTAGCAATGACACCTTTTTCGTGTTTTCAGGAAATTGATTTTCTTCAATTTCATCCCCATCCAAAATCAGAAGTACCATCTGGTTCTTACATTTATGTCCTACATGAAACTTTTCATCACAACTGAAACATAGACCTTTCTCCCATTTTTCTTGTATCCGAGCAGTGGTCAATCGTTTTACTGGTAGTTGATTAAGAGGGATAGCAGCATTTAGAGGTACAGTAGTGGCCAACACAGCAAGTTTTGGTCCTGAAATTGAATTCAATGTTCCTGCTTTTGGAGTCCAACTTCTTCCACCAAATTTCACTTCGCTGATTCCGTCCTCTTGCAGTTGAGCAAGACCGATTGCATAATGTAAAGTTACTGGTTGATGAGCAACCACCTCTCTATGAATTTTTGGTTTAAGACCAGAGATGAAACAACTTTTCAAAAATTATTCAGACAACCCAAAGACTTTACTAAAGAGTTCCTAAAATTGAGTTTGATATTCTATCATAGTTTTAATTGACTGGAATCAATTTGTAAGTGCACCTTGGGGATCCTCATAGGCTAATGGACCAAAACCAAACATTGTCGAGAATGATGCATCCATTGAAACCATTATGTTGCAGGACCTATTAAGGAGAGAATCTCTCACCGGTTACAAAGATTCAAATTCAAATTATGAATTTGATTTCTCACCGGTTACAAAGATTCAAATTCAATTTTTGAATTACAAAATTAAAGAGAGAATCTCTCAATGGTTACAAATATTCAAATTCAAAATTTGTAACTTACAAAAACAATAACTGGATTTGATATCCAGCTCTTAATTCTTTTTATTGGTTACAAAGATTCAAATTGAAAATTTGTAATTCAAATATACAATGTAAACAATTCCATCATATTATAAATATACCTGTATCCAATGTATTTGGGTAAGGCTTTGAATCAATTCAAAATTTCAGAATTTACATGGTATCAGACGACCAGGTATTCTCCATGGCTTCCGCTTCAGCTTTTGTTCCTACGCCTGGTTCGTCAATCTCTTCCTCTCCTAATGTTCAACATCATCTTTCCATCAAACTACAGTCTGATAATTATCTTCTATGGACTACTCAACTCCTCCCTCTTCTTAGGAGCTATGATTTGATTGGCTTTGTTGATGGCACTAAGCCAAGTCCACCCCCGACAATCACCACCACCACCGCCACTTTCACTTCTCCTTTGGAGAATTTTGCTCCACCTACCATCACCATTTTTCCTAATCCTAGCTATGAAGACTGGATCCGTAAGGATCAAATGGTCCTAAGCTGGTTGATTTCCTCTCTTAGCCCGGAAGTCCTTCCATATGTAGTTGGCTTGTACTCGGCTGCAGCAGTATGGTCGGCTTTACGTTCTGCCTTTGGCACCTTGTCTCACACCAGTATTCTACAACTACACATGCAACTCCAAGGTATGGTAAAAGGTAACAAAACTATTTCTGAATACCTCCGTGAGGTTAAATATATTTCGGACCAGCTGGCAGCATCCAATAAACCACTTTTTGTAGAGGAGCTTAATGCCATTGTTTTTTGTAATCTTGGAGCTGATTACAACGACATAATTGCTGCATTAGCTACAAAGTCTGAGGCCCTTCCCTTCCATGATCTTCATCGTCTTTTATTAAGTCATGAAATGCGACTCAATAATGCCCAATCGGTTATCACTGCTAACCTAAGCACTATGAAACGCTCACCGAATGCTACTACGCATTCCTATTTGCCTTCACAAGGACCTATGCAAACCCCTCCACAAGGCTCTCCCCATTCTCGACCACCCTCCAACTTTGGTCAAAACAGAAAACATGGATACCGACATGGTAAGAGAGAAAGGTGTCAAATCTGCAATCGTTCCAATCACCTGGCATCCAAATGCTACTTTCGATACACTGGTAGTGCAGCACCTACCTCCACCAATAATCCAACTGCAAACATGGCAGGACTACTTCCTACTCCACCAACATTTTCACATGAATGGTATCCTGATACAGCGGCTACTCATCATGTGACACCTGACCTCAGCAATTTGCATGTCTCCAACAGATATAATGGTAAGGAATCATTACGGGTTGGTAATGGAGTTGGTCTTAATATTAGTCATATTGGTTCCTCCTCTATTTCTCTATCACCAAACTCCTCTTTTCAATTTTCTAATATTCTCCATGTTCCACACATTCAAAAGATTCTATTATCAGTTCACCAATTCACAAAGGATAACCAATGTTATTTTGAATTTCACCCCTATTATTTTCTTGTGAAAGATCAGGTGACGAACAGGGTACTGCTGAAAGGCGGACTTGATGATGGACTGTACAAGCTACCGACTAGTCTTCCTTCCCATAAACCTTCCGCTCACCATGTTCACTCCACAGTACCTATCAATGCAGATGATTGGCATGCACGGTTGGGTCATCCCCATTCCCAAACTGTCAAGCACCTAATCTCCTCCCATTCTCTACCTACTTCATCATCTATTATTAATAAATGTGCTGCTTGTTTTATGGGAAAGACTCACCGATTTTCATTACCATTAACAGGGTCTGTTAGTAATGCACCTTTGGATTTGATTTTTAGTGATGTGTGGGGACCTGCTCCATATGTTTCCTCTACTAATAATCTCTATTTTCTTATTTTTATTGATGATTATTTCAAATACACATGGTATTATCCTATATTGAAACGATCCTTTGTTCCTGCAATTTTTGATCAATTTCAAGTAATGGTTGAAAATCAATTTTCCACAAAAATCAAATGTTTTCAATATGATTAGGGAGGGAAATACCAAAAGGTGAATACTTCACTTCCAAAATTTAGAATTATTCATAGAGTTGCATGTCCCCATACGCATGAACAAAATGGAACTGCAGAACGGAAAATTCGACACATTGTCGATACCGGTCTTACTCTGTTGGCACATGCTTCATTACCTATGACATTTTGGGACTATGCATTCAAAACAGCTACTTTTCTCATAAATCGATTATCCACACCGGTTTTACAAAATAAATCTCCATTTGAAGTCTTATTCAAAAAGTACCTAATTACGCATTCCTTAAAGTATTTGGGTGTACTGCCTTCCCCCTCCTTCGACCTTACAATTCTACAAAATTCAGTATGCGCTCAATACCATGTGTTTTCCTTGGTTATAGTCCCCTTCATATGGGATATCGATGCCTAGATTACAAAACAAATCGAATGTACATTGCACGACATGTACAATTTATTGAGAATTCTTTCCCATATGCATCGGTATCCCCATCATCCCCTAGTCCTCCCCCACCCACATCAGTCCCATGGCTGTCGGTTTTGGCTCCTAATCCTAATGGACACTCATCATCACCTCGGGCTTCACCAGATCCTCCATGTCTCCAGGTATCTTCTCCATCCTCCCCTCCTATCATATCCCCTTTATTGACTGATGCTAATATTACTTCCAATCTCCCTAATCCCTTGATTTCTAATGCTTTTATGGAAGAAGTTGTAGATTTACCTACCATTGCAGATTCACCACAGGACCTCAGTCCACAAGCCCAAGATTCACTAGCACCTTCTCCAGTTGCTCCTCAACGCACTCACCACATGCAGTTGCGTCCCAATCCAAAACCTTCATCGAAGTACCCTATTCCTTTGGCTCATATGACCACCTGCAACAGTGAAGTGGAGCCAAACAATTTTACAGAAGCTCAAAAACATCCTCAATGGAGAGCTGCTATGATGACCGAATTCAATGCTTTGCTTAAGAATGGAACTTGGAGCTTAGTTCCTCCTTCCCCTTCCTTTAATGTGGTCGGTTCAAAATGGGTATTTCGCATTAAAAGAAAGTCCGATGGTAGCATTGAACGCTACAAAGCCAGACTCATTGCCAAAGGATACAATCAACAAGAGGGCCTAGACTATGGAGAAACATTCAGCCCAATCGTTAAACCAACTACAGTACGCACTGTCTTGACTATTGCAACTACCCATCGTTGGTGCATTCGCCAGCTTGACGTGAGCAATGCTTTTCTCCATGGCACGCTAACAGAAGAGGTTTATATGTCACATCCAATAGGCTTCATTGACGAATCCCGACCTCATCACATTTGCAAGCTTCACAAGTCTCTGTATGGTTTAAAATAGGCCCCCCGTGCATGGTTTCATCGGTTTTGAGGGCTCCAAAACCGACACCTCCCTCTTCATCTTTAATGATGGCAGTCGATGTATGTATATCTTGATCTATGTTGATGATATTGTCTTAACAGGATCTGACTCAACCTTCATCACATCGGTAATAGCCTATCTCAGCAAAGAATTTGCCGTTCAGGATTTGGGCTCCCTCCATTACTTCCTCGGCATTGAAGTAATTCCAACTCACAATGGTATTATACTTTCACAACAGAAGTACATTTTGGATCTACTTCAAAAAACTACAATGGCTGAGGCGAAGCCCATTACTACACCCATGGCCACCACTACTCGGCTCTCTATACATAGTGGCACTCCTTTGGCCGATGCTACAGTCTATAGGAGTACAGTTGGCACATTGCAATATGCCACACTGAATCGACCAGATATCTCTTATTTGGTCAACAAAGTTTGTCAATTTCTGAAGGCTCCAACCGATGAACATTGGCAAGCCGTCAAACGCATACTACGTTATCTCAAGCACACCTACACTCATGGCCTGTCTATATCAAGGGGACCTTGCAACCAACTCTTTGCGTACAGTGATGCTGATTGGGCCGACTGTGTAGACGATCGTCGTTCAACACCATTGCCAGATCATCTATCGAGGCAGAATATCGCTCCCTAGCAGATACCATTGCCGAATTATAGTGGCTCCACTCTCTCTTACTTGAACTCGGAGTTAAGCTTCCTCAGTCTCCAATTTTATGGTGTGACAATCTTGGTGCAACATACCTCACTGCTAATCCAATTTTTCATGCACAGACAAAGCATATTGAGATTGACTACCACTATGTTCGACATTTGGTTGCTCAACGTCTTCTCGATGTTCGTTTCATCTCAACTCATGACCAACTGGCTGACATTTTCACCAAACCATTGTCCTCCATTCAGTTCAATCATCTCCGGTGCAAGTTGAAGATCGATCAACGACCCTCTCCAACTTGAGGGGGGATGTTAAGGAGAGAATCTCTCACCGGTTACAAAGATTCAAATTCAAATTATGAATTTGAATTCTCATCGGTTACAAAGATTCAAATTCAATTTTTGAATTACAAAATTAAAGAGAGAATCTCTCAATGGTTACAAATATTCAAATTCAAAATTTGTAACTTACAAAAACAATAACTGGATTTGATATCCAGCTCTTAATTCTTTTTATCGGTTACAAAGATTCAAATTCAAAATTTGTAATTCAAATATACAATGTAAACAATTCCATCATATTATAAATATACCTGTACCCAATGTATTTGGGTAAGGCTTTGAATCAATTTAAAATTTCAGAATTTACAGGGCCATCTATATGAAAAGCTACTAATGTAAGAATCTGATTTTCAGGAGTATGATATCTACCTTGAAGAGACAATATGTTGGATCTTCACTGCCAAACCTTGGAAATTTCATTCTAAATGATCTGTTAGTTGCAGGACTTGATGTTGGATGCGATGTATTTCCCGAAATCTGTGAATGCCATCTCGATTTCAATCAGCTTCTTTGCTGGCTTTAAAATCTCTTGCTAATTTGTCTAATTGAAGTCGCATAGGTAATATAATGGACTTGACTTCTTCTCTTAGCTGTTGCTGTAAATTCATTATTTGAGCAGAGAGTTTCTCCATGTTATGATCGGCTTGTTGACCTCAAGTTCCCTCAGCCATGTCAAAATCGCTAGTAGATTGATTTGGCTCTCAGTGAAAGCACTAATGATCCTACTTCGTAGAGATCAAATTGTCTTGATTCGAGTTCAAGACTAAACTCCAAAACAATGTAGTTCTATTCAGGAGGAAGGAGGAATATCCATTAAACGTTCAATATCTATTTTATTACATTCCTTTGTATTTTATGATGAACTTGAAATGACACTGAGAGGGGGGGTGAATCAGTGTCTGAAATTTTTTCCTGATTATTTACTGCTGCCCAGAGTTGATGGAGATATATTCTTTTACACACACACAAGCGTATGCAAATCTACCTCGCTACCACTCAGTGGCCAGGTCTACCAGATTTGCACACCCATCCTGCAAGCCATTCCACGTACTCCAAAATATATAGGAAAATAAAGACAGTCCACAACACAGGATATACGTGGTTCACCAACACAGTGTGTGATGGCTAGTTTACGGAGTAATGCCCAACGGGCTCCGTATATACTCAATACACTTCTTTTTGCTGTCTACACAATCGAGAGTACATACACCCAATTTACCCAGGATAAAACTAGGAGGGCACACATGTGCCAGGAATTCAGGTATCAAGTACCAGTGCTCAACGTACGCTACACACCACGCTTAACCCGCACCCACGGGAAGCAAATAACAATTTTATTTTTAGGCTTATAAATTTGCCTTACAATTTCCCCAACTAGCTAGGTATTCAACAATTTGCACCTACGCTAGCATAAAATAAATTGAAAGCATAAATAGATAAGGAATTGAGAATCTCACAAACTATGCTTTCGAGTGGCCAACAATCTCTCTGAAGCTTCACACTGCTCTCAGGTACTTTCCAACAGTCTTCAATGTTGATAGAGAACGATTCACAGAGCACACCTTGCTCATAGGCTTCAAATCTCTTCCAAAAAATCCATTATCACCATGAATATGAAAATAAAAGCTCTACTGACCTCTCATAGGGATTTAGCCCTCCATTGATGCACAGAGAAGAGGTAGTTGGTGATTGATCACTCCCGTAGGCACGAAACCCTAGAAAAACCCTTTGTTAAGCTTCAAAACCCTATTTTAGATTTTTTCAGCCCTGACTCGAATCCCAACGGTGCCCAATAGATAGAGCATCCAAAAATATGGAAACTGCAACTTGAACGGACTGATTTGGAGCTTGGATGAAGAAGTTATGTTGGTTTGAAGTTCGGCCAATCAGCACATTCAAAATAGAATCTTTCGGAGCAATTTCGTGCACCCGCGCAACACTGGATCGCCGCCCACTATATGCGTTGTTGAGCTTTGATTGGCGGAGATGGAATCTAAGCTTTTAGCCGTCAGATAATCTTAAAAAGGTGGGATCGCCCATTGTTCGTCCGATTGTTTCCATCCCGTCAGCGAAAGTCGAAAAGCCTCGTGACCATCCGATCTAGATCTGATCTGCTGCGCACCATACGCGCACCTCACCAAATCAAAGGCGGACCTTCATGAAACACGAACCACCATCATAACTTGCATTCGGCCTATCAGATTGCGCGCGATGGCATCTAGACGCGATCTCGGTGCCACACAGTAGCCCGCCATTTTCAAATCCATTCGATCTGGATCTTGGCGACGTGGCTTATTATTAGCCGTCCAATTGGTTTCTTTATCAAATAATGATAATTCCCTTGCCATCCTTTAACTTCTGATAATTGCAAAGAGGCCCTCTAACTTTTATATAATATTATTGTTTTCCCTGTATCACATTCACTCACTGAGAACAGGGATTTTTGCCATTTTTCGAGCGATCCGACGAGAATCGTGATATCTCCCTCATCCGATGTCGGAATTGAGCGATTCAAGTTGCGTTGGAAAGCTAACTCGACGCTCTACATCTTTCCAATCTCGGATTTTCATGAACCTATTGCAGGACCCACCAAAATCGTCCCAAAGTTAAAACTCTGTCAAACCTTGGAATTTGAACCCGAAACTTTGAATGCATGCATGCCAAGTGTCGTGGACTGTCGTGTTGGCATATCACCTTGCCACCACACCTGTGGGTCCCACTCACATTTTTTCTCTCTCCTCTTTCTCTCTCTTCAATCTCTCTTCAATCTCTCTTCAATTTCTCATGTCTCAATACAAGAAACACTGCAACACTATTAGAAACTCTGTCACACCATTAGTATTATTGTCACATCATCAGTTTCTATGCCACATCATTAGTGGGATCCACAGACACTCTCTCTCATCAAACTTGATGTAGAATGCCATTTAACTCGCTGCAAGTCATCTGAAACACATGTAGAACACTGTAAAACACACAAGCGAAGTTGCCACATCTGTGCCACTGCACTGACACTCTCTCTCCTACACTGATACTCTCTCTCCTCATTTCTCTAACTGAATGCTCATCAACATAGTCACATCAGTCAAGTTACCAACAATGATAACATAATGTCCAACATTTTGTACTTCCAAACAAACAACAAAATTCAGTTACAATTTGAATTGAACTAGTTGTGCATGAGCTGGCCATTGGACAGCTATTCAGATTGCCACATCATTAGCCACGTCAGTAGTTAGTTTAGTTGCTTCAACAGTTGGTTCAGTTGCTTGCGTATCACAAAGTCCCAATCAACCCAACTAATGCTACCCAAAAATTTCATTGTAGAGAGCGGCTGAGCCATCTAGATTAACTTTATATTACCCGACCAAAATAGACCCAACTATAAGAAAATCAGTTTTGGAGGTTCACTTCTTTTCTTCTTTTTTTTTTAATATTGAATAGAAGGATTGATTATTTAAGGGAAAATTTCACGTTGTACCTAAATACTTTGAGAAACATCACCTATCACCCAAGATTTTTAAAAACATCACCGACCACCCAAAATTCCCAAACATTACCCCATTAACTGTCGGAAAAGAGTTGAAATTTTGTTTAGACATTTATATCCTTCTCATTTTAAACCAAGAAATATCACCTACCACCCACTGGTTCCTTCTCCTGCAACATCGAATCTTCGGCAAATGGTTAGTTTTTTTTGGATGTTGAGTTGCAGGTTCTTAAGAGAGTTGATCCTGGGGAGATCAAAGAAATGGTCATCAATTCTAGGAAGTGATTCAAGGACGTCATCAAATTGGGAAGGAGACGATGATGAAGAAGCATGGCTCTATTCTTTGGTCCACACCCCTAAAACCAATTTCTGGCTGCTCAAGTTCTTTGGTCCATACCCCCGACGAAGAAGCATGGCTCTGTTCTTTTTTATTCCACAATGAAATCTTAGTAAGCCAAAACACATATTTCTCAAATCTCAACTCCATATTAAAAAATTCAGTACTGGAACTAATTCATCTCATTAACATATTTCCAAAAAGAAAGGTCAGATGGAAAAGCCTAAATTGATTGATTTGGGAATTACGTGTTTCAAGAGTCAGAATCGTCAAAATCGTCTTCGAAGGCATTGAAGAAATCTCTTTAATAAATCGCTGCTTTAATAAAGATGCATAAGTGTGCTTAGGAATCCTTCATGTTTCAAGAGATGGCAGAATCGTAAAAAGCGGAGAATTTTACAACAAGCCATGTGTTGGACTTTATGTTGTCATTGTTGGAAACTTGGCTGATGTGATAGTGTTTGTGAGCATTCAGTCAAAGAAATAAGGAGAGAGAGTGTTAGTGCAGTGGTACAGATGTGGCAACTTCACTTGTGTGTTCTATAGTGTTCTACATGTGTTTCAGATGACTTACAATGAGTTAAATGGGATTTTACATTGATTTTGATGAGAGAGAGTGTCTGTGGACCCCACTGGTGATGTGGCTGAGTTTCTGATGATGCGAGAGTGTTCCTGAAGCTTTTCTGATCATGTTCATGTTTCTCATATTTCTGGTGTTGTGGCATTGAAGAGAGAAATTCAAGAGAGAGAAAGAAGAGAGAGAATCAGAAGAGAGAGAAAAAGGAGAGAGAAAAAAATGTGAATGGGACCCACAGGTGTGGTGGCAAGGTGACATGCCAATACGGCAGCCCACGGCACTTGACATGCATGCACGCAAAGTTTCGGGTTCAAATTCCAAGGTTTGACAGAGTTTTAACTTTAGACCTATTTTTGGTGGGTCCCGCAGAAGGTTCATGGAAATACGACAATGGAAAGATGTAGAGCGTCGAGTTATCTTTTCAACGCAACTTGAATTGCTCAATTCTGACTTTGGATGAGGGAGATATCGCGATTCTCGTCGAAACGGTCGAAAAATGGCAAAAATAGGAGCTCTCGGTGAGTATATGTGTTACAGGGAAAACCGTATAGTTTTACTATAGTTGAGGGACCTATTTGCAATTATCAGAAGTTTAAGATTAATGCCGTAATTATCATAAATGAGAAAAGAAACCGATTGGACGGTTGGATTTAAGCCACGTAGTCAAAATTCAGATCGGATGGCCTGAAAAAATGCGGGCTAAGGTGTGATGCGAAGATTCCGTCAAGATTCCTTCGCGAGGCTTCTGGTTGGATGGAGGCTGTTTAAAAAGGTGGTTCGTGTTTCACGGAATCTGCGCCTTATCCGGTGTGGCATGTTCATCGTGCGACGACGGAAGAGATTCCGATCCAGCACTTCACGTGATCTCCGATTTTCGGAGGCGTGATTTATCCAAATCCAAGGACTCATATTCAATCCCGCCTTTTTGAAGTCAATCCAACGGCCTCTGGTTTAGATTTTTCATCGGACCAATCGTAAAGCGACAACGCATAAGGCGGGTGGCAATTCAGTGTTGCGCGGGTGTACGATAAGCCTCCGAAAGATTCTATTTTGATTTTTTTGATTGGCCGAACTTCAAACCGCCATAGCTTCTTCATCCGAGCTCCAAATCAGTCCGTTCAAGTTGCAGTTTCCATATTTTTTGATGCTCTATCTATTGGGCACCATTTGGAGTCTAATTATGGCAGAGAAAAATCGAAAAGAGTGCTTTGAAGCTTAAGATAAGGTTTTTCTAGGGTTTCGTGCCTATGAGAGTGATCAATCACCAACTACCTCTTCTTTGTGCATCAATGGAGTGCTAAATCCCTATGAGAGGTTAGTAGAGCTTTTATTTTTATATTCATGATGATTATGGATTGTGTGGAAGAGATTTGAAGCCTATGAGCAAGGTGTGTTCTGTGAATCGATCTCTATCAACATTGAAGACTGTTGGAAAGTACCTGAGAGCAGTGTGAAGCTTCAGAAAGATTGTTGGTCATTCGAAAGCATAGTTTGTGAGATTTTTCAATTCCCTTATCTATTTATGCTTTCAATTTATTATATGCTAGTGTAGGTGCAATTGTTGAATACCTAGCTAGTGGGGGAAAATTGTAAGGCAAATTTATAAGCAAAAAAAAATTGTTATTTGCTTCCCGTAGGTGCGGGTTAAGCGTGGTGTGCAGCGTGTACTGAACACTGATACTTGATACCTGAATTCCTGGCACATGTGTGCCCTCCTAGTTTTATGCTGGGTAAATTGGGTGTATGTACTCCCTGCTGTGTAGACAGTAAAAGGAAGTGTATTGAGTATATACGGAGTCCATTGGGCATTACTCTGTGGACTAGCCATCACACACTGTGTTAGTGAACCACATATATCCTGTGTTGTGGACTGTCTTTATTTTCCTATATATTTTGGAGTGCGTGGAATGACTTGTAGGATGGGTGTTGCAAATCTGGTAGACCTGGCCACTGAGTGGTAGCGAGGTAGATTTGCATGTGCTTGTGTGTGTGTGAAAAGTTAGGTCTCCATCAGTTCTGGGCAGCAGTAAATAATTAAGGAAAATTTTCAGACACTGATTCACCCCCCCCCTCTCAGTGTCATATCAAGTTCATCACCATGAATATGAACTCCAGAAACCTCTTTTACCTTCTCTTCTCAACTGCTCCCATTATAGCTTAAACCCACAAATCATGAATCTCAAACAGAGAGGAAAAGAAGCATTTTTTTTCCACTCAATTCACTTGAAAGAAAAAACATTAAACATGGGAAATGAAATGGGGAGAAAAGCTTTTTTTTTTTTTTTTTTATGTTAGCGTAGAGTGAACGAAGGGGAAAGCAGGAAATTGCAAATCCAAAAGAGTGCAGAAGTGGAGACCAAAACCCAGTTTATCCATAACCAGTTCAAAATCTAGATGACCCAATAAGGAATAGAGTAGAACCAAAATAAAATATATAACGCAACTGATTTCCATCCAATCGATCCAGCTTCTTCACATACTCGATCTCAAAACCATGTTAAACTGATTTAAATTATAAAAAAAAAAAAAATAAAAAAAAAAAACTCACATTAGATCATCCAAGCTTTGGATCTAATGCAACTTGGAGACAGTTTAAACAGAAATATTTCAATTTCTCTTGAAATTTGGGGCTTCAATGGTTGGTGACAATTGAAGCAGAAATCTGATGCGGTGTTTTTTTTTTTCTTTTTCAACATTTGGGAGAGGAGAGGAGAAGAGAGCAGAGGTGAGCTGAGCAGGCGATGAGGATGATGATATTGTGGATAGCAGTGACAGAGAGACGGTGGTGGCGCTCGATGACCACTTTGAACCTTTTTTCCCCCTTTTTTTTTCTTATTGTTGCTGGAGATGGACTGCACCCAAACTGCGGTGACGAACCCCGACCAATTTTTGGCCGATGACACACCATAAAATGATTTGGGGGTAGGGATACTTTTCTTACTATTTCAACAACCAAGAGAGCAACAGAGAGGAAGAAGAAGATGATTTGGGGGTAGGGTTAAAAATTACTAAAGGGTAAACTCGACTTTTTCCTTTAAAATAAGGGTATTGTTGTTAATACAAAAATGATTTTGAGCTAACATCAGTATCTAATGGCTATGTCTTAACGATTTGGGTCTTTTTGATAAATGTTTTGGAATTTTGGGCGATAGTTGATGTTTTCAAAAATCTTGGGTGGTAGGTGATGTTTCTCAAAATATTTGGATACTAAGTGAAATTTTCCCATTATTTAAAGTTAATTTCTTTTTCTTTTTGGTGAAAATAAACTTTATTAAATAACAAGCTAGTACACCTGGCTTGAGTGATACGCATATATATCAACTAGCCACGAAATGCGACATGGTCAAACTGCCAGACACAAAGGGGACAAGGCCCACAAAGCTAAGGATTCAGCAATGAAGATGAATTCTCTTGGAAAATAGGGAAAAAGACAACCCAGAATGTAAGAATTAAGGCACCTGAAGTCATCTATAGTTGTCAAAGCTTGAATTGGTGGAGCAGTAGGATGGTTCAGAACCCAAGCCTCACTTACTCCCCAAGCAATCAACCATTCGAAAACAAGCTTGAGACATTATGTCGCACCCCAATTCCGGCTAAACCAGAAGTGTGAGTGAACCGTCACTGAACCAGCGGTTCACACCAGGATCTCAATAAGACTGTGTCCACTCATACAAACTATTGCACATAACCATAATCAGAATATAATAAAATACAGCGGAAGTCTTAAATTAAATGAACTGAGTACTTCTATTGATAAATAAATTATCCAGTTATTCAAAATACCAAAACATAAATAATTATCCTTACATCCCAATTATAAATCCAACTGAAAATAAATAAATAAACAAAACCAATATCCTAGAGGTACACACAAAAAAGGCACTCGCATGAAGCGTCATGCTCGTCCTCCCCTGCTTGCACTTCTAAAGCAGCAACACCTCCAGACGTCAGAGCATCCATGTAGTCTTCTACAGTATAACATGCATCAACATTTAAAAGCATATATATATATACAAGGTAAGCTTACAACTTAGCTCAGTAAGACAATCAGACAATGCAACAAACATATGCATGAGTAACATTCACATCATGGTCTGGTTTTAAGTTTGCGATGTGCTATAGAAAGGATTGGCGGTCACTGCACCTCTATACACGAGTGTGTGAAGCCACCCAATGGATCAAACACCACTGTCGTCCCACATGCACCCACCATGGAATAGGGATAGAGTTAAAGCGTCCGGATCAAACACCGCCAACACTTCCCTTGATACCTTACTCATACCAACACGTAAGCCCCCATTGGTGAGGGCTTACAAACTGGGCTCGCAACTAACCAATCCTATATGTCATCACAGTAGGCCCTATCCCAGCGCAAGTCCCTACGGCATAGAGATAGAGCTAGAGTCTAATGGCCAGGCCGGAGACCATAGTGCCACTTCTTTCCCCTGATACCCTACCCGCACCAAGCATGCTAAGACAGAACGATATGAAAAGGTGTTAGTGTGAGGAATGATCCCAGACCCCCGGCCCTTCCCATTCCACACACCAAAAAAAACAATCATATGCCTAACAGTCACATCCTAGCATAACAAGTATGCATGAACAATAATAATAACTGAAGGTAAAGGATGACATGTGAGTCTGCACAAACATCAGTCCACAGAATCATAGTTATTAACAATGTTTTACTGTTATTAAATTATTAGGGTTTAGGTCCAATTCCCTTACCTGACGCTTGTTTGATAGCTTGCTCCGCGTCACAGAATCCAAACTTGCTATCACAAGGTCCTACACGATGTTAGGGTTGAGTTAGAATAGTTTTCTTAGGGTTTACGTTGGTCGAAAAACCAATAAGATCGAAAACATTCCTTACAGTGCAGACCGATCGCAGGTACCGGCCGTAGCACTGTGGGAAAAGGTGCGACCGGTATGGTCGATCGGTCCCCACAGGCCAGCCTCCGGGAGATACTGGTTGCAGGTACCGATCGCATAGGGTGCGACCGGTATGGTCGATCGGTATGTCTCCGGAAGACCATACACCCGGTTCTCGCCTTCAGTCGGTCACCCCCTATTGATTCTAGGGTTTCTCTTACACATTCTAGGCCTGAGCACTAAGTTAGAGTTGTTTTCAACTCCATTCAAGTCCTAGTTTCGATGATCTTCAACCTAGAATTTGAATCTAGGGTTTACCGACTAGATTAGGGTTTGACGGCAAAATATGGTTTAGATCAATACCTCACCTTGCATGGTATTGATCCAATCATGACTAACCATTCTAGAACGCTTAACGTAGAGGAAGGTTTAAGCACTTACCGTTGGTTCGTGGTAACGTGTTCTTCGTCCAACGGCAATGGCGGCTCTCCCCTCTCCTTCCTAGCTTCTTCTCCTTCTTCAATCTCTTTCTCCTCTCTAGGGTTTGTAAGGATCAATGAAAGGGATTTTAAGAGGTTTAGGAGTCCTTATATAGGCTAAGGTTGAGTTTAAGAAGCCTCCTAACATTAGGAAAGTCCTTCGGTTAGGAATTTAGAAAGTGGGACCCACAGAGATTCGTTTCGGGATCTAAGTGGTCTGCTGTGCAGGCCATACCGGTCGACCAATACCATCGATCGGTACCATCGACCGGTATGAATATTTCATACTTTGAGGTCCATTTTCATACCTGATTGTCATCCGCTCGTCCCGTCTGGCCCGGTGATGATCGGAAGACTTGTTACGACATGAATGAAAGGTTTAGATTGGGTTCATGGAGTGTGGGTCTTACACATTAACCCACACGAAGGCAAACCAAGGTCAAGGCCCACACAATCAATCAGTCAAAAAGAGGATGGGGCAGGGGAGTATCACCTTGCAAGAAAGGAATGGGCTTTAAATGGGCCCAACCCAATAAAAAGAGCACCAAGAGACATTGGATGAAGTTGATTGATCACCAAAGCATCAACCTTAGGAAAAAGGGTTGGAAACCCTAGCCACCACCAACGAGGAAACAGGATCAACACTGGGGGCGGCTGGCAAGAACCATACATAGAGAGCCTACGTCAAAAAAAAGCTTCACAAACGATGGTGGAGGAAAAACACACATAGAGGCGGAGAAAAGCACATGCAATGGCGGAGGAAAAACACGCATAGAGGTGGAGATGAGCATGCATGGTTGTGGAGAAAAAGCAGCCTTCGATCTCTAAAGTGTCAAGACTTCCACGAGTGGGAGGACGGAAAGCGCCGATCACATCGGTGGGTCTTCCTCAGCCCAAATCTGCAATCTTGACCTCCGTCTTAAACTACAACTGTCAGTAAGAGAATTCCAAATGAATAACAGGGGTGTCTTTAAAGTGAGACTAGTTGGAGGTCACTAGTGAGATTCTCCGATCGAATACTTTGTGTTGCTACCTATATCAGAGGAATTTTTGTGCTTCACACTGGTGGGAATGTATGTCTTAGCTGTCATGTTGACATTCAATCCGTCAATCCAAATCGTCTAGCCTGGCCACTAGGGCTATCAATGGACTAGCAAATCCAATCTAAATTTGGATTAAGACAAATCTAAACCATATTTGTATAATGAGAAAAAGAATATGGTCTCTATAGATGTACATGTGAGGTTCTTGAGATTGATTGGAAACTAGTCACCTGTTGAAGCAGAAGACTAAAGGCTCTAAAAACCCTAGGGAATATTGGATTTCTATGAATCAGGCATACCTAGAATTTTTTGAAAGAAATATCAGATGGAAGGAGGGATCTATATGCTATGGGGTATATTAGAATCTTATACACTAGCATGGAAAATGGGAGTACAGGAAGGACTGATAGCCAATAAATTGGAGGAGAGAGAAAATGGGGTCCACATTTAAAGGAAGAGAGATATAAATAGAACTATACACTTCTTTTTCCCTTAATTAAGTTAGGGAAAAAGATTCTTGTTCGTCAGTTTATAGCTGCGCCATATACAGGAGGGGTCAAATGTTCACCATGCCTTCCTATTTGGATGTTTATGCATGTTCTTCCATTGGTCCCCGCACTAGTGCTGGAGCCACACAACCAGACAATATACCCTTTCGCATTAAATTACTATTAGTCTTAGTTGAAAATGTTGCACTTTGTATAGTAAATGTTGGCAAAATGGACTAAGTTTGATGAGAGAAACTATCTATGAGACCCACTTATGATGTAAGACACGCACTCCACTAACTTGGTCTAACCGTGTCGTGCCAAGTCTTCCCATCATTCCAAGACCAAGTGGACCGAGCGTGTGAAGATAAATCACAAACCAGGTATGAGAATCGAGTTAAAAACACTAAAAACATACCTAATGTCGCATGCCTGGGTAGGTATGGTCGACCATGAGAAAGGGAACCAAAAATCTCAAATCCAGAACCCCACGGTCGATGATTTTGATCCTATGGTCGAAGGTTTATGCAATCGTATGATCGACCATGAGAACCCAGATCAGACTCCGAGTTTTGGAAACTTTCCTAAACTAAGGGATTGCTTTCCTAATTGACAGAGGACTCTATATGAAGAGTTTTCCTCTATATAAAGGACGTCCCTCACCCCTTTTTCACTCTTTTAGAACATTAGTAAACCCTAGAGAAAGAGAAAGAAGAGAAGGAAGAGAAGAAGAAGAGGAAAAAGCTAAGGAGAAGAATTTGCTTAGAAGAGATTGGCTCTCTATCACAGGCAAAGGTATGAAACGAAAATCTCTGGAGATGTAAACTCTAGGGAATAAGAATTATATGGAAGATAGGCAATATTCACCTATTATGATCTATATGATCTCCTTGAGAAAATCCTAAGGAGAACCATATGGAGTGAATTTGATGATTAGGGTTGACAAGAAATTACTAATGATGGCCATAGGATAATCTTAGAATAAACCCCATTGAAGAACAGAAGAATTGACCCAGGAAGAACTCGAATTGCATGTAGACTGTGACCAGAAATCTCAAGGTCGCAGCTACGGTTGCACCATATGCAACCGTAGGGTATCGACCGTAGACAGTCAAGTCGATACAGCATGAGACTATCGGACTAATCAGACACCTATCAGTGCTCTGTTTCAATTTTCGACTACTATAACATGTCACATATGAACCCTAACTTAAATTCATATAACTTTTAGGTTGTTCAATCAATTCAAAGAGAATTTCAAGGCTTGAAAGGACATCGAGTATTACTAACAGGTGAGGGAACAAGACCTAAACTAATTAGTTAATAACAAACTGTTTATTTTTATTGAGTCCAATGCCATGATTGATTCTATGCATGTGTTCTTGTAATGTGCATCTCACATGTCATCCAATATTTTTGCTATTACTGTTCATGCATATTTAATTATGTTTATTTATAACATGATGATGATGATGATGCTAGGAATAGGCATGTGAATGTATGTGTGTGGTTGGTGTGTTGGATGCGAGTGGAGCATCAAGGGGAGGGCGTGGCATGGTGGTCTTCGACCTCGTCACTAGACTCTAGCTCTGTCTCTACTCCAGACTCTAGCTCTGTCTCTACTCAAGTCTTGCCCACAACATCGTCGTATCGTCATTACCTTAGCAGAACTATTACATCGTAGGGCATAAGGGGCAGTGGTCTCGAATCGTGCAGTTTCTGACTCTGTCGGGGGGCCTTAGCTCTATGTCTATGGACGTATTGAGGGATGCTGGGGTAAGGCCTTGGATACACTGTTTGGCATTAGGATTGGTTAGTTGTGAATCCAGTTTGCAAGCCCTCACCAATAGGGGCTTACGTGTTGGTATGGATAGGGCATCAGGGAAAGTGTTGGCGGTGTTTGATCCTGACACTTTAGCTCTATCTCTATTCCATGGTGGGTGCATGTGGGACGGCAATGGTGTTTGATCCATTGGGATTCACATACTCATGTATAGAGGTGCGGCGGCTACCAAACCTTTCTATAGCATATTGCAAACTTATAAACCAGACCAAAGATATGAATTGAATGCATGTATATGTTTGTTGCATTGTTTTGTTTGTTCATTAAGCCGTGATGTGTGCTCACCCTTTCAACGTCAAATATTTGTAGTTGATGATGCAGGTCCTACTGTTGAGGAATATATGAATGCACCGATGTATGGACATGTTGCTGCGATGGACGTAGAAGCTGAAAAAGATGCGCATGATTCATCATGCGAGTGCAACCAATGTGTTTTTGCTTAGGTTAAGCTATAATTTAAACATCAGATATGTAATTGATTAGTTATTTTTATGTTTTGTGGTATGGAGATAATTGGATTAAATACTTATTTATCACTGTTAGACTTTCAGTTCATTATCTGTAAGACTTTCGCTTATTTGTTTATTACCTCTGATTATTAATGTGGAATGTGTGTTTGGTTTGATATGGTGGGTACGACCTATACGAGATCCTGGGTGAACCATTGATTTATTGGCGGTTCATCACACCATTCTGGTTAGACCAGAATTGGGGTGTGACATATGATGTGGTCAGCAAGAGGAGTGAGAAACTGATGATACTGGAGTTGTGGCATCTTTTAAAGCATGAAAAAGAAGAAAAGAAGAGAGAAAATAAAGAGAGAGAAAATGGGGTAGAACCCACAGTGCTGAGGTAGCATGCCACCATGGCAGCCTGCTTGGCCGAGGGCCACGACACCATAGCAACAGCCAACCACAGTAGCAGCCATGGTTTGGCCATGCATGCATAGCCCCACAAGCAGCAAGGTATGCAAGCTTGCCGCAAGCAGCAAGCCAGCAACCTGCACACACGCATGGCTTGGCATGGCCCTGGCCGCTTCTGTCACACCCCAATTCTGATCCAACCAGAATGGTGTGAGTGAACCGTCATTGAACCAACGGTTCACACCAGGATCTCGAATAGGCCGTGTCCACTCATACAAGCCATCACACATAACCACAATCAGAGTATAATAGTACAGCGGAAGTCTTTAAAATAGAATGAACTGAGTATCTAATGATAAATTAAATAAGTATTCAATTATTCAAATTCAAACATAAAATAAATATCTTTTACATCCCTTTAATATCAAACGAAAATAACTGAAACGAATAAACAAAATCCAATCACAGGTACACGCAGAAAGGGCACTCGCATGAAGCGTCATGCTCGTCCTCTCCTGCCTGTACACTCAAAGCAGCAACGTCACCATACGCCAGAGCGTTCACATAGTCGTCAACAGTGTAACCTGCATCAACATCTAAAAACAATGTGTACACAAAGGGTGAGCTCACAACTTAGCTCAGTAAGACAATCAGACAGTTTCACAATATTATGCATGAGTAACAATCATTTTATGCTGTGGTCTGGTTTTAAGTTTGCAATGTGCTATAGAAAGGTTTGGTGGCCCCCGCACCTCTATACACGAGTGTGTGGCACCTCATGGATCACACCCCCATTGGCCCACATGCACCCATCATGGAATAGAGATAGAGCTAAGATACCCTCGTACCTCCCCTGATGCTCTACCCATACCAGTGCCTAAGCCCCTACTGGCCAGGGCTCGCAAACTGGGCTCGCAACTAACCAATCCTATATGTCATCAATGTATGTTCTATCCCAGCACAGCCGTCTACGGCATAGAGATAGAGCTAAGGCATTCCCACACCTCCCCTGATGCCCTATCCGCAACTAACCCACTAAGATAGAAACAATACGCAGGTAGACCCTATCCCAACATAACTCCCTACGGCATAGAGATAGAGCTAAAGCATCGTGGACAAGCCAGCGTTGACCTCGGAGACCACAATGCCATATAACCATGGCCAGCCAGCATCAACACCGGAGACCACCGTACCAAGACCTTCCCCTGATGCCCCACCCGTACCAAGCATGTTAAGACAGAATACTACAAAAGGTGCTAGTGTGAAGAGCGATCCCAGGCCCATGCCCCACTCCACACACTAACGAAAACAATCACATGCCTAACAATCACATCCTATCAATGCATGAACAAAAATAATAACTGAAAGTAAAGGATGGCATGTGAATATGCACAAACATCACATCATATATAATCAGGTGATTAACAACAATTTACTGTCCATTAATTATTAGGTTTAGGTCAGATTCCCTTACCTGACGCTCGTTTGATAGCTTGCTCCACGTCGCAAGATCCAAACGGAAAGTCACAAAGTCCTACAATGTTATTAGGGTTTCATTAGAATAGTTTTTCTTAGGGTTTCATGTTGGTCGGAAACCAACATGGTTACAAAATACTCTCACAAAGCTGACCGGTGGTATGTACCGGTCGCAGCTCTGTGGGAAAGACTAGCGACCGGTATGGTCAGCCGGTCCCCACAGACCAGCCTCCCGAGGGATACCGGTGACAACATACCGGCAGCACTGTGTGCAACCGGTATAGTCGACCGGTATGTCTCTGGAAGACCATACATGGGTTTTTCGACTGCCGTCGATCATCCTCCATGGATTTCCAAGGTTTCTCCTATCCATTCTAAGTCTAAACTTGGAGTTAGAGTTATCCCCAACTCATTCAAGTCTTATTTCGATGAATATCATCTCGGAACTCGAATCTAGGGTTTGACGGCAACTTAGGGTTTATTGGCCAGTTTAGGGTTTTAGATCAATACCTACTTTGTATGGTATTGATCCACCCACACAACTAACATAGGGTAAGAAGATTGATTCAAACACTTACCGTTGACTGGCGTAGAGTGAGCTTTGTCAAACGGCAATGGCGGCACCTCCTTCCTCTTCCTAGCTTCCTCTCCTTTCCAACCTCCTTCTCTTCTCTAGGGTTTGTGAGAGACAATGGAAAGGATTTGAGGAGGTTTAAGGGTGTATATATAGGCTAGAATTAGGGTTTAGTAACCCTATTAGGATTAGGAAAGTCTTAGGATTCGAAATCAGGAAAGTGGGACCCTCAGAAGTCAATTTCTGAATTTCCACATTCAGCTGCGCAGAGCTGACCGGTCGATCGGTACCAAGACCGGTACCATCGACCGGTCAACATAAAATCATGTTGATTTGATCGTCTTTGGTCCGATTTCATACCTGTTTGTCATCCGCTTGTCCCGTCTGGCCCGGTGATGATCGGAAGACCTGTCACGACATAAAACCAAGGTTTAGACCGGGTTTACGGAGTGCGGGTCTTACAGCTTCCCCCATGTAGCCTTTCCTCTTGTTGTGTTTTGTGCCTCCAGGTGTTCGATGAAGTGCCTTGAGAGAAGCACATGATGTTCGACGATTGGTTTAGAGAGAAGCACCATTGGGCTAAAAACTTCTTCTCAGAGTTTGTTAAACAATAGTTGGTCATAGAAGCTATTAAGAGATTTGTTAAGGGCTTTTTCGTCAAGTTAAAAAGGAGAAGATGCAAGATCTACAGCCGGTATTGAGCCACACAGGTTAGATGCGTATCTGATGGCTTCAAAAATTACGGGATTAGGTGTATCTCATTCGTTGCTTCAAGATTCCATCGTGAGAACTCGCAATGGTTGAATGCAACTTAATATACTGAGCCATGATGGTTAAAGACAATATTTTAATCCGATGTAGCGCACAAGAGGTACAACGGCAGAAGAAATCTAGATCTTGCGGCCATGATTGAAGCCGACCTTTTCTAACGTGATTAAGAAGATCCTATGGACGACAGGTGATCCCACCTTTTTGAAGCTGATCGAAAGGACTCTGCAAGAGATTCCATCTCCACCCAATGGGAACTCGACACCGAGGTCTGTCATGTCAGCTAGGTGCAGTTATGGTGTTGCGCGGGTGCTCCGTATGAGTTTAAAAATTTTATTTGGAAATATATGGTTGGCTGAACTTCAAACCGTCATAACTTAGCCATCCGATGTCCAAATCAATTGGTTCAAGTTACAGTTTCCATATTTTTGGATCCTCTATCTCTTAGGTGATGTTGGGAGTCATGATTATGAGAAATAAAGGAAAAATAACCTAAAAAACAAGAAGAAAGAGGGGATTCTAAGGTTTTTGTGTTGGGAATCACCAATCAAGCTCATTGCTCATTAATGGCATTTTGAATACTTGTAAGAGGTTGATAAAGCCGTTATTGTACATCAATAGTGATTGTGAAGTTGTAAGAAGGAGAATGGATCTCTGTAAGCAAGATATGCTTTGTGAATCAAGTTCTACTATCATTGAAAGCTATTGAAGGTTCCCGAGAGTAGTGTGGAGCTTCAAAGATATTGTCGGCCATTCAAAAGCATTGGATGTGAGATTTTCTCGAATCCCTATCTATTTATTGCTTTTAATATATCGTATGCTAGCATAGGTAAAAATTGTTAAATACCTAGTTAACTATGGGTTTCATTATAGGGCATTGCTATAAACCCCAAAACTATTCTTTTGTATTGTATTCAATGGATGTTGGACATTAGGAGTCATAACCTGAATCTTGGCATTGTTATGCCCTCTTAGTTTTATGTTGGGAAAATATAGGATTAACATTCTTATCTTGTAAAAGACTAAAAGCAGTGTATTGAGTAAATATGGAGCCCATTGGGCATTACTCCGTAGACTAGCCATCACACACAGTAGTGGTAAACCATGTAACATCTTTGTGTTGATTGTTTTACTTTTCTATATATTATGAAGTGCGTGGAATGGTTTGCAGGATGGTGTGCGAATCTGGTAGACCTGGCCACTGAGTGGTAGCGAGGTAGATTTGCATACGCTTGTGTGTGTGTGTTATAAATTGGTTCTCCATCAGCTCTGGGCAGCAGTAAAAAATTAGAGAAGACTTTTATACACTGATTCACCCCCCCTCTCAGTGTCGACTCAGGTTCATCATAAAAGTTTTTACTTTCCTTTCTTTTTAGTTTTACTTTCCAACATTGTACTTTCAACTAGAAGGAACCTATGTTTTCAAGTATCCAAATCCTCTCCTCCCAGAGGTTCAAGAGGAGGGGCGGCACCCCCGTTAGATGGCCGACACTTGGGGCTTGGGTGAATCCAAGCCCTCTATCTGAGCCGACAAGCAGAGCGGACAAGGGGGTGTCGGCTCGGATGGAGGGCTTGGATGGAGGGCTCGGGTGAAAGGTGTGGGCCATCTAACTGGGTTACCGCCTCTCCTCTCGAACCTCTGGGAGGAGAGGATGTGGATCATGTTTTCAACATCTTTATCTAACGTAATGTACACTTCATTAGAATCATTTCATATAAGTGTAATTCCTTTGCCACCTTATTACAATGAAAGCAAATCAAATTGCTATATGACAAAACTAAGTTTCTAGCTTCAGACACTAGACATTCTTGGGTCAAAACCTTATGTTAAAGCAAAATGGTGTTCTCTGAATCCATTGGTCAGTCCAGTTCCAAACTTCCAATACGTTGACAACCAAACATATAAAGGGCATAAAAAATATCCTTCTTACGCTCCATTTAATAGTGAAGCCCACGGATACACAAGATAGGCATAAACACACATAATGCAACAACACATCATGATGGACTACAAAAGCCACCACCATATACAATAGTGAGAATGAATATTATAGTCAATAAGTATGACTTCACAAAAATGATCAAATCTTCATCATCCATTATTAGTTTCTTTACAAAATTATAGAAAATATTTCAAACTAAGATGGCCCATCAGCCGTTGCCGCTGCTCTCCTCCATGCTTGAAAGGATTTCAAGCTGAAAACTTCATGTTTGACATGATGAGATTGAATATTAACCTAATAGTAATAGCTTGCAATAACTTAAGCCAACGAATCTAATACTTAAACAATCTTTTAATTTAATTTTCTTATACAACAAGACTGTGATTTGATAGAATACGTTTAAGATTCAGTCCTATCACACTTCATCACAATTCAAATTAAATGGAGGTTTAAAAAATGAAATTCAATAGCAATGCCCGGGATTTACTTATCTAATTTCAATATGATTAGAATTCCCTATGCGATCTATTTGTAAATCTTTTTATCCTCTCAGTATTGTCTTGTAGAAGAATCTAGTCTTCTATCCTCTTTTGGGTTTTGTGGGTATCGTGGACATTGTATGCGCTTGGCACACGGCCCTTCACTAACGCGCTTGGAAGACGAGAGTCGCCACCTGAAATAAAGGTTCAGGACCCTTTGTGCTCATTTCACCAGCAAAACTGGCAGAAATAACTCCACATGGGTAAGGTGTTAGGTCTTTGAATAGAGGTCTGGATAGGGGTCAGGTTACAGAAATGAGAAGGTGTTAGGAACCCACTCTAACTGCAAAACCGATTTTTACGCTGGACACAGATGATAAAGCATTCCTTCCTTCTGACTAGTCTAACTACGTACATGTTAATAATTGCTAGTTTATACTAATGCATATTCTTACATAATGTAAACCTAGGCATATTTCTACCCCCATGCTGGTGAAATTTGAGATAAAATACATACCAACGATCTAGCTTGTAGCCATGTACTATGCATGTTATGAATGAGAGGATAAGGAAACACGTACCTTAATCTACACACTCATCAACAGGATTTTAAATAAACGTGTAACACATAAATATTATTATGTACAGATATGTAAACAAATAAATTCTACATTTTCTCCTCTTATTAGAAGATGTACGTGTTGGCATTGGTTGTCATTGTTGGCAACCTACGCTGACATAGCGGTGCACCATTGTTTGAAGAGTGAAAATAGAGAGAGAGAGAGAGAGAGAGAGAGAGTGTTAATGGTTGGAGGAGAGAGAATGTTAGGTGTGGCCTACAATTGGTCTACAGTGCCAATTGAAGAGAGGATGGATGTGCAATTCAGTTGAAGGCAAATTACTAGGTGCTTCAAGGAAGTGTTGGAAGCATTGGCAGCAAGTCAACCGGATCTGGTTTTGGTTTTAGTTGGTAGTGTATGTGTACAATAATCGATCAACCCTTACATGAGTTTAGTAATATTCTAAGGTGAATGTATATGTTTTTCAATGTGTGGAATCTCACTGAACATGTGGTAGCAGTTTCATGGCCAAATTATTATGAGTTCCATTTCAAATTTTTGAATTTGAATCCAATTTTGGTGGGTCTTAAAACACCGAACAAGAAACTCGTAGTCCAACTTTGAAAGTTAGTCTTTTATTAGTTTTGGTCAACGTCAAGGGTTGAGTGGAAAGAATTTTCATACGCTGATTCACTCCCCCCCCCCTTAGTGTCAACCAAAGTTTATTGACAATAACTTCATTGAATTGCCCTTGTCAAAGAATCAAGTTAGACGTAGCTCAGAAAGATTCCTCACAAAAAAATGTACGTGGGACCTTTTGCTAAGTAAACTTTTTCACATTGCCTACATATCTCCAGATGGTTCAAAGAATAAGGCCAAAGGTAGTTCAAACGTGAATTTTCCCAAACAAGGATTGGAGTCATGAAATAAGTCTAAAGAAAGGCAATGCCAACAAGCATGCATGATTTAAATAATACAAGAAGGGGAGGTACTATTCATTTTTCCCAAAAAAAGGGCGATCCTCTAGCCGATTAACGGGCCGTGGGTCTATCCCCTGGACCAAAATTGTATACTAAAGGATAAGGATTAGGAGAAATACCTTCTAAATTTCTATCCCAACAAAGAGGAGATCACCTCTCCCTCTCACTTCGCTGGGAAGGACAGCCAACAAGGGAGCTTCGCGTCGCGTCAGCGAGTAGGGGTGAAAAACCAAGGTAAAGAGTCTTCTCTCTAGGTTTTCGAATTATTTCCAAATGAGGAAGGAGGACCTATTTATAGGCCCAATTTCAGATTGCGGGCAACACCGCGGCTCCACAATAAAGCGTGGCTTTGCATACACGCTTCCGTGGTGAAGATTGTGGCTCCGCGATGGTGACATGGAGCCATTGCGCGAAGCCCCAAGGATGATGTATTGCGGGTGACACAATTACGGCGGGCCACCATGGGGAAGATCGTTGCTCCGCTGATAGGTGAAATTAATTAGCACATTCTTGATCATATTTAGTTTAATTTTGTAATTTTTTTTGGACATTTAGTTTAATTTAATTAATGTTTTAAGTATTTTATTAATTTATTTAATTCTTAGTTATTTTTGGTTATTTGGTAGGTTTTTGAATTGGATAAGGACTAAATAAGAGGTGTCAAGATAGCTCAAGCTTCGTGTTACATTTCTAAATGATTTGAAAGATAATTAACCAAAATTTGCCTTAAAATCAGCATTCTCCAACAAATTGGGTGAGTTGCAAGATTGTAAAAGACTGATTTTATGGGACTGTAAGCTTATAAATTAAGAAGAAGAAGAAAAGAAAAATACAAAGAGCAAGAGGAGCTATTCATAGAAGGGGCTATTAGGCACATTGGAGGTGGAGAGTTCGAGAGGGATGGAGCTAGAAGACTAGAGAGAAATCCTGGATTTACGCTTCATCTATTCCCATTACAAGTTCTTCCCTTTTCTCTGTGATCCCTTTGTTTATATTTTAGAATTGTCAATGATAAATTGCTAGATTTCTTATTCTAGGATTAGGATGGATTCATTGAAATTGTGTTGATTAAATCTTTAACTTTTGAATGATTATGTTTTATGCAATCTGATATTTTTGAAAAATACATGTGATTAATTGATCACTAATTGCATATCTCAAGGTATCAATTGAGGGAGCGAAAGTAAATTGGCTCCGCTGCTGGGAAGTGGTGTTTTCAATATCAAAACAAACGATTCCCTTTATTAATTTAGATTGTATTATTTTATTTTTTTTTTATTTTTTATTTTTATTTTTTGTTCTTAGTGTTTCTAGTTTAATAAGGTTGTTGGGTGAATTTGTTGGTAAATTTTAATCCAATTATGTTCAATTTATTATTTAGCCAGAATTTTATTTATTTATTATTTTTTCTGGTTAACTGCTGCAGATTATCATAGTGCATGTCACGTACCCATGAGCTAATTGAAGCATTTGATCCTGAGATAGAACGAACTTTACGGGCATTAAGAAAAGAACAGAGGCTTAAGCAGAAACGAGCAATAGCCATGGCAAAAAATCAGTACAATCAGAATCAGATGTTGCTACGGGACTATGCCATGCCAAGCACCAATGGCAACCAAACCAGCATAACTAGACCTACAGTCAATGCAAACAACTTTGAGATCAAACCTGGTCTCATTCAGATGGTGCAGCAAGAGCAGTTTGGGGGAGATATATATGAAGATCCCAACGCACATTTGGTCAACTTCTTGGAGATCTGTGATACAATTAAACTGAATGGGATAAGTGAAGATGCATTTAGATTACGACTCTTTCCCTTCTCTTTGAAAGGCAAGGCCAAATGATGGTTGAATTCCAAGCCCCCCAACTCATTTACCACCTGGATTGCATTATCCCAAGCATTCCTCAATAAGTACTTTCCACCAGGTAAAACTGTCAAACATAGAAATGATATCACTACTTTTGTGCAACATGATGGTAAGTCATTATATGAGGCTTGGGAAAGATTTAAGGAATTACAAAGATGGTGTCCACACCATGGCCTTCCTGAATGGTTGATTATGTAAACTTTTTATAATGGTTTGATACATTCAGTTAGAATCACCATAGATGCAGCTGCAGGAGGAGCTTTGATGGGTAAGTCAACCGAGGCAGCATATGAGTTGTTGGAAGAGATGGCTTCTAATAATTATCAGTGGTCCAATGAACGAGGTCTGCCAAAGAAAGCTTCAAGTATGTATGAGATTGATGGCATTAACATGTTAAATGCAAAAGTTGATAACTTGGTGAAAATATTTGGTAAGTTGGGTAATGTGAATTTTGTTACTAACCTTAACCCTGCTTTGAGTTGTAAATGGTGCGAGGCGCACATATTAGTTCTGAGTGTTTGCAGGTTGAACAGGCACAGTTCGTGTCAAATATGAATAGACAACAGTAACACCATTAACAGTTGAACAATCCTTACTCACAGTCCTACAACCTAGGCTGGAGGAATCATCCTAATTTTTCCTGGAGAGACCAAGGCAATCAAGGTAGCAGCTCAAAACCTTTCAATCCTCTAAGTTTCCAACCAAGGCCTCAAGGAGTGGTCCAACAGCCTGAGACCAAACCATCATGGGAGTTGGCTATTGAAAAATTAGCCAATGTGACTTTAGAAAGAATTGAGAGGATGGAAACCAAAGTTGACCAGTTAACCACTTACAACTGCAACCTAGAAATTCAAATGGGTCAATTGGCTAATGCTTTCAACTCAAGAGGCCAAGGTAATTTTCCTAGAAAAATAGAGATTAATCCAAAGGAGCAATGCAAAGTAATTACCTTGAGAAGTGGTAAGCAACTCGGTCAGGTAAGTAAAGAAGTGGTAGTGAGTAATGGAGAAAAAGTAGCTCATGAAGAGGTAACCAAAGAGAATGAAATCGAAAAAACTGAGCATAATGAGACACAATTACAACCACCACTTAAAGTAAAACCTTATGTGCCTCCCATTCCTTTTCCTCAGAGACTTAAACAAAATAAAATTGATAAACAATTTGAAAAGCTTCTTGAAAGGTTTAAACAATTGCATATTAACATTCTTTTTGTAGATGCCTTAGCACAAATTCCTGCTTATGCAAAGTTTCTTAAGAAAATTATGTCAAATAAACGAAAATTAGAGGATTATGAGACTATTGCTTTAACTGAGGAATGCAGTGCAGTCATTCAAAATAAACTGTCACCAAAGCTAAGAGATCCATGGAGTTTTTCAATTCCTTGCACGATTGGTGAAGTTGATTTTTCTAGAGCTTTATGTGATTTAGGTGCTAGTGTTTCATTAATGTCTTTATTTGTGTATAGGAAACTTGAGTTGAAGGAGCTAGAACCTACTCCTATTTCTTTACAGCTAGCTGATCGATTAATATCCATTAGGTATTTTAGAAAATGTATTGGTCAGGGTAAAAAAATTCATCATTCATGTCGACTTCATTGTGTTAGAAATGGATGAAGATATCGAGATACCTATTATCTTGGGTCAGCCTTTCTTGGCCACAGCTGGGGCTGTCATAGATGTTAAAAATGGTAGGTTGACATTTAAGGTTGGTGAGGAAGAGATAGAATTTAATTTATTTAAATCAAATAAATATCCTTCTTTTACTGATCATGTTTTTCAAGTTGACTCTATAGATATAATTACTCGAGAAGTTTTTAAGCTTGAAAATCCTAAAGAACCTCTTGAAAAATGTTTAGTGAGTACAGGAACGACAAATGATGAAAATTTAGAAGTTGCAGAAATGGCATATGCTTTGGAGGACACATGGACTAAATCAAGGCTAAAAGGTTTTCATTTTGAGAATCTAGGCAAAGGTAAATCATTACCTCCCCCTTCTAATGTGCAAGCACCAGTTTTAGAGTTGAAACCATTACCCCCACATCTCAGGTATGTTTTTTTGGATGAAAATGATAACTTATCTGTTATTGTAAGTGCTTCATTATCTAATGTTCAACTTGATAAATTGTTGCGTGTGTTGAGATTAAGAAAACGAGCCATAGGATGGACTATTTCAAACCTTAAAGGAATTAGCCCCTCATTGTGTATGCATAAAATTTTAATGGAAGATAACCATAAACCTATTATTAAAATATCTGATAGTTCATGGGTTAGTCATACGCATGTAGTACCTAAAAAGGGTGGGATGACTGTTGTGCATAATGAACATAATAAATTAATTCCCACTAGAACAGTGACTGGGTGGAGAGTGTGTATTATATATAGACAACTTAATAGTGTTACCCATAAGGATCATTTTCCTTTTTCCATTTCTTGATTAGATTCTTGAAAGATTTGCTGGGTATGAATATTATTATTTTTTAGATGGTTATTCGGGATATAATCAAATTCCTATAGCCCCGAAAGACAAAGAAAAAATCACTTTCACTTGTCCTTATGGTACTTTTGCATTTCGGAGGTTGTTTTTTGGTTTACGTAATGCACCTGCCACATTTCAACGTTGAATGATGGCTATTTTTTCTGATTTTGTTGAAAAGATCATGGAGATTTGGCCTTAAATTGGGAAAAATGTCATTTCATGGTGCAGGAAGACATTGTGTTAGGCCATAAGATCTCAACAAGGGGTATTGAGGTGGATCGAGCAAATATTGAGGTTATAGAGAAATTACCACCACCTATGAATGTGAAAGGAGTCTGGAGTTTCCTTGGTCACGCAGGGTTTTACCAGCGTTTTATCAAGGATTTTTTTAAGATTTCAAAATCTCTATGTAACCTGTTGAATAAAGATGTTGCATTTGATTTTGATACTGATTGTTTGAATTCTTTTAACAGGTTGAAGCAGGAGTTGGTGTCTGCGCCAATCATGGCTGCACCAGATTGGAGTTTACCGTTTGAGCTGATGTGTGATGCAAGTGATTTTGCATTGGGTGTTGTTTTGGGCTAAAGGAAAAATGGAAAGTTGCATGTTATTTATTATGCTAGCAGACTTATGAATGATGCCTAAATAAATAATGCAACTACTGAAAAAGAATTGTTTGCTGTTGTGTTTGCATTTGATAAGTTTCGATCATATCTTGTAGGGTCCAAGGTGATTGTTTACACAAACTAGTATTTTGGAGGTTGATTGATGTGTGGGGGATTGATTTCATGGGTCCATTTCCATCGTTTTTCAACAATCAGTTCATACTGGTAGCAGTAGACTATATTTCCAAATGGGTGGAGGCAATAGCAACTCAAACCAATGATTCTCGGGTGGTAACTAAGTTTCTTAAGAAGAATATTTTTTTCGAGGTTTGGTGTACCAAGAATTATCATCAGTGATCACGGATCCCATTTCTGCAATCAATCATTTGATACTCTATTAAAGAAATATGGAGTCACACACAAGGTAGAACTTGCTTATCATCCTCAAACAAATGGGCAAGTAGAATTAGCCAACTGAGAACTAAAGTTGATTTTGGAGAAAACTGTTGGAAGATCAAGAAAAGATTGGACAATTTGATGATGTATTATTTATGGCATACCGGACAGCTTTCAAGACTGATGAACTTGATATGACACTGAGAGGGGGGGTGAATCAGTGTCTGAAACTTTTTCTTGATTATTTATTGCTGCCCAGAGCTGATGGAGATATATTCTTTTACACACACACAAGCATATGCAAATCTACCTCGCTACCACTCAGTGGCCAGGTCTACCAGATTTGCACACCCACCCTGCAAGCCATTCCATGCACTCCAAAATATGATAGAAAAATAAATACAATCCACAACACAGAATATACGTGGTTCACCAACACAGTGTGTGATGGTTAATCCACGGAGTAATGCCCAACGGGCTCCGTATATACTCAATACACTTCTTTTTGTTGTCTACACAGCAGAGAGTACATATACCCAATTTACCCAGCATAAAACTAGGAGGGCACACATGTGCCAAGAATTCAGGTATCAAGTACCAGTGTTCAGCATACGCTGCACACCACGCTTAACCCGCACCCACGGGAAGCAAATAATAAATATTTTTAGGCTTATAAATTTGCCTTACAATTTTTCCCCCACTAGCTAGGTATTCAACAATTTGCACCTACGCTAGCATACAATAAATTGAAAGCATAAATAGATAAGGAATTGAGAATCTCACAAACAATGCTTTCGAATGGGCAACAATCTCTCTGAAGCTTCACACTGCTCTCAGGTACTCTCTAACAGCCTTCAATGATGATAGAGATAGATTCACATAGCACACCTCATCGACAGGCTTACAATCTCTTCCACACAACCCATAATCATCATGAATGTGAAAATAAAAGCTCTACTGACCTCTCATAGGGATTTAGCACTCCATTGATGCACAGAGAAGAGGTAGTTGGTGATTGATCACTCCCACAGACACGAAACCCTAGAAAAACCCTTTGTTAAGCTTCAAAACCCTATTTTCAATTTTTCTCAGTGTTTTTTTTGACTCCCAACGGTGCCCAACGTATAGAGCATCAAAAAATATGGAAACTGCAATTTGAACAGACCGATTTGGAGCTCGGATGAAGAAGATATGGCAATTTAAAGTTCGGCGAACCACAGTTAAGGAAAGAGAATCTTTCCTTTTATCCAATGCGCTGTCGCGATATGATTGGTCGATCAAGAATCTTTAGCAATCATCCGTTGGATCAATGTTAAAAAAGGCGGGATTTGATAGTGTCTGTCGGATCTGAACAAACCGCGCCTTCGAAGATCGGCTAGAACGACAGCCTTTAGATCTGGATCTGTGCCGCTGTTGCAGTAAACACGCGCCACATGCAATCAAAAGGAACCTCTATGATTTCCGGCCCATCATATTATATTGCCTCCGACTAACCAGAAGGCGCGCATTGGAATCTAGACGGAATCTTTGCATCACACCTTAGCTCGCAACTTTGAAGGCCGTCTATTTGGAATCTAGCCTACGTGGCTTCATTTGGGCGGCCGATTTCGGATCTTCTTCTTTTTTCTTGACGAAATTACCCCTGAACAACTTGTGAAATGCCGAAATTGCCCCTAAACAACTTGTGAAATGACTTTTTCGAGCGATCCGACAGAAACTGCGATATCTCGCTCATCCGACGTCGAAATTGAGTGATTCAAGTTGTGTTGGAAAGATAACTCGACGCTCTACCTCTTTCCACTATCGGATTTCCATGAACCTGCTGCAGGACCCACCAAAAATAGGCCCAAAGTTAAAAATCTATAAAACTTAGGAATTTAGACTTGAAACTTTGCGTGCATGCATGCCAAGTGTCGTGGGCTGTCGTGTTGGCATGTCACCTTGCCACCACACCTGTGGGTCCCACTCACATTTTTTTCTCTCTCCTCTTTCTCTCTCTTGAATTTTTCTCTTCAATGCCACAATACCAGAAACATAAGAAACATGATCAGAAAAGCTTCAGGAACACTGTCGCATCATCAGAAACTCGGCCACCACACCAGTGGGGTCCACACACACTCACTCTCATTAAAATCAGTGTAAAATCCCATTTAACTCATTGTAAGTCATCTGAAACACATGTAGAACACTGTAGAACATACAAGCGAAGTTGCTCCATCTTTGCCATTGCACTGACACTCTCTCTCCTAATTCCTTTGACTGTATGCTCCCCCCCCCCCCCCCAACAGAAAAAAACAAAAAAAAAACCAACCCCTTCCCCCCCTTTGTTTTTTTTCACCCCCCCCTCAAATAATTATTCCCCCCCCCTTAAAAATACAAAGGGCTCCAATAGAATGCCCACCGCATCTTCCAATCCTATGGGTCCAAAAAATAATAAACAATTATATCAACACATAAAACATCACCGGACTCCCCGAGTCCAACATAGGAGATGAAGGATAAAAAACATATATATACCCTCAACACATAAATACCATAGGACTCCCCGAGTCTATCTCGGGAGCAAAGGATATAGCAAATACAAGCTCCCCCTCTCTCCAAGCACCTCACCGCTTGGTGAGCAAGGTCATGCATGATCTCCAACCTCTCGTCGGAGTGTATAAATTCCTTGAGGTTCTCGTCCGGCCACTCTTGCCGCTCAACTCTTTTGATCTCACTCCCTGTTTATTGAGTCCTTCTGCCCTTTTTATAATATTTTTTTTTTTTTCTCCTCTCTTAACACCTCTTTGAGTTTCACCTTTCCATTTTGTCTAAACCTTTTCCTTTTTTCCTTCTCTGAGCATCCACACAGGCTTTGTCTTCCCCCTTCCCCCCCCCTTTCTTTTTTTCTTTTCCCCTCCTTCTCTGCCTTTCGGGGGGGAAAAAATTCCTTCCCCCTATGCCCACAATACACTAACACAATTTTCTTCAAGGGAAGCAAATTTCTCAAAAACTCCTGGCTGCATTAAACAATACCCGAATAATTGGCCTCAAAACCCAAAATTTATTTCACCTTCTTCATCACAGCTTGAGTTTGATTCTTCATTCTCATCTTCTTCAATGCTGTTTGACGTAAATTCATTATTTTTGTTCTCTTCTCGTTCTTCAAGGAAAACCATGAACAAAGCCTCACTAAACTCACCCTCTGAAACATCATATGAGTCGTCATCTGAAATGTCACTATTCCTCTTGAAAATAAAGTTTTTCCTTTTATTTTCAAAATTTTTCTTGTCTACTGCAGTGGGAGCATTTGTATCATGAGGAGTGTAGCCATTCTCAATAGAAGTCCAAACATCATATCCAAGAGACCCTATGTAGATCTTCATTCTTCTTTTCCAAAATACAAATTATGTCCCATCAAATAATGGGGGCTTGTTAGAACCTTCTTGTCACACCCCAATTCTGATCCAACCAGAATGGTGTGAGTGAACCGTCATTGAACCAACGGTTCACACCAGGATCTCGAATAGGCCGTGTCCACTCATACAAATCATTACACATAACCACAATCAGAATATAAATATACAGCGGAAGACTTTAAAAAGAATGAACTGAGTATCTATTGATAATTTAAATAAATATCTAATTATCCAAATTCAAACACATAAAATAATATCCGTACATCCATTTAATCCAACCGAAAATAACTGAAAGAAACAAATAAAATCCAATCAAAGGTACACGCAGAAAGGGCACTCGCATGAAGCGTCATGCTCGTCCTCTCCTGCTTGCACATCCAGAGCAGCTATACCTCCATACGCCGGAGCGTTCATGTAGTCATCCACCGTGAAACCTGCATCAGCATCTAAAAACAATGTATATACAAAGGGTGAGCTCACAACTTAGCTCAGTAACAGCTCAGTAAAACAATCAGACAGTTTCACAATATTATGCATGAGTAACAATCATTTTATGATGTGGTCTGGTTTTAAGTTTGCAATGTGCTATAGAAAGGTTTGGTGGCCCCTGCACCTCTATACACGAGTGTGTGGCACCTCATGGATCACACCCCCCATTGGCCCACATGCACCCACCATGGAATAGAGATAGAGCTAAGATACCCCCGTACCTCCCCTGATACTCTATCCATACCAGTACCTAAGCCCCTACTGGCCAGGGCTCACAAACTGGGCTCGCAACTAACCAATCCTATATGTCATCAATGTACGCTCTATCCCATCACAGCCGTCTACGACATAGAGATAGAGCTAAGGCATTCCCATACCTCCCTGATGCCCTATTTGCAACTAACCCACTAGGATAGAAACAATACGCAGGTAGACCCTAACCCAACATAACTCCCTACGGCATAGAGATAGAGCTAAAACATCGTGGACAAGCTAACGTCGACTCGGAGACCACAGTGCCACATAACAATGGCCAGGCCAACATCAATATCGGAGACCACCGTACCACGACCTTCCCCTGATGCCCCACCCGTACCAAGCATGTTAAGACAGAATACTACAAAAGGTGCTAATGTGAGGAGCGATTCCAAGCCCATGCCCCACTCCACACACTAACGAAAATAATCACATGCTTAACAATCACATTCCTATTAATGCATGAACAATAATAATAACTAAAAGTAAAGGATGGCATGTGAATATGCACAAACATCACATCATATAGATTCAGGTAATTAACAACAACTTACTGTTCATTAATTATTAGGTTTAGGTCAGATTCTCTTACCTGACGCTCGTTCGATAACTTGCTCCACGTCGTAAGATCCAAACGATATGTCACAAAGTCCTACAACATTATTAGGGTTTCATTAGAATATTTTTCTTAGGGTTTCATGTTGGTCGAAAACCAACATGGTTACAAAATACCCTCACCAGAGCTGACCGGTGGCATGTACCAGTCGCAGCTCTGTGGGGAATACTGGCGACTGGTATGGTCAACCGGTCCCCACAGACCAGCCTCCCGAGGGATACCGGTGGCAACATACCGGTCGCACTATGTGCAACCGGTATAGTCGACCGGTATGTCTCCGAAAGACCATACATGGGTTTTTCGATTGCCGTCGATCATCCTCCATGGATTTCCAAGGTTTCTCCTATCCATTCTAAGTCTAAACTTGGAGTTAGAGTTATCCCCAACTCATTCAAGTCTCGTTTCGATGAATATCATCTCGGAACTCGAATCTAGGGTTTGACGGTAACTTAGGGTTTATTGGCCAAAATAGGGTTTTAGATTAATACCTATTTTGCATGGTATTGATCCACCCACACAACTAACTTAGGGTAAGAAGATTGATTCAAACACTTACCGTTGACTGGCGTAGAGTGAGCTTCGTCGAACGGCAGTGGCGGCACCTTCTTCTTCTTCCTAGCTCCTTCTCCTTTCCAACCTCTTTCTCTTCTCTAGGGTTCGTGAGAGACAATGGAAAGGATTTGAGGAGGCTTAAGGGTGTAGCTAGATTAGGGTTTAGTAACCTATTAGGATTAGGAAAGTATTAGGATTCGAAATCAGGAAAGTGGGACCCTCAGAAGTCAATTTCTAGATTTCCACACTTAGCTGCGCAGGCCTGACCGGTCAACCGGTGCCAAGATCGGTACCATCGACCGGTCAACATAAAATCATGTTGATTTGATCGTCTTTGGTCCGATTTCATACCTGTTTGTCATCCGCTCGTCCCGTCTGGCCCGGTGATGATCGGAAGACCTGTCACGACATCAAAACCAAGGTTTAGACCGGGTTTACGGAGTACGGGTCTTACACTTCTCCTGGTGCCATATCTTTATTTTGATCTTCTCAGCTGCTGATTAAGCGGTCACTGAGCCTGGTGCTCTGATACCAATTGATGAACTTGATATGACACTGAGAGGGGGGTGAATCAGTGTCTGAAACTTTTTCTTGATTATTTATTGTTGCCCAGAGCTGATGGAGATATATTCTTTTACACACAGATAAGCGTATGTAAATCTACCTCGCTACCACTCAGTGGTCAGGTCTACCAGATTTGCACACCCACCCTGCAAGCCATTCCATACACTCTAAAATATGATAGAAAAATAAAGACAATCCACAACACAGGATATACGTGGTTCACCAACACAGTGTGTGATGGCTAGTCCACGGAGTAATGCCCAACGGGCTCCGTATATACTCAATACACTTCTTTTTACTGTCTACACAGCAGAGAGTACATACACCCAATTTACCCAGCATAAAACTAGGAGGGCACACATGTGCCAGGAATTCAGGTATCAAGTACCAGTGTTCAGCACACGCTGCACACCACGCTTAACCCGCACCCACGGGAAGCAAATAATAAATATTTTTAGGCTTATAAATTTGCCTTACAATTTTTCCCCCACTAGCTAGGTATTCAACAATTTGCACCTACGGTAGCATACAATAAATTGAAAGCATAAATAGATAAGGAATTGAGAATCTCACAAACAATGCTTTCGAATGGCCAACAATCTCTCTGAAGCTTCACACTGCTCTCAGGTACTCTCTAACAGCCTTCAATGATGATAGAGATAGATTCACATAGCACACCTCATCGACAGGCTTTCAATCTCTTCCACACAACCCATAATCACCATGAATGTGAAAATAAAATCTCTACTGACCTCTCATAGGAATTTAGCACTCCATTGATGCACAGAGAAGAGGTAGTTGGTGATTGATCACTCCCACAGACACGAAACCCTAGAAAAACCCTTTGTTAAGCTTCAAAACCCTATTTTCGATTTTTCTCAACATTTTTTGTTTACTCCCAGCGGCGCCCAATGTATAGAGCATCAATAAATATGGAAACTGCAATTTGAACGGACCGATTTGGAGCTCGGATGAAGAAGATATGGCAATTTGAAATTCGGCGAACCACAGTTAAGGAAAGAGAATCTTTCCTTTTATAATCGCGCACCCACGCCGCACCGTAGCCGTGCTGCCAATGCGCTATCGCGATATGATTGGTCGATCAAGAATCTTTAGCAATCGTCCGTTGGATCAATGTTAAAAAAGGCAGGATTTGATAGTGTCCGTCGGATCTGAACAAACCGCGCCTTCGAAGATCGGCTTAAACGACAGCCTTTAGATCTGGATCTGCGCCGTTGTTGCAGTAAACACGCGCCACATGCAATCAAGAGGAACCTCTATGATTTGCAGCCCATCATATTATATTGCCTCCGACTAACCAGAAGGCGCGCGTTGGAATCTAGACGGAATTTTTGCATTTAGCCCACAACTTTGAAGGCCGTCCATTTGGAATCTAGCCTACGTGGCTTCATTTGGGCGGCCGATTTCGGATCTTCTTCTTTTTTCTTGACGAAATTACCCCTGAACAACTTGTGAAATGCCAAAATTGCCCATAAACAACTTGTGAAATGACTTTTTCGAGCGATCTGATAGAAACTACGATATCTCGCTCATCCGACTTCGGAATTGAGTGATTCAAGTTGCGTTGGAAAGATAACTCGACGCTCTACCTCTTTCCACTATCGGATTTCCATGAACCTGTTGCGGGACCCACCAAAAATAGGCCCAAAGTTAAAAGTCTATAAAACTTAGGAATTTAGACTTGAAACTTTACGTGCATGCATGCCAAGTGCCGTGGGCTGCCATGTTGGCATGTCACCTTGCCACCACACCTGTGGGTCCCACTCACATTTTTTTTTCTCTCTCCTCTTGCTCTCTCTTAAATTTCTCTCTTCAATGCCACAATACCAGAAACATGAGAAACATGATCAGAAAAGCTTCAGGAACACTGTCGCATCATCAGAAACTCGGCCACATCACCAGTGGGGTCCACAGACACTCTCTCTCATCAAAATCAATGTAAAATCCCATTTAACTCATTGTAAGTCATCTGAAACACATGTAGAACACTGTAGAACACACGAGCGAAGTTACTCCATCTTTGTCATTGCACTGACACTCTCTCTCCTAATTTCTTTGACTGTATGCTCACAAACACTATCATATCAGCCAAGTTGCCAACAATGACAATATAAAGTCTAACAAAGACACTCTTAGGCATGTCTCCATATAGACTTGTCTTTGAAGTCTTGTCACCTACCAGTTGAGTTGGAGCATAAGGCTTATTGGGCAGTTAGAGAACTGAACATGGATTTGAAGGCTACTGGAGAAAAGAGGTTGTTACAGTTGAGTGAATTGGAGGAGTTTAGGTTGAATGCTTATGAAAATACTCGAATTTACAAAGAAAAAACTAAGTATTGGCATGATAAACATATTCAGAAAAGAGACTTTGAGGTTGGGCAATGAGTACTACTCTTCAATTCACGACTTAAACTATTCCAAGGCAAGCTTCGATCAAGGTGGTCTGGCCAATTCACGGTAACAAAAGTATATCCATATCGTGTTGTTGAGGTTCATAGTGAGGCTACTGGTACATTCAAGGTGAATGGACAACACTTAAAGCCTTATCTTATTGGTGATGTGGTACTTAAAGGAGTAACATACTCCTTGGAAGAACCTAGCTATGGTTGATGGATTGGTAGTCAAGCTAACGACTATAAACAAGCGCTTTTTGGGAGGCAAGCCAAGCTACACTATCTTTCTCTTTCTTTTTTATTATCATTATTATTATTTTTTTCGTCTTCTTCTAGTTGTTAAATAAATATGACCGTACTTACCCTCTTTTGGTTGTGTTGTTCAGGTACGAGCACATGGAGTAATAAATCGATTTGAATATTATTATTCCTTTTTTATTTACTTTCACATTGAGGACAATGTTTAAATTAGGTTTGGGGGATGATTGATAATTCTTATACCTGTTTACCTGTTAGGTGTAATTTTTGAAAAAAAAAATGCATATTTGGTTAACCCTCGAACTAAAAAATTTTGTGAGAAAATAAGAAGAATGAACTTGTTATTTAGAGTCATGATTTACATTTAGGTTTCTAGTCATATTTAAGCATTGAAGTTTTAACATAGGATGGGCAATATCTTATAAAATGAGATTAAGCATGTTTGTTTTCTTCAAAATATTATTGAAATTCATGTTCTAGACAAAGTTGTGTGAGTTGTGCGACTATGAATAAAATATGAGTGCACTACTTTTCTTGTGAGTATTCCCTTTGATCTAGGCCTAAACATGGTTTAAGTAAATAGGGTGGTATCATTGAAAAAAAAAATTCAAGCTAATGGGAAAGCATGTGGTGGAATTGAGAAATGAATAATCAAATTTTTACTCAACCATAAACACATGTGTATAGTGGGAGAGCATAAAATACAATCAATATACTAAACATTGTTTGAGGTGGGAGAGCATAAAATGCAACCACCAATAAAAAAAATAAAAAAAAAAGTGAGCCCTAGTTTGCTACCATTGTTTGTAGTAGTGAGAAGGGATGATTGCAAGTTTAGTTGTACATAAATAGATTATGTTGGTTGCATGATAAGCATGATTAGTTTAGAATTATGTGTGGATATTTGAATTTGAGAAAATGAGTATGCTTAGTTTTTCTTTATTTGCTATTGTTGTGTTAAAGTTGAAAATTTAATGTTTGCATGGTAGGAGTCTTGGATGTGGTGAGTGATTTTAAATATGATTTGTATCCTTTGTTCTAAAGAAGGTTTTTCTTTTGCTTGAGGACAAGCAAATATTTAAGTCTAGGGGTATTTGATACATGAAATTAATTAGCACATTCTTGATCATATTTAGTTTAATTTTATAATTTTTTTTAGACATTTAGTTTAATTTAATTAATGTGTTAAGTATTTTATTAATTTATTTAATTCTTAGTTATTTTTGGTTATTTGGTAGGTTTTTGAATTAGATAAGGACTAAATAAGAGGTGTCAAGACAGCTCAAAGCTTGGTGTTACATTCCTAAATGATTTAGAAGATAATTAACCAAAATCTGCCTTAAAATCAGCATTCTCCAACAAATTGGGTAAGTTGCAAGATTGTTAAAGACTGATTTTATGGGACTGTAAGCTTATAAATTAAGAAGAAGAAGAAAATAAAAATACAAAGAGTAAGAGGAGCTACTCATAGAAGGGGCTACAAGGCACATTGGAGGTAGAGAGTTCGAGAGGGATGGAGCTAGAAGACTAGAGAGAAATCCTAGATTCAAGCTTCATCTATTCCCATTATGAGTTCTCTCATTTTCTCTGTGATCCCTTTGTTTATGTTTTAGAATTGTCAATGATGAATTGCTAGATTTCTTATTCTAGGATTAGGATGGATTCATTGAAATTGTGTTGATTAATTCATTAACTTTTGAATGATTATGTTTTATATAATCTGATATTTTTGAAAAATTACATGTGATTAATTGATCACTAATTGCATATCTCAAGGTATCAATTGAGGGAACGAAAGCGGAAGATTGATATTAAATCATAAAATATCAGTCATTGGTTGAGTATTTTCTTAGAAATAAGAGCTCACCATTATGATCTTTGTTTTAATTCTAATGAACGTAATGAGTTTGTATTAGAATCCTGCAAACACGAAAGTAGATGAAAGATTAATACGGGCATAATTTGTTATTCTTGAAAGAGATAACAGAATATCTTAAAGAATTGATCGATGCATCAACAGAAATTTATTCAATAAGTCTGATTTGGTTAAGCATAATTTAATTGAAGAAGTCTGAATCCTATCTTTGGTTTCATAATCTACTTATTAATTATTAATCTTGGTAATTCAGTTGTCTAAATAATAGAGAGAATTAATTAGGTTTGGTAATTGAACATTCTCCCTGTGGAAACGTTACTCGACTTATCATTATTTTATTTGCACGACCCGTACACTTGCGGATTCGACAACAAGCGTGGCTTTGTATACACGCTTCCGTGGTGAAGATTGTGGCTCCGCGATGGTGACATGGAGCCATTGTGCAAAGCCTCAAGGACGATGTATTGCGGGTGACACAATTACGGCGGGCCACCATGGGGAAGATCATTGCTCCGCGAGAAAGAACCAGGCTCCACATTGCTGAGATTGAGCCATTGTGTGGCACCGTTGGACCTAATACAGTTGCCGAGGCACAAAGGCACTCATACTATTTTATAAACTTCCAGAGTGCATAATTTTTAGCTGTTGGATATGAAATGTAATATGTCAAATCGAAGAACTTTCCGTGCTCTTTAGGATGATGTAGGCATCGGATTCAAATCCTCTCCTCCAAGAGAATCTAGAGGTGAGGTGGTGCCCCTATTGGATGGGCGACACTTGGGGTTCGGATGAATCCGAGCCCTCCATCCGAGCCGACACTTAGGATTCGGATGAATCCGAGCCCTCCATCCGAGTCAACACCGAGCCGACAAGCTGAGCCAACAAGTTGCGCCAATAGGGGGGTGTCGGCTCGAATGGAGGGCTCGAATGTCACCCATCCAGCGGGGGCGCCACCTCTCCTCTAGATTCTCTTGGAGGAGAGGATGTGGATCCTGTAAGCATCAACCATAACTTAGGCAGATACCCTATTAAATAGGGAGCATTAGCATCGAAATTCCATAATTTCTGTTTTCTTCGACAAATGGGGAAAAGGGAATGCAAAATTTAGTGTTTTCAGATTTGTTAATTTAATTAATTATTCACCCAAAAAAATATAAAGAGAACAAAAATGTTGTTTATCCCATTCTGCATTCTAAACCCAAAACGAAAATGCGTTGCTCTTTAGTCAATTCTCATTCTCCATTAAAAATACATTCTCCATTCTGACAATGCATTTCTAATAATACATTCTATGAATACATACAGCACTAATTTATATTTTATATCTTTTTCTATGTTTGTTCTTAAGGTGGCATTAGAAAATCTTATGTTGCACCAACCAGATAACTATTGTAAATTGTTCACCTAATTAAAAACAGATCCTACGTACCAACCATTGGCTTATCTGTCTAAAAGTAACACATGCAAACTAACAACGTACGTAACAATATCCTTTCTTTCAAACTTTTTGCCTGAACTTTGTTTTGACTAAATTAAGTTGTAAAAAATATTATCCGATCCCTAATATACACCTGTCATCATTTGATGCACCTGGACTCAGTGTCATCTGCGTAGAAAACAGAAAATTATTCTTTATTTTAATTGGGATGACTTAACCTATGGTTTTATTGAGCCGGATAAGAACCGGCTCGACCGTTGATTGGACCATAAAGAGGTAAGATCACACAGAAACCGCCAAGGAGACCAATTTAGGGTTAGTAAAGTCAATGGATTATGTAGGCTTCAAAATCTATTGGTCCATTTTGTAGCCGCTTCAACAAAATGCTAGTTGGAACTCAAAATACCACATTGTTTCTCTCTCCTCTTTTCTCTCTCATCAAAGTTGGTCAATTTTGCCAACAATTTCAACATAGTGTTCAAACAAGAAGCCTTACCCATTACGAGATCAACAAAAACCTACGGTTCGCTCATTTGCCTATTAGTATAAAAAAAAATCGGATCTGACTAGTTGACTAATTTCGCAATGCATAGACGTGAGCAGTTGATTAGAGAATATCAGGAACTTAGCCTAAAGTGAACTTTGCTCCCTGCATCAATCGACTCAGATAAGCAAGTAAAGAGGGATTTTTCACTACAAACAGACCATGTGCTTAAACAAAACTGCTTTTCAAAGTAGAGAAGCTTAAGCTTAAAGGTATTGGGAATAGTCCCACATTGTACTGCCTTCCAGAAGAAAGAAGGGCAACACGTAAGGGGAGTATAGTCCCACATTCCTTAGAGACTAGAACCTGATGTTCCTGAGTTGACACTAAGAGGGGGGTGAATCAGTGTATCTTCTTTGATTTTATTCACTGCTGCCTAAAGCTGATGGAGAACCAATTTATCACACACACACACAAACGTATGCAAATCTACCTCGCTACCACTCAGTGGTCAGGTTTACCAGATTTCCACACCCATCCTACAAACCATTCCACGCACTTCGTAATATATAGGAAAGTAAAACAATCAACACAGGGATATTACATGGTTCACCACCACAGTGTGTGATGGCTAGTCCACGGAGTAATGCCCATTTACTCAATACACTTCTTTTAGTCTTTTACAAGACAAGGATGTTAACCCTATATTTTCCCATCATAAAACTGAGAGGGCATAATAATGCCAGGATTCAGGCTATGACTGCCAGTGCCCAGCACCCACTGAACACAATACAAAAGAGTAATTTTGGGGCTTATAACAATGCCCTACAATGAAACCCAAACTAGCTAGGCATTCAACGATTTTCACCTATGCTAGCATACAATATATTGAAAGCAATAAATAGATAGTGATTTGAGAAAAATCTCACAACCAATACTTTCGAATGGTAGGCAATATTTTTGAAGCTTCACACTGCTCTTAGAAACCTTCAACAACTCTCAATTATGGTAGAACTTGATTCACAAAGCATATCTTACTCACAGAGATCCATTCTCCTTCTCACAACTCCACAATCACTATTGATGTACAATAATGGCTTTATCAATCTCTCATAAGTATTCAAAACTCCATTACTGAGCAATAGAGAGCTTGATTGGTGATTTCAAACTCAAAAACCTTAGAATCCCCTCTTTCTTCTTTTTTTCACCTCTTTCACAATTTTTTCTAAATAATCTCGACTCCTAACACTACCCAATGAATAGAAGATTGAAAAATATGGAAAGTGCAACTTGAACCATCCGATTTGGACATCGGATGGCTGAGTTATGGTGGTTTGAAGTTTAGCCAACAGGATTATTACAAATGGCATCTTTCTAAGCCTTTCCTTATGCCTACAACGCACCATAGCCATGCCGCTGCTGACATGGTAGGTGTGGTGTCGAGATCCCATTGGCTGCAGAGAGGATCTTTTATAATGGCCATCGGATCAAACCAAAAAGAGCGGGATTACCTATTGAGGGTCGGATCTGGTCATATCGCGTCAGAGGGAGTCGACGGTAATAGAATGCCTTCGATTGGAATCTTCCCGCACCAGTACCCTACATGCAATACATGGAATCAAGGCGCTCACTTCATGGAACGCGGAGCACCATATTAATATGCTTTCAGCCAACCAAAAAGCTTGCGCAAGAACACATTTTCGTCCACCGCAATGTACAATAGCCCTCCTTAATCTTATGCACCAGATCGGAATCTTGCAGGTGTGGCTTCATCTTGGCTACCGATTTTGCATATTTTCTTCTTTATCTTACCAAAAATACCCCTGTCCTTATATGAAATGGCTTCTGTAACCGTTATTCTTATAAACAAACCCTGAAAAGCACATTTTGGCCGAATGGTGCTTCTCTCTAAACATTCCATCGAGCATCTTGTGCTTCTCTCAAGGCATATTATCGAACCCTTAGCGGGCGTGCGTGATAAGGCTTGTGGGAGGCTGGCTGTGCGGCTTGGCTTGGGTTGCTTGCAGGGTGTGTTGCTACTGAGATGTGGCCTGGGCAGTGTGCCTTGCGGCAAGCCTTGGTTGTTGCCTTACAGCAAGCCTTGGTTGCTGTGGCACGGCTGTTGTTGTGGTGCCACGACCCTCGGCCAAGCTGGCTGCCATGGTGGCATGCCACCTCAGCATTCATGGTGGGTCCTACCCACCATATTCTCTCTCCTCTTTCTCTCTCTCCTTTCTCTCTCTTCATCCTCTCTCTTTTTCTTCCTACTTCAGAAGATGCCATAACATGCCACATCATCAGTTTCTCTGCCACAACATGCCAAATCATTAGTTTCTCTCTCCTCTTGCTGACCACATCATCAGTGGATCCCACAGATTGTCTCTCTCATCAAACTTAGTCCGTTTACCAACAATTACGATACAAAGTGCAACAGAACCATAGGTGCCTTATATATGTGAGAGTTCCTCCACTTACTAGTTTGAACTTTGTAATGGAAACTTAACAAAAAGATACGATAAAGCAAGAAGAATTAAGCTAAGAAATAAAGCATAGAAAGACATTCACCGAGTCTTTCTATCAAGGGAAGAACTTGGCTTACTCCCCAACCGGTGGATGAGACAGGAAGTATCCAAGTTAAAATATGAAATTAACAGATAAGCTTGGAAACATTACATACGACTTCGGATGGGTTTCAAAGATGTTTTGGTGGTTTCAACTTAACTTTTATTTGTTGAAGAAAAGTAGAGTTGATAATCAGATTTAGTGTGCAGCCTAGCTGAGGTCTTCCAATCAAGATTCAGGAAAAAAGAACAAAAGCATGCAAAAGACCCTTGGAACGAAGACCCATTTTGCATAATAAAGAACGTCAGACAATCAACTTTTGATTTAGGTATCAGATTCTGCATGCCCACAGTTTGAATAAGCAACCTCTAAGAGAGAGAAAGTGAGAGTCCACATAATTATTGAATATCGTTCACCTAATTAAAAACAAATCCTACCAACCATTGGCTTCAGAACCCATTTCGTAAGCACTTAGAAAACCTTAACTAGATCGAACACCGAACACCCCCTCCATTGATTCCTTTATCTTTCTTTCAAACATTTTGCTTTCATTTTTGTTTTGGCCAAACTGGTCAAACATTTTATATGATCACCAATATACACCTGTCCTCATTTGAATGCACGTGGGCGCAGTCACAATCTTCCTTTGAGTTGTGCATTTACATGGTCATCTCTCTAGAAAACAGAAAAGTATTCACTATTTCAATTGGGATGACTTAACCTACGGTCATATTGAGCCGGCCAAGGACCGGTCTGGCCGTAGATCCCACCATAAAGTGGTAACTAGACCACACAGAAACCGCCAAGGAGACCAATTTAGAGTTAGAAAAATCAATGGTTTTATGTGGGCTTCAGAATCTATTGACCCATTGTGTAGCTGCTTCAATAAAAGGGTAGTTGGATTAAGTCAAATACCACAAAGCTAAGCCAATATTGTTAGTTTCACGTAAGCTTCATGCATGCTTTTTCAAATTTTCAAAGCTCTAAACGCGTTCAAGCATCCCCCATTGTTTCTATATAAAGGGCCCAAAACTTTCATTCTTGAATCATTGTCATGCATTTGGAGTAAATAGAAAGCAATCCAATATAGTTTTTTCTTATGTTTTGGGTCACAATGGATAAGCTTTTTGTTAGGGTTCTTGTGAGTCTCTCTCTTCTTGCATTTGTAGCCAAGGGTGATACCAATTCATCTTGTAGCCAAACACCATACCCTCAAATATGTAACTCATTCGTTAGTTCTAATCCTCTACTCACCTCAAAAGGTTTCCATTATGTAGCCCTCGAAGTCACCAGGATCCAAGCTCAACTAGCCCATAAGCTCATTTCATCTATGGATTTGAGCTCTTTCGATGAGCCAGCAAAGGCAGCATGGGCCGACTGTTCGGAGCTCTATAACGACACGGTTAGCCAGTTTAATCGTGTATTATTGTCCAACAGTTGGGAAGATACTCAAACATGGCTTAGTGCAGCAGTTGCCAACCACCAGACATGCCAACATGGGTTTATGGAGCTCAACTCAACTTCATTCATGTCTTCCTTACCTTCCATGTTGAGTGATTTCCCAAAATTGCTTAGTAACTCTCTGGCTATAAACAAGCAGGCAGCTTCAACACTATCTAGTAAACCAGGTGGTGCCAGACGATTGCTTTCTGATGGGTTTCCTTCATGGGTCTCTGTTGCTGATAGAAAGCTTCTCCAATCAACAACAGCAGCCTCACAAGCTAATATTGTGGTGGCCACTGATGGGTCTGGTAATTACAAAACCATCTCTGAGGCTCTATCTGCTTCGTCCAAGTTAAGGAGTGGAACTTCAAGATTTGTTATATATGTGAAGAAGGGTACTTACAAAGAGAACGTTGAGATTACCAAATCAATGAAGAATATAATGCTAATTGGAGATGGCATTGATGCCACCATTGTTACAGGCAGTAAGAATGTTCAAGATGGTTCCACAACTTTTAGATCGGCCACAGTTGGTAAGCTTTCTCTCTTGAAGCTTAAAATTAATTATCAGTTCGTCTTTTTCTCTTTTGTCCTGCTCTGCAAAGAGTTTAAGAGAATCAGTGGTTTAGAGTTTCCACTTAAATAGAGTTAAGGGTTTTTGACTTTTTTCTATATTTTATACGTGTGCTTCTATTATAAAGCTTTTCTTCTTCTTCTTCTTCTTTTCGGTAAATAATATAAAGCTTTCTTAAGCTTTGTTGCTTTTTCCTTCTCAAAATAGGTAAAATGATTGTAAAGTTATCATCCTAAAATTCAAACTAGTAGTGGTGAGGAACTCCCAAATATATAACCGGGTTCTAGGCTTCTTTTCTTCCTTTTTTTATTTATTTATTATTATTATTATTATTATTTTTATGCTTAAGTTGTCGGCTATTTGATAGTTTGTGTGAGATTGAAACTCTCAACATTCTCTCACATGTGTGGTGGTACTGTGGACACGGATCCACATCCTCTCTTTCTAGAGGTTCGGTAGGAAGTGGATGCCCCCGTTGGATGGCCGACACGTAAGGCTTGTGTAAATCTGAGCCCCCCATCCCAGCTGACACCCCTGTTGGCTCAACTTGTCAGCTCAATGTCTGCTCGAATGGAGGGCTCGGATTCACCCGAGCCCCACGTGTCAGCCATCCAACGGGGGCATCCCCCCTCCTCCCGAATTTCTAGGAGGAGAGGATTTGAATCCCTGTGGACACACAGATCTATTTTAATACCACGTAAAATTTCTATTCCAAAAGTCTAAACTAATAGGTAAAAGGACTCCCAAGTATATAAGGGGGATTGTTAACTTTTTATTTGATAATTGGTGTGGGATTAAACTCTCAAAAAAATCCCCACAAAGTCACTGTGGGGATTCCTCCCTACATCCTCTCAACACATTCTAGCATTTTCTCTCTCCTCAAAATTGAGCTCTATACTCCAATGACTTACATGTGCAATTCTTATCTCCTCAGCTGCGGTGGGCGACGGCTTCATCGCAAAGGCCATGACCTTTGAAAACACGGCCGGACCTCAGAAGCACCAAGCAGTAGCATTCCGTTCAGGGTCAGACCAGTCAGTGTTCTATCAGTGTAGCTTCAAAGGATACCAAGACACCTTATATGTCTACTCCCAACGCCAATTCTACCGCAATTGCGACATCTATGGCACCGTAGACTTCATTTTTGGAGATGCAGCCGTCATACTACAAAACTGCAACATCTATGTGAAAAAACCCATGAGCAGCCAGAAGAACACCGTGACAGCTCAAGGGCGATCTGATCCGAATGAGAACACCGGAATTTCGATCCATAATTGCAAAATTACAGCTGCTTCGGACTTGAAACAAGTACAGAGTTCGTTCAAGACTTACTTGGGCCGGCCATGGAAGGAATATTCAAGGACTGTTGTGATGAAGACTTATCTTGATAGCTTAATTGATCCTACAGGGTGGCTTGAATGGAGTGGAAATTTTGCTCTAAGCACTCTTTACTATGGAGAGTACTCAAATACTGGTTCAGGTTCGACCACAAGTGGTCGAGTGACATGGAAGGGCTATCATATCATGAGCACCTCAGATGCTCAGAAGTTCACAGTAGCAAACTTCTTGGGTGGTGGTTCTTGGATTTCAGCCGCCGGAGTCCCATACATTTCCGGGCTATAAATCATATATACGTTGTGTGTTTAAATTCGTTTGTTATTTTATTTTTAAATTTGATAATGTGTGTAAAACATTCAATTGTTGTATAGCCAAAAGAAGATAATGGCTTTGATGTGTCTATTTATTATTCTAATCATTATATAATGAAATTTGTTGTCTATTATTTCCATTGTTTGATGGAACCCTGGCTTAATATGATTTATGTTTTATTGGCAGACAAAAAAAAATTCGGTCCACATATGGACGCTTTTTGGTCAAAAGTCGATTCATGGTCTAATTGAAAGGTAACTCTATTTATGGTCAAATTGAAAGTTGAATTTCACTTCTACCTAACAAAAATTAACTGAAAGGTGACAATGAGGGATCCTCTCTTAGGCATGGAAGGATAGTTTCCCGCCTATTATTTCATTGATTGTCACGTATTTAATGGAAAACATAGCTAAACGAGAGAATAGTTCATATGCATGTACTTCTAACTTCTCTGGGATCCCATCACCATCCATATCCAATGGATTTCATACCACATCAATGGTGATTGGGATCCCATAGAAAGTTCACGTAGGTGCAGATACAGGTGATTTGAACACAGGAAAAGAGAAATAAAATTCGTTTGTTACTCCTTTTTTTTCAAAATTTTTCTTTGACTTTTTGCCAACGACAAACGTGTACAATATGCATTTTAGTTGATAGGAATAAGAGGTGGTTGATGGTATTTGCGAACTACAACGTTAGGAGAAAAGACAGTTGTGTACAGTATGCTTCATGTGTACATGCGTGTCTTTCTTTCTCCCGACACCCAGACCCTCTCCCTCCTCTTCCCTTTTTCTTCCCCTCTCCCTTCATGTTTCTATTAATCGAAAATCAGAGCAGAAAAACCCAAAAATACGATGGAATTTTGTAAAAAAATGTACTTTTTGCTTCTTCTTTTTTTCCAATTTTGTTTATTCTGTGTGGATTTGAAGAAAGTTTGATTCAATTGTTCTTAAGGTTCAAAACTAAGGCGATTTTTCTTGACTATCATTTTAGGAATTATATGTCTTGTATTCCATTGCAAGGGTTTGTGGGCTAACTTCCAAGGATTGTTAAAGGCCTATTTGATAACATTCCAAAATCTAGGTTCTGACTCCCAGAGCCAATATGGAGTAGAATCGCATTTGGTAAAACCGGTCAAATTCTTTACTCCAACGGAGTGAACCGGCTCCAAATGGACTTTTGAATCTAAATTTTTGGAGTACCAAATAGAAACTTTTTTGCTCCGGAATGTTGGGTTGGTGTCTTGTATTCTGTGGGGTCCATGCAATTATAAGGGTAGTAATTGTATTAGGGTATGAGTTTATTACATGTACGGGGGTAAACTTATAATTGTGGTGGGATTAGGATTTCTAGGTTTCCTTATATATTATCTCTGTGTGGGAAAACCTAGGTAAGGTCTGAGCAAAGGAGGACACTGTGTCAGGTGGAAAGAATTGTATAGAGTTTTCTTGGCAATAAAGAATCTCTATTTCTCTGTAGTGGAGGTAGACATTCCGGTTTGGGTGTTGAACCACAGTAAATCATGTGTTGTGTGTTTACTTGATCTTCATCTCTTTCTCATGGTTGTGCGTTCATCCCTAATACGGAACACATTTTGAGAGAAGAAAGAACCACCCCCACCACCACTACCACCAACCACCACCACCCACCACCGCCACCGCCACCTCCACCACCATCACCACCCTTCACCACCCACCGCCCCACACCGTCCACCACCACCACCCACTGCCACCACCACCCACCACCCACCACCCACCACCCACCACCACCATCACCACCACCACCCCCACCCACTGCCACCCTCCACCACCACCACCCATCCACCACCCACCCACCACCACCACCACCACCCTAGAGTCCATGACATAATTACGTTACCAAACATGTTTCTACTCCTAAATATTTCTAAATCCTCCTTGAGCAGAAATATAAATTTGAACGAAAGTAAGAAGTCCGGAATAGAAGTTTTATCAAACAAGCCAAAGTCCAAATAACTTTAAGGCTATATGGGCATTTCAGTTATTACACCAATATAGAGTTTGCTATAAATATATAGCGAAAACTTTCTCCATAACAAAATGAGAGGTTTGAGGATGAGTGTAATAAACCTATTTTCCATTGATAGTGAAACAGATCTCATCTCACCATGGATATAGGCAAGAAACCTCTATTGAATCACGTAAAATCTTTGCATTGTGTGATTGTCTCTTTCTATTGCTTTTTACTTTTTTTGCATCGTGTTTATAGTCGATTTCTACATGTAATTCGAAATCTCTCTCTCTCTCTCTCTCTCCCTTTCCCCCACCTTCATGCATTTCTCTCTCTTTCCCCGTTCATCAGGTGCCTTGACCGTGCAAAACTAGAGAAGGTAGTGATTGAAGAAGTGTAGGAAACCAGGTAGGGGCAAGGCAAGGGCAAAATTATTTGAGAATACTTCACCTGCATGTACTTGTATCCTCCTTGGGATCCCATCACCATCTATATTCAGTGGGTCCCACACTCTAGAGGTGGGTCCCACACAACATCTACAGTGACGGAATCCCATAGAAAATACATGTACATGCAGATGATCCAAACTCAAACTGTTCAAGAGAAGAGTAAAACACTGTTTTGGATAGTTTTGAAAGACCCAAACTTTAGGTAGTTAGTTAACATAAATATAGGGTGGGTAATTTTGTAAACCCAAACCCAAATTTGTGTAATATTCTTGTAATTTTCCCTTTGTAATACGCATATTTGTTTTGTGCTTTTTTTTGGTTGAAATAAACATTGGCTGTATAGTTCCGTAAACTGATCCGCTCTCAGTCACTTCTCTATTTAATTCCAAAAAAAAAAAAAAAAAATTAAACATTAATTGAGTTTTGTGATGAATTATCAGGCTCTACGTATGATTCTTCTTCTTAATTTATAGTTCTATACCAGTAGGGCTTATTACTAAATTAGCCTATCCTGTTGTTCCCTAATCCAGTTCAAATTCAAGCTTATCCAACCAAATGGGCTTGAATATTAATTAACGGATGAAGTCTGGGTTGGGCCAGTCATGTCTCCTCCCAAGTCCCAATCAACCCAACTCATGCAAACCAGAAATTGCACTGTGAGACCAGCTAACTCATCAAACTTGGTCCATTAGGACTGTCAATGGGCCGAATGCCATCTGAATCTGGATTAAGGTGCAATGCTACTTAAAATTGACAACGAACATGGAATCCTAAAAGGGAAACCAAAGGAAGGAGATATTAATGGCCAAAAAATGAAATCTACACATATTTTTTGTCAATTCTTTTTTTTTTAATAATCGGAAATAATTCAATTCCGTACTGCCAATTCTGATCTGACCTGGCCGGTTCTACTGGATTGATTATGATTTCAAAAACCATGATAGGCTGAGGGCCTTGAAGTAAATAGATTTAAGTAATTGCACCCATGAAGCATTGAGATTTGACCACACCCTCCAAGCTAGCGAGGGCCTTGAAAGTAAATAGATTTAAGTAATTGCACCGATGAAGCATTGAGATTTGACCACACCCTCCAAGCCAGCTTTGCAAGCAAAGCCTTGTTTTGCAAACATGGATCCCTAAGCCCCAAGCCCCCATCTTCCTTAGGAAGGCACATTCTATCTAAAGATCTCCAATGAAAGCATTCATTTAACCAATAGAAACAAGCAGCCGCCTTTTGAATAGTATGCAATTGAGATTGTGGAATCTTAAAGTGTGATCCAATGAAATTTGACATTGGTAGGGCAATGGATTTAAGTAAAGTCTCCTAATCAGATTTTGACAGCAACCCAGCTTTCCAATTTTCCACATTTGCTACTGTCTTCTCAATATGATCATTAAAAAGTTGCTTCTTTAATACTCCAAAGTCCAATGGTAGGCCCATCCCCGTAGGAAATTTTCATTACCCTAGAAAACCATCTTTTGAATTTCACCGGAGAGTTGGGACTAAATGTCATCTTAGTTTAGCAAGATTCACGTTTTGGCCTGAAGCTCTACAATAAACATCCAGACATTTTTTGAGCTGCAAAACTTTAGGCATTTTAACTGAAGAAAAAAGCAAACAATCATCCCCAAACAGTAGGTGTGTGTAAAATCTTTTCTGATTTTATTATTATGGGCAACATTATCTTACTTGCCTATTTTGACTGGTGGGAATCCAATCAAGGTTTGATTGATTATCCATTTCCAATTATAAATCAAATCTATTCCATTATGTGATTGGAATAGATTTGAAATCCAAATCATTATAAATATGAAGCAGGGTCCCTATAGTCTCTGCCTGAAAACAAAAGGACACATACCTAAGGGAGAGGATACTGTAGAAGATCTCTGTTGGGAATCAGGCAAAAGACAAGGGCGGAAAACAATCTTCTACTAAAAGGTATGTCCTATCTCTTTTATTATTTATGTTATTACTCAAATGTATTTTATATTTCATATAGGATTCATTGAAATGAATTTTATTAGGATTAATGGAAATCCTACAGTGGTATCAGAGTCATCTCACATGGATTTAAAATCATTGAATATTGAAACATGAGAAAATTCTTTTTAGTTTCCATTTGAATTTTTGGTGAAAAAGAAGAGATTTAAATAATCAGATAATTTTTCGATCGTCAAAATTACAAGAAAAATATATCAATGTGTAGATCTCCCTGAGACGGTCATGGCGATATAAAAATCGCCGTCACTGGCGGCCGGACACGCCGTCACGCCCCGGAGAAAGAAGAGAGTGAGATCCAATCGCTGGATTAAAAAAAAAAAAAGGGGGGGGCGACTGGGTTGACTCAAGACCAACCCGGCGTCAGAACCTCTACCCAGGTAACCCGGGTCGGTTAAACCAGATCCGAACTAAAAACCGATCCGGTTCAATCAAGTCGAATCAACCCGATACAGATTATAACCCGACCCGGATAAATGTGGATTCGGGTCAATCCGACCCTAATTATAACCCGACCCGAATAAGGCGAAGTCGACAAATCGACCCGGATTATGACCCAACCCGGATAAGATGAAAACGGGTCAACCCAACCCAGATAAGGTGGAATCGAGTCGACTGGCCTTGATTAATAACCCGACCCGGGTTGACCCGGTTCTGTTTTGGACCGGAGTTGGAGAAACCGGATCAAACCCGTACCAAGCCGGCTGGAAAAGAACCGAACCAAACCGACCCACACAGAATTTTCTTATAAGGGTCTGTTTGTTTTCTGTTTTTAACAAAAGGACATTAAACAGTTATTTTGGGAGCTAGGAAGGTCGGATTGACCTCTGGTTTGTTTGGTTGAACTCCATTTTTAATGCTCTTCAATCTGATATATATATTTTGGTACATTTTGATGCATTGAAAAATATGTTATTATAGAAAAATACCCATATGGGAACTCAATTTGCAATGTTTTTGTTGATTTTTCTTAAAGTTATTGTACAAAATTGATTGTTTGAGCTATTGTGCATGTTTATATGGATGTTTAGACCTGTTTAGTTGTATAAATAAAACATTCATGATGTCCCACATGAGCTGCAAGTTGGGATTTGTTCATATCATGGTGGAACTTGGTGTAACCACCAAAGTGGCAACCTGTTTCATTATGATGCGTTCAAATTCAAGGGTTTGTATTTGTAAATGCTTCAGTTTGATAATGTTCACCCAAAAGTGACATTGTCCAAGTTTATTCAAATTATGATTTATAGCTGTTGTGTAAGGATTATGGTGTGACCACCAAAGTGGCAACCTTGGTTCTATTATAATATACTCAAATCTAACATTTATTCATTTACAAACTACTGTAAAGGAAGTATAGTATTCACCCAAAGGTGGCGTTGTCTAAGATTATAAAGAACGACACTGTCCACCCAAAGATGGCGTTGTCAAAGATTACAAGGAAATCATACACATGGTTGAAAGATTGTGGCTTTAGGGGTCTTCATCTACCCAAAGGTGGTGAGATTTTCGAAAATCATAATCTCTTCGCAGTTATGGCACAGATATTGAGAGGATCAGTGCATGCTTATCCCAAAGGATAAATGTGTAGTGCAGTTGACTCTTAAAAAAAATTACTTATTAAGGATGATCGACTGAGGGTTTTTCATTCACCCAAAGGTGATGAAATTTTCTGAAGCCATCATTCCTTGGCCGTTTTGCCTAGATATCTAAGAGGACCAGTGCATGCTTATCCCAAAGGATAAATGTGTAGTGTGGTTGACTCTTAAGAAAAAAAATTACTTATTAAGGATGATCGGTTGAGGATTTTTCATTCACCCAAAGGTGATGAAATTTTCTCAAGCCATCATTCCTTGGCGGTTTTGCCTGGATATCTAAGATGATCAGTGCATGCTTATCCCAAAGGATAAATGTGTAGTGCGGTTGACTCTTAAGAAAAGAAATTACTTATTAAGGATGTTCGGCTGAGGATTTTTCAATCACCCAAAGGTGATGAAATTCGTCAAAGCCATCATTCCTTGGCGGTTCTTCTTGGATATCTAAGAGGACCGGTGCATGCTTATCCCAAAGGATAAGTGTGTAATGCGGTTGACTCTTAGGAAGGGAAAATAATGACCTCCATTTTGCTGTGGTTTAATGATTTATTTATTTCCTTGATATACATATTAGTGTTGGATATATTAATTGTATACATGTTTTAAATATAAACTCATATAATAAATTTTATCTTAGGATGTCGATACCTGCAAAATGTTTTAGCCTCTCTACCTGTGTTGACTGGTTCGAATTACCAAAAATGGTATGAGGCAGTGGAAACCCAACTCAGCTTGTCGGATATGGACTTAGCTCTCAGAGAGGAAAAACCTGCTTCTATCACTCCTGAGAGCTCTCCCGCTCAGATTCTAAAAATGGAGATGTGGGAAGCTTCTAATCGAAAATCCCTAATCCTGATGGAAAATTTCGTTTCTGAATCTCTTCGTGGTAATATCCAGATGAAAGATACTGCCAAAGAATATATGAAAGAGATACAGACGAAATTTAATGTGACAAATAAAAGTCTCAAAATTAGTTTGTTGGCAGCTTTAACTAGAGCAAGGTTTGATGCAAATGGCAATATTCGAGAACACATACTTGAATTGATTGCAAAAAGGGAAAGACTAAAGGGGCTGGGAACCTTTTTGGATGATGACTGTCTGGTTTATCTTGCCTTGACTTCTCTCCCAAATGAATATAGTCAGGTTCATGTATCTTACAATACTCAGAAAGACAATTGGAGTTTGGACGATCTGATTTCCTTTTACTCTCAAGAAGAGGATAGATTGAAAAAGAAGAAACCTGAGAGTGCAAATTTAGTTCAGCACACACCTTTTACTAAAAAGAAAAAAGAGAAATGGAGGTGTAGGACCTCAGAAGAAGAAAAAGTTTTTCAAGAAGGAAAATGGAAAACCCTATGATAAAACATATACCTCAAAAAGGAAATGATGACAAGAAAGACTTGAATGGCGTGGAGTTACCGAAAGAAGGAATAGGACTCTAAAAGACATGATGAGAAGTATGATAAGTAACACCAATCTTCTGGATTTTCTGCGGGGGGAAGCTCTGAAAACTGCCACTTACATACTCAATAGGGTGCCAAGTAAATTTGTTCCCAAAACACCTTTTGAGCTATGGACTGGTAGAAAATTGAGCTTGAATCATCTACATGTTTGGGGATGCAGAGCAGAAGCCAGATTATATAATCCTCATGAAAAAGTTATGGATCCAAGGACAATCAGTTGCCATTTTGTTGGCTATCCTACTAGATCCAAGGGATATAGATTTTACTATCCCAGTTATACCAATCGGATAATTGAGACTGCTCATGCCAAGTTCATTGAAGACTCCTGTGAATTAGTAGAACCAAGAAGCTTGGAATTTGATAAAGTCTTTGTATTTCCTAATTCAGTGATTTCCAGCACTATTGTGCCTACTGTTATGCATCCCTTGGTCCCACAAATGGCAGAGCAATTTACGGGGACTGAGGTACCTGATCCACCTACGGCACCAGTGTCGATTGCAGAACCTGAAGAGATGGTCAAGAGATCTACTAGATAACGCAAGAGTGTTATTTCTTCTGACTACATTTTATACTTGACTGAAGGAGAATTTGACATTGGTCAAGCAATAGATCCCTCTAGTTTTGAGGATGCCATGAATAGCTCTAATGCACCAAAATGGTTGGAAACTATGAAAGATAAATTGTCATCCATGGCTAACAACGGTGTTTGGACGCTTGTAGATTTACCTAATTCTTGTAAACCCATAGGCTCCAAATGGATTTTCAAGACTAAGTGTGACTCCAGGGGAAGAATTGAGCGCTACAAGGCCAGGCTAGTAGCTAAGGGATTCACACAGAGGGAGGGAGTTGACTTCAAGGAGACATTTTCTCCAGTCTCCTCGAAGGATTCCTTCAGAGTTATTATGGCGCTTGTGGCTCATTATGATCTAGAATTACATCAGATGGATGTTAAAATAGCCTTTTTGAATGGAGACTTGATTGAGGAAGTTTACATGTACCAACCAGAAGGTTTTGAGGTACAAGGCAAGGAAGGAATGGTTTGTAAACTCAACAAATCCATTTATGGTCTCAAACAAGCTTCTAGACAATGGTATCTAAAGTTGAGCGCTACAAGGCCAGGCTAGTAGCTAAGGGATTCACACAGAGGGAGGGAGTTGACTTCAATGAGACATTTTCTTCAGTCTCCTCGAAGGATTCTTTCAGAGTTATTATGGCGCTTGTGACTCATTATGATCTAGAATTACATCAGATGGATGTCAAAACAGCCTTTTTGAATGGAGACTTGATTAAGGAAGTTTACATGCGCCAACCAGAAGGTTTTGAGGTACAAGGCAAGGAAAGAATGATTTGTAAGCTCAACAAATCCATTTATGGTCTCTAACAAGCTTTTAGACAATGGTATCTAAAGTTCCCCCAGATAATATCCTCTTTTGGTTTTGTTGGGAGTGCTATTGATCAATGCATTTATCACAAAATCAGTGGGAGCAAGTTCATTTTTCTAGTGTTGTATGTAGATGACATTTTTCTTGCCAGTAGTGATTTGGGTTTGCTTGCAAAGACCAAGCGATTTCTATCAGAGAACTTTGAAATGAAAGATATGGGTGAGGGTTCTTTTGTCCTAGGTATTGAAATCATTCATGACAGAAGGCGTAGGCTATTGGGACTATCTCAAAGGGCTTATATTGATCGTGTACTCAAGAGATTCAATATGTCAAACTGTTCAGCAGGTGAAGCACCCATCAGCAAGGGAGACAAGTTAAACAAGACCCAGTGCCCTAGGAATGAGATTGAAAGAAGGTCTATGACTGATACGCCTTACGCATCTGCAATAGGGAGCCTTATGTATGCACAGGTCTGCACTCGCCCTGATATCGCTTTTGCAGTGAGTGTTTTGGGACATTTTCAGTCAAATGCAGGTTCGGCTCACTGGACAGCTGTGAAGAAAGTTTTGCGATATTTACAAAAGATAAAAGATTATATGCTTACCTATGGCAGCAATGATACCCTTGAGATTATCGATTATTCTGATGCAGATTACAGCGGATGCCCTGATGACAGGAAATCTGCTTCAGGATACATCTTTATGATGGTTAGAGGAGCTATTTCCTGAAAGACTGTGAAGCAAACAATTTTAGCATCTTCTACTATGGAGGCAGAGGTCGTGGCATTGTTCGAAGCCACGAAGCAGGCAATCTAGCTGAGGAATTTCATTTCTGGTCTGAAGACTGTGGAAATCATCTCCAGACCATTACTAGTGTATTGTGATAATCAGTCAGCTATATCTTTCTCTAAAAATAATCAGAGGACTGGTGCTTCAAAGCACATTGATATCAAGTATCTATTAATAAAGGAAAAAATTGATGATAATCACATCATGTAGAAAAGATCTCGACGGTAGATATGGTTGCTGATCCATTGACAAAAGCTCTACCAGTGAGAATCTTCAAGGATCATGTTTCTTGCATGGGTATAATCGAATCTTTTGATCTAATTTTGTAAAAGTCATATATTTACATTGATACTTGATTGTATTATTTTGTCTGATTTTTATGGACATAGTTGTCACACCCCAATTCCGTACTATTCAGAACGATGTGATGAACCGCTAATAAACCAACGGTTCAACCAGGATCTCAAATAGACTGTATCTGTTTGCTTAAACCATACACATCCACAACCATAATCAGAGTAAATAAACAATAGTGGAAGACTTATATATTAAATGAACTGAGAATTCTAAGAGTGTTAACATAAATAAAATATCCAATTATCTTCATTTGACTAAGACATAAATAAGTAAAATAATCAATTACACTTTTCTGTATAATCTAAACAAAATCTAATCAAAAACGCATGAGTTGCATTCGCATGACGAATCATGCGACTCCATCATAACTTCAGCGTCCATCGCCGCAGCATGTCCGTACATAGGAGCATTTATATAATCTTCTACGGTCGTACTTGCATCATCAACTAAAAATATTCGACGTCGAAAGGGTGAGCACACATCACGGCTCAGTGAGCAAACAAAACAATGCAACAAACATATGCATGCATTCAATTCATATCTTTGGTCTGGTTCATAAGTTTGCAATGTGCTATAGAAAGGTTCGGTGGCTGCCTCACCTCTATACACAGGGTGTGTAAGCCCACCCAACGGATCAAACACCATTGTCGTCCACATCCACCCCAACATGGAATATAGATAGAGCTAAAGTGTCTGGATCAAACACCGCATAACACTTCCCCTGATGCCCTACCCATACCAACACGTAAGCCCCTGCTGGTGAGAGCTTGCAAACTGGGCTCGCAACTAACCAATTCTAATGTCAAACGGTGTATCCAAGGCCTCACCCCAGCATCCCTCAATACGTCCATAGAGGCAGAGCTAAGGCCCCCCGGTAGAGTCAGAGACTACACGGTCCGAGACCACCTCTCCACCTCTCCTGATGCCCTACAACGTAATAGTTCTGCTAAGGAATGGCTATACAACGATGTTAGTGGACAAGATTTGAGTAGAGATAGAGCTAAAGTGCTTGGATTAAACACCACATAACACTTCCCCTGATGCCCCACTCGCATCAAGTACACTAACCACACACAAACATTCACATGCCTATTCCTAGCATCATCATCATCATCATGTTATAAATAAATGGAATTAAATATGCATGAACAATAGTAGCATGAATATTGGATGACATGTGATATGCACATTACAATCATACAAACATGGAATCATTCATGGTGTTGGACTCAATAAACAAAAATAGTTATTACTAGTCGATTAGTTTAGGTCTTGTTCCCTCACCTTTGATTGAGCGTAGATCCCCGTTCAAGCTTTATGAATCATTTTTAAATCACTAGAAAGACTTAACAAGTCGATAGATTTTAATTAGAATTAATTCTAATAAATTTAGACTAACTGAAATCGTAGGGTCACAGGTAGGGTAGCACCTAGGGTAGCAGTTTTCTGCGACCCTAGGGTGTAGGGTCGGACGTGGGGTCGGATACCATTCGACCCTACGTGCGACCACACCCTCCCTGGGACTTCCTGAGGGCATGTGGTCGATCCTGTGGTCTCGTAGGGTCGGATATCATTCGTCCCTACGTGCGACCACACGTATTCTGAGTCGACCTTTCATTCTAAAGTTCATTCTTTCATGTTTAGATCCTTTGACTTACTTTCATGGTCCATTCTAAGATTGTTCTATGGCTCAAAACTACAAGTTATACACTATCCATAGTCCATAATGATTTCCTCCATGAAATCTCTTGAAACTTGTCCATGGATGGATGATTTGGGTTTCTCCTAATCCTATGTTCTTCATAACTATTCTAGGATCTCTTATTCAGGTAAGGAATTAGGTTCATACCTTTACTCAGAGGTTTCTCTGAAGTTTCCTTCTCTTCCTTAGTTTTCTTCTTCAAGTTTCCTTTTCTTCTTCTCTTCCTTTTCTTTCTCTTTCTCTCACTTTCAATTAGGATTGTAAAGGAGTGAAAGAGGCTAAGGGAAAGATCACCTTGGAATTAGGAAAGTTTCCTAATTAATGATTTTTGTCTGTCATCGTAGGGTCGGACGTAGGGTCGCAGAATCCGTCGACCCTACGTTTTTCTAGTCATGCGACCCTACGACTAGAAAGTCATGGGTTGGACTTCTGTTGAGGTGGGGTCGACCCTACCTGTTTAGGCATGCGACCCTACCCTCACATTTACTGTTTTTAGGTTAGACTCATACTTGGTCTTGTGATTTCTTCACGCACTTGGTCCACTTGGCTCGACCATGATAGGTAGACCTGGTACAAGATGGTAAAATCGGTTAGTTCGATACGGGTCTTACAATAGTGATTAATACAATTGTTTCTTTTCATGATTTAGCATTTGCACTCTTGCTAGTCTGAATGAAAGCTTTATTTAACTTGTCAGAACACAAAAGGCAGTATTAAGCCAGAACCCAAAAGACAGTATTAAGCCAAGTCACAAAAGGCAGTATATATTAAGCCAGAACACAAAAGACAGTATTAAGTCATGACCCAAAAGGCAGTATTAAGCCAAGTCTCAGAAGCCAGTATTAAGCTAGAACACAAAAGGCAATATTAAGCCAGGACCCAAAAGACAGTATTAAGCCAAGTCTCAAAAGACAGTATCAAACCAGAACACAAAATGCAGTATTAAGCCAAGACCCAAAAGGTAGTATTAGGCCAAGTCTCAAAAGACAGTATCAAGCCAGAACACAAAAGGCAGTATTAAGCCAAGACCCAAAGACAGTATTAAGTCAAGTCTTAAAAGGCAGTATTAAGCCTAAACACAAAAGACAGTATTAAGCCAGGACCAAAAAGGCAGTATTAAGCTAAGTCTCAGAAGGTGGTATTAAGCTAAAAACATAAAGACGGTATTAAGTCAAGTTTCAAAGGCAGTAAGCCAAGGTCAAATATAAACAAGGAGACTTATGTTTGTAATAACAGAAAGTTGTATGTCATATAATTGAGGTGTATCTTCTGCTGTTGTTCAACATTAGTATGCTTGCTAGAAGGAAGGAGTTTTGGGATAATCCGATTTTTAATTAATGGTTTTCGTGGTCACACTAGTTTTTAACAGTCTTGTGGAATAATGTAGTCCAAGTGGAAGATAAAATCTTTTCTGATTTTATTATTATGGGCAACATTATCTTACTTGTCTATTTTGACTGGTGGGAATCCAATCAAGGTTTGATTGATTATCCATTTCCAATTATAAATCAAATCTATTCCATTATAGGATTGAAATAGATTTGAAATCCAAATCATTATAAATATGAAGCAGGGTCCCTATAGTCTCTCTCTGCGTGAAAACAAAAGGACTCATACCTAAGGGAGAGGAGACTGTAGAAGATCTCTGTTGGGAATCAGGCAAAATTCAAGGGCGGAAAATAATCTTCTACTAAAAAGTATGTCCTATCTCTTTTATTATTTATTTTATTAATCAAATGTATTTTATATTCCATATGGGATTCATTGAAATGAATTTTATTAGGATTAATAGAAATCCTACAGTGTGTTAATTCTTGAGATCTTCTTCTAATTTTAGTACCTTCTACAAGGTCCCCTTGTTGATTAAAATGAATAAAAGAAGATAGAGCATGGGCACAAATAATGAAAATAGCAGGAGAAAGATTTGATCTCCCTGCTAATTCCTCTTGTTGGAGTAAAGGATCCTCTCTTCGCTCCATTAGTAAGGAGGGTATAAGATACCGAACTAATACAAGCCATAACCAGCTTTATCCATATATCAGCAAAACCCAACTTATGAAGAGGTCTATGAAAACCCATTCTAGGCTATCATATGCCTTAAGCATATCTAATTTAATGGCCATAGAAAAGGACTGACCCTTCTTCTTTTTCCGAATATAAGAGAAGACCTCATGAGCAAAAATGATAGAATCTGAAATCATTCGATCATGAATATAAGCTTATTGATTTTCAGAAATAATGGAACCCAGAAAGGTACCCAACCACTTAACCATAATTTTGGAGAAAACCCAGATTATCACATTACACAAACTAATTGGCCTGAAATGCTCAAGAGCCTCTGGATGTTTCATTTTTGGTATAAGACATATGTAAGTTCAATTAATGGAGGATGGCAGAATACCAGAGTGGAAGAAATCGATAACAAACCTAACACAGTCTTCCCCTGTTGTGCGCCAAAAATTCTGGAAAAAGCATGGAGGGAAACCATCAAGACCCAGAGATTTTAGAGCTCCAAGAATAAAAGTAGCTTCTTTGATTTCATCCACTGTAGGAAAGCGAAGGAGTAATTATTCATCTCTGTAGTCACGCATGGGGAAATACAATCTAATATGGCTGATAAATCAAGTGTGGAGACAAGCGTGGAGACCCCTTCAGAAGTAAATGAGGATGAGAATGACTTAACATAGTAGAATAAATATCACCTTCATCTTGTGACCAAATCCCTAGAGAAATTTGAAGTTGATGAATTTGGTTTTCATGCCTTCTCTGAATAGTTGTGGCATGAAAAAAGCATGTATTGGCATCTCCAAATTTCAACCATTATACTCTGGATTTTTGCTTCTAGAGTATATCTTCACAAAAGGCATATCAGTTCGGACTTAACATGTCATCGGTGTGAAGCTATGGAAGAAACTACTGAACATATTTTGCTTATGTGTCCTTTCGCTCGAGCAGTCTGGCTGGGATCCTCCTTGAGTATTGTCATCCCTACAGATAGTGAGCTCACTTTGCATGAATGGTTTCTATCAATGATGCATCTTCAATCCTATCCTAAGTCTTATAGTCGACAAGTTCTTTCACTTATTACTTTTCTTTGTTGGAATCTATGGTTACCTCACCAACTTTACTTTGAGCATAAGGATAGTACTCTGTTGGATGTTATTTGCAAGGCTGAAGCTACATGCTTTGAATTTTTGAAGGCAAATGACCTTAATCATATTGATAGTTCAAGTAACATTCAATCTACAACAGAAAAGAAGATGTTGGCAACCTCTACTTATGAGCATGGTTAAAGTGAATGCTAATGCCACTTTCTCTTCCTCAGATAATCAAGGAGGCATTGGTTTTGTTTTACCTGATGCGGATGGGGTTATTTTAGCCTCCTACTCTAAGGACATTATATTCAACTCAGCTGCAGTTGGCAAGGCTCCTGCCATTCAAGAAGGTTTAATGCGGGCTGTTTTGGTGGGCTATCTTAATATCATTGTCGAATCTGATTCCTGGAGGTTATTAATTCTATCAAGGGTGTGTCTCTTCAGACTGATCATCAAGTGGAATCGATCATTAATGATATTTGGATCCTAACTGCTCACAAGAATGTTAAATTTTGCTTTATATATAGGGAGGCCAATGTATTTGCGCACTACTTAGCAAGGAGGGCCTTGACTAATGTAGGGGTTGGGTCTAGGTCCATTTCCATTCATACTGTTGCTTCCCCTATATCTTCAATGCAATGAATCATTTTCCCAAAAATAAAAAAAATAAAAAAATAAAAATAGAGATAGAATGTAGGCATTCAACCTAAACTTCATCAAAATGCTATTTTTTTGGTAATCTACCTATTATTTTCTACTCGCTTTAGGCGATGATATCAACATCGGATGAAATTTCCATCCTCTTTCTTAGATACCTATGACATGTATCTTTGACTAAACTCTTTTTTTTTTTGGTAAAAATCTTTGACTAAAGTGACAGCTAACTAGCAAGACTCTCAAATCCCACACAAATGAAAAAAAAAAAACTTCAAATTGACTATCACCCTTGTTAAGTTTTCATTTAAAAATTTTGAACTAGTAAGTGGGGGACTCTTACATATATAAGGCACTCAAGATTTTGGAATTTACAAATGTGGGATTATTCCCATCACACCCCCCTCTCTCTCTCTCATGTATTGCCCCTCTTTTGGGTGATAAGGAAAAACTTGGAGCTCTGATACCATATTAAGTTTCTATCTCAAATGTTCGAACTAATAGATGGAGGGACTCTCACATATATAAAGCACCCAAGATTCTAAACTTTAACAATGTGAGATTATTCCTAACAATGCTTGCCTATTTAACAAGGAGGAGGAAACTCCCCTCCTCACACAACAGCCTCCTAAAATTCATTTTTATTAATATTATTAAAATTAAAGGAGGGTCTACATGTTAACAGAGCATAATGAAATTTTATATGCTAGTGTTTATTGATCGGTGGATGAATAGGAAGTATCCCAGCTAAAATATGAAATTTGCTACAAAGTCAAGAACTTAAACAGATAGACTTGGAAACAGGTGGGTTTCAAAGATGTTTTGGTGGTTTCAACTTAACTTTCATGTTTAAGGAAGTGTACATAAGTGCAAAGTCAAACAATTTATTTGCTGAACAAAAGTAGAGCTGATAATCAAATGTGGTGTGCCGCCTAGCTGAGGCCTTCCAATCAAAATTCAGTAAAAAAAAGATCAAAAGCAAAAGACCCTTGGAACGAAGACACATTTTGCATAATAACGACAACAGACAACGATCAACTTTTGATTTAGGTACATGCATGCCTACTGATTGAATAAGCAACCTCAAAGAAAGAGAAGAGAGAGTCCACATAATTATTGGATATCGTTCACCTAATTGAAAACAAATCCTACCAACCATTGGCTTGAGAACCCATTTTTTTAAGCACTTAGAAAACCTTAGATCGATCGAACACCAAACACCCCCTCTCTTGATTCCTTTATCTTTCTTTCAAACATTTTGCTTTCATTTTTGTTTTGACCAAACTGGTCACACATTTATCTGATCACCAATATACACCTGTCATCATTTTGAATGCACGTGGCGCAGTCACAATCTTCCTGTGAGTTGTGCATTTACATAGTCATCTCTCTAGAAAACAGAAAAGTATTCACAATTTCAATTGGGATGACTTAACCTACGGTCATATTGAGCCGGCCAAGGACCGGTCTGACCGTTGATCCCACCATAAAGAGGTAACTAGACCACACAGAAACCGCCAAGGAAACCAATTTAGAGTTAGAAAAGTCAATGGTTTTATGTTGGCTTCAGAATCTATTGGCCCATTGTGTAGCTGCTTCAACAAAAGGCCAGTTGGATTAATTCAAATACCACAAAGCAAGCCACTATTCTTAGTTTCACGTAAGCTTCATGCATGCTTTTTCAAATTTTCAAAGATCTAAACGCATTCAAGCATCCCCCATTGTTTCTATATAAAGGTCCCAAAACACCCATTCTTGAATCATTGTCATGCATTTGGAGTAACTAGGTAGCAATCCAATATATAGTTTCTTCTTAAGTTTTGGGTCACTATGGATAAGCTCTTTGTTAGGGTTCTTGTGAGTCTTTCTCTTCTTGCATTTGTAGCCAAGGGTGATACCAATTTATCTTGTAGCCAAACACCATACCCTCAAATATGTAACTCATTCATTAGTTCTAATCCTCTACTCACCTCAAAAGGTTTTCATTATGTAGCCCTCAAAGTCACTATGATCCAAGCTCAACTAGCCCATAACCTCATTTCATCTATGGATTTGAGCTCTTTCAATGAGCCGGCAAAGGCAGCATGGGCCGATTGTTCGGAGCTCTATAACAACACAGTTAGTGAGTTTAGTCGTGTATTATTGTCCAACAGTTGGGAAGATACTCAAACATGGCTTAGTGCAGCAGTTGCCAATCAACAGACATGCCAACATGGGTTCATGGAGCTCAACTCAACTTCATTCATGTCTTCCTTACCTTCCATGTTGAGTGATTTCTCAAAATTGCTTAGTAACTCTCTGGCTATAAACAAGCAGGCAGCTTCAACACTGACTAGTAAACCAGGTGGTGCCAGACGATTGCTTTCTGATGGGTTTCCTTCATGGGTCTCTGTTGCTGATAGAAAGCTTCTCCAGTCAACAACAGCAGCCTCACAAGCTAATATTGTGGTGGCCACTGATGGGTCTGGTAATTACAAAACCATCTCTGAGGCTCTATCTGCTTCATCCAAGTTAAGGAGTGGAACTTCAAGATTTGTTATATATGTGAAGAAGGGTACTTACAAAGAGAACGTCGAGATTACCAAATCAATGAAGAATATAATGCTAATTGGAGATGGCATTGATGCCACCATTGTTACAGGCAGTAAGAATGTTCAAGATGGTTCCACAACTTTTAGATCGGCCACAGTTGGTAAGCTTTCTCCCTTAAAGCTTAAAATTAATTATCAGTTCGTCTTTTTCTCTTTTGTCCTACTCCTGCAAAGAGTTTAAGAGAATCAGTGGTTTAGAGTTTCCCCTTAAATAGAGTTAAGGGTTTTTGACTTTTTTCTATATTTCATCCTTGTGCTTTTATTATAAAATTTTCTTTTTCTTTCATTTTCACTTCTTTTTTTTTACGGGGGTAAATATTATAAAGCTTTCTTAAGCTTTGTTGCTTTCTCCTTCTCTAAATATGGAAAAAAATTGTAAAGTTATCATCCTAAAATTCAATCTAGTAGGGGTGAGGAACTCCCAAATATATAACCGAGTTGTAGGCTAATATATAGGACTCCCAAGTAAATAAGGGGACTGTAGACTGTAGACCATTTATTTGATAATTTGTGTGGGATTAAACTCTCAAAAAAGATCCCCACAAAGTCACTATGGGGATTCCTTCCTACATCCTCTCCACACATTCTGGTATTTTCTCTCTCCTCCTCGAAATTAAGTTCTATACCCCTATGACTTACATGTGCAATTCTCATCTCCTCAGCTGCGGTCGGCGACGGCTTCATGGCAAAGGCCATAACCTTCCAAAACACAGCCGGACCTCAGAAGCACCAAGCAGTTGCATTCCGTTCAGGGTCAGACCAGTCAGTGTTCTATCAGTGTAGCTTCAAAGGATACCAAGACACCTTATATGTCTACTCCCAACGCCAATTCTACCGCAACTGCGACATCTATGGCACCGTAGACTTCATTTTTGGAGATGCAGCCGTCATACTACAAAACTGCAACATCTATGTGAGAAAACCAATGAGCAACCAGAAGAACACCGTGACAGCTCAAGGGCGATCTGATCCGAACGAGAACACTGGAATTTCAATCCATAATTGCAAAATTACAGCTGCTTCAGACTTGAAACAAGTACAGAGTTCGTTCAAAACTTACTTGGGCCGACCATGGAAGGAATACTCAAGGACTGTTGTGATGAAGACTTATCTTGATAGCTTAATTGATCCTGCAGGGTGGCTTGAATGGAGTGGAAATTTTGCTCTAAGCACTCTTTACTATGGAGAGTACTCGAATACTGGTTCAGGTTCGACCACAAGTGGTCGAGTGACATGGAAGGGCTATCATGTCATGAGCACCTCAGATGCTCAGAAGTTCACAGTAGCAAACTTCTTGGGTGGTGGTTCTTGGATTTCAGGCACCGGAGTCCCATACACTTCCGGACTATAAATCATATATATGTTGTGTGTTTAATTTTGTTTATTATTATTTTATTTTTAAACTTGATAATATATGTAAAACATTCAATTGTTGTATAGCCAAAAGAAGATAATGGCTTTGATGTGTCAATTTATTATTTTAATCATTATATAATGAAATTTGTTGTCTATTATTTCGATTTTTTTTATGGAACCCTTGCTTAATATGATTTATGTTTTATTGGCGAACAAAAAAAAATTTCAGTCCACATATGGATGCTTTTGGGTCAAAAGTTGATTCATGATCTAATTGAAAAGTGACTCTATTTATGATTAAATTGAAAATTGAATTTCACTTCTACCTAACAAAAACTAACTGAAAGGTGACAATGAGAGATCTTCTCCTAGGCGGGAGGATAGTTATCTGTCTAGGTATTTCGTTGATCACCACGTGTTTAATTGGAAACGGAGTTAAACAAGAGAATAGTTCCATCTACATGTCCTTGTATCATCATTGGGATCCCATCACCATTCATATCCAGTGAATTCCACACTTTAGAGGTGAATCACACGCCACATCGATGGTGATGGGATCCCATGAATAGTACATGCAGTGCAGGTGATCCAAACTCAAGAAAAAAGAAAGAAATTCTTTAATTAATTTTTTATTTTTAAAATTTTTCTTTTGACTTTTTGCCAACGACAACGAAACAACAAAACATTTACAGTATGCTTTTTGGTTGATAGGAATAGGAGATGGTTGATGCCTGATGGTACATGCGAACTACAACGTCAGGAGAAAAGACAATGTGTGCAGTATGCTTCTTCTGTTACATGCGTGTTTTTCTTTCTCTCGGCACCCAATCCCTCTCCCTCTCTTCTCTTCTCTTCTCTTCTCTTCTCTTTTTCTTCCACTCCCTCCATGTCTCCGTTAATCGAAAATCAGAGCAAAAAAAACCCAAAAATATGATGGAATTTTGTTTTAAAAAAAATTAAAAAAATAGTTTTTACTCTTTTTCCAATTTCACTACAAGAATCTCGGCATACGATGGCATTTTGGTGGAGGGCTACGACGGCGTTTGTTCGCAAACGCAGCTAATGAGATTTTCTATTACTATGGGCTAATACGGCGATTAGATTAAAACGCAGCTATTGTTAGCTCTACGGCGGCATGTCCTAGGAAACACAGCTAGTGTTACTGTCTAAGGCGGCTTTTACTAGGAAATGCAGCTATTGTAATTGTCTACGACGGCGTTGCCTAGTAAACGCCGGATACAGTGATGTTGTGATTAATAACAATATACGAAGCGGCAGTTCACGTAAACCGCCGTCTTAGGATTTTCATTCCCGCCCTGCACATAATTACAAAACCATCTCTGAGGCTCTATCTGCTTCATCCAAGTTAAGGAGTGGAACTTCAAGATTTGTAATATATGTGAAGAAGGGTACTTATAAAGAGAACGTTGAGATTACCAAATCAATGAAGAATATAATGCTAATTGGAGATGGCATTGATGCCACCATTGTTACAGGCAATAAGAATTTTCAAGATGGTTCCACAACTTTTAGATCAGCCAGAGTTGGTAAGCTTTCTCTCTTGAAGCTTAAAATTAATTATCAGTTCGTCTTTTCTCTTTTGTCCTGCTCCTGCAAAGAGTTTAAGAGAATCAGTGGTTTAGAGTTTTCACCTAAATAGAGGTAAGGGTTTTGACTTTTTTCTATATTTTATACCTGTGCTTTTATTATAAAGCTTTCTTAAGCTTTATTGCTTTCTCCTTCTCAAAATGGGAAAAAGATTGTAAAGTTATCCTAAAATGCGAACTAGTAGCGTAGAGGAATTCCCCAAATATATAACCGGGTTGTAGGCTACTTTTTTTTTTATCCTTAGGTTGTAGGTTATTTGATAGTCACTGCTGGACTGAAACTCTCAACATTCACTCACATGTGTAGCATTACTATAAACACATGGAGCCGTTCTAATACCATGTAAAATTTCTATTTCAAAAGTTTGAACTAATTGATAGAATGACTCCCAAGTATATAAGGAGACTGTAGACTATTTGATAATTGGTGTGGGATTAAACTCCCAAATAAGATCCCCACAAAGTCATTGTGGGGGTTCCTTCCTACATCCTCTCCACACATTCTAGTATTTTCTCTCTCCTCCTCAAAATTAAGTTATGTACTCCTGTGACTTACATGTGCAATTCACATCTCTTCAGCTACGGTCGGCGACGGCTTCATCACAAAGGCCATGACCTTCCTAAACATAGCCGGACCTCAGAAACACCAAGCAGTTGCATTCTGTCAGGATCAGACCAGTCAGTCTTCTATCAGTGTAGCTTCAAAGGATACCAAGGCCCCGTTTGATAACACTCCAGCTCTCATGAAGCTACTTCTGGTCCGGAATCGTTTTCCACTTCTTCTCCAGAGTCAGGATTTTTGGAGTAGAATAGTGTTCGATAACACTGCTCCAAAATCAAAAGACTATGCTTCCAGAATGTTGTTTGGTGGTGGTGGTGTTGGTGGCAGTTGAGGGGGGGTGGTGGTAGTGGTGGTGGTGGTGGTTGGTGGTGGTGGTGGCGGTGGGGGTGGGTGGTGGCGGTGGTGGTGGTGGCAGTGGCGGTGGAGGTGGCGGTGGCAGTGGGTGATGGCAGTGGTGGTAGGTGGTGGTGGCGGTGGTGGTAGTAGGTGGTGGGTGGTGGGGGTGGCAACGGTAGTGGTAGGTGGTGGGTGGTGGTGGCGGTGTCGGTGGTAAGTGGTGGGGGTTGGTCATGGCGAAGGCAAGGGTGGTGGTAGTGGTGGTGGGTGGAGGGTGGTGGTGGTGGCGGTGGAGGGGTGGTGGTGGTGATGGCAGTCGATAGTGGTAATAGCTCCGGAGCAAGAGAAGTAAGTTTTTTTATTTCCAATTTTTTAGCTCCCATAGACGTTTTTGGAACGGTTCACTCCATGGGAGTCAAAACTTGAACCGTGTTTATCAATCGTCATTCTACTCCGGATTATCTCCAGAGCTAAGAAATAAGGAGCTAGAGTGTTATCAAACGAGGCCCAAGACACCTTATATGTCTACTCCCAACGCCAATTCTACCGCAAATGTGACATTTATGGCACCGTAAACTTCATTTTTGGAGATGCAGCTGTCATACTACAAAACTGCAACATCTATGTGAGAAAACCAATGAGCAACCAGAAGAACACCGTGACAGCTCAAGGGCGATCTGATCCGAACGAGAACACCGGAATTTCAATCCAAAATTGCAAAATTCCAGCTGCTTCAGTCTTGAAACAAGTACAGAGTTCGTTCAAGACTTACTTGGGCCGACCATAGAAGGAATACTCAAGGACTGTTGTGAAGAAGACTTATCTTAATAGCTTAATTGATCCTGCAGGGTGGCTTGAATGGAGTGGAAATTTTGCTCTAAGCGCTCTTTACTATGGAGAGTACTCGAATACTGGTTCAGGTTCGACCACAAGTGGTCGAGTGACATGGAATTGCTATCATGTCATGAGCACCTCAGATGCTCAGAAGTTCACAGTAGCAAATTTCTTGGGTGGTGGTTCTTGGATTTCAGGCACCGGAGTCCCATACACTCCCGGGCTATAAATCATATCTATGTTGTGTGTTTAATTTCGTTGATTATTTTATTTTTAAATTTGATAATGTATGTAAAACATTCAATTGTTGTATAGCCAAAAGAAGATAATGGCGTTGATGTGTCAATTTATTATTCTAATCATTATATAATGAAATTTGTTGTCCATTATTTCCATTGTTTGATGGAACCCCAGGATTAGTATGACTCATGATTTATTGGCAAACAATAAAAAAATATATATATTTTTCGGCCCACGTATGGTTTGCTTTTGGTTCAAAAGTCCATTCATGATCTATTTGAAAGATGACTCTATTTATGATCTTATTGAAAGTTTAATTTCACTTCTACCTAAAGAAACACTAACTGAAAGGTGACAATGAGGGATCCTCTCCTAGTCCTAGGAGGATAATTACCCTCCTAGGCATTTCGTTCATCGCCACATATTTAATGGGAAATGGAGCTAAACAAGAGAGTAGTTCACCTGCATGCATGTTCTTGTATCCTCATGGGATCCCATCATCATCCATATCTAGTGGGTCCCTAATGAGGACATTGTCTCAGTAGTCCATTAGTTTTAGGACTCTTTTTTTTATTTGTTTTATTTCTCTTATTTTATTTCTGTTATTGTAGACCCACACTCTCCTTAAACGTGGGTTAGTTTCTTTTATTTAGAAGTGTGGACCCCACCCCCTAGATGTGATCCACGACTATTATAGTTCTTTTACTTAGTAGTTGAGTTGTTTTAGGACTCTATATTTTAAGCCTTATAAAGGCTCTTTTTTAATAAATGAAATTAAGATGATGATTATTGATTACAGAAAAAAAAAAAAAAAAAAAACCGGCTCCCGACTCTCTCTTTCTTGTCTCTCTCTCTTCTCTCTTTGCAGGTACGAAACATCCCAACCCCCATCTCTCTCTCGATTTCTCTCTCCTGTGGGTAGGTACGTCCCCATTCCCCCTTCCCTCTTATCTTTCTTTCCTCTCTCTCTATTCCCCTTCCCCTTTCACTACTCTCAACAGTCCCCCTTCTTTCCTTTTTTTTCTTGTTTATTTTTATTACTAAATATTAAGAAATAACCCCAGACCCCACTACTATAACACATCACAGCAGCCTCTTTGTTTCCATTCGGTAAGTTTATTTCTTTATTCTTTTTTCTAGTTCGGTATATTGCTGTCTCATAATATCATTTCTTCCCGTTGCTTGTTGTTTATCTTTTTGTATACATATGCTTAGCTGTAATTCTATTCCACGTAAATTATACCATAATCTTGTCATGTTAATACTTATTAGCATGGGCAGCATTATGTGAAGCTTCTCTACAACTGAGCCGTCGTTTTAGCACTGTTTTGATTACTAATCATATCTTTAATTATTGAGAAGTTACTGTTTTTACATGTTCATAGGTTTATCTAGATGTTAGACATTTAATCTTATTAGTTTAGGAGTTTTGAAATCTTTTGCACGTTAGTACTTCTTAACCTATGGTTTATTATGAACATAACATGAAACCTAATTGACTATTGTTTAGTTGATCACGTTACTTGACTTTATGTTATTCTTTAATTGTGGTTATCATAAAACGAATCTCGTAAGCATGTCATATGAGTTATTGCCCATAACAGTCCCTACCCATTAGTTAGTTATTTCATAAATCTTTGTGTGTTAGTTCATCGTATTAGAGTAAGTTAAACTAGAGACCCTACATCAGTTTGGTATCAGAGCCTAGGCTAGAGAGTCAATTAGGTGCTGGTTAGGAATCCCCATAATGTGAACACTTGTATGTCCACTAGGAGTGGAAAAATTTACTAAAACATGTCGAATCCGCCTAACGTTTCTATAACATCTGAGCAATTACAAGAGATTAAAAGCTAATAGTGAAGCGTTGGCGGCTAATCTCCAACCCATGGTCCAAAGTATCCAAACCCTCTCTGATAGACTTACTGCCCTTGAAACAACTAATCATAATGCTCATGGACAGCAAGATCATAATGCCCAAGGAAATAGGCCTAGTGAACAACCCTGGCCATATTCCGAAAAACCCTAGAAACGATAGACACCATGCTTATGTTGATGACCATGATAGGGTAAATGACAATTTCCAAGGTCATAGGTATGGTCGAGGTGGTTATAGAGGCCATGGATACCGAGGTCAGAGACACCACTCTACTCTTGGATATGATGATGACTATGGACATCGGGATAGAGGAGTGGTTGTTAGGAGAATGATCAAAGTAGATGTTCCAAACTATGATGGACAAATGGATGCCAAGATTCTCCTAGACTGGATCGATAAAATGAATAGGTACTTCTAATTTTATGAGCTGTCGGAGGAACTTAAGTTTAGATTTGCAAAGATGAAACTCGCTGGAGCTGCTCAGGCTTTTTGGATTGAGTTAGAGTACCAAGAAGAAAACCTAGGATACGAGTTTGTCTCAACTTGGCGTGAGATGCAAAAATAGCTTAAGCAGGAATTTTTACCTCTCACCTATAGGCACTAGCTTCTTAAAGACATGACCAACTTGAAGCAAGGTAAGATGACTGTAACCGAGTACATGGCTAAATTCAACGAATTAAAAATCTGAAGCCAGACTAATGAGGATGTCGGTCAAACATTAGTTAGGTTCCTTACAGGACTTAATCATGACATCCAGTCACATCTAGCATCTCACCTAGCTAGAAACGTCCCTCAAGCCTTCTGTATAGCACTAGAATTAAAAGTGACTACGAAGTTCACACCACAGAAGAAAAGCGGATTCCCATCTGGGGAGTTTAACTTCTGAAATCCACTTTCAAATACCTCTACCACTAACCCTCCACGTCCACTTGACAATAAGGGTAAAGGCCTTTTGGGAAAAACACCCAAAAAGAATGGATAAGCACAGTATTTCAAATGTAAAGGTTATGGTCATTTCGCTAGGGAATGCCCAAATCGAAATTTATATGTAGGTGAACCAGAGTTTGAAGAGCCTATTCAAGAAGATAACCAAGAAGGTGAGTACAAGTATCATAGACCTGATGAGACTATCTCGGATGAGGATGATGAAATTGTAGATGTCTCTAGGCTAGGAGTTATCCGTTGTATTGCATCACACCCCAAGAACAGTCATGAGATTATTTCAGATGAGGATGATGTAATAGATATCTCTAGGCTAGGAGTTGTCTGTTGTATGATGTCTCAACCCAAGAATAGTGATGACTGACATTGTACCAATATCTTCGTTACTTACACCTATCATCAGAGTAAGAATTATCGTGTTGTCATTGATAATGGTAGTTGCCTGAATGTAGTGCCCAAAAATACTATAACGAGAATGGGGCTCAAACCAAAAGCACATCTGAAGCCTTACAATGTTGCTTGGGTTGACCAATCTACAAGTCCCGTCACCTTAAAGTGTTTAGTCCCCTTGCACTTTACAGGATATGAGGATAAAGTATGGTGTGATGTCTTAGAGATAGACGTTGCTCACATAATCCTTGGTAGACCTTGGATATATGACCAAGATGTCACCAATTTTGGGAGGGCTAACACTTGTGTCTTTGAATTTAAAGGAAAGAAAATTAAATTGTTTCCTAGTCCCCCAAAGAAGATAAAATCCGCAGAACATAAGGTGAACACATCCAAGAATACCAAAACACTTAACATCATGAATTCAAAACAGTTCAAAAAAGAGTGTAAGGACACTGGGATTATCTATGCTCTAGTATCCATACAGGTTAACAAAGAGCTGCCCAACCCAATTGTTGAGGCTCCTAAAGAAGTACAACCCCTGCTAAAAGAGTTCGAGCAGTTGTTTCCTGATGAGCTACTTGAACTACCACCTATGCGTAACATTCAACATGTTATCGGTTTGGTTCCAAGGTCTTCACTGCCAAACTTACCCCATTATAGGATGAATCCCAATGAACACGCCGAACTTAAATGATAAGTAGATGAGCTACTTGAGAAGGGATTCATTAGAGAGAGTCTTAGTCCCTGTGAGGTAACTGCTCTACTTACGCCCAAGAAAGATGGAATTTGGCATATGTGTGTTGATAACAAAGCCATCAACAAAATTACCGTTAAGTATAGGTTTCCTATACCTAGACTTGATGACAAGTTAGACATGATGGCTGGAGTAAAAATATTTTTCAAAATCGACTTTAAGAGTGGGTATCACCAAATTTGGGTTAAACCTGGTGATGAGTGGAAGACTGCCTTCAAAACAAAGGACGGTGTATATGAGTGGCTTGTCATACCTTTTGGTCTGACCAATGCACCTAGTACGTTTATGAGAATTATGAATCAAGTGCTACGACTATACAATGGTAAGTTCTTAGTGATTTACTTCGATGACATCCTCATCTTCAGTAAAACACAAACCACTCACCTAGATCACTTACGTCAAGTCTTTCAAACACTTCTGAACGAAAAGCATTTTGTAAATTTGAAGAAGTGTACATTTATGAGTGATCAAGTCATTTTCTTAAGATTTATTGTTTTAGCACAAGGAGTATCTGTTGATCCTGAGAAAATAAAAGCAATTGTTGAGTGGCCTGAACTGACTAACATCCATGAAGTGCGAAGCTTTCAAGGCTTAGCAACTTTTTATAGGCGATTCATCCAATGGTTTAGTTCCATCATGACTCCCATCACTGATTGCATAAAAAAAGAGGAGTTCCAGTGGACTAAAGGAGCTGCTAAGGCTTTTGTAGAAATCAAAAAGTTGATGACTAAGTCACCCGTCTTATATCTCCCTGATTTCTCCAAAGTCTTTGAAGTGCAATGTGATGCCTCTAGTACTGGGATTGGTGGCATCCTTGTTCAAGAAGGACATCATGTTGCTTATTTAAGTGAGAAGCTTAATGAAGCCAAACAACGGTATTCCACTTGTGATAAGGAATTCTACGTGGTTGTTCAAGTTTTGCACTACTGGTGACACTATCTCTTATCGTAAGAATTCGTTTTATATTCAGACCATCAAGCATTGAAATATTTGAGTTCTCAGACTAAGTTGAACCCTAGACATGTCAACTGGGCTGAGTTCTTACAAGAGTACACATTTGTGCTCAAATATAAACCTGGTGTTGATAATACTGTTGCTGATGCTTTAAGTCGGGTTCACATGTCCATCCTTCCACAGAATGTCAAAAATCAGGTTAAGGCATTGCTCCAAACCATGAGTATTGAGGTTGTAGGATTTGAGCAAATCAATTGAGAGTATCCAACATGCCTAGATTTTAGTGAGCCTTACACCTCTCTGAGCGAAGACCCATCTGCAAATCGTTCAGATTACCTTTTCAGAGATGGATTCCTTTTCAAAGGAACTCGGTTGTGTATCCCCAAGACTTCATTAAGAGATTTTCTAATCTGTGAACTACATGCTGGTGGGGTAGTCGGTCATTTCAATCGAAATAAAACTATTGCCCTTGTTGAAGACCAATTTACTAGCCTAACCTGAAGAGGGATGTATCTCAAATTATTAACCAGTGTCAAACATGTCAAAGTGCTAAACAGCAGAAGCAAAATACTGGCATGTATACTCCTCTTCCTGTTCCTCATACCCCAAGGCAGGATTTGAGTATAGACTTTGTGCTAGGATTGTCGAGGACTTCGAGAGGTCATGATTCTATTTTTGTGGTAGTAGACTGCTTCTCGAAGATGGCCCATTTTATTGCTTGCTCAAAGACTTATGATGCCTCCGTTGTGACCAAACTCTTTTTTAGTGAAGTCGTCAAGTATCATGGTTTACCTACGAGAATAGTGTCAGATAGGGATGTCAAGTTCACTAGTCATTTCTGGTAAACTCTGTAACGCATGTTAGGTACTAAACTCTGTTTTTCATCAGCTTTCTACCCCTAGACCAATGGTCAAATTAAATTCATAAATAAGAGTTCAGGAAATCCATTACATTGTCTGATAGGTGAACACCTTACTAGTTGGGACCATGTCCTTACCCAAGCCAAGTTTGCATACAACCTTTCAAAAAATAGAACCACTAGTCTGTCCCCCTTTGAGGTTTGTCTAGGTCATCAGCCCAAGACCCCCATGGACCTTATCCCTATTGTGTCTAGCTCTAGGACATCCCAGTCAGCCGAGTCTTTTGTGCAACACATACATGACTTGCATGTAGAGATTAGACATAGGATAACTCTAAGTAATGAACAATATAAATCCAGGGCAGATGTGCATTGATGACTGCAAGAGTTTCAAGAGGGTGACATGGTGATGGTCAGAATTAAACCGCAATGTTTTGTTAAAGGAAAGTCAAGCAAGTCACATGCTCGCAGTGCAAGACCTTTCAAAATTCTTAAGCGAGTAGGAGCGAATGCTTATGCGCTAGAGCTACCTCCGAACATGGGAATTAACAACATTTTCAATGTTAAGGATCTGGTTTCCTACCATGACCTTGCTACCGCCCCTTCAGTTTATCCTGATGACCTTGTGGCTTTTTCTTTCATCGCTGATACTTTTACATCCGACCTTATTACCCACCCTACTACCTCTACTCCTCCTATACCCCATATTAAGCAGCGAATTGAGGAGATTATTGATGAGCGAGTCACCACTACACATACTAATGGTTTTCGAGAGTTTTTAGTTCAATGGCGCGGATGATCAGATATTGATTGTACGTAGATTTCTATGGCGGAGCTATAGCGACTCGACCCGAATATGCTTGAGCATTACATCAACTCCTCACCTGAGGTGACATCTTTCAGACCGGGAAGAGTTGACGATGACATCTTGGCAAATCGACCATTTTGAGTGTACCAGCAGAGGAGACGGAGACGTCAGACTTCCCCTCCTCTCTTGTGGGTTGACGACGTGTTCTGAGGATATCACCTAGCTAGGGGCAGCGGCGATGAGTTCGTAACTAGGTGCAGCAGTTTATGGATCGTGCGAGTTTATTCACCGGAAGTGAATTCTTCCCAACCGGGGAGAATTGATGAGGACATTGTCTCAGTAGTCCATTAGTTTTAGGACTCTTTTTTTTATTTGCTTTATTTCTCTTATTTTATTTTTATTATTGTGGACCCCACACTCTTCTTAGACGTAGGTTAGTTTCTTTTATTTAGAAGTGTGGACCCCACCCCCTAGATATGATCCACGACTATTATAATTCTTTTAGTTAGTAGTTGAGTTGTTTTAGGACTCTATATTTATTTGGATTTTAAAATCATATTGATATTAGGATTGTAAGTCTTATAAAGGCTCTTTTTCAATTAATGAAATTAAGATGATGATTATTGATTACAGGAAAAAAAAAATGAAAACAACTCTCGGCTCTCTCTTTCTCGTCTCTCTCTCTTCTCTCTTTGCAGGTACGAAACATCCCAACCCCCATCTCTCTCTCGGTTTCTGTCTCCTTTGGACAGGTACGTCCCCATTCCCCCTTCCCTCTTATCTTTCTTTCCTCTCTCTCTATTCTGGTTCAGAATTCCCCTTCCCCTTTCACTACTCTCGACAGTCCCCCTTCTTTCCTTTTTTTTTCCTTGTCTGTTTTCATTACTGGATATTAAGAAATAACCCCAGACCCTACTGCTGTAACACATCATAGCAGGCTCTTTGTTTCCGTTCGGTAAGTTTATTTCTTTATTCTTTTTTCTGGTTTGTATATTGTTGTGTCATAATATCATTTCTTCCCGTCGCTTGTTGTTTATCGTTTCTGTACACATATGCTTTGCTATAATTCCATTTCACATAAATTCTACCATAATCTTGTCATGTTAATACTTATTAGCATGGGCAGCATTATGTAAAGCTTCTTTACAGCTGAGCCGTCGTTTTAGCACTATTTTGGTTGGTAATCATATCTTTAATTATTGAAAAATTATTGTTTTTACATGTTCATAGGTTTATCTAGACGTTAGACATTTAATCTTGTTAGCTTAGGAGTTTTGAAATCTTTTGCACGTTAGTACTTCTTAACCTATGGTTTATTATGAACATAACATGAAACCTAATTGATTATTGTTTAGTTGATCACGTTACTTGGCTTTATGTTATTCCTTACTTGTGATTATCATGAAACTAATCTCGTAAGCATGTCATGTGAGTTGCTGCCCATAACAGTCCCTATCCATTAGTCAGTTATTCATAAATCTTTGTATGTTAGTTCATCATATTAGAGTAGGGTAAATTAGAGACCCTAGATTAGCCTACATCAGTCCCACACTCTAGAGGTGAGTCCCACATCACATCAATGGTGATGGGATCCCATGAAGAGTACATGCAGATGCAAGTGATCCAAACTCGAGAAAAAAGAAATGAAATTCTTTTGTTATTTTTTTTTTTTTTCAAAATTTTTCTTTTGACTTTTTGCCAACGACAATGAAACATGTACAGTACACTTTTTGGTTGATGCCTGATGGTACATGCAAACTACAAAGTTAGGAAAAAGATAGTTGTATACAGTATACTTCTTCTACGGTATACACCTAGTGGTCCTCATTCTGTCCTCGGTTCCACCTAGTGGTCTCATTCTGTCCCACTTCTTATGCATGGTCAAATTTTGGAATGTTTTAATTTGGATGGAGGTATAGTTAAACTTGTTTAGTTTTCTTTTCATTAGTTCTATATCTGTGCCTCCCAATGACAATTACACCTTTTGCTAACTGCAAAAGCAATGCCTACAGGAGTTGGTACTGAAAACTTATTTTTTTCTTATGGGAATCATGTGCTAGGTTGAGGCCAGAAGATAGATACCAACTCCATCAAATGAATAGATCTCACTCAAGTAGTTTTACCAAATGCCACTGCAGGGTATTTTGTGATTATGAAGAATTGTCAGAGGCAGAATGGTTTTTGGGTTGCCTAATTATATAGGTTTGGAGTTTTACCATGTTGTTTTGCCTCTGTTTAAAGTTTACTCAATAGACAATTAGTTTTATCTATTAGCTTAAAAATAAGTGAAAAATAAAATGATGGTGTAGAAAATAAAACACATGGGAGGATGTAAGGAAGATAAGTATTTTATTCAATGCCACTACATCACATTGTTGCTAAAATTTTTAAGTTGCTTGTTGTTCTTTGATATCCTAGTTCCTTTGCTTTTCTTGATATATAACCTTTTGTTACCTATTACGATTATTGAAACCTCATATACTAAATCAACAGGGATACTGCTGGACAGGAGAGATTTAGGAGTCTCATTCCAAGCTACATAAGAGATTCTTCAGTTGCAGTAATTGTCAATGATGTAGCCAGTGAGTAGTAGTTTTCTTGGCATACTTTTATTTGTTTTGTGTATTCTTTTCCTTCCTTCTCTTTGATCACTTTTGAATACATTATGCATGGTTGACAAAACAGCACAGAACGAGGCGGATCGGCGCAGCCATTTCTGAACACCTCTATATGGATAGAGGAAGTACGCACAGAACGAGGCGATGATGTGATTATATATTGTCCTTGTTGGGAACAAAACCGATCTAGTTGAGAAGAGGTAGGTAATAGCTGACATTCTGAGTCTTATTTGCTTTAAGGTCTAGATAAACTCATTTGTGATGCACATTTTATTGATATATGTTGTTCCGTACATTTTCTTTCATCTTATATAACTGTACTGCACCACTGAGGTGTCTGCAAAGCTTATAAAGATAGCATTAGTGCACTGGGCAACTGTGTGATCTATGTATTCTTGAAATTTAGTTTTCTTACTGTTTAATCTTCTCTTGAATCTGGAAATAGCGCCTCTCCAAAGCGGGGGAAGGCTGCATACATAAGTTCTTCCCCAGACTCCGCAGTGGCAAAAAACTCATGCACTGGGTACGCCCCTTTATTGTTTGATTATCTCAACGCGTGCGGCTTTAGGCCTATCTGTAGTCAAATCTTGTATATGATTCTCAGTTTGAATAGTCATTGATGATGCATGAAAAAAACTATCTAAAATGTGCACCAATAGTAACTCTCGCTAGTTTAGCGTCTATTTGTTATTCCTCTAGTAGTTTTTCTATTCTCTATTATGGTCCTAAGTTTTTTTTTTTTTCCTTGACTGATTAAACAAGTAGGTTTCAATAGATGAGGGAGCTGCCAAATCCCGTGACTCTGGTGTCATGTTTATAATGCTGGATTCAATATCAAGGTTTGAAGTGTATTCTCTTCATATGTCAGTGCTTTTTCTTTTGATGAATATGTGCATCAGTATGCAAGGATTCTGTCTACCTTTGATGTGGTGAGTGTATATCTTAACCTAGGAAAAATTGATAGGTAGTTTTATCCTAATCATTGTACTTGTTAAATTCTTAGACATGAGAGAAACATAGTCTAGAATCTTTACACTGCATAATCTAGATGGTTTCCCGATTGAGTGAATGTTTTGACATAGTTCTCCATGGCATGGACAATGGCACCATCTCGAGTGCCATTATAAAACAAAATAGTTGGGTTAGTTTCTACTAAACCTTTAGGCTTTGCTTAGAACTACCTCTCTTAGTACTTAGGAATAATAGGAGTTTATGGACATAATTTATGATAATCTTGGTACACTAGACTTGAAAACTGAACAGAAACTTTTATGATCTTGGGACGAGCTTCTGAAGATTGAAACCTCTGATTTGTGTAGTTTAGGTTGCTTTATTTTAAAAAAAATCAAAGAACTCGTTGGAAGTACAAATCCTCTCTCTCTCTCTCTCTCTCTCTCTCTCTCTCTCTCTCTCTCAGACTCAGTTCAATTTAAGAACATGTGGACTAATGGTTTTTCACATTGTAGGCAGAGGGGAGAATCTATTACTGTTTCATTTTTCCATTGTCATTGGGGTGGGGAATCTCGGGCTAGTCATCTAATTAACAATTTGATCACTAGTCCCAATCCTATATATCATTGACTGGATATACCTTAATGCAAGTGATAAGATGTTACACCTAAAGAAGCTGAGTTAGTCAAGTGGTCTATGTATACTCAAATTAGGTGTTAAACCTAATTTTGGTTGTATTATTTCAACAGTTCAGTTCTATACTACTTCAGTTCTTTGTTTTAGGGTGTATGAATCTGATTTCCTTTTACTTTTTCTTTTAAATATAAGTAATAACTGTGTACTTATAATTTTCAGGTATTTAAAGGAGAGAATGAATGTTTTTGATGAAGAGTATGTACCTAGGAAGATTGAGTTTTCCATTTTCATACCCCAAAACTATCATGTTTGACAATTTTGTAATTATAAATATGAGTTTACAATGGATTATATGAATTTGTTTCCTAAACAATATATGTTTTTATATATAATTGGGATTTAGAATTATGTAATTAATATCAAGTTTTGACAGGGTTTTGATTATGTGCATTTTGTATAGATCAATAAGGTAGTATAGTGAAGGCAGTAGAGAAATGTAATTAAAAAAAAAAGGATTTTTTTCAATGGAAAATAAAACCCGTAGTGGAAAATTATATGTTTCCCAACGGTAAATGCCGTAGTGAAAAATAAGAATATTATTGCCAATGGAAGGTTGATTTCCGTAGTGTAAAGACCGTTGTGTAAAATATATACACCGACACCACTCCATTTTCGTAGTCATTTTACTCTACGGAATTTTTGCCAACGGAACGGCTATCGAAATCTTAACGTAGGTGTTTCTTTTTGCCAATGGAAAGTTAATTTTGGTTACGGAAAGTTGATGTAGCCAAAAAATAAGGATTGTTGTAGTATCTGTTACATGCATGTCTTTCTTTCTCCTGACACCCAAACCCTCTCCCTCTCCTCTTCTCTTTTCTTCCCCTCCAAGTCTCTGTTAATTGAAAATCAGAGCAGAAAAACCCAAAAATACGATGGAATTTTGTATATACGATGGAATTTTGTATATATATATATATATATATATATATATATATATACTTTTTGCTCATTTTCCAGTATATTTATTTTGTGTAGATTTGAAGAAGGTTTGATTCAATTGTTTTTAAGGTTCAGAACTATGGTGGTTTTTCATGACTCGTCATGTTAGGAATTGTATGTCTTGTATTCCGTTGCATGGGTTTGTGGGCTAACTCTGAAGGACCGTTAAAAGTTCGAATAGCTTTAAGGCTATATGGGTATTTCAGTTATTACACTTATATAGGGTTTGTAGTTTGCAATAAATATATAGCGAAGGCTTTCTTTGTAACAAGATGAGAGGTTTGAGGATGAGTATTATAACCCTAATCTCCACTGATAGTGAAACAGATCTCATCTCACCATGGATGTTGCAGGAAACCCCTATTGAATGACGTAGAATCTTCGCATTGTGTGATTGTCTCTTTCAATTGTGCTTTACTTTTTTGCATCGTGTTTATGGTCGATTCCTATATGTAATTCGGAATCTCTCTCTCTCTCTCTCTCTCTCTCTCTCCACCTTTATGCATTTCTCTCTCTTTCCCAGTTCATTAGGTACCTTGCCCATGCAAGACTGGGGAAGATAGTGATTGAAGAAGTGGAGGAAACCAGATAGGGGCAAGGCAAGGACAAAATTGTTCAAGAGAAGAGTAAAACACTGTTTTGGATAGTTTTGAAATACCCAAACTTTAGGTAGTTGGTTAACATAAACATAGGGTGGGTAATTTTGTAAACCCAAACCCAATTTTCTGTAATCTTGTAAGTTTCCCTTTGTAATACTCATTTGTTTTGTGCTTTTTTTTTTCTTTTTTTTTTGGTTGAAATAAACATTGGCTGTATAATTTTGTAAACTGATCCGCTCTCAGTCACTGCTCCATTTAATTGCATGAAAATTAAACATTAATTGAGTTTTGTGATGAACTATCGGGCTCTATATATGATTCTTCTTCTTAATATATAGTTCTATACCAGTAGGGCTTATTACTAAATTAGCCTATCCTATTGTTCCCTTATCCAGTTCAAATTCAAGCTTATTCAACCAAATGGACTTGAATATTAATTAAGGGAAAATATCTGCCACACCCCCTATAGGTTATCTTAATCTCATTCACTTGTCATTGTTTGCGATAATATCGCTAACACCCCCTACTTTTGTAAACATGTATCCATCAGACCCCTTCCTTTAACATATGTCCCTTGACACCATTTTAATTTAATAAATGATAGAACTACCCTCTCTTTTAATTTTCCCAACTTAAAAATGGATTTTCTTTATTTCATATAGAAAATAAAAAAAATGGAAAAGTAAAACACCATATTTACTCTGTTTCTTCATTTTCACGAAAGTTAAGGTTTTTACAGTTTACCCTTGCTCTTCGTTTTACCATCGTCGAAAGCCTGGCCTAAGAAGACGACCGGACTTCTCACCTTCGGCGCCTCTGTGCAATCACAGTTTACCCTTCATCTTTGGCAAATCCATGGTGATAGAATGAAATATTAAACACCCTAGAAACTTGATATATAGCTAAAAAGTGAAACTTTCTAATGGGATTTGCATCAGGGCAGCTGAAGGGTACCCGTTCTGCTAAGGAACAACCTCTGCTTTGTGCTCCATCGATGCCATGAACCGAAAATTCCTCTGATCAGCGGCTCTGGTGGTTGTTGCTGATACTGCTGGGGGCTTTTGGTGATCTCACAGAGATCAGGCGAAGGAGAACCAATGCCAACACCACAAGACATTGCAATTAGAATCCTCACCCTCTGCTTTGGCTCCTACTTTACTTATTGGATCAAGATCAGATGGAAGTGTGGCATCTTCCTTTACGATTGCCCAACAAAGAATGGAGGATCTTCTTGGTGTTTCATCGAAACATCATCTTCATTAGCATCAGCACCATAAATAGCCCCAACATTGGATACATTTTCGCAGGCTAAGTTTTTCAGTTGATGGGGATAAACGCAGCAAAGGATAACTTCAGCCCAAGAAAGGGAAACAAAAACAGTGGCAATAGATGTTACATGCTGAATTTTTTGGTAGTTGGGATGACTACACTTATTTCCGTTGAACAACCGTGTTGAAATGGTCTGAAAACTCAGTGTTTGCAATAGGGGCATAGAGATTGGGCAAACCTAAGCTCAAACTTCTGCCCTTTTCTTCTGGTTGTTTTTATTTTATTTTATTTTTTTTAGCGTTTTCCCATCACCATTTGTCTTCTTATTCATAATAGAGAAATATCAGTTCCAACCTTCTGCTCTTTTCTTCTGGGTTTTTTTTTAGCTTTTTCCCATAATCATTTGACTTCTTATTCTTAACAGAGAAATATCAGTTCCTGGATAAAGAATTCCATTCAAATAACAAACTCTTGTGGGCTTCTATGGAAAGATGTCATTGCTTGGAAAGAAAGTGCAATCTAGAGAAAGCTTATCTGGTTAGAGACTCCAAATCCTCGAAAAAACTTGCTCTAGTTAGCGATCATAAGGAGAATGTTTTGAAAGAAAACCCAGAATGGAAACCAAAAACCAAAAAGCAAATAAATTAGAGTGAAACCAGCCGTTGCTTTGAAAGAAACCAAACCAAAATCGAAAAACGAATAAACAAAACCCTAGACTGATCGACACATTCTAAGAATGAGAATCTGAAAGATGAAGAAGATGAAGACAAATGGGAAAAATGCTAGAAAAACCCAGAAGAAAAAGTAATAAAGGCTTAGGTTCAGAGATGAGAGGAAAGTGAAATTGAAACTGATCGAGAGATTCTGCAACTATCGTTTTTGAGTGGGAGATGAGAGGAAAAAAGTTTGCAAAAAAAAGAAAGAAAAGAAAAACGGAAATGAAAGAGCTTTGGTGAAGAAGACACAAACCTATCTTGTCTGGTTTCAGTTGTCGGTAGGAGAAGAAAGAGCTTTGGTCGGAGAAGACAAGTTACTCCCTTTGCCAGAGGTTAGAGAAACCAATAGACGCTGGTTTGGTTGAAAAAGGAAACTAAAAAGGAAAAAAAAAAGAAAAAAAAAAAAGAAAATAGATGAAAATAAAAAAGGAATTCTCAAAAAAAAATATAAAATTGAAATTGAAAAGTATTGAAGGTAAAAAAAAGTCTTTTTAGTATCTAAACAAGGTTTGGGTGGGTGCCTTCAAGGGGTGTTAGGGATATTATCGTAAATGATGGTGGGTGGGTGAGATTAAGACAACCTACAGGGGGTGTAGTAGATATTTTCCCATTAATTAAAGAATCAAGTCTTGGTTGTGTCAGTAATGTCTCTTCCATTGGCCCAAAAAAGTAATGTCTCTTCCCAAGTCCCAGCCAACCCAACTCATGCAAACCAGAAATTGCAGTGTAAAGACCAGTTAACCCATCAAACCTGGTCCATTAGGGCTGTCAATGGGCCGGATCGATCCAATCTGAATCTGGATTATGGTGCAATGCTAGTTGTAAGGGATAACAAAATTTCAAAGTTTGAAAATTCAAATGGCATGTGTGATGACTCACCAACTGAGTCTCCTGATCAACGTGATACTATCTTATTCTAAAGATCAGCTCTCTCCTATAAGTTTGTGAGATACATCTCTTGACTAACAACTTGACTGTTCTTGTATGGGAACTTCATTTTGAATTGTTGTTACACATTTGAATATTACAAAAAATGAATCCCAATCGTATTGAAATGATAAGGGAGTTTCTATCCTATCTTTTCTCAAAACTTACACTACTTAAACATGACAACCAGCTTGGAATCGTTTTGGTTGATAAGAGAGATTCTTATGCAGCGAATCGAGTTGGAAGGTTCTGAATTAGTTAAGACAATTTTGAGGGCAAACATCACTGATGCTGGTCCTTTGCTCGATTCTGAATTAGTTATAAAACTTGGACCCGGCAAGTTTGCAGTAGGATCAACCTCCCTATATTCTGATTCCAATGCGATCCAGAATCCAAATCGGCTAGAATTAAATCAAGCGAAATCAGCCGGAAACATTGAAAATGGGATTGTTAAGGAGGATATATCATTATCATTAAAATCCAATGAAATTTCCATCCTCTTACATTGGTATGACAATGTATCTCTTGCTAGACTGACATGCTGAAAAGTCAAAAACTTAAACTGATAAGGTTGGAAGTATTACATACAACTTCGGGTGGGTTTTAAAGAAGTTTTGGAGGTTTCAACTTATCTTTTCTTTTCTTTTCTTTTTTTTTTGTGAAAGAAAAGTCTATTAAACAGTAAATCAGGAACAAGACAAGGTCTCATTTACAATATCCTGAAGCTAAGGAGTGAAAATAGGCCATTCAGTCAACCCCGAAATGGTCGAAGCACTCTTAGTAAAGGTATGAGTGGCATTATTAGTTCCCCTTCGAATAAAAAAAATGAATATGAATGAATTTATCTTTCATGTTTAATAAATCTATCTTTCCCTGATTATCTTCTTTGTATCATTTAAATATTAAATTAATGTAGAAAATTTTCATTTATTTGGTAGTGAAAATCCTCCCCCTCCTCCTGATCTAGTTATTTAAATTCTGTTCTTATTCTCACTTTCCTTGAATTCTTTTTTCTTTTTTTTCTTCTTTAATATTGGAATTTTCCTTTATCCACATGTTCTAGTTTTTTTGGATGAGACTCTATAAACAATATAGGAGGAGAGGGCATTCGAACATTCATTGAATAAGAGAGAATTAATAATGAAATCTTAGTGGTGAAATCTTCAACCATAGATAATAAAAATTCCCACAATCTTACCATTTTGGTGAGATTTCACTCCATGTAAACGTAGTGGTAGCTACTAGACTATCTGCAAATGCATAGGTCTAGAAGTTGAGTGATTGACTCTTCCTCCCCTAATCGACTCAATTTCTCCCTCTCTATCTTAAAAAAAAAAGATCATCTCCTATGTCCAGCTACACCAGCATTAATCTATCCACCAGCCATCCATCGGGGAGGGATTTGTCCCTCCCCCCATCTCCCCCCGGGCACATTGGGTGCTCAAATCTCCCCTCCAGTCCATCACTCTGGTGGGCCTAGTGAGTGACTAGTTTTGGGATCCAATCTTGATTTTTTTCCTCATCATAATCTTATAATTACAATATGAGTAAGAAGAAAATGCCTGCTATCTAAACAGGGCCTTACAGCCATTGCTAACGTTACGTTGCACGTGTTAGATAAACGTTGAACCCTCTTACTTATAGCCTATACCCTTTTATAATTCTTCTCCAAAACCGCATTACAGAGTTTGAAAAGGAGTGTCGGAATCCGAAAATCCCTAACTCCTCCTTCTTTCAGATTCGAGATCAGAGCATCTCCTTCTTCTTCTCAAATCTTCTTCTTTCTTTCTCTCACAATTTTCTTCTTCTTCGTCTACTGAACAGTAGCAGAAAGCTTCCTCGGTAAATGTAAAGTGACATCACCCCTCTTATACCCTTGTCAGAGTCATGGATGACATAAATGTATAACACCTCAAATTTGACATTGAGGTGCTGTACATTTAATGTTACGTTAAAGAAGGCTTGGTTTTTTTTTAACATGGCTGCAACACACCATGACGGAGATCACAAAGCGCACTCCTTCCTCTATATAAACGGAGATGGCAGAAGACACATCACAACACAACCACAAGCCAAGAAAGTTTAAGAGAAGGAAGAGCAGGTGATCAGCTCTGGTCTCTCTGGGTTGGGTTTCTTGTATTGGGTTTGCGTTCATTTGTAAGATCTTTTAGGGTGTACGATTTCTCTCAGTTAGTATTTCTTGTGGGAATACTTGTGAGAATTGTACTGGTGAGTATCTTTGTAGAATGTGGGACCCATGTATTGTGTTGTCAAGGCGAAGGGTGTGGCTTGTAATTTTTCTTGATATAGCAAAAGAGCTTTGTTGAGATTGTCTCATGGACGTAGGCTTGTTGGACTTTATGTTGTCATTGTTGGCAACTTGGATGATGTGACAGTGTTTGTGAGCATTCAGTCAGAAGAATGAGGAGAGAGAGTATCAGTGTAGGAGAGAGAGTGTCAGTGCAATGACAAAGATAGAGCAACCTCGCATGTATGTTCTACAGTGTTCTACATGTGTCTCAGATGGCTTACAGCGAGTTAAATGGTATTCTACATCAAGTTTAATGAGAGAGAGTGTCTGTGGACCCCACTGGTGATGTGGCACAGCTTCTCTGGTGATGTGTCCGAGTTTCTGATGATGCGACAGTGTTCCTGAAGCTTTTCTGATCATGTTCATGTTTCTCATGTTTCTAGTGTTGTGGCATTGAATAGAGAAATTCAAGAGAGAAAAAGAAGAGAGAGAATCGGAAGAGAGAGAAAAAGGAGAGAGAAAAATATGAGTGGGACGCACAGGTGTGGTGGCAAGGTGACATGCCAACACAGCAGCCCACGGCACTTGGCATGCATGCACGCAAAGTTTCGGGTTCAAATTCCAAGGTTTGAGAGAGTTTTAACTTTGGGCCTATTTTTGGTGGGTCCCGCAGCAGGTTCATGAAAATCCGACAGTGGAAAGATGTAGAGCGTTGAGTTATCTTTCCAAAGAAACTTTAATCACTCAATTCCGACGTCGGATGAGCGAGATATCGCAGTTTCTGTCGGATCGCTCGAAAAAGTCATTTCACAAGTGTTTAGGGGCAATTTCGGCATTTCACAAGTTGTTAAGGGGTAATTTCGTCAAGAAAAAAGAAGAAGATCCGAAATCGGCCGCCCAAATGAAGCCATGTAGGCTAGATTCCAAATGGACAGTCTTCAAACTTGCGGGCTAAGGTGTGATGCGAAGATTCCATTTAGATTCCATCGCGAGGCTTCTGGTTGGATGGAGGCAGTTTAAAAAGGTGGTTCGTGTTTCATGGAATAGGAAACTTATTCGGTGTGGCGCGTCCATCATATGGCGGTGCTCCAGATTCTAATCGTGTGGTTGCGCGCTACTCCGATTCTCGGAGGCGTGATTTGTTCAGATCTGATGTCCTATGGTCGATCCCGCCATTTTAAGGATATCGAAAGGTCAATATTAAACATTCTCCGAGGGCCAATCAGAGAACGACAGCGCATCGGCGGCGCGGCTACGGTGCGGCGTGGGTGCGTGATTATAAAAGGAAAGATTCCTTTTCGAGTCTTTTGGTTGGCCGAACTTCAAACTGCCATAACTTCTTCATCCGAGCTCCAAATCAGTCCGTTCAAGTTGTAGTTGTTGCAGTTTCCATATTTTTTGATGCTCTATCTATTGGGCACCGTTGGGAGTCGAATTAGGGAAGAGAAAAATCAAAAAGAGTGCTTTGAAGCTTAAGAGAAGGTTTTTCTAGGGTTTCGTGCAAGTGGGAGTGATCAATCACCAACTACCTCTTCTCTGTGCATCAATGGAGTGCTAAATCCCTATGAGAGGTCAGTAGAGCTTTTATTTTCACATTCATGGTGATTATGGGTTGTGTGGAAGAGATTGAAAGTCTGTCGATGAGGTGTGCTATGTGAATCTATCTCTATCATCATTGAAGGCTGTTAGAGAGTACCTGAGAGCAGTGTGAAGCTTCAGAGAGATTGTTGGCCATTCGAAAGCATTGTTTGTGAGATTCTCAATTCCTTATCTATTTATGCTTTCAATTTATTGTATGCTAGCGTAGGTGCAAATTGTTAAATACCTAGCTAGTGGGGAAAAAATTATAAGGCATAATTATAAGCCTAAAAATTGTTATTTGTTTCTCGTGGGTGCGGGTTAAGCATGGTGTGCAGCGTGTGCTGAACACTGGTACTTGATACCTGAATTCCTGACACATGTGTGCCCTCCTAGTTTTATGCTGGGTAAATTGGGTGTATGTACTCCCTGTTGTGTAGACAGCAAAAAGAAGTGTATTGAGTATATACGGAGCCCGTTGGGCATTACTCCGTGGACTAGCCATCACACACTGTGTTGGTGAACCACGTATATTCTGTGTTGTGGATTGTCTTTATTTTCCTATATATTTTGGAGTGCGTGGAATGAATTGCAGGATGGGTGTGCAAATCTGGTAGACCTGGCCACTGAGTGGTAGCGAGGTAGATTTGCATACGCTTGTGTGTGTAAAAGAATATATCTCCATCAGCTCTGGACAGTAGTAAATAATCAGGAAAAAGTTTCAGACACTGATTCACTGGTCCTCTCAGTGTCATATCAAGTTCATCACCACATCGGTACCGAACCATGTACATCTTTGTGTCTATGCATCTTGTCTATTTTTTCAACGTTTCACATCTTTCATCATTTCGGTATCGTACATGCCGATTGTGTGGGACATTTTCCGCAACAATTGATATCAGATCTAAAGGTTGAGAAACCTTTATAGCACATGATCGGCATTGACGTACGTGTTTCGGGGTTACACTATGGTGGGGTCGGCTTCTATAAAGTTCGAGGTGCCAAAGTTCAACGGATCAAATTATCTATTGTGGAAGCTGAAAATCCAAGCCATGTTGGTGAAAGATGGATGTGTCGTTGCTCTCGACGGCAAAGATAAAATACTGACAGATATGAAAGATGAGGATTTTGCACAAAAAAATCAAACGACAATGGCGGATTTTCTACTTGCGCTAAACGATTATGTTCTCTTCAATGTCTCTGATCAAACCACTGCTAAAGGTTTGTGGGACAAGTTGAAGAATCTCTACGAGGAAAGATCGATGTCAAATAAAATATTTCTTCGTTGATAATTGTACAGCTTGAAGATGAAGAAAGGTTCATCTTTCCAAGAACAATTGAATGGGTTTAATACCCTATTGAGTAGATTGACGGTCATTGGCGTCAAAATCAAGGATGAGGAAAAAGTAACATTTCTTCTATGTTCTATGTCGGATTCATGGGATTATTTGATTATGAATCTCAGTACTGGATCGGATCTTAATATGGAGTCCGTTGTGGGCACTTTGCTTTCTGAAGAGGCTCGTAGAAAAATACTTGAAAGCTCTTCTGGTAATGCAATGATAGTCCGAGGAAGACCCACAGAACGAAGTTCTAGTAGGAGACAACTGTCAAGATCAAAATTAAAGTGGTATAAACAAGGTCCTTGTTGGAAGTATGGACAAAAAGACCACATGCGAAAGGATTGTAATCCAAGAAAGAGAATCAAAATTTCAAATTTGATTCTCAAAATCTATCATCATCAACGAGTGCTTAAGGTAATATCATTGAGAAGGGAGATTCATCTGATGACAACAAGGTGATGTCCATGGTTCTAGTTCAAAGTGAAATCCACCAATAGATTTTGGATTTGGGTGCTTCTTTCCATATGATATCACATAGAGACTGGTTCCATACATATCAATCTTGTAGTGGTGGTACAGTATACATGAGTAATGATAACTCATGTAGAATTGTGGGGATCAGAGACATTCGTGTTACAATGTTTGATAGCATCACACTTACAATTTCTGGTGTACAGCATGTACCAGACCTACGGAAGAGTCTACTATCATTGGGAAAGTTCGATGAAGATAGTTTCAGAATTACCCTGAAAAAAAGGGTCGATTGAAGATAATCAAAGGAGCACTTATTGTAGCGAAAGGAGAATTGATGGGGGGATTGTATAGGCTGATTGGAGACACTATGGTTGGTGAAGCTATTGTCGCCAATGCTGTAATAGAGTCAGCAACTATCTAGCACAGACGCTTGGGGCACATGAACATGCAAGGACTAAAGATACTTCTTGATCGAGGCCTTTTTCTTGGTTTAAAATCTGTTAATTTAGATTTTTGTGAAGATTGTCTATCTGGAAAGCATCATAGAGCTCTCTTTCGCTGTTCCACTGCTAAAGTTAGAATATTCTTGATTTGATACATTCTGACATTTGAGAAGCTCCTGAGGAGTCTGTTGGTGGTTCAAGGTACTTTCTTTCTTTTATTGACGATTATTCCAAAAAAAATTGGATTTATATTCTTAAAAACAAAAAAGATGTTTTTGCTTCTTTTAAGAAGTTTAAAGCGTTGGTGGAAAATCAGAAAGGAACAAAGATAAAGTGTTTGAAAACTGATAATATAAGAGAATATATATTACAAGAATTCGTAGATTTTTACAATGAGCAAGGAATTCAGAGGCACTACACGGTTCCCAGAACTCCATAACAAAATAGAGTGGCTGAGCGTATGAATCATACGCTGATGGATCGTGCTAGAAGCATGTTGAGTTGTGCTGGAATAGAACAGAAGTTTTGGGCTGAAGCTATTTGTACAGCTATTACTGGTGAATCATTCCCCAACAACTACTCTAGACAAAAAAATTCCAAAAGGTGTATGGTTTGGAAAAACTCTTGATTATCGTTCCTTTGTACTTTTAATTTTGATGCTTATATATGGGTTCCTAAAGAGTTAAGGACTAAGTTTGATGCAAGGTCTAGAAAATATATTTTTCGTGGCTATGCAGCATGAGTAAAGGGGTACAGGCTCTGGGATGCTACTGCCCACAAGTTGGTTATTAGCCGAGATGTTGTATTTAATGAAGATTCATTGTAGAAAGACAAAGAAACGTTAAGTTCTGACTTGCCATAGATATTTGAACTTGAATCACTCAAAGAAGTTAAAAATCAATCTGAAGAACGACTGACCTATACTGAAGGAGATGAAGCTGATGAAGAGCATACTGAACCAGGTGCTGAAACTCAAAATGACCAAGGACAATCCTAGAGGACTACAAATCCTCCTATTTAGCTCAAGGATTATGTCACGATTTATGCTTGCATCACTGAAGAGCATGAACCTTGTACATATCAAGAAGCCTGTGAGTCCAGCGATGCATCTTAATGGAGGGCATCTATGGAAGAGGAGATGGAAGCACTATATAAAAACAAGACTTGGGATCTTATCAAGCTGGCTAATGGGCGAAAGACTATTGGTTGCAAGTGGATCTACAAACTGAAAAAGGACACTAATGATGTCAAACGTTTCAAATCTCGATTAATGGTGAAGGGTTATGCTTAGAAATCAGGTATTGATTTCAACAAAATATTTTCTCTAGTTGTGCGTCAATGATTACTATTTGTAATGTGTTGAGTATGGCAGCTGTGCTCGACTTAGAGCTTGAGTAGTTGGATGTGAAAACTACCTTTTTGCATATAAATCTTGATGGAAAAAATTTATATGATTCAATCCGAAGGTTTTGTTGAAGAAAACATGAAGGATTTGGTTTGTCGGCTGAACAAATCTTTACACGGCTTGAAGCAGGTGCCAAGATGCTGGAACAAGCGATTTAATTCTTTCATTGTGAGCTTGGGGTTCAAAAGATGTGAAGCATATCATTGTGCCAATGTTCGCAGTCATGGTAATGATGGCTTCATAATCTTCTTGTTGTATGTTGATGACATGCTAGTTACAAGTACCTCTAAAGGTGGTATTACAGAACTAAAAGCTCGCTTGATTAGGAAATTCGATACGAAAGATCTGGGTGCCGTAAATCAAATTATTGTGATGACCATACTTCGAGATCGAGAGAATAGGAAAATTTGGATAACTCAGTGTGAAGACGATGTTTTGTAATTGTATGAAATGATTAAAATAAATGAAATGGAGTCGCCACCTAGATAAGGTCTAGGACCTATATATAATTTCTCATATGAGAAATACTAATGACTCACGTAATGGATTATGGCTTATAGTCAAACCAGAGAAACAATGGGTAAGTATCATGTTACAATTTGGGAAGGTATTAGGCACCCAAATTGTCTGATACGAAGATTAGTCTTCATATACTATCCTTTCTTATCCTAATTTAAATTACAAGCAATGGCTAAACAACTTTTAACAGGCACCAGACTTAGGTTCTAGATATATTTCAATCTAGGAGCAAGCCATACAATTGTGAACATAATAGAAAGAAGAATTAAAATGTGATATAAATCAAAAATAAAATGATTGGATGACGAACCAATCAATCAATTTCGGATAACAAGTGCATAAATTGAAATTGAGTTTGGAATTGAAACTTGAAATTGAAATAGAAATTGAATTGAATTTGAAATTGAAAATAGATTTGGAACTTAAATTGAAATTGAAACAGAAATTGAATTGAAGTTGAATTTTTGAAATTGACTTGAATTTGAAATTGACATTGAAATTGGAATTAAAATTAGAATTGAAATTAAATTAAATTTTATTTTTCTTGAAATTTGAATTTTTGAAATTATGCTTGATAATTGAAACAGTAAAATTTGGAGAAAAAAAACACAATTTTGAAGCCAGTGTGTTAAATATAAAGTATATTATGATGCAAATTGGACATTATTGCAACCCTCATTGCAATTGGACTGAGCTTGGGTGATGAACCCCCAGGCAACCTATGTATCTCGGGGTGAGGTCCGAGAATCAAACCCATACGTAGTTCGGAATGAACTACGCATACAAAAAATGAAAACAATCTCTACTTGTCAACATGTGAGAGTGTACTCTCGGCATTGGAAAATAAACATCTGAGCCTCGCTTTATTTTTACATACATCCATACGTATATATTTATTCGTGCATCACAAGCGCGTGAGCCCACATTGTACGGGAATAATTACAAAAATTTATAAAAATTTCTACGGGATATATAAGTAGGGATTGGGAATCAAAACTATTAATACATTTTTCTTTCGCATTCGTGGGATACATTGAAGGGGTAGGGGATGTCCTAGTCTATCCCGCCCGTCACTACACTAGGGATGGCAAGTGCCGCATGCATATCGTGTTATCCACCCGCACCAGATAATTATGAGCGCACGATGGCCAAACCCATATACCACAAAAAGTAAAGACATAGAGTTAGGGGCGTTACCTGCCTGTGAATAGAGGTAGACTGTTAAATAAAGGAAATGTGATCCCACGTGTCCAAAGCTATGAACTATGTAGGTACTTAGGCACGTTCTTCAATAGAAACTTTGACACAAAATGAAAAACAATTGAAAATAGTAATCGAATGAATCATAGATAGTTGAAAATTTTATCTATATGAACTTGTTGTACATATGCATTATCGAATCAAATATAAACAAATTACAATATCCTTGAAATTTTATGAAACTTAAATAATTGGATATATAATTTAAGAATCAACCTTGTTAATATAGTTTAGCCCGAAAAAATAATTTTTTTAAATTTATGGAAAAGAGATTAATCAACTAGAAATGATGTCAAGCTTAACTAATCAGATTATAATTAATTCTGGGTTAAACTTTAAAGAATTTAGGTAAATCCAAAGCAAACCACAGCATTCTATTCTTTTGGGTCTAATAAGTAATATACTTGTAGGGAATAAATCAATCGATCAATGACCTAACCTACCACATTTATTGAATTTAATAAACGAAATTTGGAAATCAACCTATTGAGTTAACAGCCCCTAAAAAAACAAGCCATCTTAGACATTAATACCTTATTGACTAGATTCCATTCAGGTATAGAGAAGAAAGAAAGATAAAATATCTACAAATAATTCATTGATATCCAAATATCACATATGCAGAAAAATAAACCATAACAATTATTTCAAAGAATTTCAATAATATGAAATGAATAACATTTCAAATCTGAAGTCAGACTTTAACGAGAAAAAAAAACAGAAATGATGTGTGCTTCTTTTTTAGTTGGATCATCACTGGAAAAGATCAGAATAAAATAAATAAATAATAATAATGGTAATAAAAATAACATTGGATCTCTTAAATATGTTTTGAAATATTGAATGAATTCATCACCCACTTAGAATGAACAGAAATCACATGCTACCACTTATAAATCATTTCTAAATTTATCAAGGCAAAAGGAATCGCTGAAAAAAAAATTGGATAGCAGTAACTCTAACTTCAAAATCTAAGTATTCACTGGGCAATCGAAAATTATAGACATTGGAATTTTCTAAAAATTTAAAATCAATGAACAAGGAAACATAGATCTAAACAGAAAAATAAAAAATATTGGAATCTCAGGATAAGCAATGCAAGATTCCGATTATTGGATAAAATAAAAAATACAAAAATAAAAATCCAGAACCAAAAATCTAAGAATTGAATTTCTAACCAAATAATCATGAAGAAAGATAGAAATCTCATAACTAGGTGATCGAGTTCAAACAGCCTGCTAGAGATTCAAAAACAATGATAATCTAAAGAGAGAAAAGAAATTCAAGAAATTCATTTAAATCAAATAACCAAATCAAAAAAGCTCAAGAACCTACTGAATCAAGGAATCACAGACTTTCAAGAACTAAAACCAGGTTACGGTATCGAAATAAACAACAAGAATCGAATCCGGATGAAAATTGATGAATCTATGAGTTTAAATGAAATTTAAGAAGCTTACCATCACCTGCGACTGTGTTGCCAGAGCAAGAAAGTAATCGGTCAAGAAATACGATTCAAAACACCTAAAAAAAACAAAAACAAAAAAAACCAGATCTGAGATCTGATTTTCAAGATAGCGAAAATAAACTCAAATCTCAGCTATATTCCAATGAAATCATGCCTGAGAGGAAATAATCTACTTAAAAACACGATTCGAAAAGCCTAAATAAAGAAAAAAACTAAAACTTTCGGATCGTTGAAGTCATCCGCCGCTGCATCGTCGCCATCGCACTACCGCCATCGCACTAAACCACCGCCATCACCATCGCCACCATCTTCTTCTTCCCTCTTTCTCCGCTCTCAACCCTCTCTCTCTAACCCTCTGTTCTCGTTTCGTGGGTTTAGAAAAAAAAATGAAACTCCTGCCTTTTATATATATATATATATATATATATATATATATATATACAATTTTCCTTCCTAAAATACCCCTTTCTTTAGAACTAGACTTTTGTTTGATTTACCGTGGACTTGGAATCTTGTTTCCAAACCACGTGGACATCATTTTTTTATTGTTGCTTTATTTATTATAATTATTATTTACTTATTTTTCATTTGTTTTACTTCATTTGCTTTAAGCTTTAATTAACCAATTTTTTCCAATTTAAATAATTTTAACTATAATTTAATTTAAATACTTTATTATTATCATTATGATCTTTCCCCCTTTTATTATTATTATTATTATTATTATTATTATTATTATTATTATTATTATTTTATTATTTTATTATTTTATTTTTATTATTCTTTTCTTCTTCTTCTTTTTATCTTCTATTTTTACTTTATTTTCATTGATCATTTCTTCTTTTTTTTATTATATTTTATTATTTTATTTATTTTTTCATCTTCCCTTCTTCTTTATTTTCTTATATTTTATTTATTTATTATTTATTTACTTTTTTGTTACCTTGAGCTAAAAAGATCAATTTAATTTTTGTTCGATAAATTTGAAGCGTCTACACTCAGAAGAGTTATATTGAAAAGGTTTTGCATCGCTTCAATATGCAAAATGCTAAACCAATAAATATCCCACTTCCTGTTGGCTATAGACTGTCTTTTGAATAGAATCCTAGCACGGAAGCAGAGAAGACAGAGATGGCTCAAGTACCATATGCCTCAGTAGTAGGAAACCCTATGTTTGCCATGGTGTGCATCGGACCAGACATTGCACAAGCAGTGGGAGCAGTTAGCAAGTACATGGCGAATCCGGGTCGAGATCATTGGACTATTGTGAAGTGAATCCTTCGTTACTTGAAGGGTACTTCTAATATAGCTATCTATTACAGTAACCAAAATTTACAATTGGTAGGGTTTGTGGATGCAGATTATGCAGGAGATCGTGATAGACGGAGATCTACCATTGGTCACTGTTTCACTTTAGCCAATGGTGCAATCAGCTGGATGTCAATATTGCAATCTGTGGTGGCTTTATCAACTACAGAAGCTTAGTACATCGCAGCAACAGATTCATGCAAAGAAGGAATATGACTGAAGAGATTGCTTGACGAACTAAAGATTAAGCCTAAAGCGATAACTATTCATTGTGACAATCAGAGTGCGTTACATTTGGTTATTAATCTAATATTTCACTCTCGTACCAAACACATTGATGTAAAAAAATCACTTTGTTCGTGACGTAGTGGAAAATGGAGTAATTTCACTACAAAAAATTCACACCGACGATAACGTAATAGATACGCTAACGAAGCCTATTGCGAGGAAAAAGTTCATATGGTGTAGAATTTTCTTTGGACTTGTAGTTACCAAGTGAGTGGTGACGATTGAGCAAATCGAAACTGTGAAGACTATTTGAAAATTAGTCTTCAAGTTGAAGAATGTGAAGTTATTAGGGGTGACATCACCCCCCTCATACCCTTGTCAGAGTCATGGATGACATAAATGTATAGCACTTCAAATTTGACATTGAGGTGTTATACATTTAATGTTACGTTGAAGAAAACTTGGTTTTTTTTTAACATCGCTGCAACACACCATGACGAAGATCACAAAGCATACTCCTTCCTCTATATAAACGGAGATGGCAGAAGAGACATCATAACACAACCACAAGCCAAGAAAGTTTAAGAGAAGGAAGAGCAAGTGATCAACTATAGGTCCCCTCTGGGTTGTGTTTTTTGCATTAGGTTTGGGTTTATTTGTAAAATCCCTTCGGGTGTATAAATTCTTTGGGTTAGTGTTTCTTGTAGGAATACTTGTGAGAATTGTACTAGTGAGATATCTTTGTAGAGTATGAGACCCATGTATTGTGTTGTCAAGGGGAGGGATGTAGCTTATAATTTTTCCTGATATAGCAAAAGAGCTCCGTTGAAATTGCCCTGTAGACGTAGGCTACCACATCGGTATCAAACCACATATATCTTTGTGTCTATGTATCTTGTCCATTTTTTTGGACGTTTCACATCTTTCACAGTTTTGGTATCGTACATGCTGATTGTGTGGGATGTTTTTTGCAACAATTGTGGTATCAGAGTACCTCAAATTTGACATTGACGTGTTGTACATTTAATGTTACGTTGAAAATGGCTTAGTTTTTTTTCTAACATGGCTGCGGCACACCATGACGGAGATCACAAAGCGCACTCCTTCCTCTATATAAATGGAGATGGCAAAAGACACATCACAACACAACCACAAGCCAAGAAGGTTTAAGAGTAGAAAGAACAAGTGATCAGCTTTGGGTCCTCTCTGGGTTGTGTTTCTTGTATTGGGTTTGGATTTATTTGTAAGATCTTTTGAGATGTACGATTTCTCTGGGTTAATGTTTCTTATGGGAATACTTGTGAGAGTTGTACTAGTGAGATATCTTTGTAAAGTATGGGACCCATGTATTGTGTTATCAAGGTGAGGGGTGTGGTTTATAATTTTTCCTAATATAGTAAAAGAGCTCCGTTGAGATTGCCCCATAAACGTAGGCTACCACAGCAATACTGAACCACGTACATCTTTGTGTCTGTACATCTTGTCTATTTTTTAGACGCTTCGTATTTTTCACCGTTTCGGTATCGTACGTGCCGATTGTGTAGGACGCTTTCCACAATAGTAAATACCATTCTTCTTCGGACTCTTCGGTAAGTCACAGAAAAAGATATCATTCTTCTTCTCAAATCTTCTTCTTCTTTCTCTTTCTCACAATTTTCTTCTTCTTCGTCTGCTAAACAAGTTGTAGAAAGCTTCCTCAGCAAATATCATTCTTCTTCGGACTCTTCTGTAAGTTGCAGAAAAAGATACCATTCTTCTTCTCTTCGTCTGCTGAATAGAACTTGCACCCAACAAAATGAGTTGTTTCACGGATTCAAATCATTTCATGTCTTTTATGTCAGTATGAGGAAATCCAATAACCATCACCCATTATGTGTGCGTATGTCAATACATCGGTATGTGCACACAAAAACATGAGAAGATTAAAATACTTGTTTCACGAAAGGGATTTCAAAAAAGGTCAAGCGTTGCAGTACATGTCGTCTCACCTTAGTCAATTTATACACCAATCAATCTGCACAGTCGGATGGATTGTAATCCAGATGTCGGTTATCCAACGGAGGCTGGGCGATAGTTACCAGTAACCGTCCCCATTTGCAAACTGAACCCTAGGCCTCAGCCGCCATACCTCACCCCGCCCTTTTTCTGCAAGTTGTGCTCACATTTTCAAATAAGACTGAAATTTAAAAGTTTCAAAGACAGATTCTGCAAGTGGAAGGAGAGAAAAAATGGAATCCATGACGAGCGCTCACCTCTGCAACTTTCTTGCCGGCGCCGCCACAGTCGCCCCCATCTCTACCAGAAGAAGACGAGCAAACTCCTTCTCCGTACAAATGGGCCTCAAGGAAGACGGTCCTTCTCTGGCCGTAGTCGGCGTCACAGGTGCCGTCGGCCAGGAGTTCCTCCGTGTGCTCTCCGACCGCGACTTCCCTTATAGAAGTATTCAAATGCTTGCTAGCAAACGATCTGCTGGTAAAAAACTCACCTTTGAAGACAAAGAATACGTCATTGAAGAGCTAACTCCAGAGAGCTTCGATGGTGTTGATATAGCGTTATTCAGTGCTGGAGGTTCTATAAGTAAGCAGTTTGGTCCCATCGCCGTCCAGCGGGGATCGATCGTCGTTGATAACAGTTCTGCGTTTCGGATGGATGAGAAGGTGCCGCTTGTGATTCCGGAGGTGAATCCAGATGCCATGGCTCACATTAAGCTTGGGTCTGGGAAAGGTGCTCTCATTGCTAATCCTAATTGTTCTACCATTATATGTTTGGTGGCCGCCACGCCCCTGCATCGTCATGCCAAGGTAAGGATCCTACTCCAAGTGTTTTTTTTTTTTTTTTGGGTAATTTACTCCAAGTGGTTAATAATTCGTAGTGCATCGTTTCAGGATTGGACATTAGATTGGATAATATTGAACTTTGGGTTTGAATAATTAGGCCAAAACAGAGAAGTTTATTTGAACTGATTGTAGGGAATGAGCCTTTGACAAAGCAATTGTAGTGAAATTAGGTTCCACTTTCTTTTGAACAATTGGAGGAGCCTGCTTCTCTTGGCTCATTTGCAGTTTTTAGGTGGCACTGCTTTTCTTCCTTGAGTGTCGATATATGTCATTTATTTGGAAATAGCTCAAGTGTTTAACAGCCTTTAGTCCTGTATGCTGGGTTCGGTGTATCTTACCCATAGTGTAGTTGGAGCTAACTTCATCTATTCCGTCTTGTTTTATAAATACAAGATCAGATTCCATTTGATTTTGCAGGGTTTATGCTTTTCCTGCATCTCAACTGAAAACAGACCCAGTTTCAGCTACCTTTAAAATATTTGTGGTCATTGAATTATTATACACTTCTAATTGAGTTTTTTATTCTTCACCTGCAAAAATTTCTGCCTTTTCTTCGTGGATGACCGATTGGGTATATGGTGTTCACAAGTTTCAAATGACCTAATGAACAATCCCACCAGACCCATAGATGATATCGTCACTTTCAGGTATTGCGAATGGTTGTTAGCACATATCAAGCAGCCAGTGGTGCTGGTGCTGCTGCAATGGAAGAGCTTCTACAACAAACTCGTGAGGTTTTCTTCTACTCCACTACATCCTTAATATTGTCTTTTTTTTGTGGCGAGAGGGGGTTCCAACAATGATAACTTTACTGCTGAATTATCCTTACAAAATCGGCATTTTATGTGCATGACACAAGGTTCTGGAAGGGAAACAGCCAACTTGTAACATTTTTAAGCAACAGGTATGTTCTTATTCGAAATTTAGCAAGATTAATTGTAGATCATTCTATCTGATCCCAATGGTTGACGATTTACATCTGCAATTTATGCAGTATGCTTTCAATCTGTTCTCACACAATGCACCTGTTCTCTCGAATGGGTACAATGAGGAGGAAATGAAGTTAGTGAAGGAGACGAGAAAAATTTGGGTATGGATTAGGATGAAACCTTATATGGTTATCAGCTATCAAAGTTGCTCAACTTTCTTCTTGACTGTTCGTTCTTCATTAACAGAGGCCTAGACCGTCTAATCTAATGTAAAATAATTTTTATAAATGTCAATGCAGAATGACCCAAATGTCAAGGTGACTGCCACGTGCATACGAGTTCCTGTGATGCGTGCACATGCTGAGAGTGTAAATCTCCAGTTTGAGAAACCACTTGATGAGGTAATACTGTTATAATATGGATTTTGTAATCCAGAGTTGCTTATGATGTCGCTTCTCTACTAGAGGATGACTACTATTAATTTCTGCTGGGATCCTCTTCACAGGTTCTTAATTAGTAACTTGGTATTTATTGTTGCTGCATTTTCTTCACCTCCTTGCATGAATCCTGTTTTATTCTTTGGTCCAATTGGCCGTCAAAAGACAGCATATTCTGTTTCACTAACCAAGTCTTTCCATCTTCTTGACTTCAAACTGCTCAGCAAGTAACCCATTGCGTTTGACAACCTAATATCCAAACTCCTTGCCTTGTGGGCCATGGATGCTCTTAATCAATTTCAAATGCTAGTGTCTTCGATCATTTCTATGCATTATGTTAAGTTAGTTGCCAATCCAGTTACTTTAATTCTGTCACGACTCCTTAACATCATCATAATTTTAGTTTATTATTTATGCCTTTGTTCCTTAGTTGATGTGTTAACTTTATGGACTTGCGTTTTGTGGTTTCAATTTGAAGCTATGTACAAGAGAATGCCTTGAAATTTCCTTTGATCTCTCCCCCTTTTTCTTGTTTAACATTCTGATTTCTGTGCACGCTGAATTCATTTATGGTCATTGTGTAGGACATAGCCAGGGATATTTTGAAGAGAGCTGCTGGTGTAGTCGTCGTTGATGATCGAGTTTCCAATCGTTTTCCCACCCCTTTGGAGGTGTCAAGTAAAGATGATGTTGCAGTTGGCAGAATACGCACTGATTTGTCACAGGATGGAGATCATGGGTAAGACTGATCGGTGTCACATTGTTTTTCCTACTTATTTCCTTCCACACAATCCTTTGTACTAAGGGAGAAAATCCCAAACAGGTTGGACATCTTTGTTTGTGGTGATCAGATACGCAAGGGAGCTGCTCTTAATGCAATTCAAATTGCAGAGATGCTGTTGTAGTTTGGACATGGTTCTGGAAATGAAGCCTCCATAAGAGATTTTTCTTCTCGGATGTGAATAACTTCATGTGGCAAGGTGAAGCAATTTTGAGTGATTTATGTTGTATTATCCCAAAGCAGTTTTGAAGGAATTGACATTTTTACTAAATAATATTATTTAAATTTTTGGGATGTAGTTATATAATTTATGAGTCAACTTATTAATCCCAACTTTTGGGGTCTAAGGAGAACCATTTTTAGAACTTTTTCCATCTTGAAGTTAATGTTTCTTGTCTTTTGTGCTTCTTATTGGTGTGTCTTCAGTCCATAGTGTTTATGTTCTTTTCCAGAAATGACATGGCTTGTCTCCAGCACGAAAGATTTTGACAGATGTTGGCGGTATTAATTGGCTGGATTTATTTCAAAGATTTTCAAATTCAATTGATTAGCTTTCGTCCATTTGAGATCTCTCTATTTTACCCAAATCATTGAGGCATCATTCTTCAGCACAAACAATTAATTGCAGGGTAGCATGTTGAATAGACATGCATGCACTTGATTTACTTAAAAGATTAGAACAAGGCTACAAGCAAACCCCTATGAGAAGTGAGAACCATCATACATACATTCACTCCATTCTTGAGGATCAGAAAGTTGGACTCTATGAGATGGCACTAATGTCGATACTCACTGATAGAGATTCAAACACAGATTTCCTAACTGAACTCAGATTATTCTGATAAGGCAATTCCCCGGGTTGGGGGGATGGGGAGCATGCGGTTGAATCTTTTGCATAATTATATACTATTCCTCATCAGGGTTGTCTATTGGAACTCAACAACAGTATCTCTAGTCTGGAACTGCAGTATCCTTAATTGTGTGGAATCCCATATCTGGAATGGATCTTCTTAGAAAAAGCTCAATAGCAGTATCCTTTGGTATGATACTCTCCAGACCAAGTCTTTTTTTGCACATAAATAGGCCACACTCCATCTGTTTGATGAGCATGAAATGGCTCTTAGGGAGATATTTCGGAACCAAAAGCTGGCATTCCAGCAATGTCTTCTTCTCTGTTAAATAAACGAGTATGGCTCATGATAATTACATTTTTTTAGGCATCACTTTATGCAGAGAATGCTACTGGGAATTATGTTATGAATAAGAGGAAATCTCTGGTTGCAACAGACAGACTAACATCTCCCTTGAACAAGGAAACCACAAGCACATGCCGCTCCTAATTTCTTTTCTCGTGGACTTTAAAATAGACTATACCAACCGGTCCCTTCTGGATAGAGCCACTGGCTTAACCCAAGGTGTATTTGTCGCCAGTTAGAACAGCAGTTTAATTTTTCGTATTAATGATTTGTTGTATAAAATCAGCTTTAAGAGCTAATTGTTATATGAGATATTAATTTTAGTGCATAAATACAAACAGGAGTAAAAATAAGCAAATAACTTCTCGAACTTGCTCTTTCCCCCCCTGTATTACACAATATCAATCGTGAAGCCATACATCCACAACCCATCTTGCTCCACCTCACTGCAACTTAACATTCAGCAACAAAATATCTTAAACTACCCAATGCTCAACCAGAGATGAAAACTCAATATCAAAGCCATATCCAGCAGGTTAAATAATCAGGTTTGGAAAGGACAAAGTTAGCCCTCATTAATATGCTACAACTCCTCCACTTGGACCGAGAATCCACAGGGACATCGTTTTATCCGCACTGAGCTTTCGTCATCAAAACTCTGATCCTCTTCTGGAAATACATGTTCATGGTCCTCATTATGAACTGAAAATAGAGCATCCATCTTAGCATCTTGTAAATATCCTTGTGGACTTCCAACAGATTGCCTGCCTTCCCGACTATTAGGAGTCTGGGCTTCAAATGGGCCATCCCTTACATGGATTTGTCTGGCAGCTTGTGAAGACGAATTTTCCCCATAAGTATTGTTCAGCCTTTGCCGTGTTATAATTGACGAAAGAAGCTGATACCACCTAGAAATAGCTTGCATTTCATTCCGTTTCTTCTCTTCAGCCCTTCTTATTGCCTCCTCTTCTTGATATGCCTGTGAAATAATCCACCAACAAGACCAATATGTCAACTCAATACATCAGAAATTTTCAAATTTCTAAGGAACTCCATTTCTTGGAACATTTGGGCCCTTACATCTAATATTGCATCTTTGAACTCAGTGCAAACCACGATTCCTTCAAAGACAGGAACAGAGCGACCATTTCGGAATTCAAACCCAACCATTGCAGGGGCAAAATTAATTTCCAGCTTCTTTACAACAGGAACTATTCTGGGTAGTCTCAGGTGCACAGTTCCAGGCGGAAGGCACTTGTCAGACCACACATCCACTTGGCCACGTTCATTCTGAAGGAAATCCAAAACCAGAATACAGATTCAAATAAATAATCATATTTTTTTTAGTTTTTAATGATAACATGAAGGGACACCACTTATTCCTGATACAAAATTTTCCATTCTCAATGGTTAAAACTAAGATAAAAAAAAATACTGCATTATGGTTCATTCTAGGAAATTATATTGGATGACAAAATAGCCAAATCAGGAATACATCATCTTCACAGAAAACTATCAAATGTATGGCCACAAGTTTGTTGGTGATTCAAGCCTAATGAAGGCATCGATTCTCATTTAAATATATGAAGTCCACACATCTTTTTAATTATATATAAAGTCAACTTAGATGACCACAAAAAGAAAAGAGACTTTCCTATCCAACTATAGGATGACTGGAGCCAGATGAATTAAATGACTCAAGAAGTTGTAAGTCTCAGAGAAATAATCCTTGAGCCTTCAAAGACCTGCCTTGTTTTTCCTTGAATACACATTTTACAGAATTTAAATATGCCAAGGATCACAAACCCTCCCTCTCTATATATGGAGTCCTACACGATGTGGATAGAACTGTCCTCATCGTGTAGGACTGAATTGAAGGAGGACTCTACAGTCCTATGTGATCTGCAGTTGGTTAGCTGATTTGAAGGACTCCACAGCCATAATGTATTTATAGTTCTATACAGTCCTATTGTAATTAAATTTCCTATTAGCATATGGACTCCTAATTAGTTTATTAGTTTGTTTTATTAGTTTCCTTTACCAATTAGGTTTTTTAGTTTCTTTTTCCTATTTTGAGTTTACTTTGTCTTTAGTTTGTGACTAGGACTCTGACTTGTACCTAGATCATATCTAATAGTTGTTTACTATTTTCTATAAATACAAGCTACAAGGAGAAGAGCACACATACACACTCTCTCTTAACTTGACACATCGATTCTCTCCATCTTCTCTTATTTTTCCATTTTGTTACAATAGGTTTACTTTCAAGTAAGCACAGATTAACAGTCAAAAGGGAAAAAAAAAACATGCAAGTTCTTTTTGATAGATAAAACAGAATTTTACTCATGTAAAGAATAACTAATGTACAAAATAAGGATACAACGACAAGGTGACAAAAGCCAAACTCACAATAGGGGACTACACCATTAGAAAGGGACCCAAGTAGAAAGACTGCCAATTCACACACATAAACACACACACACCACACACACCTCCCTCCCAAAAATAAATAAATAAATAAATAAAAAGCCAGCTCAACTTCCATTGAGTTAGCAGATCTTATCTTCCAAGAAAAGAACTCCCCTTTCGTAACATAAAGCTCATGCTTTCCTAAAAGCATGCAAGTTTAGTCTATTTCTCCACTTGACATTCTGTAAAATTAATAAATTACTTTAAATTTTAATTAAACCATTAACTATAGTTACCAAGAGAAACATTGACACTTCAAAACTGAAATCAAAATTGCTAAGCCTGACATGTTAATGCATGCTCTACATCTTTCTTATCAAAAACATGATGAACAGTGGATTATGGCACTACAATGCAATCAAGGAAAATTCTAAAGAAGAGTGCTTAATCATAAGGGTTTAAGTGGGTTAACCAGCCTTGAGCTTAAGACCCAATGCAATTGGCCTTCAAACAACCCACAGGATGGTCCAACATACAACCCCTACTTAGTGATGAGCTGTGATGGGGAGGTGGAACAGTAGCTGAAGGTAGGTTTCTAGTAAGAGCTACTTGGGAAGTCCCTCTACATCATGGGGCCCACATAGCACCAAACAATGTAAGAAGTTGTATGGGATAGCTGAATTGGCTGGGCAAGCAATTTTTTGTTTGCGGGTAATTTTTCTGTTAAATATGGTAATAAGGCCATTTTTGCATTTTACACTTAAAAATATAATCTTACGTAGAGTTAGATTTGAATATAGTTAATTTTAAGGTTATATTGGACTACTTTTGTTTATTTTTATTCATACATTGAGTTCATAGCATTTCCATCTCTTTTATACATTGCCTGTTTTACCTAATTTTGGTGTCATTTGGAAGGTTAGTTATGTTTTCCACTGAGACCAAGACCTTGCAGATATGGATCCATTGGGGTTGTCAAGGAGTCAGTCTACGATAGGATATTTAATTCCAAAGCCATGATTTAGTTAGAACCTAGAGGTTAGACACATTCATTGTACTTACAATCTATGGTACAAAAATGGAATATTTTCTATTGCTTTAGAGGGCGTGATGGGGACATCACAATACCTATAGTAGCAGATCAGCAATTTTATTTTTATCTTTATTTTTATTTTTCTGCTTTCTGTTATTTCAGTTAATTTAATTATTTCTGTTATTTCAGTTATGTCAGTTGAGGGCGAGCCTTGGTGTGACGGTAAGGTTGTCATATTGCAACCTGGTGGTCACGAGTTCGAATCCTAGAAACAGCCTCTCCACATTGTGGGGGTAAGGCTGCGTACATTCTACCCTCCCCAAACCCTGTAGTAGCGGGAGCCTCATGCACTGGGACGCCCTTTTATTTCAATTATGTCAGTTCCTGTTATTTTTTATTTTTCAGTTTCAGTTGTCATTTTTTTTAATGTAATGTAACAGCTAACCCCCCCCCCCCCTCTTTCACTGTTCAAGTGAACAGTTCCCACCCCCTTTTTTTTTTTTTTTTTTTTTTTTTTATTGGATTGTAAGTTGTAACTGCCCCTAGGGGCAGTTCCATAACTCCCCAGCCCCCCACAGTTTTCCCTGTAGGCCTTTTAAGGCCATTTTACTGAAAATGAATTATGCAAGTTTAACGAATGACTGAAGAAAGACTTCTCTCTCTCTACTGTAAATTCTCTCTCTTCCTTCTCTGAATCTCTCTTCTCTTCTTCCCCTTCCCCTTCTCCCCTATTTCAGTGCTGATTCCCTACCGCTCTTTTCTCGTCCTTATTTCTTGATGTTCAATTTTCTGGAATCACAATACCCTTCCCAGTTCCTGTCCACAAATTTTATCTCATGTAATTATCTACCTTTAATTTTAGAGTATAGTTAATATTCTGTTGAGAACTTCTCACTGCAGTATTTAGTTTTCAAAAATCCCATTATTAGTTCTATCATCTATGAACAGCAAGCTAGTTTTCATGTTCTGTCTTCTTTTTTTTTAATTTACTGTAACAGTTGTGTACTGTTCATGTACTGTTATGGCTGTCCATCACTATTATCATTTTCTTACTACCCCATTGAGTCCTGTGATGTTTCTCGTGTTTCAGCAACATTTCTGGTAAGTAATCTAATTTCTTTAGATTGAAATGTCATTGATTTTATATGGAAATTGGTCTCTTATGCATCAGACATAGCCGTTATCATTTGAGGAACTCGGAAATTTCCTGCATAATTCTTTGTCCAATGCTGTTTTTTAATTGCTGATTCCTATTTCACTCTAATGATCAATGCTCAGTCAGTAAAACATGTGAGGAATATATTGCTCAGTATTTGATAACATCCAGCTCTAAATCGATTCGTAAAATCCAGCTCTAAACACTCCACTTGCAAGACATGTACGCCGCTGTCCCCAGTCCTAACTAGCACTTTATATAAACTAATACCTAGCTAGTTGTAAGTGTAAGAAACCTAGACCCTAGGTTGTCCTACATCAGGGAGCCTCTCTATTTTGAGGAGCAATTGACTGATTGTATTCATTTATCCCAGTTTGCGCACTTTTATCAGACTTGGATTATTTCTTAGATGGCTTACATTTTTTATGAAGGAGAAGCAGAGTAGCTAAGTTAATAATTGTCCTAATAAGAATTATCCACTTTTATTTTATTTGCTTTCATGTTATGATAATACTTTCTATTTCTTGGATCTGGGACCATATTTTAAAAGTTACAATAATAGCATCAGATTTTTAGTTGCCACTGTATAAATAGCATGATTACTTGCCAGCAGAAAGCTAAAGCATGCCATATCTCAAGTGAAACCACAAGAACCCAAGCCCATTAAAACATTTAAGAAAATCATTCCCTAGAGTATTCAGCGTCCTTCTCCAAGAACGCGATATTGTTGTATGATTCCAAGAGTTCCCTAGAATATACCAGTTAATAGGGAAGCTGATAAGGAGTTGTGTATGCAACGGTTGTATATTGTATGACTCAGACCACTAAAAAGGGCATACCCCATGCACGAAAAGGCCATCACTGCGGGGTCTGAAGAGGGACTTATGTACACAGCCTTACCCCCACTTTGTAGTGAGGCTGCTTCCAGATTCAAACCCAAGACCACCAGGTCACAATGAAGCAACCTAACTATTGCGCCAAGGCCCACACTCAGACTACTGCCTGTGTTTATACACAATTGGTGATATTCATATATCCGCAGAGGCAGTACTAAAGATGGATACAGAATGTTAAGATCATCATGGTACTATACCCGTTAGTGTAGGAAGCACATATCAACCTCAAGTCCTCAACTATGCTCTCTGGAATGAAAATAAAAGGCATCAACTCGTCTATAGAAACCGTCCACCCTCAAACAAAAAGTTTGAAAGAATATTAAGCTGAACAAGAAGTTTAATTTATAACATCTTACTGTTAGCCATAAAAATATAATAAAGTCTACTTCTAAAAGGCAATGTTTTTATTAGCTGCACAAGACAGGGTGGAACTTCCTAAGCCCTTATTTTGTACATGCAAATAATCCCTCCTTATGGAGCAAACAACTATAGAATTGCAGTAGTATATAGATCATGGCTTATGCAGCCAATGAAAAAATATGGTTCAAAAGCTAAGTATTGCTTTGCAAAATGACCAAAAACTTCAAATTAACTACATACATGAGAGATAACAATGTCTACCTTTGGTACAATCCCATTTACAGCACAAGGAAGTTGTAATGGTTCCATTTGCCACTTTCCATAAAGTACAATAGTTCCTTCACCACCATCTTCATCAAAAAAGCCAGTTTCAGATTCTTGAACTTTGCCAAGCTTCAGAGAACGTTTCAGTACCTAGAAGAAAAGCATCAAGAAATCATGACTCAAAACAATGCTAAATAAAAAGAGATCAATGTAAAACCTCCAAAAGGGGGTAATTCCATGATCCAAACCTTTGCAGGACTTTCATTTGCTTTCACTTGCAAGCCTTCCCGTAACCATCTTTGTTTTGTCTGTAGCGTTTGAACACAGGTGCGAGGGTACACTGGATGACCAGAACAATAACCAACAATAGGACCCCTTGGATGTAGTATCTGATACTTGGTAAGCCATTTTTCAATAGCATAAAGGGGATGGTTTTTGTAGGCCTGAACGTAGAAAAGGAAGTCTTGAAACAAGTAATATTGCTGCAAACTCATGAAATAATTATATAGTACATACTACCTGTTTATTATGAACCAAATATACTATTTCGTACCTGTTGATTTGTTGGAAGCGGTTCAGTTAATGCCCTAGTTTCCAGTTCCATATCCTCAAGAGAGTTTCTGGTAGCAGCCCTGGAACTACGTGCTGAAGATTCTACATTGATATTCAAGTTATGTTGTTTAGATGTTTCTTCACTAAACTTATGACCCAAGCTGACATCTTCTTGAAGACATTTTTGAGATGTAGAGAGACCTTCTGAAGCACTCTCTGGGTTTACATCCAAATGGACCAAGCCTCCAGTAGCACCTGATTCCAACTTCTTCAATGGTGCCAACACTGCATCCCACCAATCTGGATCAACTCTCTGTGATGCTATCTTGTACCACTTCATACAATACCTGAAATTAAGTAGCACGTGCTGACATTTCTCATGACAAAACAAACATGAGTACACCCTCTCAACTATATTACAGTTTCACTTGACAATTTTTTGGAGCAATTTCTAGAAGCTTAAATAGAAATTTCATTTTGGCATAGCAGTCAACAGTCAGATGTGTACCCTGATGCATGAAACAAGAAACATTAGAATGTAAGTTCATATAGAAGTTGTCACATAACAACTGCCCATAGGATTAGTATTGTATAGTTGTTTCATGACATTAGTGCAAGTCTTCAATGGTTGTTTAGCTAATTTTAGATTTCCTTTTACAAGAGCTTGGGTCCACATCCCAATGGTCTGACCATCCAATTGTAAAAGTCCATACAATCCAGCCACCAGAATTCCAGCCACCAGAATTGCATGGTCTATCAACCGGTCCATGGTTCTTGGCCACCATATAATCTAGGGTTAGGACTAGACATTCCACCCTTTCTAGTGATAGTCTGCGTCTCTGGAGTCCAACAGTAAGAACCCCCCCCCCCCCCCCCCCACCCCACCCCAAGGGCAAAAGAAAAGAAGCTGCTTCCCCATTTTCCCATAATCCAAAATCCTAAAAATATGAAACTTTTTTATCTCAAGATTTTTCATTTCGATGGGGGAAGGGGTTGATTGGGTGAACCAGTTGCAACAAAGGTTTAGCCTCACCTTATGAGGCTGAAAAAAATCTCCTTGTTAATGTGAATGAAAATAACATTCAAGAGTAATATCCATCTGTAGATTCATCTTTTCTATGCCTAAAACAGTTTTTGTGGCAACAGAGACATTTGTGGATATTTTATTGACATCAATATCAACAGTCTGAAGTGAAATTGTCTTGACACAGGATCCTGACATGATGTAACAATATTAAAAAAATATATTCCTGACACTGTTTGATTCTCAGGATTTAAATATTTTATCAAAACCTCAGTTGAAGTCCATGGCATTGTTTTTGCCAAAGAAATTCCTCCAGACTACTTTGAGTTCCAACAAATTCAGGCAGCATATAGAGTCCCCCTTCAAGCTATGATGATTTTTTTTTTTCCATGGGGGGGGGGGTTGAAGAGAATATAGAGAAAACAGTTGCCAACAAGGTTTAAAATCTTGGATCTCAATGTTGTCTCAGCCCATGGGAAAACCGAGATCTCGGCGAAACCTAGACATCTCAAAACAAGCTATCTCGGTGGCCAAATGTCATTTTTAAGGCTTGATACTTCAGGGAAACCTTATTTTAACATACATAAACACATTTGGAGCATAAAATTGTAAAAATAATCACATTTTGTGATTGTTTAGTTTTACACCCATGTTTTGGCAGTAACGCTAAAGCCTGTTCTAAACTTAGGCTAATATTGGCTATTATACTCAATAATTATCTAATATAATTATTCAAAAATGGCAAATGAGACAATAAAATAATGCATTAGGGGAATGAGAAACAAAATAACACTTCATTAGAAAAAAACACAAGTATATCATACAAATCATTACTTTATAGTTCAATACTGGATAATACATTAAAGAAATCCTAACTCCCTAGTCCCCATGAGCCCATAGGACACATTCAATGTCTAATAATACGTAGAGTGTCATGGATAATCCATCTGATTATCAACATCTTACTTTTAACAGTTGATACGAAGCTCCCACAGCAATCTCCGCACTCTACAGCACCACCAGCAGCAATTTCGTATGAAAAAGTAACAAAAAACTTAAAGTTTTGAAGTTTTTTGAGCAAAATAAGGAAGAAGAAACCTGTTCTCGGTCGAGTTCTTGACCGAAAACAAGGGTCTTGCCTCTTTTATAACCAAGAGAAAAAGTAAAAAAGCAATTTCTTGCAAGACTTGGATAGAAATTTCCCCGAGAAATCAGTTTTTACTGAGATCTCAGGCGAGATCTTGCAGCCAATAACGAAACTTGTTTATCGCCTAAGATCTCGTCTCGGCCCTCACCGAGAAGATAGAGAAAGCCAAGATCTCGGCGAGATTTTGAACCTTGGTTGCCAATGGTGGAGGCCAAGAGCTAAACAGTAGAAATGGGTCACTAAATCTCGATGTAACCCCTTTACAAGTCTCTCAAGTGACAACTGATATTGCTGAGAAGCACCAACTCTAACCATGGAAACAGGGTGCTGATTCAAAGGTTAAAGAGCACAGCCTTAGGATGGCAGAAGAAACCCTACAGGGAAAATCACATAAGCTTGATGGAGCGAACGACTTCTTGTGGTTTAAACAAAAGATCCCTCTTTGCTTGGAACACCTCTTGGTTTCAAAATTCATTACATTGTCATGAGTTGCAGACTGAGGTAAATCAAAATGGTGGAGCTCATACAAGGGTTGCAGGAAACAGAGGCTCAGAGGTCAAAACTCCTTCCATCAAATAAGCAGAACCCATATACCAACTCCCGGTTGAATGAATAACACAATTGAATCACCAATCTCACAATTGTAGAAGGTAGAGAAAATAATGCATACTCTCCATCTGTGGGGTTCAATTTCAGGACAGGTTCACAACAAACAGAGAATATTGACCAATCTTATACTAATGTATTGACAATTGTGGAACAAACTTTGCATAGTCCCGTGGCATCCAGGACAGCCTACCCCAATAAAGATGTCAATACAGCTTGGGCTAGAAATGATCCAGATGCTAAATTTACCCTCTGGTAAGGATGAAGGGTTCTTTTAAAAGGCAAGGAGGTAAATGTGTACTATACTAGGGAGGTGTGCAATCAGGGAGATGAATTTGAATATTTATATTAATATCACATGGTGCCAGTGGGGAAAAATGTGAAACAGCTATGGCAGATAGTATCATTAGTTGTGCACATACATAATAATATAGACTGATATTTGCAGAATGAGATAGTGCTTTAAGAAGCATGTTTCTTACACTTCGAAACTCACCACAAGGCAAAGGTTCAAGGGAAACACCTGAAGATGCAACTTTCAAGGCTCTGAGCTCAAAATATAAAGCATGTGAAGGAGAACATAACCTAGCCCTGGGGTCTTTATGGCCGCACTTCGTGGCTGCCACACTTCAGAGATAACTTTATACATATTTAAGCTGAAACCGTGCAGGTCTTGCATTAAGGATCTTCCAAGTAGATTCTAGACAAACGAGTTATCCAGTCACCAGGTTGTAATTTAGCTGTCTCCGTAGTCATTGCAACCCTTTCTTGGTAACAAAACACAGAAAATTCTCTTATTCTCCCCACCCTCAACAGAACGTAGAGGCTTGTTGAGCAATTGAGTTCAGTTATTTTACTTTGCCCTTAAACACATTCATTCATTTTCTGAGTTTTCACAAAAAGTTCAAAGCATTCATTGAAAACTTCATCAAAGCATATCCTAAAATTATGTTCAACCAAAAATCAATCCCCCCCACCCCACCAAAGAAAAAAGGAAAAAAAAAGAGAGAGAGAGAATAGTAACATAGGAAAGCTACCATACATCACAGCATTGGAAGTAGCTCCAAATGCAAAGGTGAATAAACATGTACTAAAGATTAGGAGGCAAAACCTGCGAGTCACATCTTTAGCCCCATGGCCAGCAAAAGCAACTACATATCTTAGAGACTTTCTGCAGGCCACAGCTGCAGCTTCTACATTCTGCTCACCATCAACAATTGCATTGGCTGCATCAACATGCACCCATTTTCCTGTCAAGTTTTCTCCATTACAATAGACTTCTGCCCAATACAACGGAGCTCCTACTCTTCTTGATCCAACTGCAGTAGAAATTCCCTGAGAGGAAACTGGAGATTCTTCACTTTTATTTATTTTCTTTCTTTTCCTCGAAGAAGAAAAATCTGATGAATTACCACACGCATCTTCCAGATTTGTGCCTGAATTACTCTCACAAGCAGCCGCAGCAGTGGCAGAAAGTGCCATTTCCAACTGCATTTCAAATACTAGATCCCCTTTTCTCTTTGGTCCTTCAGATTTCTTGGTCGGACATGCTTCTGCACTAACATTGATTGCTTTGCAAGCTAATGAATCTATCAAACCATCAGCAGAAACTGGATTTGGCCTGACCACCATCAATGTGGAAGAGTTAAAAATTCCTGTCTCCCTTCTCGTTGTGCCTTGGTTTGGACATTCAGAAATGTCCATATCTGGTTTGAGGGAGGCCACATCCAAGATGGACACAAACCTGAAAATATATCCATGTTATAATACATGTAAATTCAAAAACCCCTATTTAGTAATTTGAAGATAAGTATGAAATTTTTTTCTAGGACCAAAATCCAGATGCAAGAGGCAATGCCCCAAAGTTTTACTAACAGAAAGATCATCAGATAATTTTAGCCATCATATTATAGAACTGTTTGAAGGCTGGACAGGGATCCAGCAGCAAGCAATGTCTGAAATTCCGACCGGTGGAGTGATTTTGAACCTTGAGGACAATTGTACAAGTTTGCTCAAAATTATGGCAATTTCACCAATTCTGCCAGATTTTGTCCCCCAAGGGAAGAGAAATATCTTGCTAATTCAACAAATTTCACTCGAAATTTCAAACATAGGCTCCAACAAACATACAAGCTGAGCTGAACAATCAAAATTACAACAAAATAAAAATATATATATATAACATAGACAGAATCCACGAGTATCCTTTATACAAAAATAAGCCAAAACCATAAAGTCTTTGATATCATAAAATGTTTTTGCAAAGTTTTCTCTTGCATTTGACTTAATACACTTAAGATGACAACCTTACCTAAAGTTCCCTAGCAAAATTCAAGAGAAAAGCATGAAATCTAATGTTCTGTCATTTCTTCGAAATTACATGATTTTGAGTGATGTGAATAACTTCAGATGAAATATATCCATTAAACCATGAGTCCATGACCAAAATCACCATAAACTTCAAGATTTGATTCCTTGACTTCCAGTCAAATATCAACTATTGCACATGGTAACAATTGCATCAACCCTGTTCCTTTCTTTAACTCATCCTAAGGAACATTGCCACATTACCTAGATTTTCAACTTCTATTGTTGTTACAATAAAATTTTGGGTAAATTACTCGTACATCCCCTATACTTTGCCATAGATCCAAGCAATTCCCTAACTTTTCAAATAATTACAGCCACTCTTTTTCTGCAAACGGTGTTAAACATATAAATAAATGGGCAAATGTACCCCTTAGTGGTTCAAAAGCAATAAGATCACTGTTAGGGCTGAAATGACAGTTTTAACCTTCATTGATTCACATAAATTTCAGCTTCTCCAATCATCCAGTGTCCCCATCCTTCCCCCTTGGAATCCTCTCCGCCATCGCGTCTGGATCAGGGCCTCCATCAACAGCATCAACGTCTCCCCCAGTGGCCTCAGGCTCCCAGATCTCACAATCAGCGGCTCCGGAGGATGCGACATGTGCTGCTTCCTCTGCCAGAGAGCCACTCCTATCTGGGCTCCTCGCCCTGGACCTCGCCCACGACAATTCACTCACTACCTCATCCTTCAGCTCTGAGAAGGATGAGGTAGTGAGTAAAAGACCACATCCCAGCCATGGGGAGTACCTGTTCTCCCACATTTGATTTGTCTTCACAAGCATAGATATATTAAGAGCCTTTACAATAAGCAAAGCTCCCATTATCAAATGAATTTTATCTACAATTGATCTTTGTCTGATGCAGACAAAAACCCAAATCAAGAAGAAAACAGAGTATATGACAAAGAAGATGAAATACAGAGTTGGCAATTGGGTCTTCCCTGCAGGAAGGAAATTCTTTCTGCCATTCTTCACATTGTACATCTGGGTTTGAACATCCATAGATTCTTCAATTCAGGCTGACAATTTCTGAAACTGTACTCATCTGGATCATGGACAACAATGGTACCATTGTAGATGGAATCAAGGTTGAGTTTGTTGTCGCTGAAATCCGAAAGTGGAATTACCAAGATAGACAATATGAAACTCTCAACGAGACAACGGAGTTCCTTTAGAAACTAGGGTTCCCTGAGATACTGCCCGCTAGAACTATCCTCTTTTCCACTGAATTTAGATATTGAAAGAACCTAATCAAGAGCAATGACAATAACTTGGAATTCAAATATGAGAAATTTCCCTTTTGCCTCAAGTATTCAGTCTCCTTTTATTTCATGTTCTCTTGTTACATATATAGATTCAATGGGAAACTTCTTTCAACAAGCTTTCTCATGCCTATCACTACTTTGATCATTAGCTGCCTAGGATACAGTGACCCGCATGCCTACGACCCCCTAGACTGTGCTACGGTATCTTGTCAATCACTTTTCGACTCCTCTCGACCTTCTTCGACCCCTCTTTTAGGCCATGTTCTCCATAGCCCTGGATGTCCGTTTCTGTCCTTGTACTTTTACCAAGTAAGGTTCTGACTTTACGCTGATTTGGACCAAGATCTAGTGACTTGACGGATCAAATCAGCATGCCTTGCATTTATGGTTGTTGTCAGCATTTATGAACATTAATGACAACCCATTAATTGCCCAACAACCCACATCAACCTGTCACATCTTATCTGAGTCAGCATAGGGGGTCGAACATAGGTGCCTTCTGATATTTTTTACTATATCTTCCTTCTCATACCATGTGCCTTAGATGAACGCCACATGCCCATTTTCGAAAGATCATCCGAGATTCTCTTCCTACGGCCAGATTTAGCATTAACCATAATTTTCCCCAACAGAACCCCCTTGTCTCCTTATGCGTCGTTTCGACCGAAGGAGACACGCTTTAAGGGAAAATGTCCTCTTTTGAACACGTGGATGATCTTTCGCCGTCTTCTCTCTGCCATGATCACCTATATTTGTCTTTTCTCCCTTCTTTTTCAAAAGTTGAATGCCCGTACCCCTGGCTTGACACCTGTAACGTTTCGCCATAATTGGAGTAAATCCTTTTTGAACGCTCCCTGTGCCGTTACCGCTTTTATTGAGCCGTTGCTTTTGAACAGTGTGTATATCCCACCTCTTTGTAATCATCGCATCCGTCCACGCGTCATTTCCCCCTAAAACGTCACATCTGCATCTAGTCTGACAGTCACAACGCTCGAGAACTATCATGACTGCCAAACTGTGACCCACCTGCCAGCAAACCTATAAAAATCCCACCCTTCTTCTCATCTTCTTCCTCACGCACCTACTGCTTTTGGAATTTTCACGAAGGCCTTCTCTTCTGAAGTTTTCTGGTTCAACCTACCCAACTCTGTCAACGACATCTTCTTTCTACAGAGGTTTCCGGTGATCCGATCATCATCCGAGTAAGTTTCGCTCTTCTTTTCCTCTATTTTACTTCTCTGCTAACCTATCATGGCTCGCGACAAAGCCATTGTCAGTCGTGCTTCTGAGCCTACCCTGCGTCGATCACACCCCCCGCAATCCACTCAGGGTGGGGAGAGCTCCAGTGGTAACCCTGGAAGCTCTTCCCTCGATATCTCCGGTGAGGCTGGTCCTCACTGTGTGGCTTCCACGGTGAAGTCCATAATGACTGTGCCAAAACTTCAAGATCTTAGGGTTTCGTTTCTCGTCCCTGACTCTGTTGAGCTAATTGCTCCGGTTCCGGAGGACCGAGCATGTCACCCTTATTCTCATCGGATGGTGGTGAACCTCAACATGTTTCTATCTGTTTTTCGTTTCCCTTGCCACCCCTTAGTTTTTGAGATTCTGGGCTACTATGGCCTGGCCCCTACTCAGCTTCCGCCCAATTCCTGGGCTCACATTCATTCCTTCATCATCTTCTTCCTTCGATATCGAGAACCCCCCACATTGAGGTTCTTCCAGTTTCTATTCAACGTGGGAGTTCTGACCTGGCGTGAACCCTCGACCCATAAAACCAAGCCCAATGGTATCTACTATTTCTTCCGTCGGAACTTGGAAACAGTTTCCCCCATGATTGAAACCACCCCCTCCTAAATGCCTCATTGGAAAGAGAAGTTCTTTAGGGCTATAATAAAACGGGGTCATACTCTTCAAGGTATGCGCTCCTTCCCCATTGGAAACCAGTGGCAGTTCATCTTCCCCTCCATAGTAGAGGTCGCCCCGCTTCTGACACCGCTTGAGATAGAGACCTTCGAACGGGTAAAAGAACGAGGGAGGGCAGTCCAGTACAAGGACCTGTGTAATAACAAATTCTTGTTCCTGTATGGACTGAGTAAGTTTCATGGTAGCACTAACCTTCTCTTTAATTTTTGCATGTCAATTCGACCTCTAATGATGTTCTGTTGATTCATGATGCAGTGGAAGGACTGGACGATAACATATGGGAAGATCTTATGGGGACGGATCTGTTCTGCCACCAATAGCGAGAGAAAGAAGAAATACTTGCTTCAGTGGCTCGGAAACTGGAGGCCCTCGAAAAAGCCGCGGATGCAACTCCCGCCGTTCCCACCGAGATTCCCTCATTGCCTCCACTAAGTGTCGTTCCTCCTATCGGCCCAGAGTCTTCAAGTGTTCCGCCTGCTGGGAGCTTTGAGCTAGACGTACCTTCAGAAGTACCAGCTTCCGACCCATTTCCTTCGACCGGAGGGTCCATACTACCGTCGATCATCGACGTCGACGAGGATGGTATGTATTATCCCCTTATAACTTTCTTCCATTTTATCAACTCCTTACCACAATTCTAACTATACGTTTATTTTTTCTTTTCTTCTCTCTTCTTTTTTTTTTTTTCAGAGGATGATGATGATCAAGCCCAGTTGCAGAGACTCTGCATAGATCGAAAAGGAGGAAACTTGCCTCTGAGACTCCACGGCACATTTTTCCCGAGGACACCCCCCAAGACATCCTGCAACGGATTCCAGCAGGTCCTCCACCACTACACTCTCTTCTCCCGGACGAGACACCTGTCGACCCGGCGCCGACCAGTCTTTCCAGCGATGCCACGCCTGCTTCTACAACAAGCATCCCCCCTCCAGCTATAGATTCAAGTTCCAGAGTCGATCTTCCACCAAGTTCTGCACCAACCACTCTGCCTGCTCCACCACCACCCTCGAGCCTGGAGGTTTTTCCTCCAGTCTCTTCTGGTATGTCTTTCATCCCCACAGACTCCACTGTGGTTACATCTTTCCGTCCTCTGTCCGGAGAGTTACCTCCGCTAGCCCCTTCCACCTTTCCTCAAATCTCCACCTCTTCTATGCCCGTTCAATCCTCTCTCCCCAGTCACCCTACTGAGGAGGGTATCAGAGAGAAAAAGCCAGTTGAACCTTTTACCTTACCACCGGGTTCATCTTCGACCCTTCCTTCCACCAGCTTTTCCTCTTCTGCTTCTGGCTCGAGCTCTACTACTGCTGAGCCTACTGTATTCGTCCCCTCCTGGAAGATATTTTCCACAGACACTGGGTTACGTAACCACCCAGTAGCTCAAGAAATCATCCACCATGCCTGTCTTCCTGCTGATGACGAGCTTTTCAAGCATGCCCATGATGCAGTCCAATAAGGCCCAAGGCCCAAGCTCAAGTCGATAATGGGTCAGCCCAAAGAACTAGTCGGTATTGGTCCATTGGACCAACCCAAAGACCAACCCACACTGTTCACGTGAACAGTGTTCACGGTACTGTTCAGTGAACAGTACCAACAGCAGAAATTTTTCTTCTTTTGTTATTTCTTTCCTAAATTATTCTTAGATTTTGTTTCCTAAAGTTAAGTTATGGATTGATATTTTGTAAGTTGTTTTTTTGGAAACTTTCCTAAATCTATAAAGGCAAGTTTCCCTTTTAATTTATCTTAGGATATTTTTTAGATTGGAAACTTTCCTAAATCTATAAAGACAAGTTTCCCTTTTAATTTATCTTAGGATATTTTTTTTTAAGAGGACTAAATCCTTCCTTATTTTGTAATCTTTCTTAAGTCTATAAATAAGATAAAGAAGAAGAGAGCCAGCAGATTTAGACCAGAAAAAAGAAGAGAGTTTAGCTCCTGATTTTCTGGTTGAGTCTTATAGGTTGTGAGACTCAACCGAAATATTCTGTTTTATGGTTTTCTTGTCCTTCGTTAATTCCTTCAAGTTCTTATTATTGCATACTGAATTGCGATACCATTAAGTGCTGATTTGATCAAGCTCGTGGGATTAAAGATTAAAATCATATCGACCAGCTCTAACTAAACCAGTCCCGTTTTCGGATGATAGGTAGTTTTCAAAAAATCACATCTCTCTCATCTGTGATCGGATCATCTCCAACTTTGGATATGTCTTCAAGTACATCCTAAAGAGTATTTCCCATCAAGTTTCAAGTGATTTCAAGGGTTAGATTTCAAGATAAGTGGTTTTCTTCATTACTTTTCTCTGCAGATTTTGTATTGGACTGAATTAAGATCCTGTAGCAAAGAGGGCTTGTTAATTTGACTTGTTTTGAACCCTCTTTGCCATCAGCCCAGCTTAAGGGTATCGACCAGGGCCAGTGCGCAGCCCTCTACCAAGTAAGCCTTCCAACTCTCCTTCTCTCTCTTTTATCCCTTTCTCACATATTTTCCTTGTTATCTTCTTTTTTGTAGTTAATGTGTGGGACAAACTACTACCGCAAGATGTTAGTGAGTTCCATACGCAAATTGAGAAAGGCGCATGCTTCCGCCCAGCAAAACAGCAGACTTCTATACCTTGCCTTCGCAGAGCGCAACCAAGCCATCCATGATCGAGACGCTGCTGTCGCAGCCCACACTGAGGCCGAGGAAGCCTGGAAAGAGGAGAGGGACACCCTTTCTTCTGAGTTTGAGGTGGTCGAGCAAGAGAGAGATGACGCTGAGACAAGAGCCTCAGAAGCAAAAGAGCGGGCCAAAGAAGCAGATGACCAGGCCAAGGACCTGGACATAAAATGGCGCTCTGCTGAAGCATCTTTGGAGCTAAACAGGAGATGGCTGTCTAATGAGAAGACTAAGTACCGGAGGTTGGACGAACATTTCACTACCCGTGCCAAGGTCTTCGAGGCTGCCCAGAAGGAACTGTCTGAAGTGCGGCTATCCAATGAGGTTATGTCAGACCAGCTGAAAGCGACCACTGATCTTAACAATCAATTGGAGGAGGAGGTCAAAGTTCTGCAGGGAGCCCGAGATGAGTTAGTGACTGAGAAGGGCAGTTTGTTGGCAGAGAATCATAGATTACAGGCCGAGTTAGCCCATTCCATCACCCGGGAGGATGCCCTTAAAGGAGACTTGGCTGTTCTGCAGGGTCGAAGCGTCGACATGCAGTCTTCGATTGCTCGCTTAACCGAAGAGTTAGCACAAGCTCATACATCTCTGGCGCAGGATAAAGAGAAGACCCTGAGAGCCTTACTCGAATCTGAAGACATGGAGGGCCCGTTCAGGAAGGAAAGAGCCCGGGCCATCAAGGAAGCTCTTTTGGTCGTGCACTCACAGATGTCTGCTCATCTTCCGACTTTCAATTTTTCCAACATTCCTCTGATGAGTACGGTGATTCGAGATAGACTCGTGCAGCCCTCAAGTTTTCCTTCAACAACTCCCTATACAGACCTGGCGATCATACCTCCTCCTCAAGAAGTGGCTCCATTCTCTGCAATTCCTCCAATGGACACTCCTGGGACGGCTTCCGAAGATCCTTCATCCCTTCCATCGACAGAAACCCCCAGCACAACTTCTTCTGATACTCCTCCGATAGAAACACCATCGGTGGAATAACTATGTACTTCATATATCAAGTTTTCTTCTATTTTTTTTTTTTTTTGTAAGAATGTACACATCCTTTATCATTTAATATATTTTCCATTGTACTCAACTTATACTTTTTTCTAAGTGCTGAAGTACTTTTTTTTTTTCTAAGTATTCCACCATACGCACCCTGGCTTTAAATGATTGTATCTTGCCAATAATTTAAAACCAAAATAATAGCCCTCTCTTCTTTTTTTTTTTGTGACCCGGAGGCCTTTTCTCTTCGAGACCCGAAGGCATTTTCTCTTTTGAGACCCGTAGGCCCCTTTTTTTTATTTTTCTTTTTTTTTTTTTTCGAGGCCCAGAGACCATTTCTTTTTCGAGGCCCTTAGGCCTTTTCTTTTTCGAAACCCTTAGGCCTTTTTTTTTTTTTTGCTCTTTTTTTTTTTAGGCCTTATTTTTTTTTCTTTTTTCTTTTTTTTCGAGGCCCAGAGGCCATTTCTTTTTCAAGGCCCTTAGGCCTTTTCTTTTTCGAGACCCTTAGGCATTTTCTTTTTCGAGACCCTTAGGCCTTTTTTCTTTCAATACCCTAAGGAAAAGGTGTATTGTAAGTAGATACTTCATTAAATGAATAAAAAGAGGACCTTACACATAGCATCTTCGAAGATTCTTGGAGTGCCAAGTGCGTGGTAAGGCCGACCCATCCAGTGTCTCCAGATGATACGACCCTGGTCTAGTAGCTTTCACAACACAGTACGGTCCCTCCCAATTTGGGGTTAACTTACCCTGCTGAGTAGGAACAATGACAACCGTCGATCGTAAAACTAAGTCACCCACTTGGAACAAATTCTCCTTGACCCTCGAATTGTAACACTTGGCCGTTTTCTGTTGATACGCCGCTATGCACAGTCGAGCTGTTTCGTGAACGTCTTCTAGAAGATCCAGATCCATTAAGAGGATGTCTTTGTTAGTATCCTCATTAAAGTTCAACACCCTGTAACTTTTCTCCACCACCTCGATCGGAATAATAGCTTCAGACCCAAAAGCCAACTTGAAAGGAGTGGCCCCTGTAGCCGTCCGTTGAGTTGTTTGATACGACCATACGACACTGAGTAACTCCTGAGCCCACGCTTGTCTCTTTTCTTCCACACGTCATGCCAAGCCATGCAACAGAGTACGATTGGTGACTTCGGTCTGTCCATTAGCTTTCGGGTGAGCTACTGGAGCAAATCTATGCCCAATTTTATGGTCGGGGCAGAATTCAGGGAAGATCCGACTTGAAAACTGCGGGCCATTGTCGGTAACCAGTACTTGTGGGATTCCATATCTATATAGGACATCAAGTTTGAAGAACTCCTTAGCTTTATGTGTCGTGACCTTCACCATTGCTTTCACCTCGATCCACTTAGTGAAGTAATCGATTGCAACCAAGATATATTGCAATTGCCCCCTTGCTTGCGGGAATGGCCCCAGAATGTCCACACCCCAAACTGCGAAGGGAATGGAAGAAGGAATAGGCTGTAGCTATGCGCATGGGCGATGGGACATGGGAGCATGCTTCTGACATGTTTCACAGCTTCTTGCGTACTTTCACAATCACTCATCATATGGGGCCAATGATATCCCATTCTGATGATCGTGAAGCACATGGTGCGTCCACATTGGTGGGCTCCGCAGATTCCCTCGTGAACTTCCGTCATAATGTACTCTGCCCTAGAGGGTGGAACACAACGAAGCAATGGAAAGGTATGAGACTTTTTATAAAGTACCTCATCGTGAATGACATACGACCCAGCCTGAGTCTGAATGCGCCGGGCTTCTTTCTTGTCTTCAGGCAGGACATTTTCACGCAGGTAAGTGAGTAAAGGATCCATCCAACAGGGCTCGACGTCAACGAGTAAGACTTCCCCTACGGGGTCGATGCTAAGATCCGACAGATGCTCGATATACACCGGCACATCAAAGCGGCTCAAACTGCTGGATCCTAAATGAGAAAGAGCATCTGCTTCCACATTCTGATCACGAGGTATGCTGACCATTGTAAACTTTTCCAGAGGTTCGATGAGTTGTTTCACGAGGGCCAAGTATCTAGCTAGACGGTTCTGTCGAGCCTCATAAACCCCCGTAACTTGTCACACGATCACTTGGGAGTCCCCATATACTAATAAATGAGTGACCTTCAATTTTCTAGCCAATTTAAGCCCAGCCACCAGGGCTTCGTACTCTGCCACATTATTGGTTGTTGAGAAACCAAAGCGTACAGATGTCAGTACCATAAATCCTTCGGGGCTGATAAGGACAATTCCTGCTCCTGCAACCTCTTGATTGGAAGCTCCATCTATGTACATGAGCCAAGAAGGTTCTTCAGGAGCAAGGAAGATTTTAACCTTGGCTTCTTCAAGTGCTCGCTCCGTATTCGACCCTTCTTCTTCTCCTCCCGAGAGGGTACTTTCAATCAGAAAATCTGCTAATGCCTGTGCTTTGATGGTAGTCCGAGGTTGGAACTTGAGGTCGAACTCCCCTAGTTCGACCGCCCAATTGATCATACGTCCAGACACATCCGCTCTAGAAAGAAATTTGTTTAGGGGTCGATCCGTCAATATGATGATGGAGTGAGACTGGAAATAGGGTCGTAGCTTACGAGCACAAACCACCACGGCAAGCGCCAGCTTCTCGATAGACTGATACCTGGTCTCCGCATCTAATAAGGCCTTACTCACATAATATACAGGATAATGCACCCTATCAACTTCCTTGACCAATACTCCACTGACTGCACATGGTGAAACCGCCAGATAAAGTAGTAATGTATCTCCCCTCTCAGGCTTGACTAGCAAAGGGGGTGAAGAAAGGTACCGTTTGAGGCCACAGAACGCCTCCTCACATTCGATCGTCCATTCGAAAGGCTTGGATCCCTTGAGAGTCTTGAAAAATGGGAGGCATCTATCAGCAGACCTGGACAGAAATCGCCCCAGAGTCTTGATTCGTCCCGTGAGCACTTGGACCTGCTTGGGTGTAGTTGGAGACTTCATACTTTGGATTGCCTCGATCTTTATGGGGTTGGCCTCGATCCCCCTCTGGGAGACCATGAAACCCAAAAATTTGCCGGACTGCACCCCAAAAGCACATTTTGCAAGGTTGAGACGCATAGGCTACGTTTGGTAACTCTCCCAAAGAACAGTTCTTCTGTTCTTCCATTCTGATAGAACAGAAAAACTGTTCAGAACAGCCAAAAACAGCTAAAAACTGTTTGGCAAATCTGGTTTGTTCTTCTGTTCTCACAGAACGAACCGGATGAAAAGAACATCTAAGAACGAAAATTTTAGAACATGGTTTACCATGTTTTTACGTTCTAGAACAATTTTGAAAAGAACAAAAAACTAAGTTGTGCCCAATAAAACCTGACACCCTTTCTACCTACTTCCATACACGAAGAAGCACATCCTCCTTGTTCGTTCTCTGCAAGCACAACAGTTATTTTCCCCTCATCTCTCTCCATGTCTCTCTCTCTCTCTCTCTCTCTCTCTCTCTCTCTCTCTCTCTCTCGTCTTCTCCTCCATCTCCATTTTTCTTGTCTGATTTTTTTTTTTAACATTTTTGTAGAAACTACTCCTTGTTCGAGCAGGTAAATCTACTACTGTTTCGTCTCCATCTCTGCAATTTGTTTGTTCTTTGTTTTAGGGATGGTCTCCTCTCCTTTTCCCTCTTCCTCTCTCACACGGTACCAGGGGATTTCTATCTGAATCATTACATCGGTTTTGTAGATTTGGATCTGAAACTAATGTGTAGATGGTTCTGTGATTTAAGAAATTAATGCTTTGCTGGTTCTGTGAAATTCACATCTATTTGGCTGTACTCACCAAAAGATAATCAAGTGGACTCCTGATTATTATTCCTGTGCGTAATTCTTTATCAAATATCGATTGAAAACGTTAGTATTGACTTTATTTTGTTCTTTTTATTTTCTGTTTCAAATTCCAGATATGAATTATTTGTGTTCTAAATTCTTTTAACATGAACCCAAATGATAACTACAAATAAAAAATAAAAAATAAAAAGGTTTGCGGCTCTAGATGCATGAATTTTATTTTTATTTTTTGGAAAATTTTCTTGTTTAATTGATCAACTTATCTCCATTAACCCATAGGTACAATTTATAATTAAATGACATTAATATTAATTAATTTGGTAAGATATCGGTTTAATGGTAATTCTGTAATATTTGAATCCTTTGAAAAAAAGTGTTCTAGAACAAATTTTACCAAACAACAAACAAGTTAGAACAATGTTTTCAAACTAGTTCTGGAACATATTTGCCAAACAGTTTTAAGGCCAAAAGAACAGCCAAAGAACATTATTTCAAAACAGAACAGAAAAAGACCATCTCTTCCGGTTCAGAACAAGAACAAGAACAAGTGAGAACGTTACCAAACGCAGCCATAGAGTTTCTCCGCACTACATCAAAAACTTCCTTGAGGTCCGCCAGGTGATCTGCCGCTCTAGTTGTCTTGACTAGGAAGTCATCCACGTACACTTCCATGGTTCGACCAATCTGCTTTTCGAAGACCTTATTAACAAGCCTCTAGTATGTCGCCCCCGCATTTTTCAGCCCAAAGGGCATTACAGTATAGCAGTAAGTGCCCTTGCTGGTGATAAAGGTTGTGTTCTCCTCGTCTTCTTTGGCCATCTTTATTTGATTATATCCCAAATAAGCATCCAAAAAGGATAGCAGCTCATGCCCTGCGGTGGCATCAATGAGCTGATCTATCCGAGGCAAGGGGTAAGAATCTTTTGAGCATGCTTTATTAAGATCAGTGAAATCAGTACATACTCGCCAGCGATCACCAGACTTAGGCACCAATACAACATTGGCCAGCCAGTCTGGATAATACACTTCTCGGATAAATCCGGCCTTCAGCAACTTTTCAACCTCATGATCTATGATAGCCTGCTTTTCTACTGTTACAGCTCTCTTCTTTTAGCGAATAGGACGTTGGTGCGGGTCTATTTGGGGGTGATGTTCCATGGTCGAACGCGGAATCCCCGGCATATCTTCTGGAGTCCAGGCAAAAACGTCTGAATTCGCCTTCAAGAATTTTATGAGCTCTTGTCTTTGTTCTTCTAGAAGAGCTGATCCCACTAAGAATGTCTTTTCCGGATGGTCGTCGTTGAAGGGTACTGGGATGAGATCTTCGACTGGAGTGGTCCGCTCCGTTGGAAATCGCCATAATACTCATCCAACTGGATCACTTGAACCGGTTGATCTTCATCGAGGGCAGCCAGGGAGGCAGCATGGCACCTTTTCGAAACGGATTGGTCCGCCTTGCAACATCCAACTCCCCATTCAGTTGGGAACTTCATAAGTAAATAGTAGGTGGACAAGCAGGCCCGTAACTTATTAAGACCCATCCTTCCGAGTATACCATTGTGGCTTGACCGGGTATCCACTACCATGTATTTCATATTGATGCTTACCCGCGCTGGATAGGTTCCCAGGCGAGTATCGATCTGAATGGCTCTCTTTACCCGTACTCCTTCACCATTAAACCCCAAGAGAGAATATCTAATGGATCTCAACTGCTCATCCTTATAGCCCAACCTCCGATACATGTCGTAGTAAAGGATCTCACAGGCACTACCCGTATCGACCAATATATGACTTACCTCCCATTCTTCTCCGATGGCCATCTTGATAACAAGGGGATCTTCATGAGGGGTAACAACATCGATGAGATCGTCGTCACCAAAGTAGATGTATCCGTCATACCTGACTTTCTTGGAAGAAGATCCCCCCATGCTTTCTTCCCCTCTTCGAACTTGCTTCCTTTTGCCTTCCTCTTCCTGGCTTTATCACAATTGGGAGGAATGGGTGCACCGCATCAGCCATCATGCATTCAGGCTGGCTAAGTGTAACGTATTCGTCATCGCTCAGCCCCAGATCTTGCTCTGGGCCCGCCTTTCCCAACAACTTCCGTGGGGGACTCCTCTCTCGAACAGTTCGAACCCCCCGAGCGGGGCAATCCTTCATCTTGCCCCGCTGATCCTCCATATGCATAGATCGATCTGGCCCATTAATCCCCTTAGGGGTGATCTTGGGGGTGGTAGAGGTCTCTGCTCGACCCTCTCCCTTCTTTCTTCCGGAGCTCTCGCAGGGGGAGGCGGAGGAAGCACCACTGTGGAGGTAGGCAAAGTTGGGCCTGACCTTGGTCCTACAAACTCAGTCCATCTTCCGTGCTAGATGAGATCTTCGACCAGGCTTTTCAAATGCCTGCATGAGTTGGTATCATGGCCATGATCTTGGTGATGCGCACAGTACAACCGTCTATTGCGCTCCTCAGGCCGAGCCATCATCTTAGGTGGAGGGACTAATAAAGCGTCGCCTCTTTTGATGTTCAATATTTCTGCCATGGTCCGGTTAAGAGGTGTGTATTCATGTGCTGGGCGAGCAGGGTACAACTCCTTGGCCACCTTGGTTTTCTTGCTTGTTTATCCTTCTTTAGGAGCCTTCTCCGAAGCCTCATTCTTCCTTCTTTCAGCAACTGCAGGACCCAAAATCACCTGGCCTGATAACTCCGCCACAGCTTCTGCACCTGATGCATACCTATCGCATCGACTGAAGATCTCGGCATGAGTTCTAGGGCGCTTTTTGTTGAGGGAAAACACCAACTATGGATCCTGACAGGCTTTAGATAGGGTCGATATGACCACATCTGGCTGTATGTCTTTTACTTCTCCTGCTACTCCTAAGAAATGGGTGATGAAATGTCGGAGTGGCTCCCCCTCACCTTGCTTAATCGCCATCAGATGGGACAAATTTTTCTTCTGAACACAAATCCCTTGAAAATGGGAGAGGAATAAGCTGTTGAGCTCCTTGAAAGTTCCCACTGATCGAGGAGGGAGGTTGTTGAACCACGTCCTCCCTGCTTCCCGTAATGTTGAGGGGAAGGCCCTACAACACAGAGCGTCGTGATGGCCGTAGATAACCATTCCCACCTTGAAATTGTCCAAGTGTCTCTCCGGATCTGTCTTGCCATCATACCATCCAACATTTGGGAGGGCAAAGTTGAAAGGTATGGGATGATTCATAACCTCATCTGTTAAGGCTGTCTCCGTGGCATACTCCTGAAGGGCTGCTGAATCGACCCCTCTCCACATGTTTCACCCGGTCCCTCAGTTCTTTCACAAGACGTTCTAATCTTGTTGTATTTTCATCACCTACTAGAGAACTACCTGCCGGAGGAACAGATGCAACAGGTACAGCAGTTGAAGGCACAACAACAGATGGCACTACCGCCACTCTTTCTCCTCGTGCAACGTCGACCCTGGCCTGTACTTCTTCGCAGATTTGCCTAGCTTCTTCGACCCTGGTTTAGGTTTATTCTCGGATTCTTCTAGCTTCTTCTTCCCTCGCTAGGGTTTCCTAGCGAGCTTGTCGAGCAACATCGACCCTGACCTGAGCATTTTCTCTGGCACGTTTGGCTTCATCGACCCTCCTTTGCGCCTCCCTTGCCACATCTAACTGGGTGTACATCCCGGCTCTGGCCCACCTATCACCTTGCCTCGACCCCATCCTTCGTGAGATAGATGACCGGCGAGAGACCCCCAGGGACTCTTGGCTACTTTCAACGATTTCAGTAGGGTTGACTTCTGGGACAGATTGAGGTCGCGGGTCTTCCCACTGACCACTTCGACCCCTGCGGTGATACGAATCTACTGAGGGACTATCCCTCCTTGGGCTAGGAGGGACAGCATGCGGCGCAGAGCGTCTAGATTGTCGCGATCTCTGTGGAACCTCTGGGACATCAACTGGTGGTGCTGAAGCTGCTGGTACTCTTGTGGGCCGTTGTAACAATTCTGTCAAGGCGGCTAATTGTTGGGCCAATCTGTCAAATTGCTCCCTGGAAATGTACTGTGATGGGTCTGGAATGGGACCACCTGCTCCTTCATTGGCTGGCTCTTCCAAAAACACATCTTGGGGATCTTGACCCATTGGGATATCTACCCGCTCCCTAGCCATATTAGCTTCAGCACGTCGGGATTGAGTTTCCCATAGGTTATAGGAACTTTCAGCTCTTTCTACTGGCGTCATTTGTAGGAATATGCTAATATTAAGAAAACTAGCAGAATAGCTTTGAGGAAAATGGGATTGGGGAAGATAAAGAAAGTTGGAAAGGTTTTTCTCTCTTTCTCCTCCTCCTTCCTTTTCTGATTCAACGGACAAGAAAAATACTTCACCAAACAAAGTATGTCAGGGCCCCACGGTGGGCGCCAAACTGTTGTCGCTAGAATCCGAAAGTGGAATTACTAAGACAGACAATATGTAACTCTCAATGAAACAATGGAGTTCCTTTAGAAACTAGGGTTCCCTGAGATACTGCCCACTAGAACTATCCTATTTTCCACTGAATTTAGATATTGAAAGAACCTAATCAAGAGCAATGACAATAACTTGGAATTCAAAGATGAGAAATTTCCCTTTTGCCTCAAGTATTCAGTCTCCTTTTATTTCATGTTCTCTTGTTACATATATAGATTCAATGGGAAACTTCTTTCAACAAGCTTTCCCATGCCTATCGCTACTTTGATCATTAGCTGTAGGATACAGTAGCCCCGCATGCCTACGACCCCCCAGACTGTGCTACAGTGTCTTGTCAATCACTTTTCGACCCCCCTCGACCTTCTTCGACCCCTCTTTTAGGCCATGTTCTCCATAGCCCTGGATGTCCGTTTCTGTCCTTGCGCTTTTACCAAGTAAGGTTCTGACTTTACGCTGATTTGGACCAAGATCTAGTGACTTGGCGGATCAAATCAGCATACCTTGCATTTATGGTTGTTGTCAGCATTTATGAGCATTAATGACAACCCATTAATTTCCCAACAACCCACATCAACCTGTCACGTCTTATCTGAGTCAGCATAGGGGGTCGAACATAGGTGCCTTCTGATATTTTTTACTATATCTTCCTTCTCATACCATGCGCCTTAGATGAACGCCACGTGCCCATTTCTGAAAGATCATCCGAGATTCTCTTCCTACGGCCAGATTTAGCATTAACCATAATTTTCCGGTAGTTTCACATAATGGCTCGATACAACACAGAAATGGTGGGTATATTCAGATTCATTCCAGATCTTCCCATATGATAACTCTCTTAGAAGGAAGAATCCCATTCAAGATGAGTCTAATTTTGCATTTGGATGCACTCCTCGCACTGCAATCTGGTCTTCTGAAGCACCGTCGTCGCCGTCGTCCTAGCTCAGACACCGCAGAAGAAGATGGTTGTGACCAATTTCCAGAATTCTCATTCCTTTCACAAAAGCAGCATTTCAGCATCGACAGTTCGAAATTGATTTTTAGGTTAATGTTCTTGGTATCATTTTTGTTTTTGATTTCTACCTATTTATCAAAAAATATTTTTGAAAACCATTTTTGATCAAAAATAAAATGTTATTTGGTATCTACTTAGCATAATAGATTCTAAAAAAATGAAAAATAAGTTTGGTATTATATATGCAGAATAATTTTTATAGTCATCTTCTTCCTCACATCTCCCTTCTTCACATCAATGCATCCTGAATCAGCAGCAACAAGAAGTAAGATCAATCCGACATGAAGAAATTGGAAAGTGAAGAAACGCACTCTTCTAATTACGCCCCATATCCAAAACTTGATTCGAAATACATTGGTCCTCTCCCTTCTATGGCTACTGCTACTAATCAGGAGAATTGGGGTACCATTCCCCAATCTGTCCACCTCCCTCTGAAGAGTGCCAATTCCCCAATCTGCTACTATGGGATTGTAATTAGTCCTAATTAGTCCTGATTGATATCATTCCCCAATCTGTCCGCCTCCCTCTGCAACTCCAGCAACACCAGAGGCCAAGGCCCAAACCTCCACAACTTCATTACACCCCACAAGCGATAAAACCCTGTCAGAATTCCAAATAAAGAGTTTGGGGTAATGGTTGTAACTGGAATCTGGAAATGGTTTGAGATTGAACCCCATGAATTTGACAAGTATCGGACCGTTCTCTGCAATGGATAGAATTACACCATCTGGGAAAAATCGAACCTGAAAAAAAACAGAGTAATCACTTCGTCACATCCTATTCAAAATTTTGGAGTATTAACCACCCCATACTACAAAATTCAAACAAAGAAGACAGGGTTTTGTAAACCCTATGACGATAGGAACCTGCTAAACAGAAAAGGTAGAAAATTCATTTGAGTTCCACTTAAGCATTTTGCCCTTCAAAGATCCATCACCTTGACAGTTCTGAATTCCATAATGTCAAAAATAGAAACCGAATATATGACAGCATCCTAGCTCTCTCTCCTCACTTCTTAGTTACAGGGACTTCAAGGGGACCCTAATTGGAAAAATTATAGCAACCATCGATGGTCCACTTGCCCCATAGATTATGTAATTGAATCTAGCTCGACGCTTTCATCAATCCTAACAACCCATCAAATGGTGCATTGTGTTGAGAGTAACCAGCAGGCTTGTGATTAAGATCTCCCCCATCTGAAACAGATACTGAACCTTTACCATCCACATCTTCATTTACACCAACAGCATCCGCCCACATGCGATAAAACCCTATCCATGTTTTACACCCCGCATAACTTAATATGAATGGATCCCTGAGAATCCTGAAGATTTGCCACCATAGCGTTCACATGCGAAGTTTTAGGGTTTTCAAATGTGTTGTCCTCTCGGCCAACACATTTGAAATCCCTAAAACTGAAGACGAACACCCTCCATCACCTGAACCAGATTTCCTGCCGCTGATCCTGAACTTCCGGCCGAGAAGACCACCATGGGCTGCACACGACAATCCGGTAGACAAGACTGCCCCCTACCAGAGATCTCCCTCCCGACAGGTCTCTGTTGAGGCTCCTCGCAAGAAACCCTAGATTTGTTCACTGCAAGAATGATCGCAATCCATCCTGCTCTCCACCGCCGATCGATTGTTTCGCACAAGATAAGAATCGGAAGAGAAACGTAATGGAGGAGGAAGAAGAGGACCTGGTTTTATAAAACAAAATAAAAAAAAGTTGAAATTACTTTCTTACCCACTGATTACAACATGTGCTTTAAGTGTTTTGCGCAAAAAACAACTAAAATCGATTTTTGACCAAAAATCAAAATTTTAGGCTTATTTTTATTTTTCTTTTTCATAAATAGCACCTAAAAATTATACCAAACACATCTAAAACAAAAATTTGAATAAAAATCAAAAACAAAAATGATACCAAAGAGAGCTTAAGGTATAAACAAACACGAAATCAGGAAACATGAGCAAACCAACCATGGCTGATGATACATAGCAGAGCTTGATGTTGAACCACAGAAGCAGCTTCGTCCATCATCTCTGTGAGATTGAGCTCTCGCTATTAGAATACAAGTCCCCTGGGTAAAGAGCTGAAGATGCCAGAGATGATGGCCGGGTTGATGGATCCAACAAAGCTGTTGATGTTCACAACAAAATCGTGAACATGCAGAAGATACCAGGGGGGAAAGGGGCAACATGGGAGATATGCAGAGGGCATGAGAGTGGAGATGCAGATGGCTCGTAAAGGTGGTTACTGGGGGAGCTGCAAGAGGATGCTTTAGCGCACGGTGCTGTGGTCGTCGAAAAAGTTGCAGGTCCAACTGGAGGTTGCAGGTCAAAGTCGAAGAGCTTCTTCAAGACTTCCTCTTGTTCCTTTTGTTTGGTTCATCAGCAAAATGAGGAAGGGAGGTGAGAGTCAGACATATCTCTTTTCATATTGAGGGCAATAGAGTCACTTCACTCCTTCATTAAGGGTACTTTGGGCATTATACCATTAAGGTTGAGATTACGTCATCATCTAACAGAAATAAGTTAACGGGTAAGGGCTGCCCGTAACTAGGTTTCGAATTTAGGGGAAGTACAAGTAATCGTTTGAAAAGCTAGGGAATTGCTTGGATTTAGGGCAAAGTACAGGGAAGGTACGAGTAATTTACCCCAAAATTTTTAGTTTCTAATAGAAAGACGCTATGACTGCACCATTATTCACCAGAAAAATAGTCTTTACCGAGTTGTTAGATTAAGAGCTCTGAATAGTGCCACAGACAATGCATTGATCTGCAAAAAGAATAATTCGGTCATTTTCCCCAAAACCAAAAATAAAAATATTATACTGCATTAAAGTTGTGCCATTTCACCAACAAAAAACCCAATCTTATGCTGAAATTTTGTCCTGCTCAGAAAATAAGCTGTGTAATATATATAATATCATTTCTGGTGCCTAGAGGCCAGCATCAGTATCAGCGCTTCATCCTAAGTGACCACTACATGAACCCTGCTTTGGGGTTTGAAATTTAAAAATATATGTACATATTGAAAATGTTGTGACTCATCAACATAGTCTGCTGATATTTAAGTCAAGAAGATTAAGTTGATATCTATACTGAGAACAGAACCTCATAATTAAATAATTCAATTCTTCTGATTGGTTCTTTGTGCAATTTATTCACATCCCTTGGAAATGCTGTAACTTATCCATAATGAACAGTTAACTTATGGATACAACGATCACTAAAATTGATCGATTAACCTTCAATCTTGGCTGGTTGTTAGCATGCCTTCAAGTTAATTTTAATCTTTTCAGTGGATAGCTGAAAAGAATCAAGAATTCAAATAAAATCACATTCTAGCTCATGCCTTTACCCCTTAACTAGGCCATCTAATGGCTTTGCAACTCAATCTCAGTAGTTTAACTGTTTTATTTCCAGATGTAGATGAAGTTCTAACGTTTAAAATCTGCAACATTTCTTTTTTCGGTTCTCCTACTCATCAATGAACTTAGACAAATTTTATTTTCATTTTATAAATACATTTATCTCAGCAAAGTTTCCAAATTATCATTCACTAGAATTACGGAGAAGATCGTTTAAGGGATACCTCTTCCACAGACCCTTCACGATTTTCAAGAGCATAAGCCAGACTTGACTTGAATGATCTCTCTGGGACAGGTGAGCCTTTAAGATGAAAACTATGATGGAACTGCAGATACGAGAATACTGTTAAAGAAAATTATATATGTAAGCATATATGTACATATACTTGTGTCTGTGTGTGCATATGTGCGGCTGGGTGGCCCATTTTCTGTCCATGGGTAGTTGGCATTGTAGGCACTGTTGTTCATGACTCCATATCACACTCAACTTGAAGTAGTAAATTTCAGCCCAAACACATTTTTCCACATGAGACGATAAAGCTTTAAAAAATGGTTTATGGTTGATAATATACAATACAGGTCCACATACTTGAGATTGATCTTGCAGTACGAAATGAGGTCAATCATGAGGATTTCATACCCATGACCACATTAGCCTCACATGTCCATGTGACTCAACCAAGGGGTCCACCCAGCTACATGGATCACCAGTGAACCTTGTCTGTGCATACATACCCAAGTGACAAGAGAGGTCAGCACTTCTGCAGTCAATTTTGGAACTTCTGCTATCTCCAGTAAGTGTGTTGGCAGAAGTGAAAGTAAGGAAGCCTGCCACAACATTTAAATCTCCTCAGAACTGACAAATTGTGCACCATATCATCTATTTCCTTGGTAGATAAGAGCAATGGAAAAACATATAGGATTCATACCCCAATATAAATGGAAAACCTCCCCAAAGAAAATATTATTTCAGATTGACAGACATCCCATTGAAACAAGAAGTGTTCAACCAAGCAATCAAACAAGAAGACAGTGGCCTTCCTAGTGTCTGTTAGTAGGAAGCTGAATCATTGCATCATTTACTATTACAAGCTGGTATTGTTATGAGGGCGGGCGTCAGTACAATGGTAAGATTGCTCCATTGCGACATTTAAATAGGTAAACAGCCTCTCCGCAAGGCGGGGTAAGGCTGCGTACATCTGCCTCTCCCCAGACCCCTCAGTGGGAGGAGCCTTGTGCACTGTACGCCCCTTTTTTATTGTTATGAGGGGTAGAACTGTGGTTGGTGTTGTGAAGGGCATAAACATTAAAAGCAGATCTTCTTGTTCCACTCTCATGATGAGCCTACTTTGTCTTCAGCATGAATGGGACATATTAGTTGCAGGACGGGCACTCTTTCATGCTTAGTCCCATTTGTAACCCTAAAATTAAAGGAATAGACTCTTTTAGATATACAAGAAGAGAGGCACAATGAGTATGTTGAGACATCTGAAGAACCCAAAAGAAACCAAAAGAACATCAGCCATATACATGATTCACAGTTTACAAGATGTTAATTAGTTCACATAGCCCTCAAGTTCCATGTCCTTAATTTACTTCTAAAAGGAATTCCCAAAAGATTCATCACTTGGTCAGCCTGTTCAGGACCCCTAACTTTGCTTTCTACTTAGTCAATATGCTACTAACATAAATGCCATGCCTTGGTATTTCATGCTCCTAGCCTATTTATATTTTCTTGTTTTCTCATCATTTAGATATGCACCGATTTTCGGCAGATGTTTCTTAGAGAATGTGGGAAAACGAAAGAGAGGGGGGACACTTCCAAACAGAGGACAAGTTTTTTTAGGATAATTAATATGCATATACATATGTTATGATTTTACAAGAACAACTTATTGCGTACTAAACAAATGCATCAGGTATGCTTCTAAAATAGCATACTTATGATACCAAAAAAAAATCCTATTTACTAACTAACAACTAACAAGGACATTTCATTTTTTGAAAACTTCAGTTTACCCCTTGACAATGTACATGTCAGAGATTGGCAACTCACAAAAGGGGAAGATCACAACAAACAGAAAGTAATATCCAGTTGATAGCTCAAACGTGACACAAGAAAGCACCTGAATAAGAGGATCATTGCAAGCACTGTCAACTAATCTTCCCCGCGCTATTAAACAGAGCAAATGAACTTTATGCACAAACTCAGCCAATTCCTGAAAAAAAAATGAAGAGGGAAGATCCTAAATTTTGTGTGGAGGAAAATGCAAATTGTCATTATCAGTAAACTAACATGACAAGCCTCGTCTTAAGCATAATGATTTACCTTCTCCTCGGCTGAAGCTCTTCGAATAGACCTCTTTTTAACAGAAGATGGTGATTCATCAAATTCCACGGTCACCTCCGTGGCAAGAGTATGTTTTCTAGAGTCTGGAACAGATATCAAACCATCTTCCCAATCAGAATCATCTGTACCTTCTTCCTTGTCAGGAGAAGCAGAAGGAGGATTTTGCTCCACAACTTTTTCTTCCACCGGAGTTTTCCCTTTTGCATCAGTACTAGTAATTCCATCTAGAAGTGCATCATATCTGATGCACCTTTTCACGGTTTCTTTGTTATTTCCCTTAGAACCAACATCAGGCTGGTGAGAACAGAACAACGGAAGTTGTCAAATAACATAAATAGATTCAGCTACATCAGCCCTTTGACCATCTCTTAATACTTATACAAACTGTAACTCAAAGGCCAACTACAACATAAAAACTCCAAATTAGCATGATGGATGAAGTTCAGTATAGGTGCGAAGCCCATCATGCTGCATTTACTGTAAAGGAAATTCAATAGAAGGTAACTGGACAATGCTTCACCAGCAACCTAAACAAGCAGCTCTGTATTGATTTTACAGAGAAAAAGAGGTCAAGCTATTGGGACGAACCATGCCATCAAATTCATCACGACGAAGTTTGCTGCCATGTTTCTTTGTCCCTGTTGAACCACGAGAATTTGTTCGTTTCAGAAGCCTGCCCACAGCTTCCACTGATATATTGGTAAGCGTGCCTGAAAATGTGTAATTGGTTTATTCGAGTTCAAATAAGGTAACGGTAACATGATAGTGTTGAGTTTCTTCTGTGAGATGAATACACATGAAACTCATAAAAAGTTGACCAAAAAAATACAAACCAGGATCATGTTCTGATGCTGCACAGCTTGTGCTTTCGAAGTCATGTTTAGCTTTCATTGCAGCCTCATTTCCTGCCAGAAGAAAACACACGAACGTTCCAGAGATTCAGTTTCCTAGCTGTCAGAAAGTTCTATCTCAAATTGTCTACGTGCACAAAAAGTAAAGTAGTACAGAAGGATAGTGAGTGGCAATAATAAAATAATCTCCTCTCTCAAATATCCTCTCCCACCACACCCACGCCACCATTCGAGCCCAGGTGATGGAATTTCGTACTGGCTGAACAATTGGAGACATTTAATCCCTACTCAAAAGTGCATTTCAGCTGACTCCAGTCACTCCACAACTGATTACACTCAATACAGATTACGAACTTGGCCATGTCGCCCCTACTTGTGTATGCGAAAAAAAAAATTCGTTCAATGGTAGCAAGGAGTTTTGAAAGAAATTTCGCCTTCCAAACTAGAGTCGGACACTGGAAGAGAAGCAAAACAATGAATAAAGAGGAAAGGAATGAAAAGGGCCCAAAATAACGGGAAAAAAAATACGGCACTGTTACAGAGTTTTACAGGGCAGACGAAAGAATCATCAAATGAAAATCGTCATGAAGGGATAAACAGATATATTTCGATTCAAAATTGGGAATTTTAAGACAGATGAGGAAGCAAAGAAACTAGAAAATACTTGCAGACAAAAAAATCAAAGACCTAAAAAAATCTGTTCTCTACGAAAGCGTTCCAAAATTCGAACATGAAACGTTTCGTTGATTGAAGAAACTGATTGAGAGAATTGAATACGATAAATCATGAACTGGTCGCACCCACCAGAAGTTTGCGGTCCCTTCAACTGACTTCTGGTCCGCATATCGGAAGTTCTCTCTGTAACCGACTCTCTGAACAAAATGAAGGAGCAATGCGCGGCTTCCGCTTCTGGACTTTGGTTTGTACAATGTTCCCGGGAAATAAAAGTGAGGTTGATTAGGAGACACTAGACAAGCGGGCCGTGACCACTGGACTAGAGAGTCAGAAATCGTTTCCGAGTCAAATCATAACTCGCTTACCGGGTCACTGGTTCTCATTTCTACCAATCATCTCCCGTATTATTGTGAGTTTGAAATGAGGCGGGTCAAGCCCATGATTCCATTTCCAATCTTGGGTGAAATGAGGTTCTGTTTGTTTTGACGTGTAAGATTTTACGTTCATTTTATATGTAAAAAATAAATAAATTTCAATGTTTAGAGGAAAAAGGAACTTCGTCTTTTTGCCTTTACCTACTGAAAACTTAGCTTGGCTAAACAAGCTGATTTGAAGGGCGTCTAAAGTTTAGAATAGTCGTCCAGATTTTGTTGCGAGAGTCTGTGTGGGATGCATCACACAGACCTCGATATAGATTTCAATAGCTTGTTTTTTGTTTTGGTAATATAAATGATGGTCTGCATTGGGTCCTGCTAATGGCAATGCCAAAGGTGAGATTGACTAATACATGACTTGTAACACCCTTTCTTTTTCTTATAATTATAATGCAAGTTGTTGACTTTTAGCAAAAACAAAAAAAAAAAACAAACAAACAAACGTTGAAATTTTTTTCACATATAAAATGTTATACATGAAATTTTACGGTAAAATTTTACATCAAAATAAACAGAACTTATGTAGATGTCTATAAATGGATAGTTGAAAATTTGAATTTCATTTGTACCTAATATCTAACTAATATGCTTGAAGATTCGAGAGGTTATAGAGAATAAGGAAAATAGAATCGTGAGACTAAATAAGGTATGGAACGAATCGTATCCACTAGAAGGAGGAAGGTCAGGTTGTAATCAAGCTGTTTACACCCCTACCCGTTACAAAGAAACCCATCTAAACAAGAAAAAAAAATGTCCCACTTGTTGGAAGGTAGGCATCTCCCACAACAAGTCAATGGCGCATCAGAGAATGTGCCTCATGAATCGCATAGAATACCCGCATAATCATGGATGAGAGAGTGAGAATAAAATAAAAGCATTTCAGGTGCCTCACAAATCTTATACGCAACGGTTTTCCTTGGAAGGAATGAAACTTCTACTTGGACATGAATGAACAACATTTTCTTCGACTCCAAATTTTTCCAATTGTTGAGATTCACACGTACTTTTTGTGCATGTTGCATTAGTAGCTAGAAATGTTACATTCTATCCCCCCTCAGGCCATGTGTGTCAAGGTTGCTGACATTGATGGGCCGATGTGAGGGAGGTTTGGTCTTCTCGTTTGATCTTTTCCCCTCAATCTGTGTGTGTCAAGGTTGTTGTCATTGACAGGCCAATGTGTGGGAGGTTTGATCTTCTAATTCGATCTACCCCCTTAGTTCGTATGTGTCAAGATAGCTGATATAGACGGGCCGAATGCAAGAGGTTTGGTCTTCTCGTTTGAACTACCCCTCGGTTCGTGTGTGTCAGGGTTGTTGACATTGATGGGCCAATGTGCGAGAGGTTTGATTTTCTTGTTTGATTTATCCCCTTTCAATCTGTATTTGTCAGGGTTGTTGACATTGACGGGCCGATGTGCGGGAGGTTTGGTCTTCTTGTTTGATCTAACCCCCTCAGTCCATGTTTGTCGGGGTTGCTAACATTAACAGGCGATGTGTGAGAGGTTTGATCTTCTTGTTTGATTTACCCTCATCGGCTATTCAGTGTGGATCAAGTCATTAGATGGCGGATCTAGTCCGCATAAATGTGGTGTTCAAGTTCAATCTACCCTCTTGGGCCATCCAATATAGATCAAGTCCTTGGATGGGCGGATCTAGTCCGCTTAGATGTGATCTTCACGTTCGATCTACCCTCATTGTCCATCCAATGTGGATCAAGTCCTTGGATGAGCGGATTGGGACCGCGTAGATGGGGTCTTCGTGTTCAATCTACCCTCCTCGATCTTCTAGTGTGGATCAAGTCCTTGCATGGGTGGATCTAGTCCGCATAGATGTGGTGGGCGGGCGGGTGTTCATTTCAGTTGCTTTGAGGTGAGAAACGCAAGTGTTGAGGCTAACTTGAACAGTAAATTTATTGATGTCTGGTGAAGCTATCTACTTGACTAATACTAGTAGAATTTCCTTAGTTTTTGCAAGTTCCATGTGTAATATTCCAGCCCTTGGGATATTGAGTTGATTCTTATAGAACTCTAAAAATGGATGATTTTATGTTGTGAGAAAACGTTAGGGGTACTTTAGTAATTTTGGTAGTTCACATGTGGTAAGTTGTTAGAGATTAAAATAAGAAGGGAAATTTACTCGTACCACCCCTCGACTTACCTGGACTTAAGTCTAAATACAACTACTACCCTAAATTTCACAAAAAATATGTGTACTACCCTTAATTGCAAACCTTGTTACACATATGAAAAGAAAGAGAAAGAACATGAGGCTCCAGAAAAACCCCAATAATCCGACTAACCTCTGTTAAGTAAACAAAATAGACCATGACAATGCCATTCAATATGTCATCTACCATGATAAAATTTAATGAGAGGAAATGAAATCTGTCATTCCTACAGCTGAACACACTATGCAGAAGGAAAAGAAATAGGAGAAAAAAAAAAGAAAAAAAAAGAGCACAACCTTTGACTGAATCCCGGATTCACATCGTCTCCTCCCAGTCATTCTGGGAGGACGGGGCAACCTCCCTCGGATGGCCGCCACGTGGCTCTTGAGTGAATCCGAGACCCACGTCTGAGCCGACACCCCCTGTCGGCTTGGCTTGTCGGCTGGGTGTCGGTTCGGACATGGGTCTCGGATTCACCGAGAGCCACGTGGCGGCCATCCAAGGGAGGTTGCCACTGTCCTCCCAGAATGACTGGGAGGAGAGGATGTGGATCCCTGAATCCCATGTTGAAAAGCAAGGAGAAAAAAAAAACATACCAATGCCATAATCTAACCTGACTGAAACTAGAAATTTGACCAGACAAAAGTATCCTTCTCCAAAGAGGGAAGACGCACATTTGGAGAATAATAACAGGCCAAAAAAAAAAAAACATTATTAAGAAGAAAGTATGATTAGAAGATAGGAAAAAAGAAAGAGTAACCATATATTTACAACATTTATTTATTTATTGATTTAACTATATTGGCAATCACAGACGCAACATATTATTGTAAAGTTTTTTTTTTTCCGACCAAGATCATAAAAAAAGGGGGGAAATACTCTTTCCTCCCCTATAGTATGCCTAAAGGACAAATGCCCCCAAAAGTTTATGGAAAAAACAATTGTCCCTTTTTTTTAACGGAGTTAAAGTTAATTTTTCATTGACGATTTTACCCCTAAATGTTTTGTTGCCTTTATTGTTAATAGACTTTTATAACCCTCCTATCCCATTTCTTTTCCTTTTCATTCTCCTTCCTTCCTTCACCTTCAAGGCAGAATTGTGATTGTACTTGATGAGTGCCGCCTAGAAATTGCACATGGCTGGGACGAGGTACTCTGTTGTGTTGTTTGGATCTGCAAATACTTCGTTACCGATGGCAATGGCGTGGATTTGGGTCGAACCCTTGAGTCTAACATATATAACTGTTATCAGCTTTTCTATATATCTTAGTGGTGAAGTACCATTCTTGTCTCCATTATTGTCTCTTGATGATGAGACAAGAATCCTGGAAATATTAGGTCTGTAAAGGGGATGTTCCAGTATATGTGTGTGTGTGTGTGTGTGTGTGTGTGTGTGTGTGTGAGAGAGAGAGAGAACATGACTCGGGGTTCGTTGTTGGTATTGTCTGGAGGAGGAAATTCTTCATGATATTCCTGCAACTTTCTGCAATTTTTATATTTTATCTGTAAATATTTGCAGTGATTTTGCACTTCTATACTACTTGTCACTTTCATTTCTGGTTGATATTAGTTTCGTTCGATGGGTCTCCAAAGAAGGCTAGATATGCGATGCAATTGCACGACTGTTCGTTCTTCTCCTCATTGGTCTCTTCTTTCTCTATGCAACTGCATGCCCCTTTGTTCTTGTTCTCTCCAAGAACGACCTCAAAGAAAATCCTCCCCTTTCTGCCAACGATGAGTCTTCAAACATGGGAAGACAAGCTTGATGCCTCACCAAATCACATTCCATTAATATACAATCATTAGTATGGGTTCTTAAATCTTTAACGGCTGATTTCAGATAAGAGGATTTGAAACCCAGATTGCTTATGATTGTATTATTGCAAAAGTGTGTTAATACTTGTGCTAGAATTTTTGTTTTCATATTTTCATTAATTCGTCAAAAGGGAAAAGAAAAAAAAAACAGCCTTATTAATCCAAAGTAAAAGACGCCACTCATTTCCTTTATAATCCAAACTGTAAGTGCCTGAACTAAAAAGACGAAAAGACAAGAAGTAAGGTGTGTAAGCAAAGTCATTGGTGTTGGAGGAACAAGAGGATACTGAGAACATTCCAGAACGGAAAATGAGAGAGGGGCGAGCAAAATGATAGGGAAAACACAAGACTATTCCCTCCTCTATGCAAATCAATGGAATATGCAACCACAAAAATATGCACAGAGATGCAGCAACGAAAATAAATAGAGACAATCAATCCACAAGAGAACACACCAATTTTTACATGAAAAATCCTTCCAAGGTGAAAAAGGAAAAACCACAGGCCTAGTAGCTAAGTCTCCACTATAATAATAAATGGTACACAATACAATCATCTATAGTCATAGCTAGAGGTTATCAATCTCCAAGAAAAATATTCCACTCTTGGGTAATACAAATAACTAGCCAAAACAATTGGTGGTAATCCAAGATGCAAGAATACTCTCACCTTAATGCCAATGTAACAAAGACAGAGAATAATTGTCACCTTTCTCTCTTCCCTAAACAGAAAGACTACTGTGCACATACAAATAATAAGAACTTCTTGATATCTCTCTTTTTTCTTCTCAATCACTCACCGTAGCAGAAAAGCTAGAGAAGGATTCAATCCCAATCTAGTTCTAGGGATCATTGCGCATTCGGCTTTGCACTGAACTCAGGCGTATCAAGAACTCGCGCATAAAAAGATAACCCCCGAAACTCACCGCCAACAGTGGACTTTATGTACATAGAAGATGAGGGAGCAATGGTTTTTGGAAACTTCATAAAGAAGGAAAGGAAATATAGATTAGGCATGGGAGAAGAGCGGTAGTCAAAACCGCCTTTGACTACCCATCATCATTATGGAATGGGGTGGTGGGTCCCTCCACTAATGTGAGGAGGAACCCAATGCAAAAGAAGTAGAGTCCTGATTGCATTGGGGAAAAATAGAGTAACTATAACAATATTTGAGAGTCGCTGGTAACCGCCACTAGGAAAAACGCTTGCATATGCTCCAATGCCTTAAGTACTATGATGATGGTAAGGAAGAATGATGCAATACAAAAATATTTATGAATCTTATAAAATTTCAGCCACAACATAACACGATAGCCTACAACTTGCCTTAATTCCCTTCTCAAACATCGAAGAAACCCTAAGAAGATCTCTTGAAGACGAAAGTCGAGACAGAGAAACAAAAAATAGATAAAGAGACAGAGATATAGAAGAGAGAGACGCAGAAACACATCCCAGATTACCATCCAAAAGAACCTCAAAAATCTCTTGATGAGACAAAGAATCACATTAACACATTACAGATTACCATCCAAAAAACAAAACATCCAAGTTCAATATTTAGAATGGAACAGAACCGTAAAGCTCATTCTGCAACAAAAATCAAAGGTTTGGAAAGAGGGTTGCAGCGGCAGAGTTAGATGATACCCTATTTCAATAAGGGTAAAAATGGTACTTCACCCTTGTAAATGGTTAATTTGGTCATTAAAAAAAATTGGCTTCCCACCATCAGTATCGAATGGAATATACTTAATGGCATGGGTCTATTTGTATTTTAATAGTGCTTCTAGGGGAGGCATTGTCTTTTCCATAAACTTTTGGGGGCCTTTGTCCTTTAGGCATACTATAGGGGAGACAACTATATTTTTCCTAAAAAAATAAGATGTGAGAAGAATAGGAAAATACCTAGAAGTAGTTCCTCTTTGCAAGTTCCAGTCTCTCTGCAGCTTCCTCTTTTATTCCTCTTCTTTTTCTACCTTGCGGCTTTCTTCTCATTGTCCCTAGCCGTGCTCACTCTCTCACTTTCACCAAAAAATCTCTCTCTCTCTCTCTCTCTCCCCCTCTCCTTCTTCACCGGCGATCTCCCCTTCTTTCTTTGCTTCCAATCGCAAACCCCTTTCTCCCTATCTTCTCTCCCTCTGCAATCTTTGCTTCTTCACCCTATTTTGTAGCCACCATCACTCTTTTTTGGAACCTTGGCCAAGTTGAGCAGTTGTGAGCAGCCCTGTGTGTATTGTCATTATTGGTAACCTCTGGACAGTTGGCAAAATGATATGGAGGAGAGAGAATGTCAACAGGCTCTATGTATGAAGACCAAAATAAGAAGAGAGAGAAAGAGGAGAGAGAAAATACTGGTGGGTCCCACATGTGGTGGCCAGGCTAGCAGCTGCTGTGCACACAGTAGTAGGCTCTGCTCGCAAGCCCACAAGGCAGCAAGTCTCACAAGCCAGCAAAGCATGCTTGTCGTGCCCGCATGCAAGGAGCTAAGCAGCGTAGGCAGTGGGGTGCTTCCCCACCTATTTGATGAAATGCGAGGAGAGAAGCACCCCTTGGGAAGCATTTCTTCTCAGAGCGATTCTTAACAAAAAAAATCGATCACATATGGTATTTGGGTATATGTTCGGGGGTATTTTGGTCAGATAAAAAATGGCAGATTCGAAAGAAACGGCCACGATGCAGCCACATAGTCCAAATTCCCATCGGAAGGTTGTAAATAAGGCAAACTATGGTGTGCTACAGGCGCTCCGCCAAGATACTCCCGCGAGAGGCTTTATTGGTTGGGTGCAATATATGCCATGCTCTGCGATATTTTGAGACTTCTCTTTGATTTCGTGTTGCGTTTGTTTTCTACGTCTGCAGAACAGATTCAAATCGAATGGTCATCAGTTGCTCCGATCGCGCCTGATGCGATTTGGATAATCGAAGGGCCTAGAGAAGATCCCGCCTTTCACCGACAAATCCGATGGTTGTTTCTCAAAGATTCACTTTCTGCCAATCGCGTCTCAACAACAGTGTTTGTCAAGTCAGAGGCGGCGCGCTACGGTGCATCGCGGGTAGGGGTGAAACAGGGTCGGGTTGGGCCGGGTATCTGCAAACCCTACCCTACCCAAAAAAATTTCATGCTAACCCAAACCCTACCCTACCCTGTCAGGGTATTACATAACCTCAACCCTTACCCTACCCTGGCAGGGTATTACCAAACCCTACCCTACCCTAATTTACCCTGATCAGGCCGGGCCAGGCCTGGTTTACCCTGATTGACCCTAAATCAGGGTAGAGTTTACCCTGATTTACCCTAAACTCAACATTTTAACATATAAAAGCTAAATATTTACAAGTATAAGACATGAATGATTATAAAAAAAAGATGAATACGATAACAAGATTAATGATAATTTAATAGAGAGGATCAAAATAAAATAAAGCACAATATAATAGAAATATAGAGTAATATAAAAACATTACATGAGAATCCAAAATAATAGCATAAAAGATAATGTTAAATTGTTAATATTCCTCTTCTGCTAGGAATATAGAGAAACTGATAAAATAACATTCATTATGCAATAAAATGAAATAACAAAGTAGCAAAGCTGAAAACTAGCAAAATGCCAAAGGTATGAGAACTAATGGTCTCTCTTTCTCTCTCATTCTCTACAGTCTAGTGAGTCCAAATTCCATCCACAGTCTAGTGAGTCCAAATTCCATCCACAGTCTAGTGAGTCCAAATTCCATCCACAGTCCACAATCATATTCCCTACACATAAAAAAAGGGTGAAAAACACAATTAGAATTTAAAACTATCATTTGAAGTAAATGAAAAATAAATTAAAGTTATGTAACAATTAGTTACAAAACCAACTCCAAGGCTCTAAACATGCAACACCATACTTTACGTCAAGCTGTGGTCAATCCTGAAACTACAATTAATGTAATAAAAAAAAAGAGTAAATATAATCCAATTCATAATTCATGTACTTAATAACAATTTTATAATTGAACTTTGTACCTGATAAATCCTTATCAATTTCGTCTTTGAATTCTTCTTCATTATTAAGAGGAATATTTGAATGTCGTAGCCAATCCTGTGCACACAACAAAGACTCTACAACACGTGGTGTCAATGAGCTATGAAATTGGTCTAAAATCCGACCACTAGTGCTAAATGCAGACTTTGAAGCAACAGTTGAGACAGGAATTGGTAAACTATCTCGAGCCACCTTACTAAGAATTGGTATTCTTGAGCTAATACTTCCACCATCCCAAGATGTCAAAATCATTAATTTTCTTCACAAGGTTTTCCATCAAATACTGATCTATCTCTGTCCCAACTTCTAAATTTTCATTTTCTTCCAACTGTCTTTCTATCTCAATGTCAAACATGTCACTGTTACTTGATAAAGTATCAGCATCAAATGAAGATGAAACATCTACCATTGTACGAGAAGAAGACGATTCATGTAATTGGTAATGATAAACAAGACGTTCTAAGACATTCCTAACATTCGCAACCCTCGCATCAACCTCAGATGGAGGATATAGATTTGAATAGGAATAGAAAAGCTTCACATATTTCATCTTCTTTCGAGGATCAAGAACAACAGCAATAATAAAAAAGATGTCAACTCTATCTGCATTATCCCAGTACTTTTTAAACTTTTCCATCACGACCATTGCCATATTATGACATGTGGGATCGTCACTTCTTGACCACTTCATCAATAGTCACTCATTGCAAAAACTTCTTTAAAATAAATATTTAATGTGATAGAAAGAGACCCAGACAATTTTAATGTGGCAGTGTAAAAAACCTCTAAAAACTTGCAAATAACTTTTGTATTCTCCCAATCTTGTTCACTTAGAATATCCTTGCACTCCATTCTAAAGTTCATGTCCCACTCCTCTAGGCTTTCAAAAGCCTTTTGAAACTCTAAAGCAGTTTCTACCATGAGAAATGTAGAATTCCAACAAGTAGGACAGTCTAGACACAAGGTTTTCTTACATTGAATTTTTTCTTACTCACAACACAACTGAAACTGTTGTCCTCTTGCAGGTGAACTCCTCACATATTTCACTACAGAACGAACTTTAATTAGAGAATCCTCAAAATATTTGAGACCTTCCTTAACAATCAAGTTCAGAACATGTGCATAACATCTCACATGAAAGAAGTCACCATTTAACAACAACCCATTTTTCTTGCTAAGTCTCCTTTTCAAACTCCGGATTGCCACATCATTATTAGCTGCATTATCTACTATAATAGTTGTTACTTTGTCTAAACCCCAGCTTAGTAGGCATGACTCAAGAACATTACATATGACATCACCAGAGTGTGGTGATGGAACTACAGAAAAGTTAATTATCCTCTTTTGCAATTTCCAATTTTGGTCAATGGAATGTGTTGTGATGCACATATAACCAAGATTTTGGATTGAAGTCCACATATCAGTAATTAGGCAAACCCTTTGACAAGATTTCTTAAAAAAAAAATTCAACTTCTTTTTCTCCTCCTCATGCAATCCAAAACAATCTTTTGCTACACTGATACGTGACAAAAGATTGAACCTAGGATTCAAAGCATTGCAAAATACTCTAAAACCCTCCCGCTCTATAGCTTTAAAAGGCAACTCATCCATGATAATCATACGAGCAAGCATCTTTCTACAATGTTCTTGGTCAAACGTCAAACTTCCAAGCTAACATATTGGGACAAACGATGCTCGAACTATCATCACCCTTATCACCTAGAAAATTCAAGAGCTTTTGTTTCTTACCTCCTCTATATGGAAATAGCCAACATTTATCTAAATGGTGTTTCAATGAGTTTGTCCCATGTTCACTTGCACATGCAAGTTCTTTATTGCAATAGTTGCAATTACATCTTTTAACTTTAGAACCATCAGGAGGTATAATCTTCTTAAAGTGGTTCCAAACACTAGATGGCGGTAATGGAGGTAGTTTAGAATCGGATGATACCTCATATTCAGCGCTAGTTATTGGAGTAGAGGTTTGCTGATCAGGAGTTGAGTTGGTTGATGGGACACTTAATGGTGTAGGCATCTGCTGCTCACCAGGAATTGAGTTGGCTGATTGGACTTCCTCTGCCATTGACACTTGTATAATTTTAAAAATATACATGAGTTAAAACTCAAACATGCCACTTGACTTAAATTATTGCTACTGTGTCAATAATTCCAATTCACCAAAAAAAAAGAGCAATCTTAGATTTTCAGATTCTCATGAGCTGCCATAGACCATTTTTCTAAATGTACACAAATCTTTTGAACTAAGAATCTAACAGAGTCCATTCCATCAAAGATTTTCTATGAAAGTCCAAACTACATCTTGACAGCAAATGAAGGGAATAAAATCAAACAATGAAAAAAATAGACTATGTCACACCCCAAATTCTGATCCAACCAGAATGGTGTGAGTGAACCGTCATTGAACCAACGGTTCACACCAGGATCTCGAATAGGCCGTGTCCACCCATACAAACCAATTACACATAACCACAATCAGAATATAAATATACAAATGGAAGACTTTAAATAGAATGAACCGAGTATCTATTGATAATTTAAATAAATATCCCATTATTCAAATTCAAAGATAAAATAATAATCTTTTACATCTCTTAATAACAAACAAAAATAACTGAAATAAATAAATAAAATCCATCACAGGTACACGCAGAAAGGGCACTCGCATGAAGCGTCATGCTCGTCCTCTCCTGCCTGTACGTCCAAAGCACCACCATGCGCCGGAGCGTTTACATAATCGTCCACAGTATATCCTGCATCAACATCTAAAAACAATGTATATACAAAGGGTGAGCACACAACACAGCTCAGTAAGGCAATCGAGCGTTTCACAAGATTATGCATGAGTAACAATCATTTTTATGCTTGTGGTCCGGTTTTAAGTTTGCAATGTGCTATAGAAAGGTTTGGTGGCCCCCGCACCTCTATACACGAGTGTGTGGCGTCGCACAGTAATCACTCTACCACCAACCCACATGCACCCATCATGGAATAGAGATAGAGCTAAGGTATACCCGCACCTCCCCGATACTCTACCCATACCAAGTACCTAAGCCCCTACGCCGGGGCTCGCAACCGGGCTCGCAACTAACCAATCCTATATGTCAACAATGTATGCTCTATCCCAAGACACGCCGTCTACGGCATAGAGATAGAGCTAGAGCATGCAGGCCGGGTCGGAGACCTCCGGACCTCACCTCCCTCGATACCCTATCCGCAACTAACCCACTAGGATAGAAACAATACGCGGTAGACCCTATCCCAACACAACTCCCTACGGCATAGAGATAGAGCTAAAGCATCGTGGACAAGGCAGCGTCGACTCTGAATCCTCAGAACCACCCAACGATGGTCGGGACAACATCAACATCGGAGACCAACGTACCACGATCTTCCCCTGATACCCCACCCGTACCATAGAATACTACAAAAGGTGCCAGTGTGAAGAGCGATCCCGGGCCCATGCCCCACTCCACACACCAACGAAAACAATCACATGCCTAACAATCACATCCTATGAATGCATGAACAATAATAATAGCTGAAAGTAAAGGATGGCATGTGAATATGCACAAACATCACATCATAGATATTCAATGATTAACAACGATTTACTGTCCATTAATTATTAGGTTTAGGTCAGATTCCCTTACCTGACGCTCGTTCGATCACTTGCTCCACGTCACAAGATCCAAACGATATGTCACAAGGTCCTACATAATATTAGGGTTCCATTAGAATATATTATTTAGGGTTTCATGTTGGTCGGAAACCAACATGGTTACAAAATACCCTCACAGAGCTGACCGGTGGCATGTACCGGTCGCGGCTCGTGTGCAACCGGTATAGTCGACCGGTATGTCTCCGGAAGACCATACATGGGTTCTTCGACTGCCGTCAATCATCCTCCATGGATTTTCAGGGTTTCTCATATCCATTCTAAGTCTAGGCTTTGAGTTAGAGTTATCCCCAACTCATTCAAGTCTCGTTTCGATGAATATCATCTCGAAACTCGAATCTAGGGTTTGACGGCAACTTAGGGTTTATTGGCCAATTTAGGATTTTAGATCAATACCTACTTTGCATGGTATTGATCCACCCACATAACTAACATAGGGTAAGAAGATGGATCCAAACACTTACCGTTGACAGGTGTAGCGAGAGCTTCGTCAAACGGTAATGGCGGCACCTCCTTCTTCTTCCTAGCTCCTTCTCCTCTCCAAGCTCTTTCTCTTCTCTAGGGTTTGGGAGAGACAATGGAAAGGATTTGAGGGGTTTAAAGGTGTATTTATAGGCTAGAAATAGGGTTTAGTAACCCTACTAGGATTAGGAAACTTCTAGGATTCGAAATCAGGTAAGTGGGACCCGCAGAGACCAATTTCCAAATTCCCGCACATAGTCGTGCGGCCATACCGGTCGACCGGTACCATCATCCGGTACCATCGACCGGTATACCTAAAATCAGGTATAATTGGTCGACTTCGGGCACCTTTCGTACTGTTTGTTATCCGCTTGCCCGTCCGGCCTCGGTGATGATCGGAAGACCTGTCACGACACAAAACCAAGGTTTAGACCGGGTTTTCAGAGTGCGGGTCTTACAGACTATCCCAGAGCATCCATCTCAATCCAGAAGCAGATAAATGAAAAAATTTTAATCACATTTTATCATATAACTAACACCCTAATCAATCACAAAAGCATTACGAAATCTTCTTTGCTACGGAAATCATGAAGTGAATAAAAAGAAAAAAATAAAGAACACTAAATCATTAAAAAAAAAAGCATAGTGCTTACCGAATTCTCCAAGTCACCAGGGGCAGATCACCCTTCCAAGCTGTTGGACCACGTACAGAAACACTCGAACCACTCCAAGCCCCTCCACTAGTCCCAATACCAATTACCGAACCTACCCAAGAAACTGTAAAACAAGCAATACTTAGCCATTACAATGCAAGGATCAGAAAAATGGTCTAAAAAATCTATAAAATATAAACCTTCAACGAACATAATGGTTGGAAAAAAAAATCAGACTTACAAAAAAATCAGACTTAACAAAGATAGATGATTCAGAGAGAGAGAGAGAGAGAGAAAGAGAGAATCTATGAACCTCCAACGAACAGAAACATAATGGGTGAAAAAAAATCAGACTTAACAAAGATTCAGAAAGGGAGAGAGAGAGAGGGAGAGGGAGTGAGAGAGAGAGAAGAAGAAGAAAAAGAAGAAATACCTAAAATTAGGCTGTCGACGAAGAGGAAGAAGAAGACTTGATGGGGCTGAAATTAGACTTAACAAAGATTGAGAGAGAGAGAGAAGAAGAAGAAGAAGAAGAAACACCTAAAATTAGGCTGTCGACGAAGAGGAAGAAGAAACGAGAAGAGAGAGGGAGAGAGAGAGGGAGAGAGAGAGAGAGAGAGATACCTAAAATTAGGCTGTCGACGAAGAGGAAGAAGAAGATTTGATGGGGCTGAATCGGCTGATAGTCTGAGACGCTAATATGGTGGCTCTGGACAGTGCCATCGGCTGCGGTAAGAGAAAGAGAGAGTCGTCAGCTGCGGTAGGAGAAAGAGAAAGTGAGAGATGCTCTGGACAGTGCCGTCGATTGCGGTAGGAGAAAGAGAGAGTGAGAGATGCTCTGGACAGTGTCGTCGGCTGCGGTAGGAGAAAGAGAGAGTGAGAGACGAATGGAGATAACTCAGATAAGGATTAAGGTTAGAAACTTATATATACGATTTCTGAATATATATATATATATATATATATATATATATATATATATATATATATATATATATATATATATATATAAGTCAGGGTCGGGTAGGGTTGGGCCGGGCTCTACCCGAGGCCTTAACCTTAACCCGCCCTTACCCTAACAGGGTAAAAATTTACCTTATACCCTGATTGGACCCTGTCAGGGTACAGGCAAGCTAAACCCTGACCGGGTTTAGGGTGGTTTTGAGTGGGCTCGGGCCGTCAGGGCAAAACTTTCACCCCTAATCGCGGGCACCTAGATCTGTCTTCTAAGATTCTATTTAATCTAATATGAGTGGCCGAACTTCATAAGATGATATTTGAGCCGTCCAAGCTTCAATCAAGGTGATTCAAGTTCCCTACAACTCCATTTTCGAAGTATAATACACTGGAACTGAGCTAGAGAGTTTTTGGAAGAGAGGAGAGGAAGTGCTAGTTTCATAGAAAATCCATGTTTAGAGCACTTTTGTGAGTTCATGTGACTTTTATCTGCTTCCATTTGCCATCAATGCTCTATTGGAGCTAGGGGAGAGGATCGAGACAACGCTTTGAGTGTCTGGTGAAGTTGTGATTGTGGAAAATGCATTGGGAGAGTGACAAACTCCTATTCTTGGTGAAGAAGGACACCCACCACCATTAGAGAGATTGGGAAGCTTACTTGGTGAGTTCTATACACGTCGTGATCACGCTGGGAAGGTAATCACACGTACAAACCCTATGTTGTTATATTTATGATGTATGGGAAGGGTTTATAATCAATCCATTTAATATTCATTGTAACCTGTCAAGTTGGGGCTTGATAGGATTGGGGTTGTTGAAAAAAATCCCAAGTTGCAGCTTGGATTGTATTGGTGTTGTAGCACCTGAGCTATTGTAGTAGTAGAATCATTTTGAGTAGCGTATTGGGTATATTACGAAACCTTGGTTTAGGGTATTACCTCATGGACTAGCCATCACAGATCATGTTGGTAAGCCATGTTACATACTGTGTCATGTGGATGTGTTTATGTATATTGTGTGTATGAAGTGCATGGTTTATAGGCTGGGTATACACACTGGGTAGGCCAAGCCACATGATACTGTTGCCTATGGTTATGTGGCATAGTGTGTTACACGAAATGTGTTTGAATGAATGTGTGCATAAACAAGTGTGTAAACAGCGTATCAAACAGCTCAAGGCAGCACAATTTAAAGAAGGATTTTTAATGGTCACTGATTCACCCCCCCTCTCAGTATCAACTTGGGAATCACACTCTTTCTCTTCCTACAGCTCTTTATCTAGTTTCTCTGATTTCTATTTTTCCCTTTGCAACAACCCTTTCCTTCCGAATGACCCCTTTCTCTTGCAAAGTGAAAATCCCCCTTTGTCTCTCTCCCTTTTTGACAGCCACACCCTTGGCTCCTCTAATCTCTCACTTACTCACCTCTTTTCTCTCCCACTGTGGTCTCCCCTTTTTTAGCCGACTTTTCTTTGGACTATGCTTTATAACCCCTTTTTGAATGTCATAAATACTCCCCCTCTTTTTGGTATTATCTATTTGTATAAATTTTTTTACTCTTGTAACAAATGGTCTCACTTTTTTATTTATTTCATATTTTATCATTTAATATGCATTCCGACATTGCCTAAAATAACCCCTATATTGGAGCCCAAATTGAGGGCTTTCAGCATCCATGAACCTTAATAGCTCGTGTCCCACAGTTGCATTAATGAGTTGATCTGTCTAGGGCAATGGGAAGTTGTCCTTCGGGTAGACCTTATTGAGATCAGAGAAGTCGATGTGGATTCTCCACGACTTCCTGGTTTCAAGACCATTACATTGGTTGATACCCATTAGGGGTAATTGATATTGTGGATAAACTCGGCTTGCAAGAGTTTTTTCATTTATTCATCAGTGACGATTTGCCGAATAAGGGCAAATGTCCTATTCTTCTGGCCGATTGGTCTGTGTTGAGGGTCAACATTAAGGTGATGCTTGATTACAATTCTGAGATGTCGGGCATGTTTGCTGCTAACCATGCAAATATGTCAGTATTTGCCCTTAAGGAACTAATCAACTCTGCCTTTTGCTCCTATCAATGATGCTTTGATTTGCACGGTTTGGTCATGTTGGCCCTCGATCAATTCAACTAAGATAAAGGTTTTCAGCACAGGCACCACGTTGCTGACTTGGGTTGTCACTGAGGTTTCCAATGACTACAAGTAGTGCTTCCCCAACTTTCAAGTTCATTTAAAGCTCGTTCATATAACATTGCCTCGAGACTAATTGGTCAACCCTGCACTCTTCGACTCCACTGTGTGTTGAGAACTTAATTACAAGGTAGTATGCTGATACGCATGCTCACAGTTTGTTCAGCCCTGGCCTACTGAAGATGGCGTTATGCGAGGATGGAATGTCTACCATGAAGAAGTTCATGAAAACCGACAAGATGTGAGGATAAGTTTCGGCGTGAACTTTCAATCTGATGCCACCTTTCACCGCACAGTGTCACCTGAGGAACTGACCAGGGGAAATCTAACCAGACTCGGTTTTTCATCATCAAGCTACATCCTCTTTAACGCATGGTAGTAGATGATATTGTAGACCTACCGGTGTTGACTAAGACCTTATTGACTTCGCATTCATTGATCTGAAGAGGAACGACGATAGCGTCATCATGGGGAACCTCGATGTCAAAGAGGTTTTCATCGCTGAAGAGGATGAAGTCTCCAATCCGCACTCTTTTGGTTGGCTAATCGGTTGATTTAACGCTTTGGGCATAGGACTTTCAGGCCGAGTTGGAGGTGTTTCCCACTGCTGGTTCACCAATGATTGTATTGAACACGACAATGGAAGTACTTATGGAGTGATAGTTTTTTGCCTCTTTGGTCCTTAGCCTTTTTAGTGTCGTCCTCTTTAGTGCTCTTCATTTCTTTAATTTTCGTCTTGGACCGTGTCTAAGCTACTTCCCATGAGTGAGCCAAACTGGAACATGTTGACTTCAAGGTGGGTCGGAGCGGGGCTGTCAATATCTTCTGGCTCGTGATCGTCATCGGGCTGCCGACCCATCCATCTTTAGATTTATCGTAGCATTATCTCCATGATCTATCTCTTCTTTTGTCTCCTCTCCTTCAGTTGTCCCGATTAACATTGCTTCTGTGAGGTTGGTCGTTCGGACAAGACTTATTCTACGGAGTTGCCAAGGTCATTCTTTTGGGAGGTGTTGAGCTCCTTCTTATGGCTAGAGATTGACATAGTGATCATAGAATCCCAGCTGAATCAGGTCTTCAATTTCTGACATTAGGTGTCAACAGTCTTTAATATCATGACCATGGTTGCGATGGAATCGGCAATATTTGGTGGGATCTCATTGCCTAGTCTTCGAGGATGGCTTTGGTGGCCTTGGGAGGTGTTTATCCGCTTTAATAAGTGTGTAGATGTCAAAGATCGATTAGTTGAGGGGTGTATTTGTCATGGTATTTTTTACCCCCACTCAAGTGATTGGAGTCTCTTATCGGTCTCTACTTCTTTGAGTATATCTCTCTAGTGACTATGGTCACCATTTTCTCCTCTCTTTTTTTATTGAGGTGCTGACACCTCCCTTTCTTGCTTATATGGCCTCATTGGCTTTCACACCGATCCAACAAGTATGTGATGTCGATAGGGGCCTTCTTGGCGAGGGAGAATTGCAACCCTTCATTTCTGATGCCTGCCACCAACGATGCATAGGTCACTGATTGCTCGATGTATCTTTGATTTTTAGTACCTCCAAGTTAAATCTGTTGATCAAAGCTCAGAGTGTTTGATCCTTTTGTTGCTTTACACCCATCAAGTGGACAAGAGTTTTCTTTTGTGCTTTGCAACCCTGATAATGGATGACGAACACTTACTGAGGTCCACGAAGTTGGGGATTGATCTCAACTTGAGGTTGTTGAACCACATCTGGGCCTCTTTCCAGAGAGTGGATGGAATTGTAAGACCCACACTCTATTAACCAGGTCTTACCATGTCGTGTCAGGTCTTCCTATCATGGTCGGATCGAGTGGACTAAGTGCGTGAAGAAAACCACAAGGCTAGGAATGTAAATCGATCCAAAACCAATAAATTTAGAGTGTATGGTAGCATAGCTAAGCTGGTATGGTCGACCACACCTTAGGAAAGTGAGACCACTCAAAATCCAACGTGCGGTCGCATATTTGGGAGGTGTGGTCGACGGATTCTACGACCATACATGCGACCACAAAATGATGAAACCAATTCTGAGTTTTGAAAACTTTTCTGAAGTAAGGGATCTTTTTTCTAATTAATGTGAGACTCTATATGGAGAGTTTCTCTCTATATATAGTACGTCCCTTAGTCTCTCTCATTCTTTTAGAACCCAAATTGGAAAGAGAGAGACGAAGAGAAGAGAAGGCGGTCTGAAGAAGAAGGTTGGAGGAAAAAGTTGCAAAGACGGTTCTAGTTCTTCACAAACTCAAGGTATGGAACCTTTCCATGTAATAGTAAAACATCTAGAATAGCATCTTCCATTGTAATTGAGATGCTGAATCAAAGTAGGATCTCAACCATGAGACTCCATGAGTAAATCTCAGAGGAAGACTATGGAAAGTAGGTTAGGGTGAATAACTTTGCAAAATTATGAATTTATGGCTATAAATCAATCATAGGAAGGACCCTAATGATAAACCAAGAAATTGACTTATGAACGGATTAGATTGAGGATAAAAAATCGACCAAAACTTCTTGTGGTCGTAGCTATGGTCGATCACACGGTGATCACATGATCGACTACACGCTCTCGGGAAGATTCCAGAGAAGGTATGGTTGCAGGTGTGGTGGCATGATATGGGACCACACGTATCGACGACCACATGCCCTGTGGTCTCAAATACCATAGGTGCAGCCACATCTGTGACCACACAGTTTCAGAAAGCCTGTTTGACTTTAGATTAACTTTCTGACTACTATAACTTGGTAAACTTGAACCCTAACTTAAATACATTAATTGTTTAGGTTCCCAATAAATTCAAAATGACTTATAAAGCTTGGGGGAGGAACAAACATCAATCAAATGTGAGGGAACAAGACCTAAACTAATTGGATAATAACAAACTGTTTTATTTTAATTGTCCAATACAATGAATGCTTCTATGGTTGTATGTTTGTAATGTGCATCTCACATGTCATCCAATATTACTGTGATATTCTGCTTATGCATATTTATTTCTATCTATTTATAACATGATGATGATGATGCTAAGAATAGGCATGTGATTGTGTGTGTGGTTAGTATGTTGGATGCGAGTAAAGCATCAGAGGGAGGACGTGACATTGTGATTCAGCCTGGTCACCAGACGCTAGCTCTATCTCTACTCAAGTTTTGCCCACTGACATCATCCTATTGTCATTACCTTAGTAGAACTATTACATTGTAGGACATCAGGGGAGGTGGTCTCAAACCGTGTGGTCTCTGACTCTATCAGGGGGCCTTAGCTCTATCTTTGTGGACGTATTGAGGGATGCTGGGGTGGGTGAAGACATTGGATACATTTGGATGACATTATGATTGGTTAGTTGCGAGCCCAGTTTGCAAGTCTTCGCCAATAGGGGCTTACGTATTGGTATAGGTAGGGCATCAGGAGAAGTGTTGGTGGTATGTGATCCGGACACTTTAACTCTATCTCTATTCCATGGTGGGTGTACGTGGGACGACGATGGTGTTTGATCCATTGGGCGGATTTACACACTCGTGTATAGAAGTGCGGTGGCCATCAAACATTTCTATAGCACATTGTAAACTTAAAACCATACCAAAGATATGAATTGAATGCATGCATATTATTTGCGCATTGTTTTGTTTGCTCATTGAGCCATGATGTGTGCTCACCTTTTCGACTTCGAATATTTTTAGTTATTGATGCAGGTCCTACTGTGGAAGATTATATGAATGCGCCGACGTATGGACATGTAGTAGCCATAGACGTAGAATTGGTGGAGGAAGCGCATGATCCGTCAAGCGAGTGCAACTGATGTGTCTTTGATTAGTTTAGTTATATTTGAGTACTGGAACATGTAATTAATTATTTTACTTTATGTCTTGTGTTATTTGAAAATAATTAGATTTAATTATTTATTATCACTGTTAGATACTCAGTTCATCATTAATAAAGACTTCCGCTATTGCTTATTTTCTCTGATTATTATTATGGAATGTATTTGGTTTAACTAGATGGGCACAACCTACATGAGATCCTGATTTGAACTGTTGGTTCTTATGACGGTTCATCACATCACTAATTAATCCAAAATTGGGGTGTGAAAGGAATGCTTTACAGACTATTGTGTTCTGGTACCCATGTAGACACATCATTGACATAAAATTGTCTAGGAGTTGTTAGGGGTTGGTTGTACCATCATAAGTATCGGTCGTGGGCATATTGAAATTCAATGGCAAGGGCTCGACATAATCATATTGGAAAACACAGTCTCTATGTTGTAACCCGTCACTTTAGGGACTGCATTGTTCTGAATGACTTGTTACAAGCGCTCTTCAAGGAGATGTGTTTGGTCCTCGAGTCTCAACTAGCGTCAAGAATGATAGGGTTTTTCCATGGTCTGTTCGGGGTACTTTTTCGTCAATTCTTGGTACTAGGACGTCGTCGATCCTTAGTGCTGCAGTTCTCCCAACCTTTTGTGGATGGGTCTGCGATGGTAGGAAGGAGCCAAATCAGTGCTACTGTTGGTCGCGTTTGTCGTATTCCGAGATCGATCGATGAGATCTGCATCCCGTTGGCTAGGAGTTTAGGTATTTTGAGAGGGATGAGCCTCATTCAGGTTTGGAGGTTTAATGTCCTCTCTTCTGTTGCCTAGGCCGATTTGGATGCTGATAGGTAGGGATTTGTTTGCCTAATCCTTGTTGGCTTAGTCGTGAGCCAAGATGGTGAGATCTAAGTCTCGTTGTCTAGTTTCACAATTGTTCTTCTGGGTCTCTCTCAAGAGCTGCATTAGTTGAGCCATTTTGTTGTGCTGTTGCATCAAGTTGGGCACGAGTTACAAATTCTTCTATGGCAGGGAGGGCATTATGGCTATGTCCATCACTTTGCTCTTCTATAATGTTTTCGATAATAACTTAGTCCCTCAGGGGAGGTCATTATTATGGCATTTTGTTATTTGCTTTGATGCCATAAGGATTATAGGGTGTTGTAAGACTCTAAATTTTTCATTGAAAAAATTGGTTGGCAAGAATTTTTTTCACGGCCCCCAGGTGGGCGCCAATCTATAGGTGCTAAAATCCGCAAGCAGTCCCCCAAGATGAAATAATCTATGGGAGACACACGGACAAGGTGAACAAAGGTGGTCAAGCTCTAGGCTTGGTCATCGCTCTGATGCGTAAGCCAATATTCAAACAACAAGTAGTAAGTAACTTGTGCAATGACTGAAGGAATGGGGCAATAGAAAGCTCAAAACACCGTTGCAACAAAAGAATATGTAATGAATGCCTAAGAATAATCTGTAATGAGAGTCTAACCTTGAATTTACATTGTTTTCTTTTTATAATGGTGATTTAGGTTGGATTTGCCTTAAGCATGGTGTGGGTGGTTGCGTCAGGTAAGCTGGTATGTTCAACACTACTAGCAATGACCATTTCTGTAAAGGTTGCGTCCATATACCTGGAGATTGAGACATGAGTTGATATGTTGGGTATTTATTAAGCAGTATGGTCAGTGTCGCATGGCTCGACAGGGGAGTAGGGGAGGGGCAATAAATGCAAACCACTTGAGTTGTTGTTAGTGTTATAAATGTTGCGTGCTCGGGTTGGGATATTAAATGTTGCATACTCTGTATATTACATGGAATTAATGTTGTGTGTTTGGCTGTAAAAGCATTAATTGCTGAGTTTTCAACATATTATCATGAGGGAGGCGTAGTGTAGGGGTGTCAATTCTTGGCCGCACCTTGTCCCCCGAACTGGACCCATTGATTAAAATTGGACCGATACGCACCGTCTACTAAACATGTCATGCATAAGCCCAGACCGATTATTAGTCGATCATTAACAGTGTAAGGGTGTAGCCCATCAGTCGCTCGATCTATTATGTTATAAATGTAGAATAAATAATGATTTTATTACAACAGAACATGGGCCAAGGATTGTGTGTTTTTTTTGTTCGCTGGACTGGTTGGCAGAATTAAGACGATTAGCATAAGACCGAATATCATAACCGATTACGAACTGGTTAATTTGTATCACTGAAGCCTGTTAATAGACCAATTAACATAATATTATTTGGGACCTAGATCGACTGGAACAAATATAAACATGCCAACATCTCACAAACGAGGACCGGTTAGTTAAACATTTCAATCACGGTGCAAGGTATTAAGTAGGTGGTGACTGATTAGGCCCGACTGAGACTGATCAGTTGACACCCCTAGCAAAGTGTACATTTGCAAGTTTTAGGCCTACATGCTGGGCTCTCCTTGGGCTACCGTATGCATATTGACGTGTCGTGTTCCTATTGATTAATATTATATCGACATGATACGTTTCTATAGATCGATATTATTTATGCCAAACACCTAAGATGACAAAGCTCCCGACCTATTCCAGTCAACCTTATTTCTGATGCTTGCTCGTTGGTGGTATGCAATTTGGAAAGTAAAGGAGAAAACAAAGATCCACAAAATTCAAGATCCAAAAGCAAGGAACATAACAAGATAGGGAGAAAGAATTTCGGTCTTGAACAAGAATAGGTTGCTGGATTGGGATCCTCTATAGTGAGACCAAAGTGCATTATGATGTCTTCACTGGCCACTCAAAGTACATCGTGATGTTTTACTGGCCACTCAAAGTGCATCGAAATTTCGATGCATTTTCTTTTTTTTTGGATAGATAGTGGCTTGAAGGAGAGTAGAGCTCATGACCTCTTTTTTGAGGTGTTGATCTTTTATCAACTAGCTGTACTCTTTTTTGAGGTATTGATCTTTTACCAACTAATTGTCCCTTTAGAGTTTATATAAAAGTGAGCTCGTATGGGGAATTTAGATACGCTTTTTAAGGGGTTAGAATCCTCACTCTATCATGATTTTATATAACTCAAATCAACGGTCTAGATGGCTCTACATATGCCTAATTGACGACTATAAAAGCAGTTGTGAGATTTATTAATGTCACAATCTATTGTCACACTACTAACAACCCTAAATAGATCTCGATAGTAGTGGGAATCTTTAGTAACCGCTGGCTCCCATTGACTTCGTTACGCTGCTATCACAGCACCGCGTTTTACAGCTCTATTAACCCCCTCGCCCTTCCTCGAAACTAAGTAGAAAGTTTCAGAAACCCTAAGATGAACCTCCGATTATCCTCTTCTTTCCTTATCCTGTAAGAAGCTCGATCTCTTTAAATCAGGAAAACCTCCCATGCTTGCCTATATTGCTGTCCTCGAATTTTCCTCTCTACCCTAGTTCCGGTCGTTTTCTCATCTTCCTCTCCTTGGATCGAGAGAACCACCGCCCTGTGGTCTGCGCCGGAGTTCTGTTTCAGCCTCTTTCATTGTTTTCTGGTTATTAGCGAGGTCTGCTGCCCTATTAGGTATTTCTTTTTTCTTTTTTTCTTTTAAATCCTAACTTATGTTTTCAGCGTCTCTGTTTTTTGTAAAGCCTGCATTGTTAACTTATAGAGTTCACATGGATCAGTCGAAATGGTTTCAAGAAAAACCTTAGGGTTTTGACTTTTTGATGTTTGATCGGTTTTATGTGACGGAAATTCTCTGCCCCGTCAGAGATTTAATTTTATGAAATTTAATAGCCGTTTTGCTATGTTTCTAACGTGTTTTTCCCCGCGATGTAAAGAAATAAAATTTTTCTTTGTGCTTGTTTTTTTTGGCTTTGTTTTCATCCTTTTGCAGTAGTGTCCTCCTTCCTATTAACAGTTTTGTTGGTTTTTGGGACCTTTATCTGGTTAACCACATTTGAAGGTTTTCTGTGTTTATTGACTGCTTTTCCTAACCCTCGGCTTTCCCAAAAAAAAAAGAGAAAAAAAAAGAAAAGAAAAGGATTGACCTTATGATCTGACTTTCATCAACTTTTTTCTTTTTGGCAGGTGTTTTTTTTTAATCTTTTCCTTAATCTTCTCTAGTAGGATTTAGAGAACCCAATGTCAACATCCTTGGATATGTCGCTTGATGATCTGATAAAGAGCAGTAGAAGCGAGAGAGGGAGAGGACGAGGCAGGGCCCGCCGAGGTCGAGGCCAAGGCCAAGGCCAAGGCCAAGGAGGGAGTTTTGGCCGTGGAAGAACGGGAGGAAATCGTAGAGGGGCTCTAAGGGTGAATCCACGGCCATCGTCTTACACAATTGCCAAGGCAAGCTCGAAACTATAGCTGTTATTTGCATATGTTCAAGATGATTTGCTTTTGAAACTCAAACAACACAAACGAGAGGATCTGATGGTTTGTTACATGGAGAGGTTCAATTTGAAGTGCCAACTCTAGCACTCTTGGTTTGCAGTGCATTTATAGAATGATCTTCACAGATAATCCATATTTATTGGTTTCTTAAGGGGGTAACTATGATGGATACTCTTGGTATATGCGGATTATCACCAGTGCGGGCCTTCAATTTTCATACCAGTTCATGGAGTTTAATGCAGTGGAGCTTCCCTGGTTGAATTTCAGAACTGGAGATCTGATCAGTACTATATCATCGGTTTATTGTGGGTGGAATTCCCTACTCCCACTTTTATCTGTTGTTTTAGTTGCTATAATGTTAGTTGCATATTGAGCTCTCCTACAAATTCAGTGTAACAGGCTACTACCCTGCTACCAGTTGCATTTTTTGTCTAATGGAATTTTGCTGATCTCTGATTGACTCTTGAAGAGCGCCAGTTGTTCTATTTCTTGGTCATGTGCTGACATGTTCTCCCCAACATCAGTCTTTCAGCAGAACCAAGGATTTTACATGGCAACATGATTTGTTTGAAGATAGCCTGATGGCTGCAGGGATATCTGGAATTGATACTGGAACAAAGTTATATGTCTCAAACTTGGACTATGGTGTTAGCAATGAAGATGTAAAGGTAGAGCATAGGTCACTCACTTATTAATTCTGTTTCAGATATTGTATCCATGTTCTCCACTACTATGGATTCCTATCATTTATTTTATTATTGACTTGCAATTCAGGAACTTTTCTCTGAGATCGGAGAGCTGAAGCGGTATGCAATCCACTATGACAGAAATGGGCGTTCAAGTGTAAGCGCTGGTTTTTGGTAGTAGTTATATTGCTTATAGTTGCTATCTGACCCTCTCATGTTGACCATGAAGTATTCATAGTGATTTGGTTGATGTGTGGAATAGTGGGTTTATGATACTGAGAGAGCCATTGATCATCCTTTTGTTGTTGAGTTGTAGTGGCAATATGTGGGACTGGTGACTGGTGTAATGATCATTGCTTGTGCTTGATTCTATGTGTTAATCGGAATATCAACTAAGTAATACAATATTTGAATGCATCTAAAAAAATTACATTATTTGAAATTGAGAATATGAAAGAGTATGAATATGTTTTGAACATAATGTTCAAATCTGCTAATATATGATATTGAGATGAATATTGGTGTTAAATAATTGTATGCCTTGATTTTTAAAACTTAGTAATGATAGCACGTGGTTCAAATATCTAGTTTCTTGCATTGCCCATTATATTGTTTTTTTTTTATTTACCATGTAGCTTCCATTTTTTTTGCCGCAGTTGTTATGAGGGTAGACAATAATAAAGCTATTTACTGTTTGATATCATGATTATTTGCCTGTCATTATTTTTTTGTGCTATGTTTCCACCTTAAGGGAGCAACACAAACTTCAATTGCAATGTTCTAAAATACTATTAGCATACAACTTAAAGGTGAGGCTGTTAAGCTTGTTAACTTGCCTTCTGCATTTCCATCTATCACATTTGGACGGAAAGGAATCGTAGAATGTGGACCTTAAAATCCAGAACATTCTTTGAAATTATGGATGCAATTGTCTTTATTTTCGTGGCTTGATCCATCCTTTCCTATGATCTTGTCTGCCTTGGATAGCAATGGTTTTATCATTTCCTATTGGGATCTATCTACCCAATTTTAATGTGGATAGAATTTTCATTATGTGATCTTGTTTCTCTCTCTTTTGTATGAGCTAGGCTCTGTCCTTTTGGATACCCAAGCTTGTCTCCCTTTCGGGGCTTGTTAATATATTTATTCACGCTTTTATCCCTCTTAAGATTTTATGTACGATGACGGCCTCTCATGCTATACTTTGATGATCCCATGCCCATGCAAGTTGTGTCTCCTTCTGTATGCCATCCATGCAACATTAATGTGTTTTATTTTTTTCTTTGTAATTCATAATGCTTAAATAGAGTTGTATATGGGAGGGGGAATGGTTTTCATGAGCATTTATGGTCTATGAGGTAACTTCCTAGAACCCTTCAGGTGCAAACAATTGCTGAATATTGATGTGGTCAACGGATTGTTTGGTTGCACAAACTAGATGTTATGTGATTGTTAAATAAAAGCTACGTGTCCGGTGGGACCGTGGTTTAGGAGTCTTAGTTTTTGCTTGGGTTTTACCTAGTCTTTAGTGGGATGTTGTAGCTAATCTCCTACGGATAAGTAGGGGAGTTAGTAGTGTACGTTGGGTTTAGATTATGTTGTTGCCTATTTGAAGGGAGAAATGTGGATAATAAAAGGGAAGTTGAAAATTAATTAAAATCTAGACTCACGTCTATTTGGAGGTTGGTTATTCCTCGAAAATAACTGTTGATTATCTCTGTCATCTTGCGAATTAATCTCTTCTTTTGATGGTATTTCACCCGTAGCAACTTCGTACTCCTCTCTTTTTGGTTCAATACCTTCAATTAAAAAGAGGTTTTACATTGATGTCTAGGACTTCAATTTTCATTGCAATTAAAACACAATCCCTTGACACGATGCTCGCTTAATTCAGCTAGGGTCATCTTTTTGATCGGCATAGTTGGGGGATTCAAATTGAGTTGGGTGGTAAAGGTTTTCTTTGGCTCAGTTGGTGTAGCACGCCTCATGAATTGGTTTCTGGCTTCATGAAGGCGTGCGAGCCCAATTGCCGCAGATAAACTTATGGGTTTACATGCTTGGACGTCCACCTTCACAATATCCTTGAGCCCACTTATGAAGCATCCACCCTCATGCTCTGGCGTTAATCGACTTGCATATATCAATAAACGTTCAAATTGGGTTTGATAATCTCTCACCAACCTTGTTTGTTGCAACTTTGTTGGATCTCCAAAGAAATCTTGATACTGGGTTGGACCATAATGCAGGTGGATGCCATTTTTGAAATCCTGCCAAGTGGCGATCACATGTTCTTCCTTTATTAATTGGAACCAGAGTTGCGCGTCTCCCTCTAATTGAACGAGGCAAGAGGGACTCGATCTTCTTCTGGCGTTCAATGGAATTTAAAGAACTGGTCTACTCGGCATACCTAACTGGTGGGGTCCTTGTCCCCATTAAACTTGGGGAAATCCAATTTGACCATTTGTGGAAGGTAGGTTCCGGTGGATCCCATGCTCCCATTTAAAATTGGTTCCTAATTGTTCGAAACCATTATCTCGGTGGTTCCTCCCTTGATCGAGTCCAGTATTCATCGCTGCAAACATATTTTGCATAGACTCCATCATCTCTTTGAATCTGCGTTCTTGATCCGCCTTTAAGCTTCCCTCTTACTTTAAACGATCTAGGCGTTGATCTGCCATGCATGGCTTTGATGCATAATTTAAAATCTCGGGTTTCGGAGGAGTCTCGGCCTCTTCCGAAACCGAGATCTCAAGGCACTGCATTTTGTCCGAGACAGCTTAAAAAGGCTGTCTCGGTGGCCAAAATACATTTTTTAGGTCTCCAACTTCAGGGGAACCTCATTTTTACATACATAAACACATTTAGAGCATAAAATTGTAAAAATAATGATTCCTTGTGGTTGTTTGGGTTTATACTCATGTTTTGACAGTCAACGCTGAAATCTGTTGTAAATTTAGACTAATTTTGGCTATTATATTCAATCAAATATGGCAAATGAGACAATAATATAATGCATTAGGGGAAAGAGAAACAAAATAACACTTCATTATAAATCATTACATCATAGTTCAAATATTCAATATTGAATGATACCATAGTCCCCATTTGCCCATAGTCCACAATTCCACAATCCTCATACAGATACAATGTCTAGTAATACGAACAGTGTCGTGGATGATCCATCCTACTATCATCATATATCTGGGAAAGTTGTCGACGAAAATTGTCTTCCAACTGAGCAACATAATCTTCCCACGACATTCTTGATGCAAAGTAGTTTTGGTGGTCTTGCACATGATTCATAAATTCAACATCAGTAGCGGTCCGAAGGATACCTATCTTTGGGAAGAATGGAAAAACTTCTGAAGCAGTAATCTGGTGCGTAAACTCTTGCGGAGGCACTGATGGAACTGAATAGAAATTAGTCGATCCACTATGACTTTGATCTCATTTTTTGGCAAGAAACTTACCTTTAACAGTTGATATGAAGCTCCCATATCAATTCCCACAGTCTGAAGCACCACCCGTTGCAAGTTAAAAGTCTAAACAAAGAAAGAATGAGGAAGAAATGAGAAAATTTTCAAAAAACTAACAAAAAAGAGGAAACAACAGTTCTCAGTCGAGTTCTCGACCGAGAACAGTGACTTCTCTCTTTTATAAAGAGGAAAAAAAAAGAAGCAATTTCTCGGAGAAATTGGCGAGAAATTGCTAGAAATGGCGAGATTTACCAAGATCTCGGCGAGATTATGCATCTACTGAGATGAAAAGGGTTATCGACCTTGTTTTCGTCTCGGCTAATGGCGAGATTGGCGTCGGCCAGATTGTATTCCATGCTCTGATGCCAAATTGATATGGCTCCCTAAAAATTCCTCAGATTGGAACCGGTTAACCCATCAACTCTTCCTTGATTTACCTAATTTGATCAGGTGAAATCAAGAAAGAAAGTAATTTGCAAGATGAGAGAAAGAGATAATCAACAGTTTTTTTTCGAGGAATAACCAACCTCCCAATAGACGCGAGTCTAGATTTTAATTAATTTTCAACTTCCCTTTTATTATCCACATTTCTCCCTTTAAATAAGCAACAACATAATCTAAACCCAACGTACACTACTAACTCCCCTGCTTATCCTTAGGATATTAGTTACAAAATCCCACTAAATTACTTAAAATACTCAAAGAGAATATGAGGCTTAAAGACTAGGTAAAACCCAAGCAAAAACTAAGACTCTTAAACCACCGGTCCCACTAGACACACAACTTTTATTTAACAAACACATAACATTAGAGTCTTTGTTTGTTTATATTTCTATTGGAAACAGGAGAGATAGTCATTACTTCAAAGATATGATGTTCAACAACAACAATAACAAAGACTTATCCCATTAAAGTTGGGCTACATGGATTCTTGTTCTCCAATCAGTTCTGTTTGATGTCATATTTGAAACAAGGCCTAAGCTATACATGTCTTTCTTTACCACCTCCCTTAGGATCATCTTAGGTCTGCCCCTAGTTCTTTTAGATCTTTAAATTTGAATCAAATCACTCCTCTGTATAGAGCATTTAATGGCCTTCGTTGAACATAGCCATACCATCTCAAACGACTTTCTCCTAGTTTATCATGTATCAGCACTACTCCCAAATCAGCTTTAATTTTCACACATCCATCTCAACATCCTCATCTTAGCTACACTAAGTTTATCTATATGATGCTTCTTAACTGACCAACATTCTACACCATACATCATAGCCGGTTGAATAACTATCCTATAAAATTTTCCTTTAAGTTTGAAAGGAATACGTCGACCACACAACACTCCATACGCTCCCCACCATTTCATCCATCCTATTTTAATCCTCTGTGAAACATCGTTCTCTATATCTCCTTCTTTGTCTATTATTGAACCTAGATACCTAAAATGATCACTTTGTTGTATCTCTCAAGAATATGGAGCACCTCATTATCCGTTCTTGTGTGACTAAAGTGTCACACAATATATTCCGTCTTCGTTTTACTTGTTTTAAAACCCTATGATTCCAATGTTTATCTCCATAGCTCCAACTTGGTGTTAATACCTATTTTTGTTTCATGCACCAAAACAATATCATTGGCAAAAAGTGTGCACCAAGGAACTTCATCTCTGGTTAAATCATCCCATAATGGGGGCAAACAGACCATGATGAGGGCAAACAGATATGGGTTTAAAGCTGATCCTCGATGTAAACCCATTGTGATCGGGAATTTACTACCCAACGATTTACTAGTCACTACATTATAATACATTTCCTTAACTATGTCTACATATTGCTTGTAACACTTCTCTTCTCTAATACATGCCAGATTAACTCTCTAGGAACTCTGTCATAAGCTTTTTCTAGATTAATAAAGACCATATGGAGGTCCTTCTTGCCTTCTCTACTTCTTTCCATGAGTTTCCTAAGCAAGTATATAGTTTTTGTCGTGGATCTACCTGGCATAAAACCAAATTCTCTGTAATAGTAGTTTCTTTTCTCGTGCGAGTTTCAATTACTCTCCTATAATTTTATAGTATGACACATCAAAGAAAGGATGTTCTATTGTCGAAATTTGAAAGAGATCTCTGCAATGGATGCTAAAAAAAATCCATATCTGGACTCTAGAGTCATATGAAGTCTTATAACTGTGTGTTGTTGTGAAGCTAACTTAGAAGCAGAGGCCCTCCAACAAATTGAAGCTAATATCTGCAGGGATCATGGTTCACACATTCTTGATGTACACCTCTGGTGTTGTCATAGTGTTATGTTCCCTTTCCTTACACAGGCCCATGTAACATCCTAAGGAATTAAGTGATATTCCAAGGTATTAAGTTCTGTATGACAGAAGCTTTTGCCAATCTGTATAGATGTGTTGGATCAATATATGTGTGTTGAATTTGTGAGTGAATGGACCAATTATGGATCCATAACCAAAGTGGCTTAGATGGTAAGCCACATTGTCCATTTCACATTGCACGATCAGGTGGGCAGAGGTCTTGTCATCTTCATAATATGTGTAGTGCTTCAGTGATTTAGGGCTTTCTTTAAGGAAAGTTCCTATGCAAAAATGCAATTTACCTCAGAGTTGGGCTCCAATTGATGTAACGGATTCTATGAACCAGTCTGGAAGTCCAGGCCAAAACTTGGTTTTTTGATTTGTTGGGGTAGCTAGGGTATTTACTTTCTCAGTGGGGTTATTTTTGTAATTTGATATTTGTTTTATTAGTATGAGTTAGTTACCAATAATAGCAATAGATATACTGTGTTTCAGTTTCCAAAATTTGAAATCGATCTTGTTAGCAGCTATATACATGTAAGGTTTCCCATCAATATAGATGGGAGTTGATTGAATGAACTGAGTTCATGTGCTTGCTGCTTTGCCAAGGGTTTGATCGATTGCCTTGCTTTCTTCCTTTCAATTCTTCTTCTCGTTCCCGATTATCCTTCTCAGTTATGTTCTCTCCCTCTGACTTGACACTTATTTCTTCTTGTCTCAGTTGTATTCCAATTTTCTCCGTACTGTAATTCTTAGTTGTTCCTCTTTAATGTTATTTTCTACTTATATTTCTTTTTTTCCCCTACGACTGGCAACACTATTGAGTGTGAAGAATTGGGTTGAACTCCTGGTTTTCAAGACATTGGGTCCTAGATTTTGGGCTAAGGTGATGACCCAAATCCTAGGTTCTTGTTTCTCATATCGTCGATTACATATCCTCTGTTATTAAATCGAGATCAGCTACCAAGGCTGACTCAGAAACTCCTGCCTAGTTCTGTTTCAGTTTTTTAATTTTTTGCCAGGCTACTGGTTGAAGGGATTGATTCAGAGGATTGTAGGTTAGCAACCTAATCCAGAATTTTGAGTCAATTGGTGTTTTATTGACTGAGTTATCTCACCTGAAATCTATGTTGAGGTTAGTGATGACTAGTTTAAGCATGGTTTCAAGTATCGACCGATACATATCGGTGTCGATACGCCCGTAGACTGATACGTGTCGATATACATATCGGTATTGACAGTATTCGTTACAGATACAGGTCGATTAGGGAATTGAATCGGGTCCGACACTGATGGTGGAACATCCTATGTCGGGTAATACTGCTCTTCGAGACCCCCATCACTACCCCATTATCATCATAATCATCATCATCGTCATCATAACCACCACCATCATTATTGTCGTCGTCGTCATCTCCCCAAGCAGATGGTAACAGTGCAGTTGTGACCACTAGAATGCATCCCATCGTCGTCATCTCACAGTAATGGTGACATCGTAATCATCATCATACTTAATAACTTTCCAGAGTTCTGTTGAGTTTATTTACTTTGAGTCAGTGTGTGAGAGTCATTTGGAGTCCTTTCAGAATGTCTTTATATATGTAATGCACCCCCCATCTATTAAGGATGTTTTGAATAAAGAATGGGTTCTTTCAAAGAGTTTTGTAGCTGCTGAGCTTGGCATACAGGGCTGGTGTCCCAGATCTGAATTCTTCTCTTCTTCTCCATTGATTACAAGGTGTGATCTATCTTCTCTCTTCATCTCTTCTGTTCTTAGTCTAATTCTTCTACTTGCTTTTTTGAGTCTGTTCATTGATTCTGCAGCTATTTAGCTCTCCCATCTATGAGGCCCATTAGTTTTAATGAAGCCCATTGGTAGTTACTTAGCCTTTAAGTCTTATCAGTACTTTCTCTTACTCTCAGTTTTATCCCATAATTGCTCTCGGCTATTGGGTTTTCTGTAACCATTAAATTCCATGCACGTCACAATTACTGATTGGGCTTTATTGCTATCTGGTTTACATTAAATCTGGGACATTAAATGTTATTACTTTCCCTTGTCAGTTTCATCCACATACACTAATCTCAGATATGAACCCAAATCAGGTCTCAGTCTTGGTTCCAAATCTGAGATTGCCTAGGGGTTTTAAGTTGCCTTCCAAATCTGTTTTAACTCCAGAATTCAGTGCTTTATTACCCATATTAATTGCTGGACTAATGCTCATATTCTGAAGCATATTTTCTGTTAATGCCATCGATTCTTGATGAAAAGGAGTAACAAGGTTTTTCTCCTAATTTGAAATCCAGCCGTTGCATCATTCTCAGATTCGGATATGTTGTTTTTAAAATTGTTTATCGCATAATGTTAAGTTCTGGTGCCTATCCCAGTCATATATTCTGATATTTATTAAATTGTATTCTGGTCATTCTCCCTTTGCCTTATGATCCTGGTTCTGTAAAGCTTATGTGCCCGACACCCGTTGGGCTTTAGAAACCCCATCAAACTTACCAGAATTTTATGCATTCAGATTTCTTATGGTTGAGTTATTTAATTTTCTCCTAATTTGGTTTGTCCTATTTCCCTAGGATCCTGTTGCAAGCCAATTTCCCACTGTAATTCTTCTGGTTTGAGATTAGTACTGCATTTATCCTCTCTTCCCAAGGAGCCAATGTCGAACTTAGTTCTTCGAACAAACAACCTCCTGCCTATGCATTTCACTTTTTCTTCCAGATGGGGTACTTCATGAATTAGCCAAATAGGAATCCTTAAGTTGTTGAATTTGATTTGAACCGCAATACATCTGTACATGAACCAGCTGCCTCAATTACCCACATTTCAGTACTTCCTACCATTAAAATGTAAATAAAATTGCTGATGTTGACCGTAATACCAAAAACTACTTAAATAGTTTCCCAATGAATATACCAATTGAGTTATTTGAAACCACTTAAGAGTTACAGTATGAATGTCACAATTTAGTTATTTGGTTCACCTTAGGACTGAGAAAGACCAACATTCAATCTACATGGTGACTTTGACACTCCACTTCGTGGACCGTCCAGTATGGATGGGCAGACTGTAGGAGTATGTGGCATTGGAAAGTCAAGCTGGTAGTCTATTTTTAGCATTTTTGTGAAATGCTTTTGTTGTTTTGTTTTGTTTTGTTAGTTTATCTGCAAGATTGTATTCTTTGGTGGTTGATGTAATATCCTTCTATTTTTTGTTTAAATTATTGGCTTATCTGGGAAAGATGACCTGGTTGCAGTGTTCTGCAATGGAATCAATCTCTAGAAATCATGCTTTGGTCTTATAGCAACTTAGAAATATTATATAATTAAGAATTGGGGTAGGGCTGTAGAAGGTATCTTTACACCAGCACAAAAAATTATGGAACGCGGCACATTGGATAAGGCTGAAATTTTGTAGACAGGTAGAACGAGGTTCTCCTCACATTTCAAGTTTCGACATAAACAGAGTTTGCCAAGTGACAGAACAAAGCATTAAAAAATTTGAAACTACCTTTGAAAGTTTGAAGAGTCAAGAAAGGTTGGATGGATATACATAAAAAAAAAGTAAGTTGAAGGAAACTATCAGAAGAGAAATGAGTTGGGCTTTATCGACTACGGTGATTGAAGAAAATGGGCAGGAAGATGTAGGGAGTCATTTCAATGGATTGGAAAGAAAAAAATTCCAATTTTGCAAAAAATCTTAAAATGTAGGTTTATATGCTCCCAGTTTGTTTTTCAGCAGATCACAAACCTGTGTAATAGAAATTATGGTGTTTTGTTGGGTCAGATGCAGTTTCAGTTGTTGAGATTACTTCTTTGCGTGACAACTGCCAACTGCCCCAGTACATCTTATCTAGCTATATTGCTTCTGCAATGTGGCGAGTTTTTCCATTCTTTCTTTATGGATGAGTAACAACAATTTTATTGACACAATATTATGTTAGAGAATAGAGTGACAACAACAGCAGCATAAGAAAGACAGAGAAAAGAAAGTCCCAAAGGGACCCAAATTCTTAAACTAAAATGACCTACACCAAGTTGAGAAGGAACAAATTTCTGTCATGTATAGAAAAAGTCCAGCCTTCATACTTCTGGTTGTTAACTTTTGATAATTCCTTGGGTGAATTGTTATTAGAAAGAAAATAGATAATTTATGCTGAGTTATTATTTTGTTCAAGGGTCTTGATTTTTTAAATGACAAATCAAATATGGTGTTGGTTATTCATCTGCAGGGTACAGCCGAAGTCGTGTTTGTTAGAAGAAATGATGCATTAGCAGCTGTTAAGCGATATAACAATGTTGTACTGGATGGGAAGCCAATGAAGATTGAAATCATTGGCACCAATCTGGAAATTCCTGTTTCAGCTCGGGTGAATGTTATTGGAGCAGCAAATGGAAGAGGAAAGAGAACAGTTGTTATGACGTATGTGATATTTCTTGTTCCCATTGCTGTTAGTATTTTAGAGTTCTGGTACTTGTTCAATTTGCTTTGTTATTTCTTAGGTTGGAAATACAAATTGGGCATGAAATGTGGCTCTGATTTGGATTTTGAGCCCCATGCATTTCTCAATACTTCGATGAGCAATCTTCTGCATCTTGGTTCTATTTGGGTCCAGATGTAGTGGTTTATAAATGGAACTGACAAATAAATAATATGAAGGTTGAAAATGGATCGCCATCTTAGTTTGTGACTTTTGCTATTTAAGTTTTTGTTTCCTTTGATACCAAGTGGTTTAGGGAGTTAACTGAACAACATAGGATTTTATTATATTAATAGTTTTGGTATTTTTTTTTGTATATTTCTTGTTGAGATCCCCACACTTGGGGAAAAGGATCTCCATGCTGTCAGTATGGGAAAAGGATCTCCACGTTGTCAGTATGGGGTTTTTTTTCCCACACCTTCTCACATCCTGACCAAATGGGTCCAGCACTGACACTCTCCTCTTTGACCATGTGCAACTTTAATGCCTCCCAATTGTTTGCCAGAAGGAAAGTCATTTGTTTCTTTATCATTCTTTTCCACTGAAGCTTGGTTTGCTTGTCTGACGCATGATGTTTTAAACAGGCCTCAAGTCCGTCGAGGTGGCAGTTCTGTTCCAGCAAATCGTGGTTCTGGGTAAGTTGTTTTATTCAAATAGTCAACTTTCTGGCCATATAAAACTTAAACAGAACTGTGATTTTTTTTCTCGAGTCACTAAATTTTAGTGCTTTGACTGATAGGAACTATTATGAACTTGATATTGTTCGTATATGTCATGCTAGTTTTGTACATGGTAGTGCTTGGATGTTTGGGTTGACAATCCAATGTCAATTTGTTGCCTACTGGGTCTGGATGACTCTTCCCCATGACAGAGGTCCTGGGTTTTAGATCATTGATTATTTAATGGCTTGTCTATGCAGTTGTTCTGAATGCTGTGCAGATGTTTGTGTTTGTTAATTGGGTTAGCTGCTCAAAGTTCATATTTTTATTGACATACTGGAAATTTAAGGGACAGTGTTATATGCATAATGGAAAACCATCAACCTATTTTAAGATGGAAAAAAAATCTGCATGTATGCCAAATGTAATGTTCTATGTCAAAGTAATTATTTTTCACCACATATTTGCACATGCATGGGTGTGGAACCAAGGGGTCCAAGCTAGCAAGTACTTGGTTTAATTTTGGGCTAATTTGCATGGCTAAACTGGGGTTAGTGTATTACCACTTATTTGATTTGTATTTCTATACTTTTAGGATTTCATCCCAACATATAATTGTCATTTAATTCTTCTTTTACTATTTTGGATAAATCCTGTTATACTGTTTGTACCAAATTAAAAATTACTATTTTACTAAAAGCCTAATTTTAGTGTTTCTAGTTTCTATTTTTTACAATTTTAGTTTACTTTAGAATTATGTTTTTTAATACTAGCTGAGTTGAGCTTTAAGTCAATGCTATGGAGTTTTTAGTGAATACATATTTATAGTGAGTTACCGAAGTAGAATAGTTGAAGTTTTGATAATATATTATTTTGTAGCAAGGCTTATGCAAGGGAACAATACATGGGTATATAAGGATGTGAACCGGTCGGGCATTATCGGTCTTGCACAGCTGAAGCCTAAGACCATGATCGTTAACTAAACGGTCGGTTGATACTCAGGCCTAGTTGGTCTTCTATGCCGTTACTGGTGTTGCCAGCTTGCTGCCCTCACTAGGAGTTACCATACCAGTGTTTTCCACCATCCGGGAAGGTGTAACTGGAATTGGAGAGTTCTGTCCTAGGGTTAGGGTTGGGGCTAGAAAGAACTAGTGGGAGAGGTTGGAGAGGAGGGGAGATAGAGAGAGTGAGGGAGCCCAGAGAAATAATAACTACAACTAAACACAATTTGGACAAAAATGAAAACGTCAATATATGAGTAAAACGATTGGGATTTACAAACCTCATAATCTATATTGGGTATCTAATCTTGTAAAGAATCCAGCATATGCTTGACTACACATCATCGTAAGAGACATTGCTCTCATCCTCTGACTCCTCTGGCGGTAGCTGTGGTGGAGAAATTGGCTGGGCTGGAAGGGAGGTGGATCTTGACGTTGGACCTTCTGTGCAGTCTGTACAATGCCTACAGAGTTCACGAAGAGCCGTTTGGGGAATGAATAAAGGAAGAAAAAAAAATGCTTAAAATGAAACTGAGAAGCGCTTAAAAATTTTTCATACTCAAAACCTGATTTCATAAGCAGTTCTAAACTGATCAAGCACAAACCTTCCATTGCAGAATGCATCATTAGCATCACCATATAGCTTGCCACACATGATGTCTTTGTCCCTTTGATGTCATTCATCAAAAGTTTAAAACTTTTAATTTAAAAATAAATAGGAATCGGGAAGAGAGTCGGAGGAGAGGTCGGCAGTCGGGGAAGAATCTGCAACTAAGGGTTTTAGGTTTTCTGCGAACGGTAAGAAAAAATGAGGAAGGAGATGGGAAATGGTACTAGCTTATATAAGTGTGTATGCTTATATAAGTGAGAGAGTGTGTGTGTTTGTGTAAGCAGGATAGAGATTATGGAGATTATTTCTGATCAGCCATCTTATGTTTTATTTGATTTTGTATTGGTGCATTCTTTTATTTCTCATGCTTTCTCGGCAAGGGTAATGTATTAGGAAGTTCATTGGGTAGTAAATTGTGTGTTATTGCATCGTCTAGTGAGATTATGGAGTTTTTCATGTTATTTGATTTCTGTGTGATAAAAATTGATGATCATGAACTAGTAGCTCAATCTGTTTCTATTAGACATGAAGGACTTAGACGTGATTCTTGGCATGGATTGATTTGGTTTTTTGCATATCATGTTAGTATTGTCTGTCTGAGGAAGGAGGAGATAGTTTAAACCGCATGATGGATCGAGTTTCAGTTTGTCGGTGCTAAGGCTAAGCCATCCCTGTCGAAAGCCATGACCACAAACTCATAATGGCCATATCTCCTCCGGAAAGCCGTCTTAGCATTATCCTCCTCCTCAGCCTTTAATTGGTGATAGTCCAAACAAAGACCATCTTTGAGAAAATCGTTGCTCCTTACAATTGGTCAAACAAATTTCAATGCGGGGCAATGGATACTTATTCTTGATAGTAACCTTGTTCTACTCCTGATAATGATGCACAATCTCATTGTGCCATCCTTCTTCTTCACAAACAACACAGGAGTACCCTAAGGTGATGTACTGAGGCGAATGTATCCCTTGTCAAGCAACTCCTGAAATTGCTTGTTTAGCTCCTTTAACTTCGATGGAGCCATACAGTAGGGCACTTTTGATATCGGCGTTGTGCCGGGAACAAGGTCAGTAGTAAACTTGACTTCTTGGTTAGGTGGTACCCTGACAAATCCTTTGGGATTACATCAGGACAATCCTTAAACAACAGGAGTCTCTTTCAACACTCGTCTCTTAGCCTCAATATCCACAAAATAGCCAAAAAGGGCCCAACATCTTTTTTCAAACAACTGTTTAGCCTCTAGGGTTTATATCAACTGCATGGGCGGCTTAGACTTAGCATTAGCAAACCAAAACTCGGTTCCATCCTCAGGTTTAAACACTATCCTTAGGCAGTCAATACTCGCATGATATGCAGAAATCCAATCCTTGTCTAAAAGCACGTCGAAGTCCTTCATGTCTAACAGAAATAAGTATGTTACTAGTTCATGATTATCAATTTTTACCATACAAGAATTAAATAACATGGAAGATTCCATTATAATCTCACCATCTAGCAACACACAACTTCCTACCACGTAAACTACTTATTACATTTACCTTTCCGAGAAAGCATTAGAAATAAAACAATGCGTCGTTCCAGAATCAAACAAAACATAAGCTGGTTGATTGGAAATAATGTGTACCTGTCACCACAGCAGATGACACCTCAACATTCTGTTTTGTTAGAGAAATATACTCTCCCCTGTGCCTTAGGTCTCTAACCTCCTTCTGGTTCTTCTGCTTGGACCACTCGCGACATTCCTTGATCATATCTTGTCTTCTTACTCTTGTTGTAAACTTTCTCACCCTGTTGTTCTGAGTAGTCCCTTGCATAGTGTCCCGCCTTTCCACAATTGTAAAAAAACTACTGACCCCCATCGGCACACACTACAATGGGCCTTTCTATTGGGGCAATTTTCTGGAAGCTTCGTGTCGGAACCAAAATCCTGGCCTCTTAGCAACACTGCCAAGATAGTTGTTTGGTTTAAACAACTTACATTGTTCATTTGCTTCAGGGCAGCCAAACTCCTTGTTACTGCTTTCCATGATCAAGGCTTGTTTCAGCACTTTACTATAGGTATTCAGCTGATGGGTAGCAATCACCATCTCGATCTCTGGTTTCAGTCCCTCTTCAAAATGCCTAGCATTCCTCTCGTCAGTGTCCACCAGTCGTGTAGCAAAGCTGGCCATTTTCTCAAAGTTCCATTCATACTCAGCCATAGTATTGGTCCTTTGTTGCCAAGGATTAAAGTATCGTATATCGATGGTGTATTGGCCTGGTGATTTTAAGAGACGTATCGTATCGTACCGTGGTTACAGTGGATATGCTAAGATATGTTAGATATGGGGCATTGGTAAGATACACATGGGAATGATTAGGGAACATGCGAAACACTTTTTTTAAGCACAAACACACTATAATAAGCAATTTTGAAGTATTTCCAAGGATTAAAGACATATTTAAGGACATTGAATGAGCTTCAACCTTAGGTTCGCATGAACTATAGGTGTTCAACAAGGAAGAAGACCAGAAGTGGAAAAAATTAGTTGTATCAAGCTTTATATGTGCGTATGGATTGTATTGGTTCGTAACGAGGTGTATCGAACAATATTGGTTCGTATCGAGGTGCATCAAGCCGTATCGGTGAGATACACTTTGATATAAGTTTGATTTTTTTTTTATTTTGTTTTTTCAAGAAAATGGAAACTTAAACTGTATCTATACGTATCGAGTATATAGACCGAATCGAAGTGTATCCAGCCGTATCGGTTCGATACAGATACACTAATTGTTTTAAAAAAAGAGATACGTATCAAAGAGTATCGTATCGACAGTCCATCGACCGACAGTCCACTGTCGATACAGATATGTATTGGGCGATACGGGGCGTATTGATGCGATATTTGAAAGCATGCCTGTTGGAGCTACAGAAACTATATCTCCTTTGCTGTTGGACAGGAACTGGGAAGTGCTTCTCGTAGAATGCCTCCTAGAACCTTTGCCTAGTCACTGGCTGGGCCTCCACCTCAATTAACCTTCTGCGCGTATCCTACCAATAATCTGCGTCTCCCTGCTAGGCGGCACACTCCACCTTTGCATCCTTACTGTCGGCAGTGTACTGTTGTACTGTCGGGGCCGTGGCGCTGGTGGTCCAGCCTGAGTAGGTGCTCCTATCTGATAATGGGCCATTTCTATCAACAAAATAAATTTTTCGCGTCCCTTATAAAATTCTGTCCAACTAATTAATCATCCTACAAGTGTCGGTGCATGATGATTCGTCAGATTTCTTTATGCCTTTTAACTTACGCTCACGGCCCAAGCCCAGATAAAGGTACGGGCATAGTCCTCGTGATCGCTCAAACCTTGACTTAATCATTCATAACATTCATCAAAGCTTCAATGCCAAACAATGAAAAAGATCAATAGCTATAAGTCCCAAATAAGCCTACCGGTGGCAGTTTAGAGTTCATGATAAATTAAATTTCAAAATCTCAAATAGAACTGAGTTTTTACATCCTGTTCAAAACCCTACTATATCCATGTAATAAATAAAATAAAAAAGAATAACATAAAGTAGCCTTAAGCAATCCCCTAACTTTTCCCAGATCCGTACCTCCATCTCAGTTCTCTGTGATGTCAAATATAAGGGTGAGTTACACTACCCAATAAGATAGAATATAACAAGTGTAAACCACACCACATGGTGATTACATGCAATAAAAGAAAATATATATTTTTTTTCTTTCTTTAAAATCATTTTGCATCATCATAACTTCTGTCGGCTCTGAGGAAATCGACTGCCACCATCCATACTAAGAGGATCATTCTCGCATGACCAAGTACACCATTGACAACTCAAGAGTGTACAGTGGGTATACAATTGTGGATCCATAGAACATACTCTACCTCTTATGTGGCTATTACTCTCCATTGGCACGGTGCAGTCAATGTACTCTCAAACATCTAATCATCACATACACTTCTAAACACATGCTATATTATAAACATGCCAACTCCATCCTTTCGTTACCTTACTCATGCTTATAGAATCATGCCATAAATATATACACTTCAGCATTATCATCATAAGCATATGCCTCATGCCACCATTACTTAAGTAATAAAACAACATACTATCAGTGCTTATAATTTCAGAAACATCATAAGGTTACAAACCATACTAAAAAAACATCATTACAACATACGAGTGGCGTGAGCCAACCATATTACACTTACCTCTTCTCACACATTGACCGTTCGACCCTTCAATTACTAGGCCAACCTTAACCTATGTGTATTATAAACGTATCATCAATTACATACATTACTCATCAAAACAGTACCTTATCTACCCTTAAAGCCCTTCAAAACAAGTTATCTAACAGAATCGGGAAAATTTTAAATTCTGTCTGTCCTTACTTGCACACATTCCCTTTAAAGGGGCAAAACCACCTTCAAACAAATCTTTTTCGCTCTCTTTTTTTTTTTGGGAGCTTAAACTAGACTCATATGAGACTAGCATATCTAAATATCAGCACCAAACTCCACTCTTAGATCCCTCAAATGAACTCCCCAATTTTGTGTACGAATTCTGCCCATACAGAAATCAGATCCAGAAAGCTGCCTATGGTTAAGGCCTTTCTCTATACTGATTGGGCTCAAAATGCATCCACATAAAGATCTAACAGTATTTTCATCCTAGCATCATACACTTTACCCATAGTTCTAAATCTTGGAGAAAAAGCTGCCTACGGTTCAGGCCTTTCTCTACACTGATTGGGCTCAAAATGCATCCACATAAAGATCTAACAGTATTTTCATCCCAGCGTCAGACACTTTACCCATAGTTTTAATTCTTGGAGAAAACTCAGCGAAATCTTGACCTTCTCGAGATCTAAAAATCTCGGAAATCTTGACCTTTATATGGTAAAAAAAATTGCAGTGTCTCGGTGAGATTTGAGATCTCGAAAATCTCGGACCTCACTGAGACTGGGTTGAGATCCGAGATTTAAAACCTTGCTTTACCTCCAAGGAGATACTCAAAACAAAATTATTGAACAGCATTGTCACAGCAGGGAAATTTTACAGATCGAGTCTCAACTGTTGTTGGGAAATGCATTTCAATGGGGTGCATTGGCACCAAATCTGGGAGAAAATAAGAAACTGAAATTTACCCCCATGATTCCTTGCAAAGCTTCATTTTCCTAGGCCATTAAAACACTCTTACCACATCCCCCCCTCCCTCCTCCCCCCCCCTCCTTTGTTGTAAACGTCAAATCGCTAATCAAAACATGTAGAATTTTTTAGGTGAGGTAGTACTTACTACTTTTGATGATGTTGCAGCCCCTCTTCTTCTTATCCTTTCCCCCCATCTTCTTCTTCTTCTATCGATTCTCTCTCTCCTATAGCTAGTAGGTCTCTATTATCTTTTTTAAAAACTAATGTGAAGTGGACTCCCTATGCTGTCCACGATTTTAAAGCCTTCCCTTCAATATTTTATTATTTATTTAAGACAATATCATGTATTACATTAATAACCACGTTAAAATTAATCCATGCAGTGTTGCACCAAGCTCCTATGATTTTAGGTTCCTGGTAGTACAACGTTTTCAAGATTCTACTGCACTATAGGCTAAAAGATAGAATTTTACCTAGTTTCAATCAGTGTATTTGCAGCATCTTTCTTGTCCAGCTTTCCTATTAAATGACATCGTATTAACTCAAGATTCTCTCATGTGGATCCCATGCCATCCTAGGTAAGATTCCCACATTTTACATGCCCATTCACCTTGCATGCTATGTCACCATACACTACAAAACACCAAATTACACTAAACAACACCAAACACACTTAAGTATCACCAAATTATGCTAAACATCACTAAAAACAGAATTTCAATCGAATTTTTGGGGTATTACAACTCAGACCTGAGAAGGACGAAGGTTTAGAAGCAAACTAAAGCAGGGAAGAGATAATCCAATGAACCAATCCTTGGCTCCTGTGGGTTGGAATAGGCTTTTAAAAGTCTAGTCTTGTGTTTATGCTATTTTCCTTTATTTCAGGGTACGTTTTTATTAGAAATAGACTTTCTCCAAGGTAAGTTAGGTTAGTTATTGTCTGGAAGAGTTTTAGGACTAGTTTGATTCTTGTTTCAAGTCTTCTGTAAAAGTTTTCCAAGGGGCTACACTCTTGGACACAAATTTGATGATTAAGGTTGGTTTTGTGTAATTTTCTATGTGAGATTTAGAAGTCCTACTGTGAGCGTCTGTAGTTCTCAGTGGGAAGCGGAGAATGCTACACAAAGGTTCCAGGTGGGAGATTGGATTCCATTTCCTCCTCTTTCTTTCTTTTTTCCTCCATCGAATCTTCTGTTACTGCTGCTGGTTCTCAAATTTGGGCAGTCTTAGATCAACAAGGATTACTCCATAACTTGGAATCTAACCATTTGATCACTTTGGGATTTAGATATGTGGCCCCGTTTGATTACCATCCAGCTTCCAATCCCTTGCTCCCAGACGGGATTGATTTTTTGAGATCCCATGATTTCTGAGAGTAGACCAGCCTTTGGTAACACTGTTCTGGAATTGATTCTGGAACAGAATGAGATCAGTGTATGGTAAGCAATTGATTCCTATTCTATTCCTACACTTCGTTCCGAAATGAGATCAGAGTCGGCGTATGGTAAGCAATTGACTCCTATCCTATTCCTACAGTACTTCATCTTTCTCAACCTCACGCTGGTAACACTGTTCTGGAATTGATTCTGGAACAGAATGAGATCAGAATCAGCATATGGTAAAAAATTGAATCCTATCCTATTCCTACACTTGGCTTCTTCAACCTCACCCCTGCAACTAGGGCTTCAAGACTGGCGTCATTAAGCAGAAAAAGAGTGGAAGGAACCAGCATAACCAACTGTACATGAATAAAGGGAAAATATAAATTATAATTTCCTATACACGAGTTCATTATTAAAACATTGCTCTGGTAAAATCATCTAAAGGGAGTATTGACTCCCATGGGTGCCACATCACCTGCAAAAGCATGAGCAGGGTTGGTTACTTTTGATCTCGTATGCTATCTGCCTTCCAAGCCCACCCACTGAAATACTTCATCTTTGGCCACCGGTGAAATACATATATATGCCCAGCCACCACCCTTTATTAGCTTGGTTGGTTGTTTGTAAAGTGCGAATGCTGAAGTGCCGAAGGTCTCTTATAGGACATTGGGTTTGCTTGCTAAAGAATCCTACTTTTGATGAGAAGATGTCAACCGACTCAGGAACAAAGTTTTCAACATTGCAGGAGGGAATGGTTGTATTTTTCTAATGTTGATCTCTCCAACTTGCTCTGGGGCAGCAGCCAGAGCTTCAAAAGATGCTCTGTTAATCCTACTTTTGATCCCTGGGAGCATGGGATTGGGCCGGATTTCCTATACAGGATTCTACTCCCAAACTGTTCCCATGGAATAGGCATCACCAGGATCAAGGATTAGGATTGTTATGAAACGGGGCTTAAGTGAGTTTCTGAATCCTAAATTTTTGGCTCCTGATACCCATCATACAGTTTTGTATATAAAGAAACTCAGACTAAACTGAACTGAAAGTACAGTTCAAAAGTAACTGGATTCCTACAATAGCTAACATTGTCTTTAACTTCAATTAAATATAATTCAAATTACAAAAATAATCCCATATACAAGAAATAAATCCCTAAATACTCCTATTTGGTCCAAAACCCAATACATGGACTTGGTTCTTCTCAGTCATGGGTTTCTAGACTGGGTCATGTCGGTTCAGTCATGCATATGTGACTGCATCATCAATATACTCCATTAAGTTGTAGAATAAAAAATTCTCTATAAAGTCTTCTAACCACAAATATGGGTGACTTCCATTTATTATAGTCTTGACAGAATAGCTTTTTTTATTTTTTATTTTTGTATATATTTTCAACCATGACACTTCAATTTCAATAAATGTGTTCATCCTGTTGTGGCAGGTGGAGCCGTGGGGTTTCCAGGCATGGCCGTGGTGGCCGTGGTGGCCGTGGTGGCCGTGGTGGCCGTGGCGGCCGTGGTGGCCGTGGCGGCCGGGGACGTGTCCAGGGGAGGAAGCAATCTGTTGATAAGTCAGCTGAGGAGCTGGATAAAGAATTAGATAGCTACCATGCTGGAGCCATGCAAACGTCCTAGTTTTTCAATCAGATTTCTGAACTGAAACTTTATCTGATAGTTGGTAGATTAGCATAGTGAGTTGTATACAGAAGGTAGCAATGGGGCATTGTTACAGTGGTAATTTTCTGTTGGGTTTTTTGTTTCATGTGCTCTGCACCTGTTTCAGGTTTAACCTATTAGAATTGGAAGTATTCTTAATGCGGATAAAGCAGTTGAGTGTATGATCCTTCAATATCTTTGGTTGGTGTTATCCTCAAATATTTGTATATAGTTTTATTGATATTTTTCTATAGTATTTTTGGTCTTGCAAATGTTGTATACTTTGTGTAACTTATATAGGGCCTTTTGCTTTTCCAGTCTCATGTTGACCTTTGTCTATTTTAATTCTCCATCTGTTTTCTTTGTAATAAAGCATGGTCAGAGATTGATTTCTTCAGTTGTATAGGTCATCAAAAGCAGAATTTATTTGGGGGAAGGGGATGTTTTGTGCGAAGGGAGAGTCTAAAATGGTTTTTCTATCTTGTTTTGTGACTGCTTTAAGGCTTGTACCGGTTTCTGATTTTGTGAGGGTTTGTGTATTTTCCGTTGTCATTCACGAGGATGGATGTTGGCTTTTTACCGTTATTAATTACTAGATTTTCACTGAGGTCCACAGTTTGGGGCCTTGGGCGTGCTTTTACTTCCCAAATCTAGTTTTCTTTCCAACTTTCACTTTCTCTTCATCTGGTCTCGCTTTGGTAAACAGTGATTTTTCCTTTTCTCTGTGTTCTTTGTTGCTTATGGAACCAGGATCTTCCTCGGCTGCCTCTTCGGAGGGGCCTTCAGAGGGTTCATCTTTGGATCGGGGCCCTGATCCAACTCCTGTTTCCCCTCAGTCCCCACCATTGTTTTCTACTCCTGAAAATGATGTTTTGGTTACATCTGAAGAGGAAGACCCTTCCTTACATTTCTCTTCTTCTCTTACGCTTGTGGGGAAAGTGATCTCTAGTAAGCCAGTTCGTAGACAAGCGGTGTTGGAAGTTCTACTAAGGCACGGAATCCAAAGTATGGGCTACATGCTGCCGTGTTCAAGCCTGATTTTTATACCTCTACCTTCAATCATGAAGTAGATCTCTTCAATGTTCTGTCCGAGGCACCCTGGTCGGCGGCAGGTAACCTTATTATTTTAGATCGCTGAAATCTTGAGGGTAATTGGGATTTTGAGCATTTCGCAATCTGGGTGCAGTTCTTTGGCGTCCCCTCGGAGTTACTTACAGACACAATGGCGCGAAAGATTGTTGGAAAAGTAGGGACTCCTTCTCGCATTATGTCTTTGGATGGCCTTGTTGGGGGCAAACAGTTCTACTGTCTTCGGGCTCGATTTCAATGGCCACTGAACGTCCCTCTTCGTGATTCCTTCATATTGAAACGGAAGTTGCACGAAGACCGAGTGGTACTTCTTCGTTACGAGCGACTGCCGTTGTTCTGTTTCTATTGTGGTTTGCTTGGCCATGAATTTGAACGATGTGAGCAGTACTACTCTATCTGTCAGCAACATATTCACTCTCATCACTGTTCTGGTGTTGCACAGTGCTCAGCCCTACCAAAATGTTGATTTTCTTCAGATCTTAAAGGGGCAGTGCCTTCTAAAAGATTGTTGGAGCAGGCTCATCTTTTGCCGATTTCTTCCTCCTCTGCATTTCCGGCCAACCCTTCTATGGTCTTGCCATCGATTGCTCCAGGAGCCACTTCATGTACCGATGATCCCTTGCCACGTCAGTTGCTGCCATAGGTTGCACATTTACCGTTGTACCCTTCTCTAGATTTTTCTTCTCACACGGACAAATTTTCTCCACGTGGCTGGTCTTGCCATCGATTGCTCCAGGAGCCGCTTCATGTACCGATGATCCCTTGCCACGTCAGTCGCTGCCATAGGTTGCACATTTACCGTTGTACCCTTCTCTAGATTTTTCTTCTCACACGGACAAATTTTCTCCACGTGGCTCCCTTCCTGTGGTATCCATTGGGGTCCCTTCTCTCGAAACTTCTCCAGTCCTCCCGTCCACTACTTCTCATCCTTCTTTTACTGAGTCCGTCACTTACAACACAGGTGGGTCGATTTTGTCGGATCGATCTGGATCCACACCTAGTGACTCTCCACATCCAAATCCGGCTTCCTTATCTCTTTTGCAATGGGCATTTATTTAGAACTACATATCTCACCATCCCTCTTTGGCTACGATGATTCTCAGTCTGGCCCCTCAGTTATCTGGTTTATCTATTGCTCGTCCTACTTCGTCTCTCCCTCAAGACTCTCCTTATCCATGATCCTCCCATTCCACTATCTATTGCTTTACCCACCTCTTATATTTCTTCCCCTTCCATGGAACCCCTTCAATCCCATGCTAAATGTCCAAGACAATATTGATTGTGCCATAAGAGGAAAGTCCAAAGGAGGAGTTAGGTTATTTTTTCACTTTTGGCCTCGTAGAGCCTGGGGAAATCAGCCCCACGGGGAGCAATGAGGTTGCTGAGTTAAAACTGTCAGGGGTTGGGGAGGCTCTTGACAATTTGTACCCTTTTTCATCTCCTCCATACAGAGAAACCGGATATTATCTTTTTGATGGAGACCAGATTTACCCGGTTAAAGCTACGTCATCTTTTTTGTCGTTCCAGTTATACCACCTCCTTTGTTGTTGAGCCACAGCATTCAACAGGCAGCCTGGCGTTATCATGGTGAAATACGATTCAGATCGAAGTTCTATTAAGTTCTGATCGGATGATTGATTGTCAGGTAACAATGCCTACCTTGCCTCCGTTTTTTCTATCCTTTATACATGGGGATCCTATCAAAAGTCGTCCTCATTTGGTCTGGCAACAATTGGAGTTGTTGCTTTGACTCAATAGTCACCATGGTTATGTTGTGGATTTTAATTCTTCCCAATCTTGGACTGAAAAAAATAGGGGGACGAGAATAAAGCCCCCATGATTCAATCTCATTCCGGCAGATGATTAATGCATGTTGTTACGGTTGGAAATTGTCCGTCGATCCGCGCTCTGAGCTATCTACAATCACAGAGATGAGACAAAGGAGTTAGGCGTCTAAGCCCCGAGTACACTCCGATGCCTAAGTCAGATTCCCAATGTAAATAGTCAAGAGATAGCAGAAAACTATCTCTAGTTTAAAGAGTGTGGGACGATAAGAGAGTTTGAGCGTGCGAGAATGATGAATGAGAGAGAGACTGTCAATTAGTAATTTTGTACTCGTTAAGAGAGCTTACCTTGAGGGATTGCCCTCTACTTATAGATTGGGAAGAAGCATAGATGTACCAGGATTCAGGGGAGTAAACTGCTCATAGGATTGCCACGTGTCGCTCTGAGGGACACCCGTATGGTAGACTCCGAGTAGGAGTAAGAGACCTTAGCCAAGAAAGCTAGGTTGGTCAGCTCTGGGACTGACACATGTCAACGTATGAGTAATCACGAACCGCGATAGTCGGCGTCGTATCAGACTGGGAGAATGACTCCTCGGACGTAGCATAATCACATTAGGATTCTGACTACCGACTGGGAAACGTAGCCGAGTAGGATTATGACTCCGAGCGCTACCATAGATGATGATAACTAGACGACATAGGACGAGTGCGACATGCCGGGTGCATGAGAGGTCGGGCGTAAGATACCGAATGCCTCATAAGCCGAGCGCAAGATACTCCGAGCGGTTGGCTCCGAAGGTGAAGCTTGACACGTGTATGATTTTAAATGGATGAGATTTTTCCCACATAACAGATGCCCCTTGCACTGTCGGATGCGAGAGATTCGATAGTGCAAATGTCCTTTGGTTGGCAGCCTCGACAGCTAACAGTTTGGCCGAGTCCGACTAGTCGGTATTGCATGTTGCTATGCCAAGTGCATTTGTAGAGGACTAGAGAAATTGTTAAGTATTGAATGTGCCGAGTGTTGACGTAAGTAGGCAAATTCAGGTGCGTGCTACTCTGGTCTGATTGTGGACCGGAGTAGACCAGAGTAGGCAGATTCAAGTATGGTCTGCGTGTTACTCTGGTCTGTTTGTGGACCGGAGTAGGCAGATTCAGGTATAGTCTGCGTGCTACCAAGGTCTGTTTGTGAACCGTGGTAGGCAGATTCAGGTATAGTCTGCGTGCTACCAAGGTCTGTTTGTGAACCGTGGTAGGCAGATTCAGGTATAGTCTGCGTGCTACCGAGGTCTGCATGAGGACTGGGGTAGGCAGATTCAGGTATGGTCTGCGTGCTGTCGAGGTCTGTTTGTGGACCGTGGTAGGCAGATTCAAGTATGGTCTGCGTGCTACCGAGGTCTGTTTGTGGACCGTGGTAGGCAGATTCAAGTATGGTCTACGTGCTACCGAGGTCTGCATGTGGACCGGGGTAGGCAGATTCAGGTATGGTCTGCGTGCTGTCGAGGTCTGCTTGTGGACCGTGGTAGGTAGATTCAAGTATGGTCTGCGTGCTATCGAGGTCTGCTTGTGGACCGTGGTAGGCAGATTCGAGTATGATCTGCGTGCTATCAAGGTCTGCTTGTGGACCGGGGTAGGCAGATTCAGGTAGATTCAAGTATGGTCTGCGTGCTACTGAGGTCTGATTGTGGACCGTGGTAGGCAGATTCGAGTATGGTCTGCGTGCTACCGAGGTCTGCTTGTGGATCGGAGTAGGCAGATTTAGGTATGGTCTGCGTGCTACCAAGGTCTGCTTGTGGACCGGGGTAGGCAAATTCAGGTATGGTCTGCGTGCTACTCTGGTCTGCTTGTGGACCGGAGTAGGCAGATTCAGGTATGATGAAGCCGAATAGAACGACATTGGAGAGTTGTTGAACTTTGCACTGTAGACACTTATTGGAATAAAAGACCTCTAAATTTACGATTGTGAACGTCGGGTGCCCCTAGCAGGCTTGGATCGCAGTCGGCCATTGATATGGCACAGTGGGTCCTTCGTGGTCGGTAGTTGATATGGCACAGTCGGCCCTTCGGGGTCGGCCACTGACATAGCACTCATTTATTGGTCGGCCTTTCACGGTCGGCCGTAATTTGTAGTATTTTTTTCTTTTTCAATGTCTTTATTTGTTGTGTTGTTGAGTGCATGCTATAGTACCCCTGAAGCGTAATCGGTATTGCTCCGTGCAATGTCGAGCACGTTTGAAGTCCTGTCTTCGATCCGCGCTGGTTGGCATTGATTGTGTAAGTCAGTTGGACTTGAGTAAGCCGAATGGAACGGCATAGATGCTGAAGTCGCCCATGGGCAAGTCAGCCTTGAGCCAGTCGACCGTGAGCAAGTCTCCCCTGAACAAGCCGACCGTAAGTTGATCGACCATGATTTGGTCGGCCCTGGGAAGTCATCCGAGAGCTAGTCAGCAGTGAGCAAGTTGACCATGAGAAGGTCGACCATAAGCTGGTTGGCCAAGAACAAGTCAACCGCGAGCAGGTCGGTCGTAATCTGGTCGGCCATAAGGTTGGCCATTCTGCGGCTATCTCAGAAATGTTGTCGGCTCGGCGCTCTAGTAGGCCGAGGACAATTAAGTAGTAATGCTGGGTGCGAACAATGTTGAGTGCGGCTCGGTCCGAGCGCTGGTTCCGTTTTGAGAAATGGCAAAGGTGCCCCTACCCCGAGAGTGTTATTGGCTCGACGCTTTGGCCGGCCAGAACACTTAGGTATTTTTGAAAAATGGCTTTGTTGGTCCCAGACTCTGAGTAGCCAAGTGTTCGGTATGCTTTCGACTACTACCCTCGTCGCTCGTACCAACTGCGTATGCGTTTGCGTGCTTCATTTGCGGTCTGCGTGCTACCCTTGCCTGCTCGTGGGCATGGGTAGGCAGGGTGATTGAACACTTGCATGCTGTTTACACCTGCTTGTGGGTGTGGACAGGCAGTGTCAATTGTGATCGGCGTGCTACCTTTGCCTGCTTGTGGGCATGGGTAGGCCGATCGTACGATCGTCTGCATGCTACTCGCGCTCGCTGGGGGGTACGAGTAGGCAGGGTCGTAGGGGCCGACATGCTGCCCAAGCCTGCATGGGCTAGTGGGCAGGTCGGCCATACCGGAAGGAGCGGTTTTGCTAAGTGTTGCTTGCTGCACTTTGAATGAAATCACTTCTTGTATGGATGCCGGTAGGTTTGATCCTTATCGAACTTATGCTTCTTGGGGTCGACTGAGTTCGGCATCTGGTCGGCCGACTCAAATCTCTTCTTATCGACAGGCTTAGGATCGGCTTTCAGGTTGTTGACCGCATTACACTTTTGAGCCTTTGTCGTCTTGTCGGCTGCGGCGTACATCTCACACCTGGCCAGTAGGTGATCCAGATTCTTGGACGGTTTTTTGGCAAGGGACCAACAAAGCTGCCCGTCGATGACCCCGGCCTGCAGACTGGACATGTGCACCGCGGGCTCGACGTCCTTGATTTTCAACACTTCAGCATTGAAGCGCTTGATAAAGTCCCTCAAGGACTCGTCTTTTTGCTGTTTCACCGTAGACAGGTGATAAGATGTCTTATTGCGCACTCGGCTGGCCTGGAAGTGCGTCAGGAATTTGTTCGATAATTGCTCGAACGAAGTAATACTCCTCGGAGGCAGGTTATTAAACCATGTACGAGCGGCGCCTCAGAGCGTTGAAGGAAACGCTCTGCAGATAAGGCCGTCGCTCAGAGGATAGAATAGCGTCATAGAGATGAACGCATCCAGATTCTGCTCGGGGTCGGTACTTCCATTGTACGAGTCTAGGATTGGCATCTTGAAGTTGTTAGGAGGGGGTGCCCTCATGATCTAGTCCGAGAGTGCCGTAATGGCAGTATAGGCCGTCCTCGGCGGAGCTACCCGGTTCTACTCCACCTGCTGAAGCCGAGTGGTTAGCTCCAGTAAACGCCGCTCGACCTCGGACTGAGGTGTATTCGGAGGTGGCGCAACCGTTGTCGGTGTCTCTACATTAACCCTCTCCTGGCGGAGGGCGTCGAGGAAGGACCTCGCGCCTCTGACCTGAGGTGGCGCTGTCGGCGCTTGGTGTTGATTTGTCGGGGGATGCCGAGCGACTGACCCCGCCACACTTCGTGCGGGCGCTTGATCTCCTATGGGGGGATTGTTCGGCAAGGTTCTGGTAGAAGTGGTCGGCGCTGGCTGCGGATGGACCGCTGGCGGGGCTTCAGGGGGCGCATTCGGTACCGGATGAGGATTTTCTCCTCTTGCTGCTGAACTGCTTGCTCGAGCGCCCCTCAAGGCTCTAGCCAGCTGTTCGATTTGTTGCCTCAACTCATCAAACTGCTGACGAGTAACATACTGAGGGGGTGGTGGTGGCGCCATCGCCGTTGGCGTAGGCGTTGGAACTGGTGTTGGTACCGGTGGTGGTATTGGTGCTGGTACAGGCGTGGGAGCGCGGTTCGTCCTCGTCGTACTTCCACTGCTGCCTACCTGAACCTGCACAGACGGCTCCGAAGGTGCATGAGATGCCTGTGCTCGAGTTCTCCTGTGAGCCATTGAAACCAGAGTGCTCGCGCGCTAATCTTCAAACTCAGTCAAAAGAGGCCCCACGGTGGGCGCCAAACTGTTACGGTTGGAAATCACCCGCCGGTCCGCGTTCTGAGCTACCTGCAATCACAGAGATGAGACAAGGGAGTTGGGCGCCTAAGCCTTGGGTACACTCCGATGCCTAAGTCAGATTCCCAATGTAAACAGTCAAGAGATAGCAGAAAGCTATCTCCAGTTTAAAGAATGTGGGACGATGAGAGAGTTTGAGCGTGCGAGAATGATGAATGAGAGAGAAACTGTCAATTAGTAACTTTGTACTCGTTAAGAGAGCTTACCTTGAGGGATTTTCCTCTACTTATAGATTGGGAAGAAGCATGGAGGTACCAGGACTCAGGGGAGTAGACTGCCCATAGGATTGCTACGTGTCGCTCTGAGGGACACCCATGTGGTAGACTCCGAGTAGGAGTAAGAGACCTTAGCCAAGGAAGCTAAGTCGGTCAGCTCTGGGACTGACGCATGTCAACGTATGAGTAATCACGGACCGTGATAGTCGGCGTGTATCAGACTGGGAGAAGGACTCCTCGGACGTAGCATAATCACATTAGGACTCTGACTACCGACTGAGAAACGTAGCCGAGTAGGACTATGATTCCGAGCGCTACCATAGATGATGATAACTAGATGGCATAGGACGAGTGCGACATGTCGGGTGCATGAGAGGCCGGGCGTAAGATACCGAATGCCTCATAAGCCGAGCGCAAGATACTCCGAGCGGTCGGCTCCGAAGGTGAAGCTTGACACGTGTATGATTTTAAATGGATGAGATTTTTCCCACATAACACATGTCATTTTGTGGAACTGCCTTCTCATGGGCTGTTTTTTCCTTGGAATAATCGTCGCAGTGGCATGGCCAACATCAGGATTAAGTTAGACTGCATGTTTGCTAACTCCTTCCGGTGTAATTCTTATGAGCAGGCTGTCGTTTCTGTTAAAGTGGCTTTGGGTTCTGATCACAATCCTATTGTGCTTAATACTCACTACCAGTCCTCCTAGGCAAGGCGGCCTTTCCGATATGATATTATGTGATCTCACCATTCTTATTGCCAGCGAGTAGTTAAAAGGTGTGGTCCTCCAATGGGGAGTCAACTGATGTAGCAGGGGATCTTTAAAGGAAAGTTCACTTGACCCAATCTAAATTCAAAGCCTGTAATAGATCTATTTTTGGTCATATACAAACTAATATTGCCCAGGTGCAATCTCAACTCTTGGATCTTCAATCTCAATCAAATCAGCTTCTTGATAAATCACAAGAGTCGGACCTTCAATCACGGCTGGATGATCTTTTAGCCCAGGAAGAATTTTTCTGGAAACAACAATGTCGCGTTGATTGGTTAAAGCAGGGTGATGCAAATACTGCTTTCTTTCATACTACAACCATCCATCGCTGTCTCAGGAATCGTATTTATTAGATCAAACTTCGGTCCGGTGAGTGGACTTCTTTTGAGTGGCAACTGTATGATGCTTTCCTCAATTATTTTCATTCGGCTTTTACTACTGAGGGGGTCAATCCCGCTGATTTGGCATCGGTTTTACAGTTTGTTAATCCTGTGGTATCTGATGAGATTAATTCCCTTCTTTTAGTTGTTTCAGACTTGGAGGAAATTAGGGCAATTGTGTTCAATTTTGCATCTTTTAAAACTCCAGGCCCTGATGGCTTACCCCCACACTTTTTTTTATCACTTTTGGGTGGAGACTCATCAAGCTTTATACAAGTTTGTGGTCGATTTCTTTTAGTCTGCTACAGATCCATCACCTGTTTCAATGAACTTAAATCTCACTTTTTTATGTCTAATCCCGAACGTGCAACAACCACAAACTTTGGAACATTTTCGGCCCATTAGTTTGTCTAATTTTTGTATGAAAGTGATTTCAAAATTGATGGTTTGTTGTTTAAAATTTTATCTGGGTTCTCTTGTTGCTCAAAATCAGTCGGCATTTATTTATTCTTGAAATATTGCGGATAACATTGTTCTGGCACATGAGATGTTTCATTTTATCCACAATTAAAAGAAAACCAAAACCAAATTCATGGCTTTGAAATTGGATTTGCAGAAAGCATATGATCGATTGAAGTGGGATTTTATCGAATAGGTGCTTCGGAGATTGGGATTTGCTGAGGCATGGATCGATGGCAATGAAATGCATATGTTCATATCCTATACTCTATCTTATTAATGGGGCGGAGAGAGGGTCCTTTACTCCTTCGAGGGGGGTACGGCAGGGGGACCCTTTATCTCCCATTATTTTCATTCTGTGCGCACATGTTTTATCTTGTATTCTACATCACCATTCTGATCGTTAGGTGAGTCAAGGAATTCACATTAATGGTTGTACGGATCCTATCGATCATTTATTATTCGCTGATGATTGCATTTTGTTTTCTAAAGTTCAGTTGGAGATAATGATTACTTTAAAGCACTATATTGGTCAGTACTGCAAGGCTTCTGGCCAACAGATTAATTACACTAAATCCTCATTGTTTTTTGGTCCTAACACTCCTCTTCGGTTTCGTCATTGGTTTGCAAGAATTTTGAAGATTCCCCATGGCCAGTTGCCATCTAAATACTTGGGGGTCCCAACTAATTTTGGCATTCTAAAGGGTCTCCTCTTCAAAGATTCAGTGGAACAAACTATCTCAAAATTACAAATCTGGAAGGTTGCTTTACTCTCATATGCGGGTAAGGAAACTCTCATCAAGTCTATAGCGTTGCCCTGATCTAATTTTCTCTGTACTTTATTCAAGTTGCCCAAGCATCTTCTTCAATCTTTAAAGAGGGCTATGGCGGAGTTCTATTGGAGTAATGGTACAACTGTAAGGCGCATTCATTGGGTGTCTTGGGAAAGATTATATCTTCCCAAGAATCAAGGTGGTTTGGGCATGCGTGATCTAAGTCTTCAGAATAAGGCTCTCCTCGCAAAATTGGCATGATGAATCTGAAAAAATCCTGATTTTTTATAGGTTAAATGTTTAAATCTATTTATTTTCCCTCATCGGCCTTTCTTGATGCCACTTTAGAATCTCGACCCTCCTGGTTATGGAGGAGTATTACGAAAGGGTTGCAGGTTCTTAAGCAAGGCCTTCTCTAGAAGGTGGGTACTGGTCATAGGATCAGAATTTGGGGCGATGCATGGATTCCAAACTTCCATCCCATAAAGTTCTCTCCTCACCTATAATGCCCACTCAGTTTTATTGGGTATCAGATCTTATAGATGCTCCTACTAGAACATGAAAAGTGGAGGTGTTAAATTCTTTATTTCTGCCCCATGAGGTCTCTGCTATTAGAGGCATTCCTTTATTGATCATTCCTACTGATGATTGTTTGATATGGATAGCTTCCAAATCTAGTTGTTTTTCGGTGAAGAGTGCTTACCATATGTTATCTACTCTTCATCATCAATGGTTGCTGACTTTGTCTAATACTGATACTCCTTCCTGGTCTTTAATTCCTACTGTAGTATGGAGGAAGATCTGGTCATGCAAAATTTTGCAGAAAATCAAGCATTTCCTGTGGAGGTGTTGTGCACAAGGGGTTCCCTCCAGTGAAGGCCTTGCACGTCGTAATGTTTCGGTTGATCTTTTGGGCCGGAGATATGGAGAGGAGGCTAAGACTATACGGATCATATTCTGCTCCACTGCCCATTTGTGAGAGCTATTTGGATGGGATCACAATTGACGTTACTGACTCCTTTTAGTGGTTCTCTTACTTTTCATCAATGGCTATTACCATTTTGTCGGTTGGATTCTGTGGTCTCTAAATTAGTGAGTAAATTGGTTCTCTCTTTTATAGAATTATGAAATCAAGAAATAGAAAAGAAAAATCACACACAGAGAACATAGAGATTTAAAGTGGTTCACCCACATAATCTGTGAGGGGTACGTCCATGACTACAGCAGATCGAAAATTTCACTATCTCAGAGAGGAAAACTGATTACAGAGAGAGTTCCCACAAAAAACTGAATGATTTAAAATCCTAAGATAAGAGGGGTTTATATAAAACTCCCATACAGAATTATAGAGTCCTATTATAACTCAACAATAGTAGTCAAAGAGTCTTGCACCAATTATACAGATCACAGAGTCCCACACGAGTTATGATTGTGAGTGGGTCCCATAATGTGGACAGACTTCATAACTGATTAGGATTCAAGGCATCCCAACAAATCTCCACCTTGAATTGAATCCTCTCAAATACCCAGAAGAGACAACTACAAATACTACTGCTGCAACACCCCGCCTTGGGGCTATTTCCAACTGTCAACATTAAGCAATTCCAAACAATGTTTGCATTTGCCCCTTGGAACCGGTTTGGTGAACATATCTGTTGGATTTTCTTCAGTGCCCACATTCTTCACTTTAATCCTATCTCTGTACGGATAAAGTGATATCTAACATCTACGTGTTTAGTTCGATAATGATGCACTTGATCCCTAGCCAAACATATAGCACTCAAACTGTCACAATAAACTGTAGCTTGGTCCTGATGAAAACTAAGATCACTGAGTAACCCTTTTAACCAGATACCTTTCTTACTGCTTCTGTCATAGCCATGTATTCTGCTTTTATGGTAGATAAGGCAACTGAAGACTGAAGGGTAGTCTTCCAACTGACAATAGAACTACCAACTGTGAAAGTATATCCTGTCAAGGACCTTCTTGCATCCAAATCAGCTGCATAATCTGAGTTTGAATACCCAACAACCAAGCACTCTGAATCACCTCCATAAATAAGACCAACATTGGATGTTCCTTTAAGATTACCTGAATATACGCTTCACTGCATCCCAATACTCTTTCCTAGGTTGAGCCATGTATCTGCTCACAACATTAACTGCAAGCGCAATATCAGGTCTTGTGCATACCATCGCATACATCAGACTCCCTACTGCACTAGCATAGGGTATTTTAGACATATATTCTATCTCTGCTTCTGTCTGAGGTGCACAAGATATAGAAAGGCAAAAATTTATAGACGATGGAGTATTAACAGGTTTTGCTGTTGCCATACCAAAACGTGATAAGAGCTTCTGAATATATCTCTTCTGTGACAAGAAAAGCTTCCTCTGATTTCGGTCCTTGAGAATCTCTATACCTAAAATCTTTTAGGTAGCTCCCAAGTCCTCGTATCAAATTCTGCATTAAGAAGTGTTTTCAACTTCTTAATCTCTGTCATGTCTCGAGCCGCAATGAGCATATCATCTACATACAAGAGCAAATAAATAAGAGAGCCATCACCAACTCTCTTATGATAAACACAATAGTCATATGGAATCCTGTTGTACCTGTATTTCATCATAAAACCATCAAACCTTTTGTACCACTGTCTTGGTGACTGCTTCAAACCATATAAAGATTTCTGAAGTTTACAGACATGATCTTCTTTACCCTGAATGGAGAACCCCTCTAGCTGACTCATAAAAATCTTTTCTTCAAGCTCTCCATACAAGAAAACTATCTTCACATCTAACTGCTTTAATTCCAAATCCTGATCTGCTACTAAGACAAGTAGCACCCTAATGGAACTGTGTCTTACAATAGGTGAGAAAATCTCATTGTAATCCACCCCCTTTTTCTGACTATACCCTTTTGCAACTAGACGTGCTTTAAATCTTGTATTTTTAGCTCCTGGTAATTTTGTCTTCTTTTTAAAGACCCATTTGCAACCAACTATCCTTCTTCCCTTTGGTAGCTTCTCTAATTTCCATGTCTGATTCTTATGAAGAGATTCTATCTCCTCTTCCATGGCAGCAACCCACTGATCAGATTCTTTGACTATAATAGCTTTTCTATAGGTGGACGGTTTAATAGACTCTACCTCTTCTGCTACTTGTAAAGCATATGCTAACATATCCTTAAAGCCATATCTCATAGGTGCATTAATCTGTTTACGAGGTCTAGCAGTAACAATACTATGCTCAGGCTCCTGTTCTTGATTTAATTTTGATACAGGTTCAGTTTGAATGTCTTCACCAAACTGATCAGTCTTTACTATTACATCATCATCATGACTGTCACTAGGAGTTATCTCAAACTCCACCTGCTTGGGAACACTATCAGATTTCTCAGAATCAACGGAGTCTAATTTTGGGTGAAGCATATAGTTCTCATCAAAAGTGACATTTTTACTCAAAATTATTTTTTTCTCAGATGGAGACCAAATTCTATATCCCTTCACCCCAGCGCCATATCCCATAAAGATACCCTTTTTGGCCATTGGTTCCAATTTACCCTCACTAACATGATAATAGACAGGGCAACCAAATATTTTTAAAATTGAATAATCAGTAGATTTACCGGACCATACCTCAATGAGAGTTTTACAATCAGTGGCAGTGGCAGGAGAACGGTTCACCAGATAGCATACAATATTAACAGCCTCAGCCCAGTAGCTCCTTCCCAGTCTAGCATTAGAGAGCAAGCATCGAGCTCTCTCTAACAATGTTTTATTCATCCTTTCTGCTACTCATTTTGCTGTGGAGTATCTCTGACTGTGTGGTGCCTAGCAATCCCTTCTTCTCTGCAGAACCCATCAAATTCTTTTGAATAGAACTCCAAGCCATTATCAGTACGAAGATGTTTTATCTTCTTACCCGTTTGATTCTCAATAAGAATAATCCAGTGCTTGAAGGTTTCGAAAACTTCACTTTTGTGCTTCATAATGAATACCTAAGTCATCTTTGAGTAATCATCAATACTAGAGAGAAAATATCTAGCACCTCCTAAGGATCAAACCCGAGAAGGGCCCCAACAATTTGAGTGAATGTAGTCAAGTGTTGTCTTTATTCTATGGACTGCCTTAGAAAACTAAATTCGACGTTGCTTACCGAAAATGCAGTGCTCACAGAAACCCAACTCAGCTCCCTTGTGACCCCCAAGAAGACCCTGTTTGCTGAGAATTACCATTCCTTTCTCACTAACATAACCAAGTCGCATATGCCACAACTTGGTTAAATCAGAACTTGACTTCTCTGAGGGAGATGCTGTAGAGACTGAACCCGTAATTGTTGTCCCTTGTAACATATACAGTGAATTCTGCTTTAGTCCCTTCATTATCACTAAAGCTCCTTTAGTGATCCGTAAAACTCCACCTTCACAACTGTACTTATATCCTTTGGAGTCCATAACTCCTAAAGAGATCAAGTTCTTTTTCAGATCCGGGATATGTTTTACTTCTGTTAAGGTTCTGATCACGCTATCATGCATTCTGATACGAATAGAGCCAATACCAATTATCTTACAGGTTGTATCATTACCCATTAAGACGTTGCCACCATCCATATTTTCATATGTTGAAAACCAATCCCTATTGGGACACATATGATAAGAACAACCCGAGTCAAGAACCCACTGATCTGAGGGATGTGAATGGTCAGTCACAGAGAGAACTAGATCGTTCTTTGAACTACAATCGTCCTTCGCAACTGCTGCAACTGAGGGTTTCCCTTTCTTCTTAGGGCATTCATTCTTCTAATGACCTGGTTCTTTGCAGTAGTTACAGATATCCTTAGGATCTCGTCCTTTGGATTTAGACCTTCCCTTACTTTTCCATTTTCTTTTTTCCTTTTCTGTTCTTCCTCGTCCCTTATCAAAATCAGAATTTGTGACAGCCAATCCTACTGTCCGATTTTCTGTATCATTTCCAGAGGCTTTATGCCTAAGTTCACGAGAATGAAGACCAGATTTGTCTTCTTCCAGAGTGATGGTATCCCTACTCACGACGAAAGAGTTTACAAAATTTTTGTAAGACGAAGGTAGGGAGACCAACAAAATAAGGGCTGCATCTTCATCATCGATTTTAACATCTATATTTTTCAGATCTATTAAAATAGAATTTAATTCATCAAGATGTTCTTTGAGAGCCATACCTTCTTTCATACGAAGGGTGAACAGACGTTTTAATGGTAAGATTTTGTCATATAAAGTGTCTCCAACTTCTTCCATAGACCAACAACGGATTCTTCATCAGCTACTTCATAAATAACCTCATCCGCTATACACAACAGGATTGTTGAATGAGCTTTTTCATCATGTTGTGCGAATTCTGAATCCTCCATTGACTCAGGCTTTTTTCTAGAAAGCGGAAACCAGATGCCCTGTTGCTTCAGAAGGGCGCGCATCTTGATACGCCATATATTGAAACTGTTCTTATCTGTGAACTTATCGATCTTAACATTGTGTGAAGTCATCTCTATTCTTGACGAACAGATGTGGAACGAACATGCTTTGATACTAGTTTGTTACGGAGTCAAGAAATAGAAAAGAGAAATCACATACAGAGAACACAGAGATTTAACGTGGTTCACCCACACAATGTGTGAGGGCTACGTCCACGGCTACAGTAGATAAAAAATTTCACTATTTCAAAGAGAAAAACTGATTACAGAGAGAGTTCTCACAAAAAACTGAATGATTTAAAACCCTAAGATAAGAGGGGTTTATATAAAACTCCCATATATAATTGTAGAGTCCTATTCTAATTCAACAACAGTGGTCAAAGAGTCTTGCACCAACTATGCAGGTCACGGAGTTCCACACGAGCTATGATTGTGAGTGGGTCCCATAATATGGACAGACTTCATAACTGATTAGGATTCAAGGCATTCCAACATATAGCCTTTATATGTTGGGCTTTATGGCAATCCCGTAATCGTTTGTATTTTGAGGATCAGTCCTCCACTCCCTTGGAGGTCATCACCGCGGCGCAACGCCAGTTTGGGGAGTTCTGTCAAGTTCATTCTCTAGGTACTTTTATGTCTCTTGAATTATCGTTGTCCTCAGTGGATGGGCTCCAATGGTCTCTGCCATGGCCTGGTGTTCTTAAACTAAATATTGATGCGGCCTTGTGCTTGGATGCCTCACATAGTAGAATTGGTTTGATTTTTGTAGAGATCACCTTGGTCAGTCATTGTTTGTTGCTGCAAAAGATCTGTGTTTCAGCTATGTTGCTGTTGGCGATGCTCTTGCGATGCGCACGGCATTGCTTATGGCTTTCTCTCCAGGGTATCGTTTTTTACAGGTGAAAATGGATAGTTTGGAGGTGGTTAACTATGTAAATGGTGTTCATCAATGTCAGGATGTGTACTTAGCCTCTGTAGTGCAGGACATTATCAGTTGTCTCTCTACAGATTGTATAGTGTCTTTTGATTTTGTGCCTAGATAGGCAAACTCGGTAGCTCATAGGTTGGCTCAAAAAGCCTTGTCTAACTCTGGGTTGCAGCTCTGGGATCGGTCTTCCTCTTGGTTGATAGACTTTTGTAATTCAGATCTGATGGACTTTCCTCCTATGCGTGATGAATAGAATGTTGTTCTAAAAAAAAAAAAAAAAAAAAAAAAGTATGGGAAAATGAACACTTCAGTGATTGGTTTCGGGGCTTTCTTGTATTTCCATTTTTCCTATTCGCATATTAGATTCTAATGTGCCCACTAACATCTTCTCTTTTCATTTTCTCCTATAAAATTTTAATATACCCACTAGCAAGTAGATCTCTCCCTTTTGGTATAATTTTTTAAATTTTTATAGGGTAAATTTTTAAAACTCTCTTATACTTTAGTCTAATTATTTAAATTCATTCATCACGTTTTTTTTTTTTTTTAGATTTTCTCAAAAAATGAAACTTTCATAACATTTTCTTGATGTTTTTAAATCTCTAAATTATTTTGTTCTATCCCCAACGTAAGGGTGTCAATTTTGGGCCGAATCAATAGCTTGGACCGAGTTTGTCTGAATTAATCCAAAATCGACCCGGACCAAACTATTATTGGATATGTTTTGGCTTGAGGTATGGTATATCTTGCCTGTCCCAGTCCGGTCTGGGCTAGCACGCAACCGGCTTCAGCATTTTGGATGGTCTTAATGGGTTTCTTAATGGGTTTTCAACCCGAATAAGCCTGAACTAGCCCGATAACAATCCGAAACCAGACATGCCCGTTTATTAATATGTACAGTGTAAACCACCCAGCTTGAACCTCTTATTGGATATTTTTCTGTTAGGTCCTATAAAGTTGTACACGGATTGGGATCGGACTGAAACCGGACTGGACTGACCCGGTGACATGAGGGTGGAGGGTGGAGGTTGGGGAGAAAAGGGTGGGTTGTGTGAGAGAGAGAGAGAGAGAGAGAGAGAGAGAGAGAGAGAGAGGCCGCGGGGCAGATTGGAAGTGGGAGCGATCAATTAGCAAGGATGGGGTAAAGGTATTTTAGAGACTTCAAAATATCAAGGGAGAAAAAGAGATGAAAGTTCAATATTTTTTGGAGATATTTGAAAGGAAGTTATGAGTAGGGGAGTTTCAATAATTATTGACTGAGTATTAAGGAAATTTTAGAGATTTACCCTATTTTATATGCTCCTGTTCCTAATCATACCTGGCTTCGGCTCTCTTTGGTTTGTATTATATAATATAGTATATAATATATTATAAAATTTATGATTGTTTGGTATGATTTATAATGTCCATTTATAATTAAAATAAATCGATATAATTCATTATCTACAAATAGGTGAGTAACTGTTTATCATTATTAGAATAATCTATTAGGTGATTGTTTATATTTCTCATTATATAATATATTATGTTTAGTGGTACCAAACGATCATTATTTATTACTCATAATTTATTATCATAATTGATTTGTCACAAATAACTCATAATACATTATATAATACAAACCAAAGAGAACCTTCAGGTAGGGGCTGATTCCCTCGGGTGCAATGGCTTAACTTGCGGCTATCTTTCCAACCAAACAGAGCCTATGTGTATTTCTACTTTTACCCATTTCTGGAAGACATGTGGTCAGAATCGGATGGTTATTTTCCTGTCACAAAAGTAATGTACAAACTCTAGCATACAAATGAAGCCGACAAGAATAGACAGAACAATGAAACAGGCCCCAAAAAAACCCTCTGGATGCATGCAATAATGAAGATGAATTCTTCTAGTTTGGGACAGTAATGTCTTTCTTCAATTTAAGTTCTCCTGATTCATTTCTGTTGAACAGTTTCTCAACAACTTCATCCCAGTTAGTTCCACCACCACCACCACTGGACTTCAATCTGCTGCTTGAGGGGTCTTGCCCCTGATCCTTGGGTGCTACCATATCTGAATCAGCATTGGGCTGCTTTTGTGGTACTACGGCATGAGGAACATTCAAACTGCGAGCTCTTTCTATTGCATCCTTGTGTTCTTCCTCTAGTGTCTTTAACCTCTCAAGTTTCTGCACTGTCGGAGCTGTTGTCATGGTTTCTGCACTGCTCTCTCTCATTTTCTGAGAATTAAATAGCACATAAGAATTGGTTTTAATGAAGCTCAACAAAAGAAATCCAAATAATAACTGAGAATGGACTCAAATAATTTTGCTACTTTTACTTCCCATGATATATAATGCCCAAAAAAAAAAAAAAAAAAAAAATTTACCTTCTCCAAAGAAAAGAAAATACTCAACAAGAAAATGCAGGGGGTAGCAAGGGGAGGCTTGGCATACATCTTATATGCTTCTTTACATTTGAAAATGCTACAGGAGCAACCTTGAAAGCCGCTCCAAAGGACCTGCCTTGTTTTGGAATTGAGGGCAACCAAAAGATGCCTTAGCACTGGCTTAAGATTGCCTTGATTCCAAAACAAGGCAGATCATCTGTGGACCACTTGCAAGTGAAGGTCTCTTTGGCATCACTTTCAGAATGAATATATGCTCACATGAGGAAAAGCCAACAAAGATTACAATGATGAGTTCTGGTGGCCAGACACAAACTGAACATTGATTTCAGCATTTATGGGCTTACAGGTTATGGATAACAATTTTAGGGATCACAGGTTAGGAATTACAAATTTAATCTTTTTTTATGCAAGTAGCCATTTTTATTTTGGTAAACAGTCATAAACATAATGAGGCTATATGTCAAAAACATGAACAAAATGTTCACAAGTCTAGTCTTCATCATCCATCTTAAGAAAAAATTTGCTTAAATATCTGTCAGCAATAATTGCTTAGAGACTTCATGTGCATCCACAGTTCTCCGGTCTTCATCTGGGGTATTGTTGCCAAGGAGAACCAATAACTTTAACAGTTAAACCAGATCTGTTTTTATGAATGAAGTGATGGAAGAGTACTATAATAGAATAACAAGGAAGACCCATAAGATTTGCAAAGGAGTATAATTAACAAAAGTCTCACTTAAGAAATGGCCTGAAACTATTTAGTGAGGTGAGATTTTTTTTGAAAAGGTTGTCAGACTGTTACCTACGATAATGCATTCTTGTTTCACCCTCTCTTTAAGTGATAAAAGAATCCTTTCGCAAGTTGAATTCTAGATTTTCTTTTTAGTACTTACCCAAGTGAAAATGCTGAAGTCAATGAATGTAGCCACAGTTATTTCTTTCTAAAGTAACCCATATGCTACTGTAATAGACTGCAATAAGCTGCTAAGCTCCTTCTTGAGCATAGTACTCTACACTCTGCAGTATTCCTAGTCAAAGAGCTTTTGAAACTTAAGGTTCACTAAGAATCATTATTCAATAGAGCTTGATAATCTTCAGAGCAATCACAGTAAATAGAACTTCTGGATCTTCAGACTTTGCAGAGTTAAATATTTAGGGGGACAAGAAAGAACATGACAAAAGCCCCAATTAATTCTGTTAAATAATTGAGGATAAAAATGTAGTCACCTTCAGCTACAAAATAGAAAGAAGCATAAACTTGATAATTCATCGAAGTAACTTGGCACTTACTTGTAAAGCCTTTTCTGCTTCTCTTTCTATCCAAATAATTCCATGATCTGATGTGGCATTTGAGGATAAAACAATATGTTCAAATCTTCCATCGACTGGAATGGCAGTCCTCACTTCTGGAGGAAATCTACCACATCTGTGTATTTCAAATGTTAAGGAAGTCAACAACAATAACAACAACAACAACAACAATAAACATTGCAGCATGATTTGCAATGGATGAGACATAATGATGGGCAATTATATCTTGACCTTCGGAATATATTTTACATGCTGCCAGAGTAGCCTGCACCCTTTCACAATGCTATATTTATTTATTGTTATTATTATTTCTCTCTCCTCCATGCCCTACCCCCTCTTGGCAGAATTGTCGTCATCACCTCTTGTTGGTGCGCTTCGGAAGCACAGGATACACTGGCGGTGTGGCAATCTCCCTCCTCTTGACTTTTTCTCTCCATAAGAAAGATCAAGTCATTTTTCTTTTAAATTATATTAACACATGATTATTCAATTAGACTTACCATGGTGGCATGGTTACAAGCAGCATAAATTACTAAATTTGAATGATATCTGCTGTTCAGCGATAATTTTCTAGAGATGGTTAGTTGCTGCTTCAGTGCACACACAAAAACAGTTCAATTCTACTCGGCAATCAACACATTACAGGTGAAGTGGTAGGTGAAATAGATAAATTTAGCTCCAGTGAGGGATCAAATTATAAAAGATATGTGGAGCTACACATAATAGGGCTCGTAAGAAATTTGAAGTTACCATATGAGTACCGAAGAATGTTATTTAAGGGGATGTAGATTGAGCAGGTTTGCTTCCCCTTTTGCATATTAGTAATGTTTAATAATATCTCCATGGAATCCTTACAACCTTCTTCATGAATGTGACGTTCTGTTATTATTGGAAATTTGTGAATAATAACAGTCATAATGAGGCTTCAGGTAGACTGACATGGAAGCCATCTCTCCAACTCTTCGAGGACCATCCAGAAAATGGTGGTTGGATATCCTAAAGCTGTTAACTAGGAGATATCTTGAGAAAAATCTGCCAGAATGGATGATTAATATCATCTATTTATAGATTTCATGTGGAACATTCAGCATAATTGTACTTTGTCTATCCAAATTAATGTGATAGATCACAACCTTCTGTAAATCTGAGGCATATATCCGTGGACACATCCAATGCTAGGTCATGCAACGGCTCTAGTAGGTAATGTTTGTCTCCTGTGTCATCAGCCTCCTACCCTGCTAACCCAGGGAAAGAATAGAGAGACTATTATTAGGTCATTAAACAAGCTGATATGGGCAGAGCTGCACCCGGCAGGGTTCATAGGCTTGGATCTGCTAGTTAAGATTTTGATGGGGTCAGTTTTAGTTAAATCCAGCGATCATATTGGGCTACTTCATGCCCAAAGCTCAAAGCCACAAGCCAATCCCAGCTTAAATATTAAAGATGCAGCTATAGTTGTCAAGGTGCCAAGGTGTCTCGAGGCGTTGGAAGGTGTCTGGGCGCCTAGCCATACCCTAGGTGTACCCAAGGCGTTCCCCAAGGCGTTGTATGAGTACATCTTCCATTAGAGAAATTTATACAAAAGAGAAGGGATTAAAGCATCAATTTTTATTGTTTTTAATACATATGCATGATTCCAGGCATCATAGTGTATATATTTACTTTATACATCTAATAAAAATGCTACAAATGACATCAGTTACAAAAATAAATAAAACAAGGCTTGATACAATAAGGGGACCAACTGTCCAGGGATTGAAAAACTGCCTGGATGCCCAACTTCACAAGAAATCTACAAAAATTGATTTTTTTGATAAAACATAAAAGATATGAGCTGACCAAAAGCTCAGTCAGAGGCTCAGAAGCTATGTCAAGCTGGAAAGCAAAGGTCAGGTTTGGATCGTCAATGGCCCAATTCAGATACTTGAATTTAACTCCCCACTCACTCCTGACTAAGTCACAAAGTGCAGGGTTTCTTCGCCCACTGACAAGCACAAGTTGGAAGTCTCATAATTAAGGGCGTTCAGTCATGTTAACATAACAACTACCAAAATTTTCACACCAGTTTGATAATCTAGCATGCATGGGAATCTACGGCAGTTTGCTATCAAGGACATCTAAAGTTTTTTGGGAAGATATATCTAAAATCAATTCCATACAAAATAAAAGTTTTTTAATACCTGCAGAATTTCCTCTCTACAATATGATACATCCGTCCAGGGGCATAAAGTCTTCTCGGGTCCCTTAACTTCCTACCTTCTGGTATAAAAGTATCTCTCATGCAAATCCCGAACAATAAACATGGCAAACTGTCCAAAGTATTAAGACCCGGTTTAAGAGATAATTATAATTTATAATTTATTTTCTTCGAACAATGAGATTACAAGGCTTTCTGCTACCTCAAGCAGATGATGGAGTCAGGAAAATGGAGACCGACTCAAGACATGATATAAACTCTTAAATGCCACAGGGACAATATGACTAACCAGAAGAGTGATTCAAAAATATCTTCCAAGGGAGTTGCAGTTCTTGGTAAGAAATCATCCTGATAGCATATTAGTTTATCACAGTCAGTTCCTATATCAGAAGGCCATATAAAAAATAAAACGGACAGTTAAATAAAGATTGCAAGTAAAGAAATGTAAATAAGAGCCAAAAGCCAAAAAATGAACAAAGAAACACCAGGAGAATACAAGAGAAATTCCATACCCAGGTGGCCTAGTAGTAATGCTTTGTACAAAAAAAAAATAAAAAATGTCTAAAAGAATAACAAATTTTGAGATATCTAAGTCCACTGATGCCATAAACAGCCAAAAAGAAAGGATAAATTCCCTAGATAGTCGTACAAACGCCTTTAATAATTTCCACCTCCACATAGGGTGTTGAGGGACAATTTTATCAAACTAAGCAAGACGCACTTTTGAGTCATAACTCAAACTAGTGGAAGACTTCACCTGCTACAAAGATGATGAAACATGATAGTGATAGATTATTATCCCAAACAAGAATTTTCTTCCAAAGGTGCTTCAGTATTTACACATTCATTCAGCATCGCACTCAGTTCAAGCATGTGAATGCCAATTTTATGGAAAAAAAAAGGGGGACAGAATTGATCTGAAGCTTGAATGGGAAAGCATTTTTTCTGATGCAGCATCATTATAAGCAAGTATTGTGCAAATTCAGATTTCATAAATCTCAAATCTAGAATGTGCGAACACCACAAACAATGAAAACTTTTGGTGCCTTTAGTGTTTAGTGGAATCTTTGTTGAGGGGGGATTCAGGGAAAGGGGACAAAAGAAGACGGTTAATCAGCAGAAGAAAACACTCACATTAAGAAGCTTCTTGGAGACACTGTAATCAAGAGCTTACTTAGTAACAATATCAGAAACTAAAATAAAAACCAAACAAAGCCCAAAGATTGTTGTTCTGTGAAAATTGTTGTTCTGACACCTTGAAAAGGAGGAAAACCTCAATTGAGGAACCAAGGAAGCCGACAAGGTATAGAAAATTGTGATCAGATCACATCAGAATAGGAAACTGCAAGAGTTGTTGGAGCCCGAGGATATATAAGTCCAGATCTATGAGATAACTTGACAGGTAATGTAGTGGACCAATCAGGGAACAGAACTAAGGGGAGAATTGGGTTTTTTTTTTTGGAGAGAGGGGGGGGGGGGGCGCGATTCGATCACTAAGCTAACTAGAAACTGAATCTGGATTCTGGTGTCTAGGCAATAAGCAACTGGGTTAAAAAATACCCAAATAATTTCATCCCAAAATTCATAGTTGATTCAGTCAGTAATTTTCATGAACAAAAGAAATTCAGAACAGCAGAGAACAAGTAAGCTTCCATTTATTTACCTGCAACACAACAGAGTAAATAACATCCGCGTACTTCACCGCAAGATTAAGAGACATGCACCTCGCCGGCGCAACCGCATAAGCCCTTAACAGACTCCTCGGGATCCCACCGAGAAGGTCTCTATGATTGACCACCACTACCGCCAGCAGAGAAGCCACGCCAGAACCCAAAGAATGACCAGCAAAAATCATCTTATAAGAAGACCCATTATCGATCCACAATTGCTTCAATGTCTCCGATTCATGTTTCAGCAACCAAATTGCTGCTTTCAACAACCCATGATGGACATACCCACCATCGAACATCTGCATTCCGAGCTTGTTATCGAGCAGGACTTTGTAATCGCTCTCCTTGGCGAGGTTGAGACCTCGAATAGCAAGGATGATCTCGTGGGTTTCATGGTCGACATAGATGAGGTAAGGTGGGGAGTTGCCTTCGGTTAGCTCATAGGTGACGCGTTTGATGACCCAATCAGGGTTCATACAGTAGCCACCGGAGGGTGGGAATTTGGGGTTGCGAAGATCTTCCTCATAGACGGCAAGGATGGCTCGGCAGATACGAGGGATGGGTTCGAACTCGTCGGCTGTAGCCAAGGGCCATGTGATGCTGTCGTCGGAGCCCACGTAGCTGCAGCGCTTCCACGCCCAGCGACAGCAGCCCAAGCACAAGAAGCACTCGGCGCCGCATGCGAAGGACATGCTTCAATTGTTCAGCTTTTGGAGCTTTCGGGTGTTGTCACTTACTGGGATAGTGAAATGTGTCAAACGGTCTGAGGAGGAGTAGGTGGATTTAGCCTTCCCGCACCGCACCTGCTCCACGGTTGCAATCGCGTTGAGAGTGCATCAAAGCACGTGCATCCACGTTATGTTCTACTGTTACTGGTGAAGTGATGATAGCTATTGCAGGAAAACGAGGAAGAGAGAAACAAGAGACCCGGAAAGATTTGAAAAAGCATTTGGTGTTGGTGGACTGATGCTTGAGAGTTGGGCAACGGGGCGAAAATCTTCAGCACCAGAGATCTTCTCCAGCGGCTCGGCGCCCACTGAGGGATCCGTCGGTTGAAGGTCAGATGGCGCGCAGCCCGAGTGATCTTCGGCTGACGGATCCCTCACTGGGACGCTGTTCCTTTATGGGCCACGGGTGTTAAAGCTTCGTTATAAATTCTTTATTTGGTTTTTAAGAAGAGATTTGCTCTTCTGGCCTTTGATCTACATTCGTTGTGTCCCTCCCTTTGAATCCGATCCCTCGTCTGATGCTTGAGAAAGAGGGATGCTTGAGAAGGAGAGATGGGATATCCCTGCTAAAGGGTAAGTTTGGAAGGTTGGTGATGGTTCTCTTATTCTCATTTGGGAAGATTAACTTATTTGGAAGGAATCCAAAGATGATAAGGTTTCAGTTAAATCAATCTATAGGTTCCATTCAAATTTAAAACAAGAAGCTATTACCTCACAACCTTCTTCATCACATCTATCTGAATGGCAAGTCATTCCTAAGTATGTTTGATAACTTATTTGGAATTACAAAACATTACCGAAAATTAAAGAATTTTTATGGAGATCATGTGCAGGTGGAATTGGCGTTTGTGAAGCTCTCACTCATCGGCATATCCATATTGATCAAATGTGTCGGCGTTGTGGTAATGAAATTGAGACCGTCCAACATACTCTTCTGCATTGTTCCTTTACTCGTCCATGTTGGTTGGGTTCTTCCATGGCTTTTGTTATTCCTCAAAATTTAGATTTAATTTTATATTTCTGGTTGTTAAAAATTTCCAATGTTGGTAATCTTACTAAGCTTCAACTTAGGAGGGTTCTTTCCTATGTTTCTTTCATGTGTTGGCATCTGTGGAAATCCCGTAATGCTTTATATGTTGATAATGTTTGTATGACTCCTATTGAGGTTGTTAGGAAAGTAGAAAGAGCTTGGTAGGAGTATTGTGCCACTGTTTTTCCAGCATTCAATGATCAAACTTTTGATTCTATGTCTAATCCTTCTTCATCTGTTATTTTACAATGGTCTACTCCTCTGGAAGGCTTCATTAAGGTAAACTCCGATGCTGCATAAGGAGGAGTCAATTTTGGTGTTACTGGGTTTGTTCTTCGAAATTCTGCAGGAAACATTTTGCTTGTAGCATCGAAATCCACTTGCTTCCCTTCTATTGCCTCTTGTGAAGCATTGGCTATATGGGACGGGCTTGCTCATGCATTGCAATATGGATATCGCCAAATTTATATGGAATTAGATTGTTTAGAGGTCATTAATATGATCCATTCACAATCCACGTCTAGAGAGGTTTATACTGCTTCTATTGTAAATGATATCAAGATGCTTGTTCAATATTGTGATCATATCTATTTTTGTTATGTTTCTAGGGATGCAAATGTCTTGGCTCATCTTCTTGCCCGGAGGGCTCTTACCATTATAGGATTGGTTTGTTGGCCCATATCCACTTCGTGGTTATATGACTATGGTTGTATAAATTCTACGATTTCTCCTGTTATGAATGAATGAATTTTCTTTTTACCAAAAAAAAAAAAAGAAAAAAAAGAAAAAAAAAAAAAAAGAAAAAAAAAGAAAAGAGAGATAAGGGCAAAAGATCTCCACATTCACAATCTCCCACACAGAGATTCTCTCGCTCTCTCTCTTCTCTCTTTCTGATGGTTTTTCTCTCTTCTTCTTGATCTTGTGGGTTCTATTGTGGGATTGATAAGAATTTATTAATTTAATCTTTTAATATATATATATATATATATATATATATATATAAGAAATCAAACAAAACTCATACCAATCTGGTAATGGAGTGATAAGAGATTTTTTTTGATGCTAAATGCCAGTAAATTCTATTAACGAAAATATAATAAATGATTACAAGGCTCCTAAATTGGTAATACTCCACTTCGGTATTGCCATCAATAGGATCCAAAAAAGAGGAATAGCCATAACGCATTCAAAGATTGAAATTTAAACTAATCACCCACCTTTGGCTCGTATTTTTCAATTGTTGGCAAGTATTAGTCTGAATATGAAGATCTTAAGCGTCAAATTCTTATGAGTGCTTCTCTTCTTCATTTACCAATGTCAATGGGACTATTCAAAGAGGAAGCTTCGTCGTCTTTTTTTTTTTTTTTTTTGGAGTTCCGTAATGAGCTCCAAACACGTGATGAATGAATCCATTGAAAGTTCTGCTCACTGACCAATGGTCATGTTGCTGTTGGGGGAAACACCCGTGGTACAAGTCGATCTTTCTCTCGAGGAGAGGAAAAGGACGCGGATTCTCATGCACCTTTCCATTGTGATCCAGCATGTCGGGATGGTCATACCAAGGACGGAATGTTGGTCTTTATACTATCTCACTTGTCCTCCCAAAGATAAAGGGGTCGAGATACACCTCTTGCTGCTCAAGTTGGATTCGTCCACACCACAATTCTCGATTGAACCTCTCATGCCCAACTCCATCAGAAGCTTATGCGATCACATGGAACTCCCAGCTGCCACCTGAGGGATCACGACTTCGCATCTGGTAATGCGTCTCTTGCTTTCAAATAAGATTTCTACTAAAGATTCTTTTATCATAGATTGGGGGCCTCACGATCATATGTGTTGCTCATCGCATTTTGCTCCCGATGTTCGTCATGATAATGGTCATCGGCATTTATTACCGTGGCTAATGGTGCAAAAGTTCCCTAATGAAGGTGAAAAAATCAGTATTTTTCAAATACCGTTGTGTTTTATTTACACCTTCTCTATCTTGTAACCACCTATTATCTATCGACCCAAGATTACTAAAGACCTACATTGCATTGTTATGTTTTTCCCAACAAGGTCATATTCGGGGACGGAGTTCACCGGGAAAACGATTGGTGAAGGTCGGTTCCTTCAAGGTGTTTACATTTTGGACTTTTCTCCTGCGGCATTGGTTGTTGAACAAAATCCATCTAAGGACTCACGGCTATGGCATTGGCGAATGGGTCACCCATCGGATTCAAATCGCTCCATTCTCTTAATCCCTCATTGTCTCTTGATTCTAGTACTTGCGAGACATGTCATTATTCCAAGCAACATAGATTACCTTTCCCTACTTTCGTAATCATACTTCCCTGAATTGTTTGAATTAATTCATTACGATGTTTGAGGAACTGCTCAATTCCAGCTCTCAGGATGGTTTTAGATACTTTGTCACATTTATTGATGATAAATCTAGATCTACTTGGTTGTATTTATTACGCTCTAAAAGTGAAGTGTTACAAGTTCAAGAATTTTGTTGCATGGTTCAAACTCAATTTGATACTCCCATAAAATACTTGAGGGCGATGGCACCGAATATACCAATACCTCATTTGGAGTCATTTCTTAAAAGGTCTAGGTATTATTCACCAAACATCTTGTGTTGGTACCCCTCAACAGAATGGTATTGCCGGCGTAAAAATCGCCATCTCCTTGAAAGTAACCCACGATCGCTTCTTTTTCATGGGCATATTCCCAAGTCCCTCTTTGAGCCCGATGCTATTCTCACCATTGTTACTTGATTAATCGACTACCAAGTCAAACCTTACATACCGATCCCCTATGGAGGTGATAAGAGATTTTTTTTTGATGCTAAATGCCAGTAAATTCTATTAACGAAAATATAATAAATGATTACAAGGCTCCTAAATTGGTAATACTCCACTTCGGTATTGCCATCAATAGGATCCAAAAAAGAGGAATAGCCATAACGCATTCAAAGATTGAAATTTAAACTAATCACCCACCTTTGGCAATGCCATAAGCAGGAGATTAGAGAACACAAGACTAAGATATATTATGGAATTAATCTATACCTAGGACGTTCTAAGGCTTCCCAAACCACCTCCTTTGTAATGATTGTAGGACATTTCAACCACCTGTGGGAATATTGTGTTTTTGCATTATACTTCGCTAATATGTTAGCTACTGTGTTTGTTTTTTGAAAACAGTGGTTGAAGCGCCACTAAGATCCGGCTAGAAAATCTTGAACAGAAGGCCACTTTTGGTTATATTGCCATGGAACATTGGATTTGAAGATAGCCTTCATCATTGATTTTGAATCACCATTAACCGTAGATATTTCTAACCCTTTTGAGCTGCAACATCGTTGCCAATTAACAAAGCTTGGAACTCTGCTTGATAATTTGTTGTGTTATCAATGTATTCTGCATAAACCAGGATAACTTTCCCACTAGCATCCCTGAAAACTCCACCAGAGTCGGCTCTACCTGGGTTACCAAGAGAGCTGCCATCTGTATTTAATTTAATCCATGGATCTTTCGGTTTTCTCCATTTGAGCTCTGTAATTTGGGTAGGCTGACCTAGCTTAGTAGAAAGCTTTAAACTTTGCACCAAAGATAGGTCAACCATATATTTAATCTAGCAAGGGGCCTTATAGCCAAATTTGCAATATCCCTGTGGATCCAAGAGAGAGAGAGAGAGAGAGAGAGAGAGAGAGAGAGAGGATGATTGATTTACCTTCCAACCATTATAGCATGCTTTGTTTCTTGTCATCCAGATATTCCAGGCCATTATAATGAGACATGAATTCCAAATTTTTGAAAGTCTTGAAATGCGGCCTTTTCTTTTCTATCAGTTAAACATGTTGGGATGCTACTAAAGCCAGGCCACGGTACTTGAAAGATATTGAGCACTGTAAGAATATTATTGTGGGCTATATTAATTATACGATTAGTTGGTTCAGTGGGAGTCTAGTTACAGGTAGACCAATTTAAGTATGATTAGAGATAGATCAATTTGGTCCACTGTGGGACTGGTCCAGGGATGGAGTGGTATTATATATACCAGTGTTTAGGGTCCCCACAGTCACGGTTATTTTTCCTCTCTTGTTCCCATAAGCAGAGAGACACAAAGGGATTCCCGGTAGGCTGTGGAAGACTCTGATCAAAGTATTCAAAGCTACAAGAAATGGTTGAAAATCAACCTACAACAAGAGGTATGTGTCTTATCATCTCCTTTTAATACCCATTGTGTTCTAATAATCTGTGTGATGTATCTGTTATGGTTCATGGGAAATTCCATGTGAAAACCTAAAGAGAACAAAAAAAAGTCTTACAAGCACTTCCTTCCATAGTGCCACGAATTGGTACTCTAGAATTATATGATATAATGATTCTAAGGGCCCGTTTGATAAAACTTCTGCTTCTGGATTCTGGATTCTGGATTCTGGTTCAAATTTGGATTCTACTCCAAGCTACTCTAGGATTATTTTGGAGTAGAAACTTGTTCGATAACGCAATTCTGAAATAGATTTTAGAGCATCTTTGGATTAGAAACATGTTTGAACACACTATCCCTCCAATCGAAGTCTAGAAAACAGTCGTAGTAGTGGTGGTGGGCGGTGGTGTTGGTGGTGGTGGTGGAGGCGGCGGTGGTGGTGGTGTTGGTGGTGGTGGTAAAGGTGGCGACGACGGTGGTGGTGGTGGGTGGTGGGCGGTGGTGTTGGTGGTGGTGGTGGAGGCGGCGGCGGTGGTGGTGTTGGTGGTGGTGGTAGAGGTGGCGACGGTGGTGGTGGTGGTGGTGGTGGGTGGTGGGCGGTGGTGTTGGTGGTGGTGGTGGAGGCGGCGGTGGTGGTGGTGGTGGTGGTGGTGGTGGTGGTGGGCGGTGGCGTTGGTGGTGGTGGTGGCGGCGGCGGTGGTGGTGGTGGTAGAGGTGGCGGCGGCGGCGGTGGTGGTGGCGGTGGTGGTGGTTGTGGTGGTGGTGGTGGTGGTGGTGGTGGTGGTGGTGGTGGTGGTGGTGGTGGTGGTCAAGTGGTAATCATGTGAGTGTCGACTCTTTTTTTTTTTTCTTAAAAAGTTGATCCAACAGCTTGGAGCAAGTATTTATGACTCCAAAATTTTGGATTCTGGAGTCATTCTGAATCCGATTCACTCTGTGGGAGTTGGAATCTAACTGGACTTATCAAACGCGCTTCTACTCCAAAATGGCTCCCTGGGAGCCAGAATCCATAGAATCCATAAGCAGAAGTTTTATCAAACGGGCCCTAAACCACCATGGCAGAGATGACATCTAGAAACAATAGGTACTTTCTTCTTTGCAACAAGATCATCTATTTGGAGTTTACCATGTGCTAGCCTCCGACCAAATGAGTTTAATCTTGGAGTAAGGTTTCTACCCCAAACCAATTTCGTCCATGGCAGGTCACTACTTTTATGCCTGAGATGCTGATTCTATAGAAAATCTCCCATCTATTGAGCCTTCCCAATTCAGTGTATCAACACCATTGCTTGGAAGAGGGATTGTTTTTGCTTTCTCAAACCATAGTGGAATCCTCGGGTGCCTTACTATAGGCACATTCCATTTGTCATCTTGGATAAAATAAAAAACTTTTGTGTTGAAGTTTCTAAACAAGCCATTATCAAGACCAGATTTCTCAATCAATGAAAAATCCTCAATCCATCTTTCTTTCCAGAAGTTTATTTTCCTACCATTTCCTATGATCCAATGACTATTAGATACAACCCAATTCCAAATACCTTTGATGTTGTGCCATACTGTTGATTCTGGAACCCCTTTTCTAAAAGAACCATCTACATTTAGGTATCTTCCTTTGAAATATTGTGCCATCATAGAGTTCGATGTTTTTATATTCCATACCTGTTTTGACAGTAGAGCATTGTTGACATCAGACAACCTCCTAATGCCAAGACCGCCTTCATATTTTGGTAAGCATACTTGTGACCATTTAACAGCAATCACTTTCCTTTCATCAGGATTTCCACTCCATATGAAGTTTCTCATTCAACCTTTAACAGTCTTGATCGTTGATGCGGGCCATTTGTAAATTGAAAAGTTATAAACAAAGACATTGGAAATGACTGATTTGACTAGTTCAACTGTTCCTGTAAAGGAAAACAACCTTTCCTTCCACACTGCAAATTTCTTTTTAAACATATCTAACTGTGGCATTAGATAGTTTTTCTTCACTCTTCCTTTAAATAATTCAAACTTCAAATATTTTTGTAGGAAAAATACCTTTTGTAAAACCCAAGGTTGATAGAAGTTTGCTCTTCTTGGCAGTTGTGACATCACCAAAATAGATTTTTCTCTTTGCTAAATTTAAATACTGACCATAGCAATGATCTTTGGGATAATTTTAAAAATAACATTTCCAACACATATTGGCCTGAATTGTGACAACTTTGATGCCCCATCCACCTTAAGGATTAAATTCAGAAAGATATTTTGTTAACACCACGAGGCATTATCCTAGAAACAAAAAACTTGCATACAACATTGCAAACATCAGATCCAACAATATTCCAGAATTGTTGGAAAAAATGGCTAGAGGAGCCATTAGGGCCTGTACACTACCCGAATTCAATCCAAAAACAGCCGTTTTAATTTCATCATGTGTTGGGATGACATCCAGCATAGATGATGTTGGGATGACATCCAGCATAGATGAGTCATTCATAGTAAATAGAGGAGGGATCACTTCAATGATATGATTTATTGGGGTTGAGTTACCTTTTTTTTTTTTTTTTTTTTTTTGGAAATCAACAAAATATGTGATGATGTAATTCTTGATCAAAGATTGACTGTAAATGTCTCTTCCATCTTCGGTTGTAATAAACCGAATAGCACACTTATTTCTCTTGGCTTTTGCATATATGTGAAAGAAACTATTGTTCTGTTCCTCTTGCTTTAGCCATTTAATACTTGCTTTTTCAGCCCATAATTTCTCCTGCAAGGTAAGAACCTTGACATAATACTGGTGAGCATCTCTTTCTTTAAATAACAAGGATTCATCAAAGCTAGAGGAATCAATAATTGCATGGATGTCTGCTGCTGCCTTTTTCTTCATTTCAACATATTTGTCAAGTGATGGGAAGGCATTTTTTTGGCCAAATTTGAAGCACACCTTTCAGCTGTTTCAACTTTTGAGTTAATCTGTATAAAGGGTTGCCGGTTACAGGTTGCTGCCATGATTCCTGTACAACTGATAGAAAATCCTCATGTTCACTCCAAAATCACTGGGAAATTAGATGGGTGGCACACCATATCTCTACAACAAGGGGTGCATGATTTGACGTGGATCTTAGTAGGGTTCTCTGATAACCCTCAGAGGTGGTTAACCACAAATGATTCCCACAGCTTCTATCTAGGACTGCTTGTACATTGCTAGTGACACGGTTGTTCGTCCATATAAACTTGTGACCCTTATTGGGAAAAGCAATCAGAGGGATAGCATCCACCGTGGCAGAAAATTATGCAGCTGAAAGCAGGTTAAACTTACTCGGGTCTTCCTTTTGTGACTATATAGGCGAGCATTAAAATCCCCCATCACTAACCATGGTACATTTCAAGCAATTGTGATTATGTCCTTCCATTGGTCTTGACGTGCTTTTCGAAAGCAGCTTGCATGTACAAAAGTCAAAGCAATCTCCACAGACTAGTATTTCATTGAGACGGTGATCTACGGATCAAATGCAAGCGAACTAGTAGGGGGTTCAGGCTATTCCTCCATAGAACCCATAAATTAAGGTGCTTATCCTACCTAGAATTGTAAATAAAGGAAAACTTAAAAAATTCCAACTTATTGAAAAAAGTTACATGGAATTTTGAAACAGCCACCATGGGCATAGCAAAGCACACCACATCCGACTGGTGTTCAGAGAATAAGCTACAAAGTACAGCTCTTGATTTAGGGGCCGAGATATTCCAGAAGAGGACTTTCATCACTAGGGGCAATCCTCGTTCGAGCCTACTACACTTTTTCTTTTTCTTCTTATCTTTTTCAGTCATCACAATCTCTTTTAAAAGTTCCCTATCATTAGTCGATTCATCACCAGTCTCAGTCTCAGAAGCTTGGTGTAAAGGCGTAGGTTTTACCACTACCGATGCCAATTTCCTACCTGTATCAGAGACAGAAACATCTGTAGATTCCATGGACTGGTGGGCTATCTGGTGGGCTATCAATTCCATCTGAGGATACACTGTCTAAGCAGTTGGTTCAGTTGAATGCATCACAATTTCATTTAAATCCATGAGAAAAGCCGAGTTGGTTGCAACCTTCGGTACAATAGGCAAATCCGAAGTGGTTGCACCATGAAGAACAAGTGTTCCCTCCTAGTCATTACTAACCTCCTCCACTAAGTCTGCCCATCTAACTCTGTGCTGTCTGGATAACACAGAAGCTGAATTGACCACTTTAGTCTTCAGGTACTCTTTCAACCTCCACCCTTTTTGCAATTACAATTGTATCTATTACTGAATTTGCTACTAATTCTTTATGATTACCCGGCCCGATACTCAACTGAAACATTCTGATTAACAACTTCTGTATCATTCCTTATGACTCCTTGTGCATTAGGCTCAGATATAACATTCCTTGTATCCCTGACCTCCTTATTCCCCCATAGTGGACAATTGGCCTGTAACATGCCCAAACTTATTACACTTTGCTCACTTCACAGGAGGGTCTTCATAAAGAACCGGTTGGGAAAATAAAAAATGGGAGTCAGAAGCAAATTCAGTTCTATTTATCATGAACTCCTTAACACGAGACTTCGCCGTTTCAATTTCAACACAGACTCGGGCAAAATGTCCTCAAGCACTCTCCTTTGTACGTCTGTCGATAGTGACAGGCCCCTTCTAATAGTTTTTGCCATGGATAGGATAATGGACTCATCCCAGTATTCCTATGCGAGGCCAGGGAATCTTATCCACTGTAGATGGTGTGATATAGACTGCTTGTTAACATTGAAGTCCAGGGACCATCTTTGAAAACGAAGCAGCTGTCCTTCGATTCTACAGGGGCTACGAGTCCAAACTTGAACCATATCAGCTTCATTGAAGAAACAAAAAAGCAGAACACCCTTACCTAGAGACACCATCTCAAAAGTAATTACACCCCAAAGTTGCTGAACCGAGTTGGTGATTTCTTGCAGAGTCAGTCCCCTTGTGTTTAATCTGCCAATAAGAGCAAACTTGTGCTTGATAATTTGCCTTTCATAAGCATCCTATGGAATTGTGATGTGAGGCACGCCCCTGATGATCACTGCGTCTGGCAACGAATCCACATCCGGGAGAGAAGGCCTGTGTGGATTATTAGGGTGACGAGACAGACCCCCACCTGCAGCCGATGCGTATGATAAACCAGGTTCAGATGGAGCTTGTTGACCATGCTGGTCAGCATTATTCACAGCCAAATCTGATTGTACATTTATTTGCGAATGGTTTTCTAATTTAATGCTGGAAAGTCACTTGGAGAGAAACACGTCTAGGCTTGGGTTGCTGATGTCGAAAAACTGGTACGGTACTCCCGAAGAGGATATTGGTGATGGCTATGGGTTGAAGGACGGCTGGGAGGATTAGGGTTTGATGGTTTTGGTTAGGAGCAAAAGTCGGAGGGAGGTTTCGTGGAAGATGATGGCTTGGATCTCACATTCTAATTCTGCACCAACCAGAATGGTGTGATGAACCGTCAATAAATCAACGGTTCAATCAGGATCTCGAATAGGCTATCCCACATATGATAAATCAAAACACATTCCACATTAATCAGAGGTAATAAAGTAAATAGCGGAAGTCTTACAGATAATGAACTGAGGTCTAATCATGATAAATAATTAATATTCTATTTATTTCTAAGTAACCAAAACATAACTTAATACATATTACAATATCCAAATACGAAAACTAAACACTAAACGTATCCACCGTAGAAACGCTCGCTTAACGAACCATGTTCGTTTTCCACAGTTTGCTCATTCATAGCCTCCACCCGTTCATATGTTGGCGTGTAGACAAAATCTTCAATCATAGTACCTGCAACATCAGAACCTAAAAAGAATTGCGCGTGCGAGGGTCAACTCTCCAACTTGAGCTCAGTGAGTAAACAACACAATGCAACATTCATATGCATGCGATCAATTCATATCTGTGGTCTGATTTATATTTTGCAATGTGCTATAGAAAGGATAGGTGGCCACCGCACCTCTATGCACGAGAGTGTGGATACGCCCAATGAAAACGGCACTATCGCCCACAGTACCCAGAATGACACAATATACACCCCATGAAAACGGCACTGTCGCCCACAGCACCCAGAATGGCACAATATACACCTCATGAAAATGGCATGGCTGTACCGGTTGATACCATACCAACAAATAAACCCCTGCTGGCTAGGGTTGCAAACTGGACTCGCAACTAACCAATCCTAATGCCAAACAATGTATCCAAGGCCTCACCCTAGCATCCCTCAATACATCCATAGAGATAGAGCTAGGGTCTGGTGACCAGGCTGAACCACAATGCCACGTCCCCCCCTGATGCCCTACGACATATTAGTTCCGCTAAGGTAATGGCGATACAACGATGTTAGTGGACAAGACTTTGAGTAGAGATAGAGCTAGAGTCTGGTGACCAGGTTGAACCATAATGTCACGTCCTCCCTCTGATGCTCCACTCACATCAAGCACAATAACACTTGCTTAGTGGACATGACTTGAATAGACCATGGCACAATATACCCCGATGAAAACGGCATCGAAGTATCGGTTGATACCATCCCTACCCGTACCATGTACACCAGCCAAACACAAACATTCACATGCCTATTCCTACCATCATCAACATCATCATGTTCTAATCAATAAATTTAAATATGCATGAACAGAAATAATAGAAATATTAGATGACATGTTGAATGTACATTACAAGTATACACGCATATCACAATCATGGTATTGGACTCAAGAAATAAAAACAGTTTGTTATTAACCAATTAGTTTAGGTCTTGTTCCCTCACCTTTGCTTGTTTGTAGATCCTCTTTCAAGCCTTAAGAATCACTTTTATATCAATATTATATTGCTAGAAGACCTAACAAAGTCGATAGAATCTAATTAGAATTAATTCGGAATTTAATAAACATGGTGTTAACTGGGGGTCGATGCCTAGGGTTGGAGGTTCCATCGACCCTAGGTGCTACCCCTCCTTTCCTGAACTATGCTAGGGGTGGATGCTAGGGTCGGAGGTTCCATCGACCCTAGGTGCTACCCCTCCTTTCCTAAACTTCCCGGATGTTGGGGGTCGATGCTAGGGTCGGAGGTTCCATCGACCCTAGGTGCGACCCCCCATGGTTTGAGTCGAAAATATCAAATTTCGTCCATTCATTCATGTTTGGGGTCCTATGGCTTACTTCTACAATCCATTCCACACATGTTCTATGGTTTAGAACTATTCTTTATTCACCTACATGGTTTCAATGATCTCCTCCATGGTTTCCATTGAAACCTAACCATGGATGGATGGTATTAGGGTTTCTCCTAACCTAACTTCATCATAATCTATTCTAAGCTTTCAATTCAGATGGGGATTAAGGTTCATACCTTCTGTAGTCTGAGTTTCCAAGATATCTCTGAACTTCTTCTTCTTCCTTAGCCTTTTCTTCAAGTTTTTCTTTTCTTCTTCTCTTCCTTCTCTTCTCTTTCTCTCAATCCAATTAGGGTTGTAAAAGGAGTGAAAGAGGCTTAGGGACGTCCTATTTATAGAGTGAAACCTCCCAAAATAAGTCCCATTGAGTTTAGGAAAGGTTCCAATTGAAATTAGGAAGGTTTCCTAATTTTCGGTTCGTGCTGTTTTTTCCCGATTACTGAGGGTCGATAAGAGGGTCGATGAGAGGGTCGACCCCCCTGCTACCCGTGGTTGAGGGTCGATAGTGAGGGTCGATGAGGGGGTCGGACCTGTCTGTTAAGACATGCGACCCTACCCTCATTTTGACTATTTTTGGGTAAATTTTCATATTGGGTCTTGGGTTTCTTCACACACTTGGTCCACTTGGCTCGACCATGATATGTAGACGGTTCCCGACACGAAATATAAGGTTAGACCGGGTTCATGGCGTGCGGGTCTTACAACTCCACCACCCTTAAAAGAAATTTCGTCCTCGAAATTTGAACGTACAGATCTTACAACTCCCCCATCCTTAAATTAAATTTTATCCTCAAAATTTGAATTTAGTTCAGAGTCACTAGGTGGGAATTCTATTTCCGCATTGCATCTTCTTCTTTCCATGCCGTCTTCTCCACGTCTTGTCTTTGTCAAATTATCTTCGTATAATTGATACCAAGTTTTTAAGGTGTTGTACCTTTCAACTAATGAACTAGACTGGTACCACTTCAATAGTTAAATCTCCTATTTAATCCAGTGATTCCGTGGTCAGTACTTTTGATATGAATCTCCAATGTACTTCTTCAATAGAGACACACGAAATACATCATGCACACTAGACATGGATAGCGGTAACGCTAATTGATATGCAACTTTTCTACGTCTCTCCAGAGTTTCTAAGATTTGACGCATATATAGAATACTACTTTCCTTCTTGTCTAATCATTTCAAACTATGCATAAGTGATATCTTCAAAAACACTTTGTCACTTATGACGAACTCAAGGTCTTGGTGTCTATTCTGATAATCCTGAGCTATCCTGCCCCTTTTCTTTGATATTGTCTGCCACTGGATAGTTTTCTTCATTAGACTTAGGTTTCCAAAATTCTTCATTCACCAACTTTATTCCAAAATAAAGGAATTTGACATTTCTACCGTACCATGCTTGATAGGCGACATTTACATGGTAGCTTAATAGCAACTTCAATTCACGATAACTTCTCAACTCAAGTTCCTTGAAATCAATTTCATAAACTCGGGGCATATCTCTTAGGATTTGTATAGTCCACCCCGACTGTCCGTCGGTTTAAGGTAAAATGCGGTACTAAACTTCAACTTTGTTCCCATTGTTTCCTATAGATCCTTCTAAAACTTCAAGATAAAGTATGAGCTTCTGGCCGACACTAAGCTCTCATACATACCATTCAATCTGACAATACTATCCATATATAGCTTGGTTAGCCGCTCCAAAGCATACCGAGGTTGTATCGCAATGGAATAAGCTATCTTCATAATGCGATCAACAATCACCCAAACTGCGTCAACCGATCAGTGGTATACCGGTGACATAGTTCATTGTAATGCAGTTCCACTTTCAGACTGGCTCCGATAGTTATTATAGTAAGCCATGTTGGTCTTTGTCTTTCAGCCTTTACTTGCTGATAATCCAGACACTGGAACACGCACTACACCACCTTTGTTATCATTCCTCTTTACCATTACAATCTCTTCAGCTCATGATACACATTGGTACTCCAGGATGTCCTGAATATTGAGTACAATGGGATCTTATCATTATCCTCTTCCTGACATCCGAATCTTTATCTTCAGGTATTCAAAATCTACCACTGTATCTGAGTACCGTCTCCGCATCCAAAATAAGTCAGGTTTGGTTTTCCTTTCTCTAAATCTCCTTGCATTGTTCTTATATACAGATCTAACAAAATTACTACTTTTACTTCATCCATTAATTCAGAGATGATCTTTAATGCCACAAGCGCAACCGACGAACTATTGCTCCATAAATTCATCCATAAATTCTTGCTTAATTGGATCATCCCTAGCTTCTATTATATGTTACTCTTTTTCCAAATCTGAATATGTTGCTGCAGAACATAAGACAACATTTATACTCGGTCCTTCTTCAGACCTCATAATCCCTTTTTGCGTAAGGCCTTAGCTACTACATCAGCCTTGCTCGGGTGACACTGAATATCACAGTCCTAATCCTTGGGCAATTTCAGCTATTTTATCCTCATATTCAACTCTTTCTGGTGAAGAGATAAATAAACTCTTGTATTCCCATTAAATCTAACATTCTTCACCGTATAGATAATGTCTCCAAGTTTTGATTGCATAATTCATCATCGATAATTCCAAGTCATGAGTAGGGTAACTCTTCTCATGCTCTTTCAGTTTTCTTAAAGCATATGAAATCACTTATTTACCTTGCATTATCTCGCATCTTAGATCTAATCCGAAAGCTTCAATGTATAGGGTAAAAGGTTTCCTGGTGTACGAACAATCAAGGTGAGAGTTGATATCAACCATTCTTTACACTGGTCAGTCCAATTAAACTCATCTCCCTTCCTGGTTAGCTTGGTAAGTGGTTTTGCGATCTTAGAGTAGTCCTCTGAAAATCGTCTGTAATAACCAGCTAAACTCAAGAAACTTCTGATCTTCGCAATATTCTTCAGGTGTTTCTCACCATACAATTGCTTCTATCTTAATAAGGTCCACTTTAATCCCTTTTTATGATGCTACGTGATCTAAGAAGATCACTTTGTTTAATCAGGTCTCATATTCCTTGGAATTGGCAATAAACTTTTCACTTCTCAGCTGTTGTGAAGCTGTTCTAAAATCCGTTGTATGAGTTGCTTCATTCTTGAAATCAACCAAATATCATCTATGAAAACTATGACTGACGTGTCCAACATGTCATGAAACACCCAGTTCATCAGTTCCATAAAATATGTAAGGGCATTGGTTAATCCAAACGTCAAAATCGATAACTCATAATGTCCAATCTCGATTCTAACAGCTATCTTCGAGATATTTCTGTCCAAATTCTTCAGCTGATGCTATCTTGATCGAAGATCAATCTTAGAAAATACCTTTGCTCCTTGCAACTATTTAAACAAGTCATCGATCTGAGGTAGTAGATATCGATTCTTGATCTTGAACTTGTTTAGTTCCCAGTAGTTTATGCATAATCTGACACTACCATCCTTCTTCTTCACGAATTGCATTGGCGTTCCCTGTGATGCAATACTTAGCCGATTAGAACCTTTGTCTAATAACTCTTGTAGTTGAGTCTCAATTCCTTCAACCCCATAGGAGCTTACTCTATGGTGCCTTTGACACAAGTATCGTCCTTGGTAACAAGTCGATGGCGAACTCGGTCACTTAATCAGATGGTAACCCGATAAGTAGCCTGGAAATACATTAGGAAATTCACGCATCACATCAATATCTTCCATCTGTAGTGCTTCTTTGGTAACGTATACCACAAGATACCATATATCCAACTTCTTTCTCTTCAAAGTATCTCTTCGCCTTTAGCATAGAGAGGATCAGCTTCCGCTTCCTAGGCAATAGGCTTCCAATAAAACCAAATTATATGCCATCTTTATTCTTGAATGATAACCTCTTCTATGCACATAACAACTTTGTAAAGTGTTGAGACAACCAGTCTATCCCCAAGATGACGTCAAAGTCTACTATCTCAAGTCTAATTAGGTTGCGTCCAACTTTCACCCATCCATACGATTTGGACATTGTTCATAACACTCATCTAATTCAATATTTAGTCCAAAAGGGCTTGAACTAGCAAAATCTAGTATTAAGGTCTTAAGAGCTTGTCTAGTTCCTTCATCTCTTATGATTTTTCAAAAACTATCGTCAAAATCTCATATTGCACTCATTAGTTTATATTTCTTTTATCCTTGCTGTTCTACTCTGATCTCTCTTTTATATACCTCAAAAATATCTTGTGATTGTTACTTCATATCCCAAGTCTATCTATAAGCATTAGGGTATATGCTTATAAATTCATTAATTCAGCCAAACTTTTTTGGTCTTTTTTTAATCATATCACTCAATATTGGGCATAACTCAATTATCATTGTATTAAAGCGAGTACTATTAATGCCATGATTTTTTTGACTTTATCCTTGTATCCACTATTAGATTTGCCTTTAGGGAATCTTCTACCTTGTCAAAATTCATACCGATATAGCCATCCTTAACTCTAATTGAGTGCTATCTATTTCTTTACTGGCTACTCTTGATAGTTCTCACTTTTGCTCATGCACTCTTTTATAGACATGACTCATATCCATCCATTTAAAAATCTCAAAATAGATTCTCCATTACTTCATCGGAGGTCTCTTGGCTATAGCATTTAATCTGAATCTAATCATCTTTCTCCCAATCATTCCATTATCACTACACATCTTTATCAACAATGATCAGGGAGTGTATAAATCAGAATGTTTGTCCAAAATAATTCATTTCCTTCTTTCAATTTAGCATAATGGCAACACTTGCTTTATCTAGTGAACCTAGGTTTAAAGGATCAGGAGTAAATCTGTGGTAATCCAACCGGCATCCAAAGGTCGTTAGGTTGCACGGTGGTTCAGATACATGGAATAGAGGTTTTTCAGTTCTTAACCTCATGGTTACTGGTTCTATCGAATATATAATGCTATTGGTCGATGCACTACAGGAGTAAATATGGAGAAAGATTTTGCACATCAGTAAATCAGGTATAATCTAGAGAAAAATTTCGTACATCAATAAATCAGGTGTAAATCGAAAAGATGTACGCTCAACATGATTGAACATTTAACTATTCGTTCAGTTCACATCTCTGTTCATGTGGTCGATCATGAGAGTGGCTAAGATTGGTATAATCAGGACTACTACTAAAGAAACAATATCTATGACTTCAATTGACGGGTTAAATCAAGAAGGTATCCTGTCAAGGTACGAGAATTAAAATCTGGTATGTGCATCCTCTATAATAATAAGAGTAAATCAATAATGCACCGCATTCTATATAAACTATCTTGCCATATGGCCACAATAGATTCGATCTTTGCTGAAAATGTTTGAGGCTTCATCTTCAGAAAATATTCCTCAACCCCTGTTGGATCATTCTGTCATAATGCAGCTATCCCATACTTCGGTGGCTGATAAGGGTAACCACCTTGATACACTACTTGTTGTGCACCAAAGTTCTGCACGGGGGTGTGCATTACTGGGACTTGCTGTATGGTAGGCACTATGTTATAGCTAACCACTATTGGGGTACAGTGTTGCTACCAATTGGTATCGTACTTGGTTTGACCCAGAGGTGTTGATGTAGCATTGGAAATTTGGATAGCAACTTGCATAGTCGATCTCATTTGTGGTTGCTCTTGTATTTTATTGGACCAAGTTTATTACAATCGTGACCAAGGTACTTAATAGTCCAGGTGGTTGGCTGGAGTGGTCTGATTGTTCACCTCCTTTGATTCGCTCTAATCTGATTATCATTATCTAGCATCTGCTCAGATGAGTTTTCATTACCCATTCTCGACCCTGATAGTGGTGGGGTCAAGTTGCAACCTCTTCTTAATGCTCAACGGGTAATGGATCAGTGTGTAGTGGATTTCACTCTGAGTCTCCATGTCACCCAGGGGTATAGCTTTATCTTCTTGTAGTTACTCTTATTCTTAATGTAGGGCCATTATTTTCCTATCTCTGTTGGATTCGGCCCGAGATCTTTCCCTTTACCTTTACAGGGAATTAGGCATTACTAGCCATTTTCTCTTTCCTTTGTCATACATCGAGTTTCACATCTTGTGAGTACCAACTCGGTATTCCAACTTTTCCGCTTTACAGAAGCTCCCTACTTGCTACTGTACTTTATCCGTTGTATTTCTAGATAACTGTCCGACTTATAGATAATACCCTATATCATTTGTTTATTAGGATAATTTTTGGTCTTCTCTTTCTGTTTGAGTGTATATATATATGGTTCCACCTCTTATATGTACGTTATTGTCTTGTTTAAGTTCTGTCTCAACCAACACAGATGCTTATGGTTTGTTTGTATTAAAGCTTTTAATTTATCCTAACTCAGTTCATGGACTCCAGTGGTAGTATTTAGGTTTAATGGGTAAGGCCTACGAGAGCTCTGATACCAAGTTGTCACACCCCAATTCTGCACCAACCAGAATGGTGTGATGAACCGTCAATAAACCAACGGTTCAAACAGGATCTCGAATAGGCTATCCCATATATGATAAACCAAAACACATTCTACATTAATCAGAGGTAATAAAGTAAATAGCGGAAGTCTTACAGATAATGAACTGAGGTCTAATCATGATAAATAATTAATATTCCATTTATTTCCAAGTAACCAAAACATAACTTAATACATATTACAATATCCAAATACGAAAACTAAATACTAAACGTATCCACCGTCGAAACGCTCGCTTAACGAACCATGTTCGTTTTCCACAGCTTGCTCATTCATAGCCTCCACCCGTTCATATGTTGGAGTGTAGATAAAATCTTCAATCATAGTACCTGTAACATCAGAAACTATAAAGAATTACGTGCGCGAGGGTCAGCTCTCCAACTTGAGCTCACTGAGTAAACAAAACAATGCAACATTCATATGCATGCGATCAATTCATATCTGTGGTTTGATTTATAGTTTGCAATGTGCTATAGAAAGGATAGGTGGCCACCACACCTCTATGCACGAGAGTGTGGATACGCCCAATGAAAACGACACTGTCACCCACAGCACCCAGAATGGCACAATATATACCCCATGAAAACGGCATGGCTGTACCGGTTGATACCATACCAACAAATAAACCCCTGCTGGCTAGGGTTGCAAACTGGACTCGCAACTAACCAATCCTAATGCCAAACAATGTATCCAAGGCCTCACCCCAGCATCCCTCAATACATCCATAGAGATAGAGCTAGGGTCTGGTGACCAGGCTGAACCACAATGCCACGTCCCCCCTGATGCCTACGACATATTAGTTTCGCTAAGGTAATGGCGATACAAAGATGTTAGTGGACAAGACTTGAGTAGAGATAGAGCTAGAGTCTGGTGACCAGGCTGAACCACAATGTCACGTCGTCCCCCTGATGCTCCACTCGCATCAAGCACACTAACACTTGCTTAGTAGACATGACTTGAATTGACCATGGCACAATATACCCCGATGAAAACGGCATCGAAGTACTGGTTGATACCATCCCTACCTGCACCATGTAAACCAGCCAAACACAAACATTCACATGCCTATTCCTACCATCATCAACATCATCATGTTATAATCAATAAATTTAAATATGCATGAACAGTAATAATAGAAATATTAGATGACATGTTGAATGTACATTACAAGCATACACGCATATCACAATCATGGTATTGGACTCAAGAAATAAAAACAGTTTGTTATTAACCAATTAGTTTAGGTCTTGCTCCCTCACCTTTGCTTGTTTGTAGATCCTCTTTCAAGCCTTAAGAATAACTTTTATATCAATATTATATTACTAGAAGACCTAACAAAGTCGATAGAATCTAATTAGAATTAATTTAGAATTTAATAAACATGCTGTTAATTGGGGGTCGATGCCTAGGGTCGGAGGTTCCATCGACCCTAGGTGCTACCCCTCCTTTCCTGAACTTCCCGGATGCTGGGGGTTGATGCTAGGGTTGGAGGTTCCATCGACCCTAGGTGCTACCCCTCCTTTCCTGAACTTCCTGAATGCTGGGGGTCGATGCTAGGGTCGGAGGTTCCATCGACCCTAGGTGCGACCCCCCATGGTTTGAGTCGAAAATATCAAATTTAGTCCATTCATTCATGTTTGGGGTCCTATGGCTTTCTTCTATAATCCATTCCACACATGTTCTATGGTTCAGAACTATTCTTTATTCACCTACATGGTTTCAATGATCTCCTTCATGGTTTCCATTGAAACCTAACCATGGATGGATGGTATTAGGGTTTCTCCTAACCTAACTTCATCATAATCTATTCTAAGATTTCAATTCAGATGGGGATTAAGGTTCATACCTTCTGTAGTCTGAGTTTCCAAGATATCTCTGAACTTCTTCTTCTTCCTTAGCCTTTTCTTCAAGTTTTCCTTTTCTTGTTATCTTCCTTCGCTTCTCTTTCTCTCAATCCAATTAGGATTGTAAAAGGAGTGAAAGAGGCTTAGGGACGTCCTATTTATTGAGTGAAACCTCCCAAAATAAGTCCCATTGAGTTTAGGAAAGGTTCCAAATGAAATTAGGAAGGTTTACTAATTTTCGGTTCGTGCTGTTTTTTCCCGATTACTGAGGGTCGATAAGAGGATCGATGAGAGGGTCGACCCCCTTGCTACCCGTGGTTGAGGGTCGATAGTGAGGGTCGATGAGGGGGTCGGACCTGTCTGTTAAGACATGCGACCCTACCCTCATTTTGACTATTTTTGGGTAAATTTTCATATTGGGTCTTGGATTTCTTCACACACTTGGTCCACTTGGCTCGACCATGATATGTATACGGTTCACGACACGAAATGTAAGGTTAGACCGGGTTCATGGCGTGCGGGTCTTACACTGGGTGTTGGGTTGAAGACTTAAGGTGGGCAGGCAAGAGAGATAAGGCGGTGGGGTTAGTGATGGATGAAATAGAAGAGGTATTTGGGTTGGATGTCGTGGTAGTAGGGTTTACAAAGGCAGTAGCGTAAACAGAGGTATTTGGGTTAAAAATGGTATTATGGTTTAATGTTGCATTAAGGTTTAGACTTTGAGAGGAACAATTTGGTGCTTTCATTGAGAACCTTCTATGGCAGGAGGAACTCGCTCCCGTATTCCGCTAACCCTTCCTCGCTTTGATGGAGTGGATCCTGCTGGCTGGATATTCAAGGCAAAACGTTTCTTCGACTTTCACGGTGCACCTGACAACCAACGTTTGCTGATTTCCTCTTTCTACATGGACGGCGCCGCCCTTCGATGGTTTCAGGGTATACACAACACTAACCCCTTCTCCACATGGACGGCCTTCTGTCAATCCCTTGAGACAATGTTTGTCACTACCATCCAATTGCTTGCGACCATCACCAACCTACCGCCTACCGAATTTGTTATCACCAACCTACCGCCTACAGATTCTGTTACCACCAACCTTCCACAACCCCCTGTGCCCTTAATACAACCCCGATCAGAAATTGAATCTGAAACTGGTCCAGACCTGTTCTTCACCAACGATAACATGGCTGATGATGGCAACCGAACGACAATCCCTGTTCTTCAACCCTTGCCCGATAATTTTCCCCAGCTTCAACCAAACATCCATCTGCGTCGCAAAAAGAATTTGCTTCTTGGTTTGGGGCATACGGCCTTCGACGTCGGAGATGACAAGGATGGTGATGCCTATGGAACGCTCCTAAAGAGTGGCATCGCTCTCATCATAGTTCTTGAGAGTGCTGTTGCCCATCGTCCCTGGCCGGCAAACTCGCAGCTCCTCTGGCCAAACCCATTGCAGATATGGGAAGGTGTTGCTTCCATCTGCAAGTCAACTATTTCGATCACTACTTTAATTTGTTCGATTACATGGCCGGCCTCCGCCTGCGATCGCTCATCACTGCCTCAGTTCGTGGCTCCATTTGATGCCGGCATGGCCCCTCCATTTGACGCACTTAAGATCAAATTTGGCTGGCTTGCCCTGCATCTCCCTAGCTATTTCGTTGGCAACACATCCTCTGTGAATGCCTCCAAGAATGGCTATACTTCAAATTTTGAGATCCATTTACCAAAAATTTCCTTCTCAGATCAGGTAGCAGTTGAGTCACAAGGAGAAAGGGAAAAGTAAGTATGGCATTTTTTTCGCCGACGACCTATTGGCAGACCTGTTCACTGACCTGTTGGCCAACCTGTTTGATGAGTTGCCTCTTCCGCTGCTGGCCTAGCTCGCCACTCCAATTCCAAAATGCTTCATCTCAGTTCGTGGTTACCGTGAACTTCTTCTATGATATTTTTCTCTAAAAACGCAAGAGTTTTTTTTTTTTTTTATAGAGGAAATGGTTCTTCGGGGCTTCCTCTGTCTTCTGTTGTCTTAGGGGTTATCTATGGCTATAGTGGGTGATCGTAACGGAGTGAAGGCTACTCAATCTGCTGATGCTCGATCTCGACCACATTAGGTTATCAACGATCAAGGAAGTTTACGAAGGCAGATAGAGATCATGTGACCTGGGAAAGGGTTACCTGGTGAAGCAGAGTGAAAGCTATCCAGAGTGGGCAATCTAGAGTGGGCCGACGTGGGGGTCGGCTTTGAAAAGGGGGTGGCAATGTTATGATCCCACATTGGAATCCCATACCTATCAAGCAAGATTCTTAAGTCTTGGGGTTCTCCCACCTAATAGACTAGTCTTTTGGGTTGGGCTCTCCCTTGGGCTTGAGTTATAACATTTGGTGCTTTTATTGAGAGGCCGATGCTGCGGGAGGGGTGACTTAGAGAAGGAGCGACCTGGGAAAGGGCTACCTGGTGAAGCAGAGTGAAAGCCGTCTAGAGTGGGCAATCTAGAGTGGGCCGACGTGAGCGTCGGCTTTGAAAAGGGGGTGGCAATGTTATGATCCCACATTAGAATCCCATACCTATCAAGTATGGTTCTTAAGTCTTGGGGTTCTCCTACCTAATAGACTAGTCTTTTGGGTTGGGCTCTCCCTTGGGCTTGAGTTATAACAGTGTCGAAAGCTGACCAGAGAGGGGATGCAGGGTGGTTAAGGGATTAGGGTTGTGTTGCAGGGCGAAAGCAGACTGAGAGACCGTAAGAGGATTAAGGTTTGGCAGACTTGGTTTAATGGGAAGAGGATTGGGGTTTGGTTGCATAGCCAACGGTGACTGTACAAGTGCATCGGTAGATGTAGTAACTTGCTTGATCTCTTCATCATTCCCAAAAAAATTAGGCGGAGGAGCACCAATGGCAGGATTGCTTAGCGTACCTGGAGAGGCACCACGACCATAACCACACATCGAAATTCGGCCAGCAGTCAACAGTTGCCCACCGGCGGCTGGCATAATCACAGAAATAAACTAGAAATCGTAACTTACTTTCTCACCGACTAAGAGACCATTAAACCAACTTAATAAAAAATCGAATCATTAAGAAAAGGCAGGTTTCAATTGGTTTTGGGCTTGCTGATACAAGACTAAGATTGATCCGAACTGGATCGACTAATTCACACCCTTAGTTCAAAAATGGCACATGGATAAAGGAGAGAGAGAAAAAAAAATCCCTGTGAAAGGGTCTGGGTGTGGTGGAATATCCAATATATTCCCTATTGATAAGGGTAGTTATTGGTGACTTAATAATTTGTGATGGATGTCAATTTTGAGACTGAACCAATAGCTGGGATCGAATTAATCCGAAACCAACCCGGATCGAACGGTTATTGGACATGTTTCGGGTTGAGATATGGCACATCCTACTGGTCCCGGTTTGGCCCGGGATAGCCCTAAATAGTCCCGAAAAGTGGACCGATGAGTCCGAACCCAATAGTGACCCAAACCAAATTGATTTATAATGAATATTAAACCTTAGCTTCACTACTTCAGCTAAGGGTGTCAATGGGCCGGTCTGGGCTGAATCGGTGTCGGGTTTTATAAGCCCAGCCCAAAACATGTCCATTAAGAGTTCGGGCTAGGGTGGGCTGCGCTGGACACAATAACTAACGGGCTGGTCCGGTGTCGGTTTGTTATCGGGCTGGGTTTATTGAGGTGATTTCGGGTTGGTTCGGTCTGGATCGGGCTTATCGGGCTTATCGGACCCCTTTTATATGTAAACTATATAGCCTATTTTATTATTTCTATCTATAAAATTAGCATTATTCATTCCATATATATGTAATTTAATAAACTATAACAATTAACATAATCTTTTCAATTATAGATTCACATAATCTTGTAGATCATGAAGTGAACTCTAATAGTGTAACATAATCTATTAAAATTTAAAACCATTAAAATTAAGAAATTGGGCCCGAACGGACCTTACAGGTGTTCGGGTTGGGTTTTATCGGTTTGAGCTAATTCGGGCTTCTTAACGGACCGGTCCGGTTTGATTTCGGTTTGGGCTGAAACGGTGTCGGGCTTTACAAGCTCAGACCAAAACCTATCCATTAAGGTTCGGTCCGGACTGGGTTCGGGTTATATCGGGCTGGCTCAGTCCGTGCTACCGGGCCGGGCCCAGTTTTGACACCCTTAACTTCAACTTTATAGATAACCTTAACGGATTTCCTATTGGGCTTTCAACTCGAACCGGCCCAAACCAGCCCGATAATAACCCGATAAGCTAAGACCAATAACAACTTAAAACCGGACTAGTCCGTTAGTTAATGTGCACAGTGCAGCCTACCTAGCCTGAAACTCTTAATGGAGATGTTTTGGTCAGGACCTGAAAAGCTTGACATTGATTTGGCTTGAACCGAAACTGGCCTAGACTGGCCCATTGACACCCCTAATTTTCAGAATTCAAAAGACAGATATGAGTCATCTATATATATATATATATATATATTTCCTATTTAAACCTATTATTTGGGAAGAATGCATAATAATAGTTAGATTACTAGTATATACAAGACTCCAAAATTTAAGAAGTAAATCTTTATAGTTCATGCACATCTCACTTGGGAAGGGTTTTTTTTTGCAGTGTCTAAATAGCACATGATAGTTCGATTGAGGCTAAAATTTTGTAAATAGATAGACACTAAGATCTTCTAGGTACATTACATTTCATACTAAACAGAATTTGCCAAATGGTAATGCAGAGTTCTATAAAAATCTAATTACGAGAAAATGCTCATGGATAGAGTGCTAATACGCATGCATTGATGGTATACCAATACATACAAAGATATTTAACTGAATTAAGCTATAAAATTTTATATTTGATTAATATAAACTGACATTTCCTCCCCACCTAATAATTCGAATAGTCACATCATTACATTTGACTAATCTAGACCAACATTTTCTGAATATCTAATTATTTGAATAGTCACATCATTTATTCATAAACCTAATCGTAACATATTTTGCTTTTATTTCAAAAAAAAAAAAAAAACCTTTTTTCTGCTTTTCCCCTTTGTTTTACTCTAAAAATTAATTTAGGTTGTGGATAAAATAGGAATTTTAAATTAATTTGAAAGGGAAAATTACTAGATCATCTATTTTTGGGTTTAAGTAGAATGTTAGATGTGGTAAGCAAAAAAGCACAATTATGAGATTCAGAACCCACGTTCAAATGGGTGGGAATCGTCTCTTATCGTCCAGCTGTCCATTAGACAGGCAGGATTGCATCCGTATGTGGGAAAAAGATCGTCTCCAGTCCGTCCAGCCGTCCAATCGTGGATGGACGGACTGGATTTAAAGGACACACCCCCCATGTATTGGTATGTATGTCCTTTTAATCTAGTCTGTCCAGTCCACGACTGGTCGACTGGACGGATTGGAGACGATCCAAGTCCCTGTATGTGTGCATCAACTGACACTAGGCACATCAATCTATAATACCTTGGTTCATGCCAATTGCATCTAAAATTCAAGTTAGTTAACATAATGGATTGATGATCTACCAAAAAACGATATATATATATATATATATATATATATATATATATATATATATATATATATATAATCAAGGTAATCTAATGAAACCATACATCTCTCTTGAGACCTTGCAGACCTGTAAATACATTCCCAATCGGACAACTTAAGGAATTATGGATGATATCAAGGTCTTAGTTTCAAGTATCAGACATGGCCAAAATCGAAACTGATACCGATCAGATCAGGTACCAGTTAATACGGATACCTTAAACCATGGATGAGATTCCTACATTCATAGAGGGAGCATAGAAAAATTACACAAACTAAAATGAAAAACAGATGAGCAAACAATAGTTATACAGTTATACTCCTGCACTTTTCTGTTTGCAACCCTTCAGCAGTGCTTAGTAATTCATGGCCTACACAGTTCTTGAAAGATCAGCAACTGTGAAAACCAGAAACAATGAGTTCAGCTTTGGTGGTGAATTTGATCACGCAGGACCCAATTTCATGTATTTTTACAGCACAAACCCAAAAATGAAATATTTGAGCTCCAGAGGGTTGGTTTTCTGTCCATATCTAGGTCATCTGAACTGCCAAAGTAAATCCCACATTAATGAGATCACCATTCACAATAGGCCAGGTTAGGATAGTTGTCTGCATTCAGATGTTTTGAATAAAGAATCAGTTGATTAATACAGAACTATGAAGCATAATCAAATACAGAACTCTGAAGCAAAACATCTGAAAGCAGACAACTTACCTACCCCGGCCTTCAACAACAAGAAATCAAGGGATACATAAGAGGCATTTTTTCCCTCCAGAAATTACTAATGATTAATCAAATACAGATCCATGAAGAACAAGAAGAAGAACAGAAGCTCAATCTAATGGCGATATATGATATCAGGTTTAGAGATTTCAAGAAAAACAAAATCACCTAAATCAAGAAACTCTGAAGCAAAATATCTGAAAGCAGAAACTAACCTACCCGGGCCTTCAACGACAAGAAATCAAGAGATACATAAGAGACATTTTTCCCTCCAGAAATTACTAATGATTAATCAAATACAGATCCATGAAGAACAAGAAGAAGAACAGAAACTCAATCTAATGGCGATATATGATATCAGGTTTAGAAATTTCAAGAAAAACAAAATCACCTAAATCAAGAAAACTCTGAAGCAAAATATCTGAAAGCAGAAACTAACCTACCCTGGCCTTCAACGACAAGAAATCAAGAGATACATAAGAGACATTTTTCCCTCCAGAAATTACTAATGATTAATCAAATACAGATTCATGAAGAAGAAGAAGAAGAATAGAAACTCAATCTAACGGCGATATATGATATCAGATTTAGAAATTTCAAGAAAAACAAAATAACCTAAATCAAGAAAACGAAAAAACAAAACAGAAATCGATCATGTCCTTTCGAGTGAATCCAAACTTGGAGAAGTCGTTGAAAGCAGATACAGAGAAAGCGGGTTGTTAGAACAAGATCAAAATCATGAAGCAAACCATTGGATCTCTGAAGCAAGAAAAATCTCCAGACAGAATTAGTTGAAAAATAAAGAAAAGTCATAGCACAGAAACACTCTAAATTGTTGTGTAAGTTTAGGGCATCGGTGAGGACTGAAGATGGTTATGAGGAATAAGATCGAGGAAACCAGATTCGAGGGAAGATGGAGATCACCATGGCCCATTTATAAGATTCATAACTCGTGAGAGAGAGAGAGAGAGAGAGAGAGAGAGAGGGGGATTAAAAAATTGTTAACATTTAAAGACAGAGGTTTGAGGATGAGAAGCATGAGACGTAGAGCAATTATATAAGGGAAAGAGAAATTGAGTGGGGAGATGAGAGGACTGGGAGATACACATGTTGAAAGGTAATTTAGGAAATTTAAAGTGTGGGGGAAGAAGAGAGACGAAAGTTTAGATTTATGGGGGAATCATAAAAAAGTTCCTAATAAAGGAGTTTGAGTAATTATACAAGAAGTACTGGAAAATGATATACAGTAATTTATTTACCAAAAAAAGAAAAAAAGAAAAAAAGATAAAAAGAAAAGAAAAAAGAAAAGAAATATTGTAATTTGCCCTACAGGATCCAAATTGTCTCCTGCTTGGGAATCAGCAGGAGACGATTTCAGATGTAAATGCGAGACACATGGCGTTAGTTGAATCCGACGGTGAAGAAAAGCATTGATGCAGACACCCAAATCTGGTGAGATACATGGTACGATTTCGAATTGGTAAGGTGTTTCCCTGCCGTCAATCGATTCTTTGAACTGAAGGTGAACTCTGGAAATACCTCTACGAGTGCGAATTCCTTCCTTTACCAGAGGGAGCTAAGGGGGAGAGTTGCGACCTCGACGAGGACAAATGACGCCTGACTCGGTCCTTGAATCGCTAGTTTCTTTACGAACAACTTCCGGGTCGAGCGCAAGTGGTGGCGTAGTGGGTTGCAAAACCATTGTATGCACTGCAACTACAGAGTTTACCGTGAAGAAGAAACGGAGTAGTATCTTAGGTTACCGAATGCTGTATCGACTGACATGCTCGCGCATTTTAAAAATCTCAATGAGTTCGAATCGGCGGAGTTTGAATCGGCGAAAGAGCATGTCACACCCCAATTCCGGATGAACCAGAAGTGTGAGTGAACCGGCTCTAAACCACGGTTCACACCAGGATCTCAATAGACTGTGTCAACCAATCATTCCCAAGCAGTCTAACAAAATCAGAGATATAATACATAGCAGCGGAAATAAATAAATGAGCCGAGATCTAATTGTAACTTAAAATAAATATCCAACTTATTCCATCATCCATCAAATTTAAATATAATTATTACAATGCTTTAACAGAAAATAACCAAGTCACTGGGAGAAAACACAAAACGAGCACTCGCATGATGCATCATGCTCGTCATCTTCTGCCTGGGTATCAATGGCAGCAATAGTACCGTATACTGGAGCAGCCACGAAATCGTCAACAGTGTATCCTGCATCCAAATCTGAAAAAGAATATATATATCTGGTGAGCTCACAACATAGCTCAGTAAGTACAAGACCAATGCAACAGTACAATATGCATGAGATAACATTACAATTTGGGCCAGGTATAACTTGCAAATGTGCTATGGTAAGGTTTGGCGGCCACCGCACCTCCATGCACGAGAGTGTGAGCACACCCAACAGTCAGACACCTACCACACTACTGCTGTTGCCCCACAACACTCACTCCGGTATGGAGATAGGACTCGAGTCTGGCAGGCAGGAAGAACCACAATCCCACGTCCTCCCCTTGATATCCATACCGTACCAATACCTAAACCCCTATTGGCAAGGGCTTGCAAGTGGGTTCCGTTTCTAACCAGTCCTAGATGTCAATACAATATCCAAGGTCCTACCCCAACACGACTCCCTGCGACATAGAGATAGGGCTCGAGTCTGGCGGGCAGGAAGAACCACAATCCCACGTCCTCCCCCTGATACCCTATTCGCACCAAGTCCGCTAAGGTAAAGACTATATAACCCTACTCCAACACAACCCCCTACGACATAGAGATAGGGCTCGAGTCTGGTGGGCAGGAAGAACCACAATCCCACGTCCTCCCCTTGATACCCTATTCGCACTGAGTTTGCTAAGGTAAGGGTGATACGAGAAAAGTGTTAGCTGTGGATATATCCAGGGCACATCCCCTTCACATTCCACACACTAACGAAAACATACACATGCCTAAACATACAACAATCCTAGCATATGAAATACATGATTATAATAAGATAAAAGAAAGCAACTACATGACATGTGAAATGCACAGACATCAAGCAATATGTATTTACAAATACAGAAATATTTCACAAAGGTTTACTGTTATTTAGTTATTTAGGTTTGGGGTCTTGTTCCTTACCTGACGCGTGATAATGATCTCGTTCTACGTCAGAGAGCTTACTTACAGTGTCTACAGGTCCTACATAATCACATTTTTATGTTAGAATTCATTTATTAAAGTTTCAGGGGTCGAAACCAGGTTTGGCCAAGCAAACCAGGCTCAGAAACCCATACCGGTTGCAGGTACCGGTCTCACCATAGTGAGACCGGTATGTGCCACCGGTATGTATACCGGTGGCACCATACCGGTTGCAGTATGTGCAACCGGTATGTGCAACCGATATATACCGGTTGCACTTACCGGTCTCACTCAGATCTCACAGAGTGAGACCTGTATGTGCCTGCGGTACATACCGCAAGGCCATACCGCTGGACCTATAGTCCATCCGGTATACCCCGTGGTTTGGATCCGAGAGCGAGATCTCGGATCTCCCCTCCTTGTCGGCTAACAGTTAGGTCTCTAGGGTTCCCCTACCCTTTACTAAGGTCCAAACCCTCTAGTGGCCTTCGGATCTCGGCTATAATGCCGTATCAAACCTAGGTTAGATTCGAATGAGGAAGAACAATGAAAACTATAATCTTTTTGGATCATTGCGCCGTTTCGCGGCTCCAATCCGACATCCTAACATTACTAACAGTATAGAGCACTTACCGGCGGTTGTCGGTTGGCGGCGTGCTCTCCTTCCTGTGGCGGCTACCTCCTCCTTGCTCCTTCTCAGTTCTTCTCCAGACGGCTAGGGTGTTTGAGAAGGAGCAATGGAGTGTCTCCTTCTTTATTAATAGAGGGAGACCATCCATGGAAGGTTTTCCCTCAGAATGGAAGTTTCCATTCTGAGAAAAAGACTCACTGGAGTCTATCTACAGCCGGAAATGGGTATACCGGTCGCACATACCGGTTGGAGACCCCGCAACCGGTATAGTGCAGCCGGTATACATACCGGTTGCACATACCGGTTGCACTATAGTGCAACCGGTATAGTGAGACCGGTATGGAGTTTTTAGGCATTTTTATTCTTTTTCTTACCTGAAATTTGAGTGGCTCGTCACTCGGCTTCGCCCTCCGGTCCGGTTATAATTGGGACACCTGTCATCATATAAAACCATGATTTAGACCCGGTTTTAGAATACGATTCTTACAGAGCATTCCTCAGCTCTCTCCTCTGTACTAAAGTGGTACGATGGTAGTAATTACTAATTAGTGGGTTCTTGAAAATAGGGTTAGGGAGGGGTTTGGGATCCAAATCGTCTCCTCCCACGGTGAAGAAAAGCGTTGATGCACACCTAAATCTGGTGCGCGATACACGGAGTTGAGTATTGATGTTGGTGTCGCATCTGTGGGTGAATAGCTTAGGAAGAATAGGGTGGTGGGGATCAGTGTTGGTTACCGCATCTGGTTGTGCAGAACATGGTGGAGCAGTAGAGGAGAAAAACCCAAAGAGAGAGAGGAGACCATGGTGGATTCCCTATGATGCCAAAACCCCAAGCGTTTTCCCCCATAGTTATTATGCTCGATGAGATCCATGCAATCTCGCTCCATTGTAGGAGCAAGAGCCAACAAAGTCATCGCGGTCACCGACGCCAACAGAATCGTTTCGCCGCGTCCTTCCAACTATACCTCACCCTCTTGTCCTTTGTACTGTTACCCATATTGTATCTTTCCCCTCTTCTTTTTCAACTCTGCTACAACATGGTGGTTGGGGTTTCATCTGCAAAACAAAGAAAAAATCTCCATTTTTCCTACGGGAGGTTTCAGGAGAAGACAAAACATTCTAATTTTTTGATCAAAAAGTTCTAGAGATCACTGACATCTTCGTCTTCACAACGTTCGTTTTCACCGGGAAGGAGGTCTATTCGAATGTCGAAGAATCGATTGACAGCAGGAAACACTTTACAAATCCGAAATCATACCGTGTATCATGCACCAGATTTGAGTGTGTGCACAATGCTTTTCTTCACTGTCAGATTTATCTACGTTAAGCAGCCGAGTCTCCTGCTGAAACCCAAGCAGGAGATGATTTGGATCCATGCTTAAGTTCAACTAACTAGCTTAGAAATTATCCTTAATATAATAAATTGTAAGGAAAAAGACGGTTGCCTCCCCTATACTATGCGTAAAGGACAAATGCCCCCAAAAGTTTCTGAAAAAGATTAATGCCTCCCCTAGAAATACTACTAAAATACAAATAGACTCACGCCATTAGGAATATTCCACTAGATATCGACGGTGGGAGGCCAATTTTTTTTAATGACCAAATTAACCCTTTAGAAGGGTGAACTACCTATTTTACCCTTTTCCTCTCTCAAGCACCTGATCTTAGTTTCCACTTCCTTCATCTTCTCCCTCTTCTTCCTGTTCTTCTCTGACTCCAACTACTGCTCAACCTCGACATGGCCTCTTTCTTATGCTGCAACCAACTCTAATCGCGGCTGATTCAGTCCAATCTCCGGTGAAATTGGATCTATTAGGTCTGTTGGAGAGAGATAGAGAGAGAGAGAGAGAGAGAGAGAGTCACGGTTATCTCTCCCTCCATATCTCGGTCTCTCTCCCTCCTAATTTTTCTCACTCGGCCCCACTCCTTCTCCTTCTATCTCGACTTCTCCTTCTTTTCTCTCACTCGGTCCTACTCCTATCTTAAACTCCCTCTCTCACACATATCGCTCTTTCTCTTATTCTCAGTCCCTGAAAATCCTCTCCATTATCTTGCTCTTTTTTCTACTGAAACCCATCTTCAGTCAGAAATCTGATCCAATACATAGAGGTTCTTCGGTCTCTCTATCTCCTCCCTCTCTCTCTTTATTTATTTGCTATTTCTCTCTCTTTGTCTTTAACTCCATCTCAGATTTTCCTGGTTACATAAAAACAAAAGTATAGAGAAATGAGCAATAAAGAAAAAGGAAGGAATGTTTTCCTTTATTTATGGGTCAAAAAAATCTGGTAGCTTGCAAATTTTATTATCCAAAGCGTTGCAGATCTTGGGTTTTGCCTGAAGCTTGTTACGGGTATGGCGACTCTGCTTCCAAACCTTGTGAGTGTTGTTCAGGTCAACCCATCAAACTTGGATGGATTTGTTCTCCTCCAGTTTTTGATTCTCCAGTAATTTTAGAGTCTCAGTTGCTCTTTTTCTCCCTTTTCTGTTTTAGGTTGGTTCTTTGTTCGTGGGGCAATATTATCAAGTTCTTAACCCATCTTCAACAAAAAAAAATACAGATCACGAGTGCAAAAAATAGGAAGGCTCGAGCGAGTGCTATGCAAGATAGATGTGGCAGCAATAGAGAGCTAAGAGGACGATTGGGTGTAGCTGCGTTTTATATTCATAGATACGGATCACGAGTGTAAAAAATAGGGCTTTACATACTAGAATTAGAGGTGAATTGGACGAATTTGGGAGCGTGTTGGGGCTTTGGAGATATGGGGTTTCTTTGTTTGAGGATCTAAGATAGGTTTGAATTTGGATGTTGTTTGATTTTGATGGGAAGAGAAGCAATGGAGATGAAATGGAGGAGAGATGGAGCGGGTTTGTGGAGAGAGATAAAGGGGGTTGATCGAAGGAGAAGAGTAAGAGCTTGAAGTTGGTGAGCTAGGTGAGGTAGAAGAATGTTGGAGTTCCGAGATGGAAGGAGGATAGTTTGAATGGGAGGAGAATGAAGAGGTAGAAGACTGGGAGGAGAGAGAGGAACCTAAGTTTGCTGTTGGGGATTTTTGTAGCTAAGAAGTAACAATATAATAGAGATGTGATCGCTGCAACCCATACATGGATGAAGCTTTTTAAGGGTGTTCAGGGTAGAATTGTCCACAAAAAAAATCACTTTAACACTGTAAAAAATAGAGGACATTTGTCTTTTCGAGAAACTTTCGGAGGCATTTGTCCTTTAGGCATGGTACAGAAGAGGCAACCATCTTTTTTCCTAAATTTTATGTGATGATAATTAAATGTGCAATCACAAGTGCACGGTATTGTGCAGTAATGGGTCGATCTCAGGGAGGAATCATTATTGTCCTAACTTAAACAGGACAAAATGTACTCAAGTGATTTGAATAAATTAACACCCTAATTACTTCAAATAAAAACTAATCAAGCAACAAAAACAATAATAATCGATTCCTAATGATACGAAAACTTACGAAATCACTATATTAACCATAGAGTAACACATATCTATTGCATGAAGGGAACAAAATTAAAATAAAAGAATGTAAGAAAAACCTAACTCGTTGGAAGATTTCTCTGTCGTCGCTTGTTGTCTTGTTGCCACTCCAAGGTGATGCGTAAACAATTATAAAGGGAGCCTGCTCCCCTAAATTAAAATAGTAATGGGGTACAAACTATATCGATTTACCTTACTACAAATTCTAAATCTAAAATTAAAACTTAAAAAAAAAAATTAAGAAAGAAGAACACAATTTGAAAAGAAGAAATTAAGACACTTGAACTCTATCTTAAATAAAATTTCAAAACTAAAAATTTATAATAGAATTCTTGGATGATTTTTCTATTACTGAGTATTACATATATATACAATTGAGTAATTATTACAATTAATCTTTTTAATTGGATTACAAAAGATTTTGTGGAGATAAACAAGATAACCGAATTCAGCCTTGTAGGTTCATTATATGTAAACGATTCTTGAGTAGAAAATGATCTTGCAACAACTCATTGTATCTTTGGTATCATTATCTTTTCTTAAAAACTTTCATAATCGATTGGAGATTTGCATTCTTCCATGCTATGCCAATCTCCACATGTGATATCAACCTTGAGAGAAGGACAAAAAAAGATTACCCCAAAGATATGGCATTCTCCACCTTGTAAATTCGATTCCAAATAAGTAGGAAATATTTTTTCAAGAGAATGAAATCTCTCACATAAGATTGAGCTGTTTTTTGACTTGGTCCAAGGCTGATCTTATATACAAAATTTGTAGCTCTCCTTATAAAATTCGTCCCTATGCATGACTGCTAAGTTGACTGGGTGAATTAACTGGATATGATCACCAAAAATGCATAAAATGGTCTTTTCAAGCTCGGATTGCTCTATTCTTTCACCTACACCCTATAAACATAAAATCAACATTAAACACTCGAGAAGCATCATAAAAAGAATAAGAGATGCATATTTTATGTCTTAAATTTACGCATAAAATGTGTTTATCAAATTCCCCTACACTTGAGTTTTTCTATTTTCGAGCAAAGAAAAATATAAAAAAAGTAAAAATAAAATCCTAACTCATTTTAGAAGGAATCACGATTGTACTTAGTACGTGCAACAAGCTTTTAAACCCCTAGGTCACCCTTAGTGGACGAGTTGTGTCTCGAGAATATTTTCAAAGAATAAACACACAAAATTCATATAAAAATTTCAAACTTTAACTTTGGTATTTAAGAAAAAAAATATATACACATCCTATTAGTCAAGACATTCAACTTGGGATCAAGAAAATAGAGAAACCCCCACACTTAAACTTTATTACCTCATATGATTCAAACATTAAGCATGCATATTTAATTAGGGAACTTTGTTATAACTTTCAAACATTCCTTTCCTTAAGGTAGAACCAATGGTAATATACTCGCAACCAAGACCCAAGATTAATACTTTAACATTTTTATTTCACACTTTTTTTTTCACTCTTCCTCTCTAAGCTATTCCGTTACAGTTGGTTTGAAAAGTGCAGGTGGTTATGCATTCTCATGTTACTTATGTAGTTTCGCTTTTTGCATATATCCTTAAGGACATTGATGCTAGAGGGTACTTTTTTTTTTCTTTTTTTTGTCTTTTCAAGAATCATCTAAGGAATTTCAATCAAGACACCTCGCTTCCTGAGGTGGAATACCCTGTCTAGTTCTAAGAACATAAACTCTTATTATTATCTCTTTTTTTTCTTCCAAGAAGCTCTCCGCTTTAATCAAATGCTTAAATTATTAATTAGAACCATAAAAGATTCATACTTTTAGGTGAGGTAATATGTATTTTCTAACTCAATTCCCACCTCAAGATATAAAATAGATACTATCCTCACATAGGTTTTTATTACTTCACATGTGATGATGTCCTAAGTTTCTCTCTCTCTTTCTGCTTTTGTGTCAAAAACCATAGAAAGAGTGTATGACTTTACTAAAAACCAAAGCTAAAAAATATTAAAAATTTTTCAATGAAAACTCAACCCTTCCCCCACACTTAAATCATGCATTGTCCTCAATGTATACAAAAAGATAAAAACAAGGACAAAGGGAGAAAAAAAACTTCCTGAATCAAGGATCGAGGTAAAAAGGCTCATAGAGATCCATGATCTCTTTAGTGGAGTTGTGTGGAAGCTTTAAAAATGGCTTTAGAAGCTGGCCATTCACTTTGCTTGTTGTACTTGTACCTGGATTCAAAATCTCAATTGCACCTGATGAGAAAATATTTTGAACAATGTAAGGATCCTCCCAACATGATCTAAGTTTACTAGGAAAAATATGCAAACAAGAATTATAAAGCAAAATCTTATCACCAGGGGTGAAAGGCTTCTGAAGGATATGTCAGACATGGTAAGCCTTGGTCTTGTCTTTATAAATGCGAGCACTATCATAGGCATCATTTCATAATTCTTCCAACTCAGATCGCTGGAGGTCTCTATGAGTATTTGCATCTGATAAATCAAAATTTCATTTCTTAATGGCCCAAAATGCTCGATGTTTCAATTTGATTGGTAGATGACATGCTTTCCCGTATACCAGACGGTAAGGGGATTGACCAAGAATGGTCTTGAAAGCGGTCTTATAAGCCCATAAAGCATCTACGAGGCGAATGGACCTCTCTTTGCAAGTCAGATTGACAGTCTTTTCTAAAATCTGCTTGATTTTTCGATTGGACACTTCAACTTATCCAGTGGTCTGAGGGTGGTAAGGGGTTGCTAATTTATGGGTAATACCATATCTACGAACAAATGCCTCAAATAGTTTGTTGTAGAAGTGTTTTCCCCTGTTGTTAATGATAGCTCGGGGGGTACCAAATCAGGAGAATATATTATCCTTTAGGAATTTAACGACTATCTTGTGGTCATTGGTCTTAGTGGCAATAGTTTCTATCCATTTGGACACGTAGTCTACAGTTAACAAGATAAACACATTCCCAAAAGACTTTGGGAACAGACCCATAAAATTGATGCCCCAAACATCAAAAAGCTCAACCACCAGAATTGGGTTGAGTGGCATCATATTCCGCTTTGTAATGCGGCCTAAAGATTGACAAGAAGGACATGTCTTACAATAATTAAAAGTATCCTTAAAAAGACTAGGCCGGTAGAATCTAGACTGTAAAACTTTGGCCGTGGTCTTACTTGGCCTAAAGTGGCCACTACACGCCTGATCATGACAGTAAGACAGCACAGATTATTGTTCATAGTCAGGTACACATCTCTTGATAATCTGATTATGGCAAGTCTTGAACAGATACAGATCATCCCAAAAATAGTACTTGACTCAGGAATGAAATCTATAGCTATCCTGGGCAGACCAATGGGAAGGGGTCGCACCCATTAGTAAGTAATTTACAATATCAATGAACCAATGTTCACTAGATACTACAAACAACTACTCATCTGGGAAAGACTCGTTGACTGGTAAATTGATCGTTGAAGAATTAGGCAGTGGGGATTTGATAAACGTTTGTCTAATTTGGCTGATAGGTGATTTTTTTAAACAACTTGGGTGGTAGGTGATTTTTTTAAACAACTTGGGTGGTAGGTGATCTGGTCAATTCTTTTTCGGTAGTAGATGAAAATTTTCCTAAAATTTAATTGGATTGTTTGAATGACACCACTATGGATGCATTTAGGAATTATTGTAATCTTTTATTTATAGGAAAAAAAACTAATTATAATGTTTTTGTGTTTATCCTTCTCTTATTCCAAAAAATAATTTAGGTTGAGGGTAAAATAGGTTAAAAATAACAGATTTGCTATTGATAAAGGATATTAGTATAAAATTCCTAATTGCATTCATATTTGGCCACCTATCGCTCTTGTTTAAACCTAAGACTCAGACCCCTTTCCTTAAGCAGTGGATGTTCTTTATAAAAAAAAATGCAATGGAGGTTATATCTCCAATCATTTTTTTAATGGCTGGTTTGGGTTTGGTTTTTTGGTTCAAATTAAAACTGAAACCTTTTTTCGTAAGAGAGATAAAGGACTAGTCAGGTTAAAGGTCTGATACTTGTCATTAAGGGAAAAAAAATAAAAGAAAAGAAAAAGATTTTCCATACAACCTTGAAACCGTAGGATAAAAAAGTATATTCTCAAAACTACCCATTCCTTATTAAATGAAGGATTGATACATGTACACGTATAAAAACTATTCCCTAATTATTAGGTCGGATCCGATCAATTAAATCGGTGCGATTTGATAAATGACACCCTTAGAATAAAGAGTGTGAACCCAGACCAAGCATCTCAACAAAGTTAAATAGCCATTTCATGGACCACACTCATAAACACAAGTTGGTTAGATTTCTCCATACTAAGCTATAATAGAGTCTTGTACCATAAGAATTAAAGTTGGTTTCCTTTCACCCCTCGAACCAAAGTTGATTAAACACATAAACTCAAACCTTTTTTTTTTTTTTTTTTTTTTTTTGGGTAAGTAAACTCAAACCTTTTGCTCATTATACATCCTAAAAAAAATAAAAAGAAAAGAAAAGAAAAAGGAAATTGTTCGTGCGGCAGAGAAATTTGAAAAGGTGAGACTGTAAAAGAGAGATGATGATGACAGAAGCCATAAGGGCAATATCCCCTTTTAAGTTGTTAACTGGAAAGCTGAAACAAACAGTGTGTAATAGGTAACTTACCTTCTAAGGCTGTTCATGTCGTAAGTGGTGATCCCATGAAACTCACCTCATTCAGGCATCCTTTTGAAACCCTTGGATTTACAATTACATTAAGGGAAGGTATGGCCCACCAATACATCCAACATCTCCACAAGCCTTCCCTCTCAAATTGGGTCCCTTTGAAATTGATATTCTTCTGTAATAAAAATCCTAAAGAAATCCAATAATATTGAATAGGAATTCCTATTGAATATATCATATATAAGACTAACAAGCCTAAAGACTAAAAAAGCTAAAAGCAAACGGCCCTTCTCTCTCTCTCTCTCTCTCTCTCTCTCTAGCAGAAGAAAGAGGAATGAATATGTTGGATCCAGAGCACCAGTTTCTTCCACCATCATCTCCAACAATCTCTTCCGTTTCTTCATCTGATCTAGACACTGAGGTAAAAACCTTATCTGGGTTTTGCTTTCTTCTTTGTAATGTAAAATTAATTTTAATTAATTAATTTTTGTTGCAGTCAACAGGGTCATTTTTCCATGACAGAAGCACCAGTTTAGGTACTTTGATGGGAGTAAGTTTCCCAGCAATTACAGCGAGGGTTCCTTTACAGAGAGACAACGCCGGCGGATCTGCCATTGTTGGCGAGGGTGGCAGTGGAGTAAAGAGCAAGAAAGTGAACAAATCGAAAAGGAAAAAGCCGGTGACGGCGACGGCGACTGCCACGGCGACGGCAGAGAGGAAGAGGAGAAGGTGGTGGAGGCTTTGCAGAGACGATTCAGCGAGGCCTTCATCGTTGGGAGATTTTCTCGAGATTGAACGGAGATTCGGTGATGAGGCATTTTTCGGTGAGGCGGCGGAGCTTGAAAATGTCGAGCGGCCGCCTGCGCCGTTGGGGAATGGACGGCTATTGTTCGCCGATGGTAGGGTCCTTCCTCCATCTCAGGCGGAGGCGCCACCATCGACTGGTGCTGCTTTGTTTAGGCTTCCTGTGTTGTTCACCGGAATCTGTAGCGGCGGTGGAGGGTATATGATGTAATTTTGTTCTTTCTTATTTTTTTTCCTATTTTAAGAAAATATACCAAAAGTGGTAATCCGTCGTACTAAAGTCCTGACTGCTGACTTCTTGATTGGTTTTCCGAGTTGACTCACTGAGTTTATTCAAATAACACAACATGGATTGTTGCTTCCAAGTTTTCTATATTTAGATGTGCTTTCATGCATTTCAATTTTTGAAACCCCCCCTAGGCATGTAACGGTCGGTCTGAATCATGGTTTTAGGTATTCGGGTCGGATTGACTGTATCGAACTGGTTTTTGGGTCAAGATACGAGTAAAAAGGTATGACGTCTCAGCGTATTTGACAAACTCACCTGACATGTAGGGTCAATCTAAATCATGGTTTTAGGTATTGGGGTCGGATTGACTGTTTTGACCTGGTTAATACGGGATCGGATGGTTTTTGGGTCAAGACATGAGTAAAGAGGTTTGACATCTCAACGTATTTGACAAACTCCCCTGACATGTAGGATCAGTTTGAATCATGGTTTTAGGTATTGGGGTTGGATTGATTGTATTGACCTGGTTAATACGGGATTGGATGGCTTTTGGGTCAAGACACAAGTAAAAAGGTATGACGTCTCAGCGTATTTGACAGATCCAATACAACAGACACATATCTTTCATTGGTCGATTTCTCAATTCATATATACCCATTTTGATGCCATGAACTTAAACTATGTTCTATGTAGCATTCCATTTTTGCTTGGGGAGAGGTAATTTGGTAGTTTAGCAGATGGGATGTTAAGATCTAATTGGATAAACACCTAGTTACAATGTCCAATTGAAATTGACCTGGTTACAACCAGACAAAATTGGCATGTAATTACTTATGCTTTTCACCCTCACAAGCCACAACTTGAATTCAGAAAAAGATCTTCTCCTATTGTCCAGTCTTTCAAGTCGTGATTCAACACTTGAAGTTTATCAGACGCGCATATTGATGTATTGGTATGTACACCGAGTGAACTCCAACCATTGGATCACGTCTAAAGTCCCCTCCAACGACAGGAGAGGATCCGAACCCCCTGAATTCAACGATTGACAACGAATTTCAGGGCCTGAATTCTAGGATTGACGGTGGACTTCTGGGCTTGAATTGGTGGATTGAGAGTGGAATTTTGGGATTGAAAACAGGAGTTAATATACTACTTTCACTAAGATTATGTTTGGATGTGAAGAAAAGAAAAAAAAATGTTTCAAATGAAGAAAAGATAAATACATATTTTCATCATTCTCTTATAATTATTTTGGCTTATTATGTTATTTCTATTTTATTTTCTTAACATCCAATCATACCCTAAAATTGGTTATTCATTCATTCATTCATGGAGTATGGGCTACTAAAATTGGTTATTCATTGATGAAAGAGGGGGTACTGCTTTGTCGGTGACTAGGCCCCTTTTGTCTCTTTCACTTAACCAATTCATTTAATATTCATTGCCTTTTTGTGTGATTGGATCAAGTCTGTTTCATTTGAAAGTTGAAACACATTTCTTAAAAGCCATTAATTATGGAAATCCGAGTCCTTAATAAAATATTAAAACCCGTAATCAGAGTAATCAGGACGGCAGACTAGAGAAGAAAAGTTGGTGGGTTTCCCCTGGATCCTTCTTTCTGATTGGTTTGGGTTTGAGTGAGATATTAAAAAATTCACTTAACTTGGTTTTGAGATGAAGACTTTTTGAGTAACTTTGTTCAAAATCCAAAAATAAACCAACTGGCTCTGGGACCCACTTCTTATTTTATGTGTTTCGATGTGGGGCCATCTCATCCTCAATTTAGATATGATCCAGATTCACATCTTCCACGCCCAGTAATTTTGAAGGAGGGATGCCCTTATCGGATGACCGACACATGAGACTTAAGTGAATTCGAATCGACATTCTTCATAGGTTTAGTTTGTCTACTAGGTGTTTATTCAGATTCACCCAAACTTCACATGTCAACCATCCAACGAGGATGTCCACCTCCTCCCGAATCACTGGGAGGAGGAGATTTGAATCCCATATGATCCTTAGATCCGCAGACTTGATTTGAATCCCATATGATCCTTAGATCCGCAGAATCCCAAGTCAAAAAATCAGTGTCAGATAACTCAAATCTCATCTCTCATCTGTATTGGTCATCGTCTAGATATGGTTTCTATTAATTTTTTAATAAATCTTTATTTTTAAATAGAATTGTTTTTTCTTTTTTGGTAGATGTGGTCATCATCTTGATATGGTTCCTATTAATTTTTTAATGAGTTTTTATCTTTTGAAAAGAATTGTGTTTTTTTTGGTACGTAGGGCCCAAGGAGAGTTGTCTCTTCATTTTGAATTGTTAGTCTTATGCCAAAAGACCTTTGGGGTCACAAATTATTATGTAATTAAGTGATAAAATGTCATTTTAAATTGCATCTGCCGGGAGTCGAACCCGGGTCTATGGCTTGGAAGGCAATTATCCTAACCGTTGGACTACAAACGCTGTGTATGATTTTTTTTTGTTTTGTAGGATACCAAGAACACAATCTAACACCAAAGGAATTAACCAATCCATGATGCGGCGAAATAATTAGAATTGTTTTTTCAAACAAGGAAACAATGTCAATTCAGAATTCAGATCCTCTCCACTCGTCAGCGACAATCTTATCCTGGTCCCTGGTCCCTGTCACCTTGTAAAGGCTGACTTATGTACTTTATTAGCCAGAATGACCCCCATCTGCGCTGCACAGCCCAGCCCAACCTAGCGCAACCAAGATGCTGGATCATACTCTTGCCCACAAGAGAGAGATCCAATGCTGTGGGATGTGATAGATGCTGAAGAGGATCTGTTTCGGCCAATTCACGGTAAAATGATGTGGAGATTCTGAGAGTTGGATATACATTGGAATGGATCCTCATGTATGTTTATATATATTATACATGCTTATGGTCCCATGTCCTAAAAACTCTATTTTGCTACTTGGTAAACTTCTTAAGGTTGAAACTTGACATATGAACACATGACCTACGAGTCTAATTATCCACAAAATATAAGTCCCTATCGAACATGTCAAGTGGTAGATTTTTTTACAGATTAGATTAAGTTTATCTAGTATTATTTGCTCTTTAAACAATTTTCAAGAACATTGAGATGTGGTAATGTTGGATTTGGCCGAAGTTCCATTCTTTATGTGATGTTGTTGACATATCCACCTTATTTGAGCACCAATCAAAGTGCCATGTGTATTGTATATATGTAGAAATGCTTTCTTATGTTCTCTCACATTCTGAGCAGATAAGTCTTGATTAACATTTTTTTCTCTTCTTTAGTTACTTGATTAATATTTTTTTCTTTTCTCTAGCTGTGTTATCCCTCTATTATTGAGGTGTGGGAGTGAAAGATTCCCCTACATAGGCGGTGTGAAAGCCTTTTACTAAGTTGAATTGAAGCTCAGGTTAAAATAAAGCCAAAATTTAGACTGCGCTGAACACTTGTTTTATATGTTTTCATGTGGGGCCATCTCATCCTCAAATAATTCAAATCTCATCTGTGTTGGTCATCATCTAGATAGGATTCCTATTAAATTTTTAATGAATCTTTAACTTTTAAATAGAATTTTTTTTTTTTTGATAGATGTAAAAGAGAGTTGCCTTTTTATTTAGAAGTGTTGGTCTTTTGCCAACAGAGTTATCCCTTTAGGGTGATAAAATGTTATGTAACTGTGGTGATAAAATGCCATGTAAACTTGCGTCTGCCGGGAGTCGAACCCGGGTCTATTGCTTGGAAGGCAATTATCCTAACCGTTGGACTACAAACGCTATTGATGAATTGTTTTTTGTTTTTAGGATAGCATGAGCACATGCTAACATCAAAGGAGTTAACCGATCCATGAAGCCACAAAATAATTAGAATTGTCTTTTCAAACAAGGAAACAATGCCAATTTAGAATTCACATCCTTTCTAGCCGTCAACCCTGCCACCCCAGTCCAACCTAGCCCGTCCAGCATTGTTGGATCACACTTTCTCCCAGGAGGGAGAGAGAGAGAGAGAGAGAGAGAGAGAGAGAGATCCAATGCTGTTGGGCACGTTGGCTGCTGGAGAGGATTTGTTTCGGCCAATTCATGGCAAAATGATGTGAAGATTCTGAGGGTTGGAGGCAAGTAAGGAGGTTTTACTTAAATCAGTGGTCTTGCCTATGACTAATTTTGTGGGATCACATTTTAAAATTCTGGCTCATTGTTTGTCTTCCATTAAAAAAGCTACTTCAAATTTTTATTGGCATGATGATAGAAAGGATAATATAGTCTACATTGGATTTCTTAGATTAGGTTATGCCTTTTTAAAGAGGGGTGGTTTAGGCCTTTGTGATCCTTTCCTTCAAAACCAAGCTCTTTTGGCTAAGCTTGCATGGGAAGTCTAGCAGTATCATGAGGCTTTTTAGGGGTGAGAGTTCTTAAATCTATTTATTTTCCAAATGTGGATTTCTTTCAAGCAAAATTATGTCATAATCCTTCATGGTTGTGGAGGAGTGTTATGACGGGTAGAGAAATTCTTTGTCTAGGCTCATTTGGAAAGTTGGTATAGGAAATTTAATCAAATGTTTGATGGCGGGTAGAGAAATTCATTTGGAAATTTGTAATGTCATAATGTTTGATGTACGTGGTTTGACCATGTATGTCTCATCCCCCTTCCATATCTCCGAGAGAAATAGATTTATTATATCCTCTTGGAACCTGGATAGATAGCTGCTGAGGCGAAGGTTTGCCCCCCCCTCCCCCCCTCCTCTATTCTTGGGCCAGCCCTCGTTTGTAAGGAGTTTGGCTCTATCTTCTTGATACCTAGATTTGGTATCCCTTCTTTTTAGGGTTTTGTCAATATAATTATTCATTCATTGAAAAAAAAAGAAACCTCATCAATATTTGGGGGGAGAAATGGATTCCCAATTATAGAGATAATTTGATTCATTCTATTCCTCCTTGGACTGCCGATTTAACACTGTCTCTGATCTTATTGATGCTAGAACCATATGTGGAAAGAGGAGATCCTTCAACAGTTGTTTACTAAGGAGGAGGTGGTAACTATTAACATAATCCCATTGAAACTTTTTCTAGGAATGTATCGTCTTGTGTGGACAGGTACTAAAAATGGTATTTTTACATTGAAATCTGCATATCATATTTTGTCGAATCTTAAAGCAATTGATTTGTCTTCAGTCCCTTGATAGAATAGAAAAACTGTTCAGAACAACCAAGAACAGCTAAAAACTGTTTGGTAAATCTGGTTTGTTCTTCTGTTCTCACAAAACGAACCGGATGAAAAAAACATCTAAGAACGAAAATTTCAGAACATGGTTTACCATGTTTTTACATTCTAGAACAATTTTGAAAAGAACAAAAAACTAAGTTGTGCCCGATAAAACCCGACACCCTTTCTATCTACTTCCATACACGAAGAAGCACATCCTCCTTGTTCGTTCTCTGCAAGCACAACAGTTATTTTCCCTCTCTCTCTCCATGTCTCTCTCTCTCTCTCTCTCTCTCTCTCTCTCTCTCTCTCTCTCTCTCTCTCTCTGTCTTTCTTCTCCCCTATCTCCATTTTTCTTGTTTGAATTTTTTTAACATTTTTGTAGAAACTACTCCTTGTTCGAGCAGGTAAATCTACTCTGTTTGCCTCCATCTCGCAACTTGCTTGTTCTTTGTTTTAGGGATGGTCACCTCTCCTTTTCCCTTTCCTCTCTCCACGGTACCAGAGGATTTATATCCGAATCAAGACATCGGGTTTGCGGATTTCGATCCGAAACTAATGTGTAGATGGTTCTTGATTTAAGAAATTAATGCTTTCCTAGTGATGTGAAATTCACAGCTATCTGGCTGTACTCTCCAAAAAGATAATCAAAGTGGCACTCCGATTATTCATTCTGTGCTTAATTCTTTATCAAATATCGACGAACGGTGGTTTGACTTTGTTTTGTTCTTTTATTTTCTCGATTCAAATTCCAGATATAATTATTTGTGTTCTAAATTCTTTTGTCATGAATCCAAATGATAACTACAAATAAAAATAAAAAAATAAAAAGGTTCTAGATTCATGGAATTTTATTTTTATTTTTGGAAAATTTTCTTTTTAATTGATCAACTTATCTCCATCAACCCATAGGTATAATTTATAATTAAATGACATTAATATTAATTCATTTGGTAAGATATCTTAATAAAACCCGTAATATTTGAATCCTTTGAAAAAAAGTGTTCTAGAACAAATTTTATCAAACAGTAAACAAGTTAGAACAATGTTTTCAAACTAGTTCTGGAACATATTTACCAAACAGTTTTAAGGCAAAAAAAAAAAAAAAACAGCCAAAGAACATTATTTCAAAACAGAACAGAAAAATACCATCTCTTCCGGTTCAGAACAAGAACAAGCGAGAACGTTACCAAACGCAGCCTAAATGGAATCCTCCTCCCTGTGGTTGGTTCAAATTGAATACTGATGCGGCTTTATCTTCAGACTCGTCTATGAGTGGCATTGGTTTCATTCTATGTTCAGCAATTGGAGACTCTGTTTTGCAAGTTTCTTGGCCTCTCCCTTTCTCTACTGTGCTTATTGGTAAAGCTTTGGCGATTAGAGCTGGTTTTCAGGAGGTTGTTGGTGTGAGTTTTTCAAAGGTTTTTGTCGAATCCGATTGTTTGGAGGTGATTTACATGCTGTCTTCTACTCAGCAAGAGAGTGATGTCTTTGCTAAATACGTTGTTGAAGATTTTTTTTTTTTTTTTTTTTTTGGTTAAAGGACTTGATGTATGTTTTTGTTTTTTTGTGTTCCTAGGGAGGCAAATAATGTTGTCCATTTCCTAGCTAAGAGGGCCTTAAACTGTTCAGGGAGGGTTTATTGGCCCAGGCGATCTTTGTAAGATCGATTCCTTGGTTTCTCCTTTTGATTGTAATGCTTAGCTTCTTGCTTTACCAAAAAAAAAAAAAAAAAAAAAAAACTTCCTCTAATTAAAACATGACATATGAACACATGATCTAGAAATCTAATTATCCACAAAATATAAGTCCCTATTGAACATGCCAAGTGGTAGATTTTTGAACAAATTAGATAAGCTTATCTAGTCTGATATACTTTGCCCTTTAAACAATTTCCAAGAACATTGAGATGTGGTAATGTTAGATTTGACCAAAGTGTCCAGTTTCTAATTCAAAAGTTCGAACTAATAAGTAGATGAACTTTCCATATATAAGGATCCAAGGTTCCAATATCTTTAGCAATGTCGGACTATTTTTCAAATCCCAATACTCCCCCTCACATGTAGCCCCACTGTTAAGTGATGTATATGTGGTAATATACAGGACAATACATGACACCTGTTTAACTTTAGGTGACTGTAGCCCCTTTTTGTTTTTTTTGTTTTTATTTGTTTTTGCTAGAGGTATCATGAGAGGGGATACCATATCAAGTTTCTAACTCAAAAGTTTAAACTCGTAAGTGGAAGGAGTCTCCATATATAAGGACCCAAAGTTTCAATCTCTTTAGCAATGTAGGACTATTTCCCAAATCCCAATACAAAGTTCCTATCATTATATGATGTTGTCGACATATCCTCCTTATTTGGGCAACACTAATCAAAGTGCCATGTGCATTTTATGTGTAGGGATGCTTTCTCATGTTCTCTCACATTCTGATCATAGGGATGCTTTCTCATGTTATCTAACATTCTGATCATGTGGGTGTTGATTAACATTTTTTTCTCCTCTCTAGCTGTGTTACCCCTCTATTACTAAGATTGTTTCTTACATCATGATTGGTGTGGAGTGAGAGATTCCACTACGTAGGTGGTGTGGTGTAAAAATCGTCTCCAGCGTGAATCCAACCGCTGGAGACTCTCCAGTATGTATTGGGATTTGCACTGGATGAACTCCAACCGTTGGATCACATTGGAAAGTCTCCAACAGTTGGAGACGATTTATGTCCAGGCGGGGGAAAGCCTTTTCCTAAGTCGTATCGAAGCTTGAGTTAAAATAATACTAAAATTTAAAGTGTGCTGAAAACAACTTGTTTACTAATCCTGTTAAATGAGAGAAGCACCTCATGGCATGATGGTGCTTGCTAGTGCAAGCTTAAGTCCAATGGAGGTGGCTAGTTCGAAATTGCATATGCTTTTATGCTTGCATCAATGAACAATACTCAAATAGGAACAACATACCCGGATCCATAGCAGTTGATGGAGACGTTACAATTGCGCTCTATTTGCCGTGTATGCTCCCTTCTCCGTATACTTTAGATAATAGTTACTGATGAACATACCTATTTATAGGGGTGTCAATTACATGCCCCCACTGTGTAGCCTGACCGTGCCCAACCGATTATGGACCGAGACTGATCAACCTGATTATTAAACGTGTCGGGCTTAAGCCCGGATCTATTATCAAACGGACATCCACGGTGCAAGAGCATAGCCTGACTGAACAGACCGAATGAACCAAATATACATTTAAACTGAACTACATCTTGAGGTAAACCAAACAAATACAACCCTAAAACTAAAATTCTAAAACATTAAATTGTCTCTTACTCTCTTTTATTTCTTGAGTCTTCCATTCGTTCTTTTCATCCCTATCTTTGTCTACATAGGTGATCAGAAGCCTAATAAAAATCTTTTACAATCCTACAAGAAGGTATCTAATCTACGACATGGGAACAACTATGGATTCGAAAACCATCATCTCTCTATTGTATTTACACTTTGACATGAGCCCGTTAGAGTCCATTCACAGATCGATTAGCCGGATTAGTATAAGACCAATTATGAACTGAGATCGATCGGACCAAATATAAATGTGTCCATGCCTCGTCGATGAGGGACTGATTAGATAAACTGGGCCGTCACAGTGTGGGATGTCAAAATGGTGGGAACGAATTAAGTCCGACCAAGACCGACCAATTGACACGCCTACCTATCTATATATAGGGCAAAGTTAGTAAGTTTGGGAATGACAAACATTTGGGTACGGATACGTACGTGTATTAAATGCAATCAGACTTCACTACGGGGATTAAAAATCCGGTTAAAAAAAAAAAACACATACTACACTAATACATATGTGTTTAATGCAATAATTTTTTTATACTAAAAATACTAACTATCCACTATGCAATAGACATCTACATTATTCAACAAATAGAATAATAACATATATATATACAAATTTACATACAAATAGAACTTGCAATTCATGAAATTCATGGAAAATCGTCATTTCATTCACATAAAACACATCAAAATCGGAAGGATTCATTCGGTAGTGGGGTTTTAGGAATTTGGGGAAATATGAAAATATTAGGAAAAAGAGACAGGGAATTTTTTTAATATTATTTTCATTTTTTCATATTTAATACAGAAATACATGTTTAAAACGTGTTTAATACGTTTCAATATTAAAAAAAACAACAATTTTTGAGAATCTAGGCAATAGTTAATAAAAATATGTATGCAATAGTTAATAAAAATATGTAAAAATAAGTTTAGAAATTAGGAAAGCGTATAATTCGCTTATTAAACACTACTTTACTTACTATGATATAGTGCAGGAGTCTTACCATATATATATTTGATATTTTCCATAATAAGACCAAATGATCAGTAAACCCACATAATTCTTCACACAATAAGGTAGGCTCTCTTTGGTATGTATTATAGAATTAATTATATAATATATTATAACATATGCAATTGTTTGGTATAATTTATGGTAATTATTTATATATAATATAAGGTGTTTATCATTATTATGATAATTTATTATTACTTCTTTATGTATAATAGTATTAAATTATTATTATTTATGATTCATAAATTATTCTCATATACATAAATATAAATTATACTAAAAAACGGTAGTTAATTAGTAATGTATGGAGATCACTCCTAATGGAGTTTCATCCAACCAAACCTGCGATTCAACACCTATTTATTAATTGAAAAGACTTACGAACAAATCAAGATATTTCAAGATATTTCTTGGTATAGATAAATGTCGTTTGGATCTAAAAAGACACCCTTAATTGGTTGTCTATTCGGAAGACTTGTTCTTGGTGAAGATGGGAAAAAGGCTGGGTATCTTAATCCTCTAGGTATTTGATGTGATGGCTACCCACAATATGGTTGTTTCATTGTGGTTTTCATACTGATTTGGAGGGGTGCCGTACCTAACTATATAATCCCCAGACTCCAAACCATAAATGGGACGGATCTACAAAAGCGGTTTAAATCTTTACAAAATAAATTATAACCACTGAATTTTTTTATGTCAGCATAATGGGCACGAGAGGATTTCTATTCCTACAAAAGTGTTCAAATACCCCGTTAACATAAGATATTTCTAGGCTTGTCTGGGTGGTTTCGTGTTGGGGTTGACAGGTGTTTTCGAGATCAGCAGTCCAACAAGATATTGGACTGATAAATCTAAGCGGTACCGATAGCTATAGGTTTGGTCGGATTTCATGCCCCTATTGGGCTGAGTTTGGTTTGGATTCATGGTTAGAACGATAATAAACCCTTTAACAACTCTCACCCTACTCTCTTCTCTCTTCATATCTCTCGTTTTTGCTCCATGCAAAAATTTAACAATAAACTTTTAACTCAAAAAGATTGAGATTCGGAAGTGGGAGAAGGCCGGAGGTTGGGGTGAAGATAGAAATCAAGTTAGGGATGGGGTGTATTTTCGGTTGGGGCATCAATTTGGGGTTTAGTTATTATTAGTTTCGTTCTATTTTATTCATGGTTCGAGCTATCCATTGGGTTAACCCAAACCCTAGACTGTGATCGAAATTTTTTTCATACCTCAGCCTGAATCTAGCCCAATAAAATTTTGGTCTGATTTGATCCAGGCCGATTCAAACTGGATAGGTTTTGATTTTCGATTTAGGCTCAACTTTGACACCCTTAGGACGGACAACGGCAAAGAAGGAAGGTATGGCCGTACCAAAAAATAATAGATGCATTATGACACCTTTTAAAATAAACAACTAATGACTTGTTAACTTAGTTGGGCCAAGCCTGAAATTGCACTGCTGTACCTGTCCAGGATGATAAAAATCTATGGGCTGGGCTCAGGCTTGGCATCTACTTACACCAGGCCGGGCCAACCATAAAAATCTATGGGCTGGGTTCAGGCTTTGTCTAGTGGGTCTATATATTCGCTAGATCTCTGATTTACTGGATGGGGCAGATTAGAGCATTCTGTTCATGTGATAAGTTCAACACAATGATTGGATTCGAATCAGAGTTTTCCTAGGCCGGGTCGATCCATATGAAGTAAGGCATCAACTAACAAGTCGTCTATTTCCAGTCCAATCTGATCTCTCTATGTATCATTTTTACTTTCTTTGAAAAATTCATATGCTGCGTTTGGTTTGTATTCTTAGAAATATATTCTTAGAATGAAGAATGCATTCCTAAAATAGAATGTGTTAAAGAGTGAAGCATTTCCATTATGGGCTTAGAATACTGATTAGGGAGCATGTTTTAGAATGGGTAGCATTCTCTTAATGTAATACACGGTTCAAGAATACGAATGCATGCCAAACATTGTTGTATGTTATTTTATAATGTGTTTTAACTCTGAGAATGCATTCTTAATATAAAATGAGAATGGGCTAAATACCAAGACATATCCGTTCTAGGTTCATAATGTAGAATGGGTTAAAAAAAACATTCTACAATGGGTTCCATTAGAGAATACATCCCATGATCCAAGAACGAAAATACATACCAAATACTGTTTTTGACCTAGAATTGGTTTCAATAATTGCGCACCAAATGCAACTTTAGGCTATGTTCGGTATGCATTCCCATTCTTAGAACACAGAACACATTCTTATCTGAGAATGAGAATTAAGGGTGTTAAATGGGATGATTTCAATATATTGGTACGGTATTGGTTCACTACGGTATGTAATAGGGCAATACCATTACAGTACCATTTAACTAAATGGTAAGAAACCACCACCATTACTGCTTTCTAATCGGTATTGGTAAATCAGTACGTAAACAATTTTTTGTATAAATGGTTTAAATGGTTTCGGTTGCGGTATTGCCAACGATTTAGAATATTGGTTCTTAAATCAGTTTTGTAACAGTTTGGTTTACCATTAAACGATTTTGTTTGTTATTAAATTGTTTAAACGATTTTGTATCAATTGCATGGGTCCAATAGAGAATAAAGAAATCTAGCCCAAAAGAAAGCCATTAAATCGAAGCACTCATCACTACAAGGAACTGTGGAAACTAAAACCACAGTTTTGCACCTGAAGCTTGAGGAACTATGGAGACTTAAGCCATGAAGCCAGAAGCACAACTGGAAGAAAGGATTGAAGGAGAGGAAGAGAATGTGACAGGGATTATGGATAGCTGAATATGGTTAATTGGTTAAGCTATTAAGGGTTAAGGGTTTACGCTATTAAGTTTAAGTCTTACCGTATCAGCTTAGGGATTTAGCCATTTAGATCTTAGGGTTAACTGGTTAAGAGTTAACGATGTTAAATACTTAAGTAGCGGTTTAAAGGGTATTGGTTGGTATGTAGTCAATTTCATATCAACGGTAAGTCGGACAATACTATACAATACCGATTTTGTAAATGGCATGATTTTTGCAATCATTACCGTACTACTTAATAAACGTATATCAGTTTCGGTATTAAAATGGTATAGTATCGATTTCGATAACAGTATCAATACCATTTTGACACCCTTAATGGGAATAATGTTTGATGCATGTTTCGTTAAAATAGATTTTCCATTTTAGAATTGTCAAGCATTTCATTGAACACCTCATGGGCTAGAGTTAGTCTACAAATGAAAAATAAGTTTGTGAAGATAATAATCAAATCTGCTCGAAGATCAAGGTTGTTCTACACTTCAATAGTAGCGAACCTTTCAACTGGTTACATTCTTAACTGGATTTCAGGTTCTTAGAACAAGAATTGGTACCAAACATCATTCTTAATAGGGTTGCAATAGGGCCGGGTTGGGTCGGATATTTTAAAACTCCAACCAACCCCGGATTCAGGGCCTAAAGAGATCATCAACCCAGGGCCCTATCCTGTCTGGCTTAGTCCGGCCGAAGCCCACCCTGATTGGCTATGACTAGGCTGGGCCGGGCAAGGTTGGCCCTAATTGATCATGATTCAAGGTCGTGAACAGTAAAATAAATCTTCTCTTGTAGGGTTTGATGGAATTGAGAAATTTAAATTCAAGAAGCCATATACAATACTATATATATATATATATATATAAACAAAAAAGTATATAAAAGACAATGCCTGCAGGGTCAGGTTGGTCTGGGCTGGGCTCAGTCCACAAGTTCAGTTCGGATTGGCTCAGGTTCACAGGGCCAAACTTGCACCCCTAATTCTTATCGAACCAGAATACATTTTATTTTTTGTATGGAATGCATTCTGAGAATACATACCAAACGCAGCCTTAAAATTTGATAGGTGCATTACAATACAGACACATTGAAGAAATCTAGGGAAAGACTTGTAGGTGTGCATATGATTGAGATGATTAGCATGTGACACATCTACCAGTTGAGTGTCCACATACCAAGACAAATTGCTTCAATAAGTTACATTTTTCAATATTTTAATTAGAGAAAAGCTCCCCCTCAAGGCCTTGTCTTGATTCATAAATTCATGATTGCTTTGATTGGTTGCAAGAGGATTGGAAGAGAAGGGAAGTGAAAAATCTAAATTAATGGAAGACAGAAAAATTAGAAGAAGAAAAGATTTTTTTAAATTAGTTGCAAGAGATTAGTTAAACATTTTATACTTTTGTAATCATTATAACACATACTATCACATGACTTAGCTATTTCCAAATAATTTCATGTTTATATATAAATTTATACTTTACTTTTGCATCCAAATCCCTTGTATTTAATAAGTAATCATTTCAAATATGATAAGAAATTTAAGTTGTTTATACAATCATGTTGTATTATAACTAAATTTTTATTTTCTGTTCCTTTAATTTCCCTTGCAACCAAATTATGCCTTTAAGGCTCCAATAACAGTCAATATGTTTTCTTTGGTATCATTTTTTTTTTATCTATTTATCAAAAATCAAATTTGAAAATCAATTTTGATAGAAAAATAAAATATTGTTTTGGTAGCTACTATGCATAATATATTATAGAATGAAAATTAAGTTCAGTATTCTATTAAGAATAAATATGTGTTATTGTTTATTGCAGTTGCAAAATTTTCAAGCTATGATTACTTGTAATCCCCTAATCCGATCAATATGAAATTTAGATATCCTTATATTTTTTCCTATTGACATCCAACTGATTTTATCGAAGGTTGATGATTAGAAAAGTACAATTGAGGCGGTAATAAGAGTTGGATTTCTTCAAGTTGTATAATTTTCTAAACATTGATATTTTGTAATCCCCTTATCCAAATGACTTAAAATTTTTAAAACCTTACATTTTTTTTCTTTTTCTAGTCTTGACATCTAAAGGATTTGATCCAAGGTTGAACAGCCAGAAAAGTATAATTGAGGTGGCCAAAATCAAGAATAAGAGTTGGATTTCTTCAAGTTGTAGAATTTTTCAAATCTTAACGTCTAGTTATCTCCTTCTCCGATTGATTTGAAAATTTGAAACTATTACCGTTTTTGCTATACTTGACATCCAATGGAACGAATCGAAGATTGGATGGCTAAAAAAAAATGTTTTATGATGGTTGAATCCTTGAAACAAAAGAGAATAAAGAGGAATGAATGAAAAACTAATGTCATAAAAATATTAATTTTACCATTTTACCCTCACTTATAATACACATGCTCATTAAAGTATTAGCAAAGAGAAGTAAAAACTTTTTTTGGCAAAAAATAACCTCTTTTTATTTTAGGGGTTATTTTTTTTCCTTTTCATAAACAAAAACCCAAAATTATATCATATACCTATAAAAACAAAAACATATAAAAAAAAAAGAAAATAATAATACCAAAGATAACCTAAACTACCAGTATATCTTGGGGAATTGAGGATCTTTCATTGAATTTTGGGGCTAAACAATATGTTAAATTTGGGGTACCATCACAACTATATATGCTTAATATTTTATTATGTATTTTTTAGAAGAAAAATTTTCATCTAACCCCCAAAAATTATATCAAATTCGATCTACTATCCAATGGTTTCCAGAAATTCCAACCGGTCCCATTTAACTGACAGACTTGACTGAACATGTGAGTAGACATTTATACCCTTTCTATTTGAAACTTTAAAACATTAAAATGAGATAAAGTTACTAATTTACCCTTTCTTTAAAACATTAAAATGAAACTCAAAAAAAAAATCATAAAATTTCATCACTTGCAAGTTGTATCTCAGATCGGGAACTGAGAATCATTCATGATCGATAACGATTACCATGGTCGGACAGAGTTGCAGGTTTTATATCATCCTCATTAGCACTCCATTACCTAATTTTTTATTTTTTATTTTATTTTTTTATTTTATTTTATTTCACTTCGATTGCTTGGTCATTTCGAAATTTAGGTCAAGAAGATCTAATCCTTTCCGGATCTCGACTATCCTGCCTGATGTTCTGCAAATCTCGCTAAATGAAGCTTTATTTTATTTTTACTTGTCCCCGATTTTATAGAGATGATGTGGAGCCGTGAGGAATTTTTGTTCTGAAATCATGTGTCATTCTTCTCGGACTCTCTCTCTTACTCTGCCCATTGACGGCCCCACTCCTTATCTTCTCTCCTTCTTACTTCTTCTCCTTCACTTTTCTCCCATAATCCCTCTTTTTTTCCTAAAATTTCTTTACCTTCCCCTCTTCTCGGACTCTCTCTCTCACTCTGGCCACCACCCCACTCCCTATCTTCTCTCCTTCCTACTTCTTCTCCTTCACTTTTCTCCCACAATCCCTCTTTTTTTTTTCTAAAATTTCTTTACCTTCCCCTCTTCTCGGACTCTCTCTCTCACTCTGGCCACCGACGGCCCCACTCCCTATCTTCTTTTTTTTGGGTAAGTCCCCACTCCCTATCTTCTCTCCTTCCTACTTCTTCTCCTTCACTTTTCTCCCACAATCCCTATTTCTTCTCTCGTGATCTTCTCTCAATCTCTATATAGATCCCCTTTCGTTTCTTGCTTGGATTGGACCCATCCGTAAAACCTTTTAACTGGAAAAAAAAAAAAAAAACAGAGCAACAAAAACCCTTTTAACTGAAGTATCTTTAGAGAAACGAAAAAAAAAAATTGCAGACATTGAACTCCGACGTAGGAAACGATCAGAGGATGATCCCCTTGTTTCTTGCTCTTCGTCTCCAAATTTCTAGGGTTTGCGAAGAAAGAAACTTGAAAAACAGATGGGCATAAGGGCATTATTGTCTTTTACTTTTGGAATAAGGGTATTATTGTCCTAATATTTATAACTAACGAGACTCTACTAATGAGTGGGGTCTCTTTGATTAACGGTGAAAAAATTTTGGATGGTAATGAAACATTTGGAAGCCTTTTGGATGCTAGATGAAACTTTTGAAACTTTTGAGAGTTAGATCGAATTTGACATAATTTTTGGGGATTAGATGAAATTTTTTCTTTTTATAAATACATTTCTAACGGTTGAAATAAATTATAGCAATTTAATTTTCAATCGGTTTTCGAAGTTTTGTATCTTCATATAAGAATTGGACTGGGGTAAAACTAACTATAGGCTAATAGATTATAGCATGTACAATTAGTCCATTAGTTGAGATTGATTACGAAATTTGACATATAAATTATTTTTTAGATACTCTATATATAACCAATGGTTTGATAATCAAGATCATCTATAATGGCTGTGGCCCAAAAATGATGGAACCTCTAGTAAAGCACGTGCTAACATATAGGTATTCAAAAAAGTTATGTAATCATCAGAATCATCACAGCGTTGAGACAGCACGTGAGCCATCTTAAGCCCCATTCAAAATTTCCCTTGACAAAAGGGTTAACATCTCAGAAACATTTGTGGATCCTCATGCATGAATTTGATTGAGATGGGTTCACGGGTTCTCTATTTCCAAACTTCATTCTTTCTTTGACAACCACTTCTTCACACTCAACCTTGTAATTCTAATCCTCCTTTTTGCATGTGACAAAAACACATTCATGATTTCTCATGGAACCAAAGAGCCATTAGAAAAGACTAGATTTTGAATTTTTTTTTTTTTTTTTTTTTTTTTGGCAAGCTAAACCTTGTCAACTAGATAAAGAATATAAGGTGCCTTATGATTTGTGAGACTATATAGAGATGAGGCAAATATGGACCTCACATTTATTATGGGACCACAGTTGATAGAAACTATCCAAAGGTGAGTTGGGTAGGAAATTTTTTTCCTGCAAATCATGCAATAGAAAAATTCCTGTTATTCGATTTCATGTGCATCAATTTGAAATCTGTTCCTTTTCCCACGGATTTACAAAAGCCCTATTAGGGTTTAGCATTTTTTTTTAAATACCCTAGTAATTGGAATGAGATTCCATACTAGTGCACGTGAAACTGGGTTGCAGAAAAATTTCTACTACCCGATTTGCTGGAAAATTTTATCTGATTAGATGTGTTGCTGCTGTTGAGTGAGTTTAGGAAAGAACTAGTGCAGAGTTCTATCAAAGAAACGATATGGTAGGATGATGATATGACTTAATAGATCATTCATCACAGTTTGGATCAATCATGTATTAAATTTTAAAGTCAAAATGAATCATAAATCTGACAATGTATTTGGCAAGCATTACTTAGAAAATCTAGGATATTTAAAAATTTAATTTAATATTAAATTTATATTAATTGAGTTGAAACTTTTAACATGTACATGATCTTAGAACGATGTTATGCATTTCCTTTGGGCCCTTTTGACATACTACATGATGGCTGGCAACGCGAATGCAAATGAATAATCCACCATTATCAAAACCCTGAATCCCTTGTCCATCATGGTATAATTTGGAATTTTTGAGGGACATTTGTGAGCTCTTAGCCTATTGAAGCTAGATAAGAAAAGGGTTTAGAGGAATCTGCTCTTGCCTTATTGGAGACTTGTGAATCATTGGTGAAAGAGTAATTTTTGTTGAATATTTTTTTAGCTCCATTTGTTTCCACAAAACACATAAAAGAGGTGGAAGATATGGTTTTCTGCCGTTCCTTTGATGCAACGCAAAACATGATAGGTTCAAACCATAGTAGGTTTGTGTCCAATCTGACCATTGGAAAGGAGATGAACCCATGTTGAATTTTATGTTCTAATTCAATTAAATACCTTTCAAATGTAGGGTTATTATTCATGTAACAAGGGTTTGTTAGGTTTTCAAATGTCACAATATAAATTCAGACTATTCATTTTTATTATTTTTTTAAAGAAAAAATTTCATCTATTAACAAAGAACTATGTCAAATTCGATCTAACCCTACAGGTTTTCAAATGTCTCATCTACCATCAAAAAATTTTCCAAATATTTCATCTATCATCCAAAAGTTTTCCACCGTTAATTAAAGAGACCCCACCCGTTAGTGGAGTCCCCTTAGTTGCTGATGTAAACACTATTTGAAATATATTAGGACAATAATGCCCTTATTCTAATTGTAAAAGACCATAATGCCCCCAAACTAAAAAACACCTTTACCAATTCGTATAACCTTCTTTCGATACCTTTCTTCCCCGACGAGTTGCGATGACTTGTGAAGTGCCATGGGTGGCATTCCCGCCTGACCCAGTTACAAGGGTTGAGTTTATGGACTTGGGCATCACTACAATTGCCCAAGTGGGGAGAGTCCACTAGAAATCCCTGTCAGCGATACTCGTCCATTGGTAGAGAAATATAAAGCACTGCCACTGTTGATGTGCCTTCATCGTTGCCAATATCATCCTCTTCGGCATTGTCACTCTTGTCGTCAAGCCGAAAGCCCCAATTTATTTAATCAATGATATTCGGTCGATGATACTTTTGTATACTCTTGTTCATTTATTTTGTGAATTTTCTGTTTGAATATATGTTGAATTTTAAGCTCTAATTCAAATAAATACCTTTTAAATGTAGGGTTGTAATTCATGTAACAAGGGTTTATTAGGTTTTCAAATGTCACAATATAAATTCGGACCATTCATTTTTATCATTTTTTTAAGAAAAAATTTCATCTACTGACAAAAAAATATGTCAAATTCGATCTAACCCTACAGGTTTCCAAATGTCTCATCTACCATCCAAAAGTTTTTCAAATGTCTCATCTATCACCCAAAGGTTTTCCATCGTTAATAAAAGAGACCCCACCCGTTAGTGGAGTCCCGTTAGTTGCTGACGTAAGCACTATTTGAAATATATTAGGACAATAATGCCCTTATTCTAATGGTAAAAGACAATAATACCCCCCAAATAAAAAACACCTTTACCAATTCGTATAACCTTCTTTCGATACCTTGCTTCCCCGACGAGTTGCGATGACTTGTGAAGTGCCATGGGTGGCATTCCCGCCTGACCCAGTTACAGGGGTTGAGTTTTTGGACTTGGGCATCACTACAATTGCCCAAGTGGGGAGAGTCCACTATAAATCCTTGTCAGCGATACTCGTCCATTGGTAGAGAAATATAAAGCACTGCCGCTGTTTTTGTGCCTTCATCGTCGCCAATATCATCCTCTTCGGCATTGTCACTCTTGTCGTCAAGCCGAAAGCCCCAATCTATTTAGTCAATGATATTCGGTCGATGATACTTTTGTATACTCTTGTTCATTTATTTTGTGAATTTTCTGTTTGAATATATGTTGAATTTTAAGCTCTAATTCAATTAAATACCTTTTAAATGTAGGGTTGTTATTCATGTAGCAAGGGTTTATTAGGTTTTGAAATGTCACAATATAAATTCGGACCATTCATTTTTATCATTTTTTTAAGAAAAAATTTCATCTACTGACAAAAAAATATGTCAAATTCGATCTAACCCTATAGGTTTCCAAATGTCTCATCTACCATCCAAAAGTTTTTCAAATGTCTCATCTATCATCCAAAGGTTTTCCATCGTTAATCAAAGAGACCCCACCCGTTAGTGGAGTTTCATTAGTTGCTGACGTAAGCACTCTTTGAAATATATTAGGACAATAATGCCCTTATTCTAATGGTAAAAGACAATAATGCTCCCCAAATAAAAAACACCTTTACCAATTCGTATAACCTTCTTTCGATACCTTTCTTCCCCGACGAGTTGCGATGACTTGTGAAGTTCCATGGGTGGCATTCCCACCTGACCGAGTTACAGGGGTTGAGTTTATGGACTTGGGCATCACTACAATTGCCCAAGTGGGGAGAGTCCACTAGAAATCCTTGTCAGCGATACTCGTCCATTGGTAGAGAAATATAAAGCATTGCCGCTGTTGTTGTGCCTTCATCGTCGCCAATATCATCCTCTTCGGCATTGTCACCCTTGTCGTCAAGCCGAAAGCCCCAATTTATTTAGTCAATGATATTCGGTCGATGATACTTTTGTATACTCTTGTTCATTTATTTTGTAAATTTTCTGTTTGAATATATGTACAAATGAAGATTGAGTTCAGGTTCGTTTCCATCCGTCTGAAGATTGTTCATCAACATTCATGAAGATCCCCCCCCCCCCCCCCCCCCCCCTTTATCTTTCATTGTTATTCTTAGGGATCTGAAGATATTGTCAATGTTGAACATGGTTAAGAATCAGAAAAGATTGTTGGGTTTGATGACAGATGTGAGAAGAATTGATGAACCAATTAAAATTTAGGAAACCTAACAAGATTTGATGATAGGGGGGACATAATCTGAATTTTTGAAACCCTGAAATATATAAACGAAACCACTGCAAACCATGGTTTTAAATTGCACACTCCTTGAACTGTTGAACAGAGAAGTGGGGAGAGTCCCATTGAGGGAATTATTGGAGAGATCGAGATGACGAAGGTGTTCGATCATGCCCAGGTTTGGCCGAACAGAACCCAGAAGCCGACTACTGGAGAGAACCAAGCTAATCATGCGAAGCGAATCGCCCGTGCTCCCCTCTGAAATGGATCAAGTTCAAGTTCAAGTTTTTTGGGTTTTTACTCTGCAAAGTCAAGCAAGAACGAACAACAGCGATTTCATGGTAATATAGGGTTCGCTGAACAAATAGAAATAGAGAAAACGAAAAAATTAGTAATTTTTCAATAAACAAAAAGGGTTTAAAACTGTTGTGCATGGTAATCTTTAAAAGGTCAAATTAGTAATTTCATCACAATTTAATGTCTTTCAGTTTCAAATACAAAGGGTAGAAATGTCTTATCACATTTTCAGTCAAGTCCGTCAGTTAATTGGGGCCGGTTGAAGTTTATTCAAACCATTTGAGTGGTAGATGAGACATTTGAAAACCTATAGAGTTAGATCGATTGACATAGTTTTTTGGGTGTAGATGAATTTTTTTTTTCTTTTTTTAATCTAACCCATTCTAACTTGGGGAGTGTTATAATAATGTTTAGAGTACTTGTACACAAGCATAGACATATACGGGATGTATGCCAATATATAAGAGGTGTTTGATTGAATTACAGCTTGAAATTTGATATGTAGATAATCTAGACCATGTTTTCTCCGTCCAACGGTTATTTTAGATAATAGTTCACCTGCTTATACTTGTATCATCCCTGGGATCTCAACACCATTCATATTTAATGGGTCCCATATTCTAGAAGTGGGTACCACACTACACTGATTGTGATAGGATCTTTTATATATATATATATATATATATATATATATATATATATATATATATATATATATATATATAAAATCCAAATCCGAACTTAATACTTTAAACATTATTATGCACTCTTTCAACTTTAAATGATTCAGATTTAAAAAACTTTAAAAATAAGGAACTTACATTTATCTTTTGATTTGAGAAATATCATATATTCCATTAGTGTTAGGTGGATATATTAAAAAACTTAAAATCACTAATTGGTTGCACCATAGAGATCAATTGCTTGTGCAATCTAATGATTGCTTACCGCACCCAAATGGTCAGAATAATAATACTTGAAAAAAGATTTGTACTAGGGTTTTGGAAGGATTGTGACTCCACACCAAACATTTCTTTTTGGTGAAAATGATCCTCAAACCACCATGTTTGTCTTTCCACTTTTTCTTTATTTATTTATTTATTTATTTTTAATTAACTATATAATAGTGTTAATTTGAAATACAAATCGGTATCAAAGCTCACTGTTTAAAATCGTATTGAACCAAACTAGAATAGAAACAGTATGATAACGGTACGATATTAGTATTATGGATCAAACTAATGGTACGTATCAAATTATTTGAAAGTATATCGAATATATAATGATATAAAAATTTATAATGAATACTAGATTCTATATAAAATCATGTACACTAGATAAGAAATTGTATATATATTGAATAAAAACCATATCTGATAAGGATTCCAAAATTAAGGTTGATAGCCGGGTCTATGGCCTTAGCTCTAGACCCTCGGACCATTTTATCAGAATCTGCAGTTCGTTCGTAAAAAAGCAAAGATTTCCAACATCTGGGCTGTTCTGAGTTGTAAAGTGCCTGGGACCCACCAGTTGATTTGTGGTTTCGTCACATTTCATCGTTATGAAAAGCAACACGGGCGAGTTGAGTTGGCTCAGTAACTTCAAATTCTTTTCATGCGAAGTTAGAACACAAAGAAGAAATAGCACTACACAAGAAATCTATCTATACTTGTCTTTACAAAACCAAAACAAACCTAGGGGTGTGGGACCCACCTCCGGACTCAGACCATAGTAACTACTATAGAATCAAACGGTCAGAATCCATCCATCAAGGCGTATTATCATAGACATTTGCTTCGATAGCTTCAACAAACCTGTTGATCAACGCCAGCGCATTGCTCGTCAACTTCATACCGTTCACCACCCGATCACATACATCCGATTTTGCAGAATCATCTGGTAAGTCACTGAACTCGTCCGTACACGTGTCTTCGTTGGTGAGTGCAGCGCTCATCCACGTCTGTACGTTGCTCATCTGGAATCGCAAGGATTCCTGAGAGGTAAGGTCTAGGTGAAGCATTTCCCTGTTCGAGCGTCGCATCTGATCAATAGCGTCACCGAAGGTACTCGAGCAATCCTTGAGAACCGCGACGGTTTTCTTGTCGAACGGCGCGAAAGAGAGGTTCGAAATGTATGCGGCAATGCGACGAGCTCTGGAAAAGCTGACGGCGACGGCTACACCAGCGAGCTTGGCTGGGTTTTGCTGTACCGCATTGGCGTAGCGAGAGAGGCTAGAGTAGCAAACGTCCGGGTATAAGGTTGCGTTGCAATTGGTACGGATGAAATCGGAGGCATTGATGTCTTCGTCGGAGTAGAAATAGACGGCCGAGATTGTCGGTAGAAGGAGAAGAAGGACTGAGGCTGTGGAGCTGAGGGAGAGGAGGAGAGGACGAGTTTGCTTTGTTGTTTTGGCAGCCATTTTCTCTGGTGTTTGAGAGTTTGGAGACTAGTGAGGCTTTAAATAGACTCATCTCGTGTTGGATTATTAATAGATTGACGAAAATGCCCTCCTTCTCTAGCAAGTAAGCAATAAAAATCCTCTCCGTTGTGAATATTAAAAAAAATTGGATTTTATAAAAGGGTATTGTAAAAAATACCATAGCTTAGGTTTTAGATTCACCCTTATAGAATCTCTTTTCAGTTAAAAGGGTATTTAAAAAAATATCATAATCTAAGTGGAGATTTATGAACCCATTAGACAGAGTTTGGCTGCAAAGGAAATTAAAAAGGAAGGAAAGTGAAAATTTTAACTTAGATTTCATAAGTCGACTACAATGGTTGATATTCTAAAGTTGGCAACAGGGATCCAATCTCAAAAATGGGTGCTTCTCCGTTTGACGGGGAATACTAAAAGTAAAAATCGATTCTCATCTGTATAAAAAAAAAAATTCAAATTCGATTTACAAGAAGACTAAAACAATTGAGAGACATAATCATATCCACTAGAGGGAGGAAACCTTGAATAGAAATATAAATGAATAAATAAAAATTTAAATTCGATTTACATCCGGATCTATAAATTTACATCCTTACAACCAAGTCTAGGTGCCCTATTGACTTTAGTAGTTAAAGTGTTTTATATTTTCTTTTTTCGGAAGGTTGAAGTGGTTATCTGTTTTCTGTTGTAGTTGTTGATCAAATGACTTAGAATCATTATTGTAGATAACCTTTTTTTTCACTTTTTCCCTCCGGTAGTTAATCCATTGATTGAGGGGTTGTAAAAAAAGTCAAAGAAAGAAGCACACTTCACGAAGCCCACAGTGCAAGAATGAAGATTTTGGGTCAAGGCTGTCTGAGAATCTTGAGTCCATGGCTCCACCTTCAAATGATGAGATCAATTAATTAACAACTAATCTTTGTCATTCGAAGCATTTTCAATAGAAGCACCTGGAAAATAAACTAACAAAAAATGCTCAAGGGATGGGGTGTAAGATCACAGATCAACAGTAACAGAAATGGAAGAGCAGCCGCTGTATCCGGAAAAGCAAGTTACATGTGTAAATTTTCCAAAAGTTAAGATAGGATGACATGGCTTTCACATTAATTTCTTAGCATCATATTGAGAGGGTTTAGTGTAAACTGAATGGAGATGCACATGATTTCGATGTCTTTTTCGAAGAATAGCAACGGAAAAGAAGAGTGATTGAGTTTATTGCAAACGTGTTCGATGTCATGTTGCCATTAAACTTTCTTTTTCTTTTTTCAGAAGATTGCTTTCTAGTTTCTCAGTCTCACACTTAACAATACGTACTAGATGGAATATTCATATCCGTAACTTGAAACCAGAGTCCCCTATCTTAATGCCTCTTTGTGACTACTTCCCATCAAGTGCGGTCACAAGATATGATGGGTCCCACTTAGCACAGCTGTTAGGCTGACTTAGTAGTAAAGTCATATCAGCTCAACATTTGGAAGATAATCGAAACAATGATCTCCTCTTCGGATTTCTGGCTTGTCTTTGTAATCTCAAAATTATATTTTTCTTATCAAAAGAATAGTTGATGCCTGACCGTGTATGGATACGGTCTGTGTACGAAAACCGTTTCCATACAAAAGAAGGATTTGATTTTTTCCAAAATTTTGAGGGAATGGGGTTGGTTGGATAATTTTTGTGGCAATGAAAGGTGTTTTTGGTGAGTCAAATTTGAATGGAATCAGATAGGGCTCGATATTGGCAGACACATGACTGATACTAGTAAATTGCGATAGATACCTAACTGATACAAAAAGGTATGCCACATCAATATATAGCCGATATCAACTGATACTAGTTGCTATCGATCGACATCTGACCAATACTAAAAAGGTATGCCACATCAATATATGACCTATATCAATTGATACTAGTTGTTGTCGACTGATACTACCAAAAAAGTATGCCATATCAACATGACAACATATGGTCGATACCGTATCCGTGAACATAAGATTGAATTACAGAATTGATTCTCGAAAGAGACAATTAAAATAGAACTAAATAGCCGGTGAGAATTAATTTGAAATAATTTTGGCGATTTAGGATGTTTACGACCGGAAGATGAGAATTGAAATGTTGATTTAGTCTTAAAGATGAGAATTTCAGATATATTTTATACTTAAAAAAGAAAAAAAAAATTAATAAGATTTTCTCTTTTATTGTATGTTTATTGATGTATATTAGATTATTTAGGTATTGGTATTTTAATATTTACATGTAATAGTGCATAGAACCGATTAGAAACCAAAATCATTATACTAATAATAATCAAGTCTTAGATCCATAGGATCAGAACCATCTTGATAAAGGTGTTAATTTTGGAACTGAATTGGTAGTCTGGATCGAACCGGTCCAAATTAACTCGAAACCAACCCAGGCCGAACTGTTACTGGACATGTTTCAGGTTGAAGTATGGCACATCCTATCGATTTTGGTCCTGGCTTGTAAGACCCGCACTCCATGAACCTGATCTAAACCTCTATTTCATGTCATAACAGGTTTTTCAATCATCATCGGGCCAGACGGGACGAGCAGATGACAATCAGACACGAAAACAGACATAAAGATATGATATTTTTCAGACCGGTATATCTGCACGGGCAGACTAGTTAAATCTAGAAACGGATCTCTGTGGATCCCGCTTGTCAAATCTCTAGCCTAGGGACTTTCCTAACGTAGGAAAATTTCCTAAACCCCAACCTAGTCTATTTAAGGACTCTTAAACCTCATTAAACCTCTTTGATTGTTTCTCACAAACCCTAGAGAGGAGAAAGAGATCGAAAGAGTAGAAAGAGCTAAGAAAGGTGGAAGAGGAGCCACCGTTGGACGAAGAACACCATAGTTGTGAACCAACGGTAAGTGTTCGAACTTTTCTCTAAGTTAAGCATTATAGATGATTGATCATTACTGATCAATACCTAGCCTTGCTGATCAATACCATGCAAGGCTAGGTATTGATCTAAAACCCTTATTTTTCCGTTAAACCCTAATTGTTTGTTAAACCCTAGATTCGAATTCTAGGCGATGAATCATAGGAACTAGGACTTGAATGGAACATGAAACAACCTAACTCGTTGCTCAGGCCTAGAATGCATAGGAGAAACCCTAGAACCAATAATGGATGATCGACAAAAGGTGAACACCAAGTTGGTGGTCTTTCGGAGACATACCGGTGGACTATACTGGTTACACTATGTGCGACCGGTACTGTGATCGATACCTCTAGGGAGCTGGCTGTGGGGGACCGGTCGACCATATCGGTCGCACCTTTCCCTACAGTGCTGCGATCGATATGCATTGTGAGGGTGTTATCAATCCTAGTTGATTTTCGACCAACGTAAACCCTAAGAAACTAATTCTAATTCAATCCTAATATCGTGTAGGACCTTGTGATAGTAAGTTTGTACGCTGTGATGTGAAGCAAGCTAGCAATCAAGCTTCAGGTAAGAGAATCAGACTTAAACCCTAATAACTTAATAATAATAAAACATTGTTAGTAATTATGATTCTGTAGAATGATGTTTGTGCATACTCGCATGTCATCTTTACTTTCAGTTATTAAGGGTGTTAATTTTGGAACCGAACTGGTAGTCTGGATCGAGCTGGCCCAAATTAACTCGAAACCAACCCAGGCTGAACTGTTATCGGACATGTTTCAGGTTGAGGTATGGCACATCCTGCCGATCTTGGTCCTGGCTTGTTAGACCCGCACTCCATGAACCTGATCTAAACCTCTATTTCATGTCGTAACAGGTCTTCCAATCATCACCGGCCCAGACAGGACGAGCAGATGATAACCAGGTACGAAAACGGACATAAAGATATGATATTTTTCAGATTGGTATGCCTGTGAGGGCAGACTAGTTAAATCCAGAAACGAATCTCTGTGGGTCCCGCTTGCCAAATATCTAGCCTAGGAACTTTCCTAACGTAGGGAAATTTTATAAACCCCAACCTAGTCTATTTAAGGACCCTTAAACCTCCTTAAACCTCTTTGATTGTTTCTCACAAACCCTAGAGAAGAGAAAGAGATCGGAAGAGGAGAAAAAGCTAAGAAAGGTGGAAGAGGAGCCGTCGTTGGACGAAGAACACCATAGTTGTGAACCAACGGTAAGTGCTCAAACTTCTCTCTAAGTTAAGCATTATAGATGACTGATCATTACTGATCAATACCATGCAAGGAAAGGTATTGATTTAAAACTCTTATTTTGCCGTTAAACCCTAATTGTTTGTTAAACCCTTGATTCGAATTCTAGGCGATGAATCATAGGAACTAGGACTTGAATGGAACATGAAACAACCCTAACTCATTGTTCAGACCTAGAATGCATAGGAGAAATCCTAGAACCAATAATGGATGATCGACGAAAAGTGAACACCAAGTTGGTGGTCTTTCGGAGGCATACCAGTGGACTATACTGGTTACACTATGTGCGACCGGTACTGCGATCGATACCTCTAGGGAGCTGATCTGTGGGGGACCAGTCAATCATATCGGTCCAACTTTCCCCACAGTGCTGTGACTGGTATGCACTGTGAGGGTGTTATCAATCCCAGTTGATTTTCGACCAACGTAAATCCTAAGAAACTAATTCTAATTCAACCCTAATATCGTGTAGGACCTTGTGATAGCAAGTTTGGACGTTGTGATGTGGAGCAAGCTAGCAATCAAGCGTCAGATAAGGGAATCAGACCTAAACCCTAATAACTTAATAACAGTAAAACATTGTTAGTAATTATGATTCTGTAGAATGGTGTTTGTGCATACTCGCATGTCATCTTTACTTTCAGTTATTATATTGTTCATATATACTCTTTATGCTAGGAGATGATTAATTGTTAAGCATGTGATTGTTTTTGTTGGTGTGTGGAATGAGAATGACCTAGAGTCTTGGATCATTCCTCACACTAGCACCTTTTCGTATCGCTTCTGTCTTAGCATGCTTGGTGCATGTAGGATATCAGGGGGAAGAAGTGGCACTGTGGTCTCCAACCTGGCCACTAGACTCGAGCCCTATCTCTATGCCGTAGGGAGCTATGCTGGGATAGGGCCTACTGTGATGACATATAAGATTGGTTAGTTGCGAACCCAGTTTGTAAGTCCTCGCCAATAGGGGTTTACGTGTTGGTATGGGTAGGACATCAAGAAAAGTGTTGGCGATGTATGATCCGGACACTTTAGCTCTATCTTTATTCCATGATGGGTGCATGTGGGACGACAGTGGTGTTTGATCCATTGGACGGATTCACACCCTTGTATATAGAGGTGCGGTGGCCGCTAATCTTTTCTATAGTACATTGTAAACTTAAAATCAAACCATAATGTGAATGTTACTCATGCATGTTGTGTGTTGCATTGTCTGATTTTCTTATTGAGCTAAGTTGTGAGCTCACCCTTGTGTATACACTATTTTTAGATGTTGATGCAGATTACACTATGGAGGACTATGTTAATGCTTCAGTGTACGAAAGTACTACTGCCTTAAAAGTGCAAGCAGGGGAGGACGAGCATGACGCTTCATGTGAGTGTCTTTTCTGCGTGTACCTCTAGGATGATTTTATTTTATTTTATTTTATTTCAGTTGGATTCATAAATTATGTAAAGATATTTTATTTACGTTTTGGTGTGAGTAATAATTGGTTACTATATTTACAATATAGAGCTTCAGTTCATTTAATTTAAGACTTCTGTTGTATTTAATCGTATTCTGATTATGGTTATGTACAATGGTTTGTATAAGTGGATACGGTCTTATCGAGATCCTACTGTGAACCGTTGGTTCAGTGACGATTCACTCACACTTCTGGTTTGATCGGAATTAGGGTGTGACATGACTAGTCCGAAACTGGTCCAAAAAATTAGACTGATGAGTTCGAACCCAATAATGGCCAGGACTAGACTAATTTAAACTGAATATTAAACCCTAGTTTCGCTATTTCATCCTTTTAGATGACCTTAATAGATTTCCTACCAAGCTTTCAACTTGAACCTTTCCAAACTGGTTTGATAACAACCTGATAAATTAAGTTCGATAATAATCTAAAATAAGACCCTCCAAATAATTAAAGTACTCAATGCAGCCCACCCAGTCCAAAAACTCTTACAGGACATGTTGAAACCACCATGTCACGATTTACACTTTTATTATCCCATCGGGGCCACCTGTTGTGGGTCCATCTTTAAAAAAAAGAAAAAAAACCTAGCCATAATCTTATAGCCTTTCAAGTAGAGATAAGAAGGCCCACCACCATATGAGGATCATGTATTTATTGGCGGTGGGGCTGGTCATGGTGCTTTCTCTAACCTAACCCAATCCTTAGGCCCTTTCAACCCAGCCCAATCCGAGCCTTAGGTTTTAATAGAAAATTCTAGGGTATTATATACTTTCTTCATCTAAACAAGATATTTTGCTGGTAATGCAATCTTCTTTTTATGGGAGAGGATCTCAAGCCAAGAATGTGAGGGAATCTCCCATTCACATCAATATATATATATATATATATATATATATATATATATATATATATATATATATATATATATATATATATATATATATATATATATGAGAAATTTTGAATAATGTTCAGACACTTTAAAAAGCAAAAATTGAATTTGTGTTTTTCACAGGCCATTAAAGGTATGAATTTCTTGAATATTTGCCCATTAACTCAAATTTTAGAAAGAACCAACGTGATAGTGAGGCCCGTGATTGAAGCCTTGAAGATATATATGGTGAGGATATATAGATAATGGCATATATATATATATATATATATATATATATATATATATATATATATATATATATATATATTATGAGAAATTTTGAATAATGTTCAGACACTTTAAAAAGCAAAAATTGAATTTGTAGTTTTTCACAGGCCATTACAAGGTATGAATTTCTTGAATATTTGCCCATTAACTCAAATTTTAGAAAGAACCAACGTGATTAATGAGGCCCGTGATTGAAGCCTTGAAGATATATATGATGAGGATATATAGATAATGGCATTAAAGAGCTACAGTCAAAGTTGCAACTCTTTTTTTTTTTTTGGTAAAAAATGTTCCAACTCTTAAAAATCTTGGGACATAATTATTACTAATTAAATTATTCGTGAAAAATTGTCCCTAAGCTTTGATTCACCTAATTTTCCTTAAAAAACATTGTTTTACTTTACTAAAATAAAGTAATACATTGCTATGATTTCATCACAAATGCTACTTTAAGAAAGTAGACAAAGCTTCCTACCAAAAGAAAGAAGACAAGCCTTCTCTTTCTCTCTCTCTCTCTCTTTTCTCTTCGACTGAGTTGCCTTGCCCTGATGATGGGTTAGGGTTGGAAATTTCTGGCTCTGAGCCAGGTCCTGTTTGGACCAGGGCTTAAGCCTTGGGCTGAACTCGGCCTAACCCAGTCTAGCCTGACCCTATCTTCTTCTTCTTCTTCTTCCTCCTCTTGTTCTGTCTTCCTTTTTTTCTTTCTCCTCTTGTTCTTTCTTCTTCTTCTTCTCCCTTGGCCTGACCCAACCCTTGCATCTCCTTGTCCCCTTTCCATGGTCAGGTTCTTTCAAGGTCAGCCGGACCAACCTTGAGGGTGGGGCAAGGTTGGATTTTCAGGTTCTAAGTCAGGGGTCAGACGGGTTGGGCCCAGCTAACTAGACCTAGGATTGGGGTGGAGTTTTAAAAAGCCCGGCCCAACTGTTGCAGCTGTACTCTCACATAATGAGCTATGGGGTTCAATTCTGACAATCTCTCCCATCTCACAAATATGGATTCCCTATTGAATTCCCACTTCCGCTCTCTCATTGGTCTTGTTTTCTACACTGACGTTTTGGGAAACTCTGGCTTTGTGGTTAATGATGAATTTTCAGCTTTAGTAAGACTTACAACTTGTGAAAAATGATGCATTTTCAATTCTTACTTATCAGCCAACCATAAAAGAAGGGGACGAGGGTGACGGTTGGGGTAAAGGTGTCAATTGGGACGGTTCCTTACCTATTCTAATCCCAAAGAGACTATTCTCAGAAGTCATATTTACTGAACAATCTTAAAACTAGAAATTCGTTCTATTTAATAATGGGACGGTCTAGTTTCGATTCCTTAATGGGTTCTTGACATTCAAAAGCCTACCTCTTAAGGATTTATATAAGACTGAAAATATTAGAGTCTTTAGCCATAACAAAGATTTATAACAAATGAAGTACACTAAAGGATTTATATAGAACTAGAAAATTCTGCAATAATAAGTCTACCATGAATAAAAAAACATTCTCAATATCATAACTTGAAATTTCTTGAATTTAAATCACCAAATCTTCTAATAAAAACATTACCCAAAATAAGTTCATATTCTACATTTTCTTTGTAAATATATGACTTTAAATCCCTACTCCAATGACATGAATTTCAACATCAACACATTTAGACGACCAACACCAATGGCCTATATGCATTTACATTAATTCAAATTTAAAATTAAAATCATTCAATTCAACATCTTTCATAGCCATCATTCATGTCATCAACCTATATTTAAACGGTATTGGATGGTTCTAGTCCAACTGATTCTTAAATGCTCTATCGGTTTTGGAACCGTTGGGAATCTGGTCCTAGAACCTTTCGCATCCCATTTAGTATTTGGTTCTAAAAATGACTCAAAACCACCCCATGTAGTCATGAGACAGTTCTAAAACGGGTTTTAACAATTCAATTCTGAAACAGTTCCCGATTGCGAACCTAAATGAAGTGAGGAGGGGTAGTTTATGGCTCTTCAACTGGAACAAAAACAATGAAGAAACCAAAGTGATGTCAAGAAGGTGAAAATAAATCATTGAATAACCTAGCTTATATTGGTCTCATATTAAGGTATGAAAGTAACGAAACTAGTAAATGGTGAAAATAAGTCATGTAACCTAGCAAACTAGAAAATGGTCTCCATATCAAATTTTTTGGAGTTCTAAAACTCTGTACATGTGCAAAACGTATATGAGATCAGTGATAATGGAATCTCTATTCATCATCTAAATAAGAACGAATGAGTATTTTCATTCTTGTTTTGCTAGTTCCAATCCAAGATTCCATTCAATGAAATGAAAATCTTTGAAGGCTCGAAACAGCTGCTCTCAAAATCTACATTTGCCTTACCCCCAAAAAAAAAAAAAAAAAAAATCTACTTTTGTCTAGTGTCTATAATAGGTCTGTCTGAATGTAACCTGTCAAAGTAAATAGATTTTTTACCCAGATTTTTCTCCCAAAATAATTCTTCTTTATTACAGCACGGTCCCACAACTAATGCAAAATTTCAAAACAAAGTTTCGTGCAGGGTTCTTGAAATGGGTGCAACTAAAGGGAGAGTTTAGGTTTTTCATAAGAATGACCTCTAGTGTCCAATGGCCACAAAATGGGATAAAGCTTGGGTTATGTCAAGTTTTCAACATAAAAGGTCAACCTAATAAGTAGAGGGACTATCCATATATAAGATCCAAAGATTCTAATTTATTCAGCAATGTGGGACTATTTTCAATACTCCCCTTCATATGTAACCCCACCATTAGGTGGTATATATGTGATAATATATGTGGCATTTTTCAAGGGACTGGTTCCATTTTTTAAGTGATTGGTTCTTCTTTGGGTGATATGTCTGTAACTGTCCCTCTTTTGGTTGACCGTCTATTTGATCATATTCCCTTTTTTGTACATCTGGTATATTTCGGTGCCTTTTTACCTCTTTTTTTAGGGTTACTATGAGTGATAACCTGAAACTTTGATACCATGTCAAGTTTGCAACTCAAAAGTTTGAAATAATAAGTAGAGAGACTCTCCATGTATAAGACCCCAAGATTCCAATTTCAACAGCAATGTGGGACTATTCCCAATAGGTTACAGCCAAACAAAGGCATCTATAATTCAACCCTTCAAATGTGGCTTCATTTTGAGATAAAGGGGAATTAAAAAAGAAAAAGAAAAATTGGAGAGAGTGTGGACTCAAATTTGTTAGTGTATGTTGAAAGATGAATATTGTTATACAATTAGCAATTAAATTAAGCCCCATTGCCTTAACTATTAAGCATTGGTATCATCTAACTATAATATAGGTATTAAATATAAAATTATGTAATTAAAACAATAAAAGCATTCATTTAATACCAATTAGACATTGTTACTGGGTGTTTATGCCATTAGATCTTAACATCCCCTATTAAAAGCAAAGCCGGGATACCAAGGTGACAATATGGTTATATACAGACTGACCCTTTGAAAAATAGTTGAAATTATGAAACTTAAACATAATAAATTAAAATAGATGAAGGAAGATGGATGTATATGTTGCCAACTTGTAATGGTATCTACATGCCCAATCAATGAAAGCATGGGAGGGGACGTTAGGATTTGTATAAAGGGAGCCTACATGTCAAGGAAGAGAGAAAGTATGAAAGAATCATAATCATTGGCAGAATATATGATCTTTTCCCATTAGGTTCCATCAGTTTTGACGTAAAATTTTACATGTTGAGAATTTTCCTATGTTTATGTCCAAGAAATAAAATATAACGTAAAATTTTCCAATGATTGATTGCCATTTATTTTGCATGGTAAATAGGAAATGTCCACCACCATTAGAAAAGAATTTCAATATAAATACCTCTGCATACTAATACAAGAGTTTTTGACATGTGGACAGAAAGAGAAAACCACATGCTTTAAAAAGAAGATTGTCATATTAAAAGGATCATCACCAACATGTATATACAGACAGCTTTTGAAACTCTACTTAATAACCTGAGTCGAATTGCTCTCCAAGTACAAACCGATGTTGTCGCATTGATCCGGTTGGAGACAAGCACGAAACAAATCCTGGATGAGGGGAAGGAGGGGGATGTTGGGTCAACTGGAGTCAACAGACCGGTTGAGTATCATGAGCTGAGTCTCGAGCTCCACATCACTTCCCTTATCTCCAATCCAATGCGTTGTCCACCAGACCTTGAATTTGAAAATACTTATGAAATGGGTACCTATTACCTTCCCTATGGACACGAAGTGTTTGCGATGAGTTCATCGGTATTGAATCCGGTGTAGGAACCGACAATACTTGTTGTCACCATCGATTTATCATCGGAGACGAAAGAGGAAGGAGAAGCTACGATGAACGTTTGTCTCCAATCATTTCAATTTTCAATTTACATGGTATCAGACGATTGATTTTCAATTTTTTTTTGCAACTCTTCCGCATTTCTTTCCTTTGACAAAAATGTTCGTCTCTTTGTTTCCGATCATTTCTTCTTCTTTTTTCTCTGCTAAATTTGTTTATTGCTACATTTTCATTTGTTCTTTCCTCTGCAATTATTTTAGGGTTTCTTGAATTACATTTGCTCCCGATTCTTGAATATCCTTCTCCTCTTACAATTCTTGCTTCTGATTCTTTCTCATACAGTTTTTCCTCTGTGTTCATTGAAATTTCTTTCTTCAATTGCTACATCGTTTACTTTAGATCTGTTACTTTCTCTTTCCAAACCATAGATCTAATTTTTTTTCTTCGTCTCCAAATGACTTCTTGTAGGAAAAGTATGTTACAGAGTAAGTTTGAGACTACAGAGTTACAGAAAACAAGATAAATATTGGTAATAGTTAAGGCAGATCACTTACAGAATTTATGAAGTAAGATTAATGATATGGATAGGGCTGAGTCGTGCCACCGGTCACTATCCTTAAGATTAATTCACCTCTTATGTGCAAAGAGTTCCCGTGAGATTAATCCCCAAGATAAAACAACCCCGAAGTCGAAGCTTCTTCCACTTAAGTTGCACTCCAACAAGTGGTCTTCGTCAGAATCCCGACGGCTACAATCAACACTCAAAGAGAAATCGATTGATTTTGATAACTATAAAAATAGAATAAGGCTGGAGGAGAGAGAGAGAGAGAGAGAGAGAGAGAGAGAGAGAGAGATAGAGTTGTGTACGGATAAACTGTTGTAACCTTATGCTAATGGACTCTTTTCATATTAATAGAAGAAGAAGTCCTAAATCAAAGGGTGCGATGAAAAGTTGTATCCATCCGACGGGTTGTGATGAAAGGGTACGTCAGTAGAATAGACGGTCATGATTTAATCTCCCTAACGATCATAAAGATCAATGATTGAGATTAAACTAATTTGAATTCGTATCTATTCAAATACATCATGTCTCTATGTATTCAAATACGTAGAGACATACCCTTTAAAAAAAATAAGCCAACGGATAAACCCGCACCCGCACCCCGCCCCGCCCCACCCCGCACAGCTCGGCTCGACTCGATGCACGCGCGTATGTGAAAAGAACCCTGGATCCCCCAGACCCTTTCTTCTAGAGGCATCCATTCATTTAAGGGCTCAAGAGGTTATAGGTCACACAATATATATATACCTCCTCAATCTTACCTCTCTAAGCAATATGGGACTAAAAGAAGTCCTACAAGCTATGCCAACCAAAAAATACAAGTGGGAAAATTTCCCTCCAAAACCAAAATCAGAAAAGAGAGACAGAATTTTGAAACTTTTAGTTGATTTTGTTTTTAAAAATCTAAAAACCCAACAATTCCCCCACAAGATTTGAAATTTTGAAAAAACAGAATAGAATGTTAATTGTATTAGGATATATAAGAGACGTCGTCGCAGATGTCTTTTGGACTTGAATCTACACTAGGTCTGATACATCACGCTATAGAGTACGGGTGAAGCCACGCTTCTTGAACCTTTCCTCAGCGGTGTAGCCGACTGACATACCAACCATCCCTTATAATCCGACCCTAGAATAATTCCTTTCGTAAAATGTGGACATTTTTCTCCGGCCTTGTCCCTATCTCAGATTCATAAATGTTTAGAGAGTTCACCCTAAAACTCTAATCAGAGACGGCCCCACCTCTTACATCCATTTAGGTCAGCCCATAGTGTGCACCACAATTGACACACCCTCACATTCCAGTAGGACACTTGGCTTGACTAAGAGTCCTTATGACTCATCCTCTTTTCATTGTGGTGAATATTATCTTCCCATCTAATCAGAATGAGCAAGTTTTGATAATACTAATCAAGTCATCTAGTGACTTCGTTCTTACCCATTGAACCTAATTCCAGGGACTTCCTCTCACATAGGTTGGGTATCTGTCACATGACTTATGTCACGGGTTTTAGGCTCATTCCTTTAGATGCATCATGTATTATCTTGGTGGTCTGAGGTTTTGTAAATATGTCTGCCAGATTCAATTCTGACTTTACAAAGTTGATAGCTATCGTTCATTCACTAACATATTGTCTAACTAAATTGTGTCTTAGTCGAATATGTCTCATTTTTTCATTATATACATTACTTTTTGCCTTAGCAATAGCAGCTTGACTATCACAATGTAGTGATATGGGTGGTACCGGCTTAGGCCATAATAGAATTTCAGTCACCAAGTTTTTAAGCCATTCGGCTTCTGATCCAGCTTTCTCTAAAGCTATAAATTCTGCTTCCATGGTAGAACTTGTACCACATGTTTGTTTAACCGATTTTCAAGAAATTGCTCCACCTCCCAAAGTGAAAACATATCCACTTGTAGCCAATGATTCTTCTGTATCAGAAATCCAATTGACATCACAATATCCTTCTAATACTGTCGGTTTTCCACTATAGTGTATCCCATAGTTTATTGTTCCTTTTAAGTATCTTAATAGCCTTACTAAAGCTTTCCAATGCTCTTTTCCAAGGTTATGAGTATGTTGACTCAATTTCTCAACTGCTAAAGCAATATCTGGTCTTGTAGAATTCATCAAGTAAGATACTGGACCAATGATTTGAGAAAACTTTTTTTGAAAAATTGGTTCACCTTTATGTTTTACAAGATAACTTCCAGACATTAAAGGTGTCTTAACAGATTTATACTCAAAATAACCATACTTTTTTAGTAGATTTTCTACATAGTGTGCTTGAGATAATATTATCTCATCACCTTTTCTAATGATCTTGATTCCAAGAATTACATCAGCTTCTCCCATGTCTATTGTATCAAACTTAGACATGAGAAACTTCTTTGTTGTTTCTACTATGTCAAGATTAGATCCCATAATTAATATATCATCAACATATAATATAATAAATACATATTTTTCATTTGAAAATTTACTATATACACATCTTTCAGAATTGTTAATAACAGAACCATTTGATACCAAAGCACTATCCAATTTCTCATGCCATTGTTTTGGTGCTTGTTTCAAACCATATAATGACTTAATTAATTTACATACTTTATGTTCTTGTCCATATGTGATACAACCCTCTTGTTGTCTAATATAAATTTCTTCTTCTAAGTTACCATTAAGAAAAACTGTTTTAACATCCATTTGATGAATAACAAATTTATATATAGAGACAATAGCAAACATAGTTCTTATTGTAGCAATCCGAGCAACAGGTGAAAAAGTATCAAAGTAGTCTATATTTTATTTTTGTTTAAAACCTTTGACCACCAATCTTGCTTTAAATTTGTCAAGAGATCTATCAGGCTTAAGTTTTTTCTTAAAAATCCACTTGGTATCCAAAGTCTTTGTACCAAGTGGAGGGTTTAGCAATTTTCAAGTATGATTCTGTATAATAGAATCCAACTCACTTTTTATAGCCTCTTTCCAAAATACAGCATCATGAGATGTTATAGCCTCCTGATATGTTAATGGATCTCTCTCAACAAAGTAAACAAGCATGTCATCCCCAAAATTGGTAGGTTTCTTTTGTCTTTTACTTTTTCTTATTTGATTATCCTTCTTGAAATTTAATTTATTATTATTTTCATTACTGAGAGCACTCAATTTTGATCTTTAGAAAGAATATTATTAGAAGAACATTTGATTATTAAATTGATCTTTAATCATAGAAAATATATTTTCAAAAAATTCTGCATTTTTTAACTCAATTATGGTATTTACATTAAACAGATTTTCAATAGATTTTAAAATCAAAAATCTATATGCAACACTATGTTGTGCATATCCAATGAAAATACAATCACAAGTTTTTGAGCCTAGCTTTCTTTTCTTAAGTTCTGGAATATAGACATTTGCTAAACAACCCCAAACTTTTAAATGATTAAAAGAGGGTTTTCTTCCATGTCATAATTCAAAAGGTATTAAATCAGAATTTTTAGGAGGTATCCTATTTAAAATATAGCAAGCAGAAAGAATTGCTTCCCCCCACATGTTTATGGTAAACTAGAACTTATTAAAAAATAATTCATCATTTTCTTTAAAGTTCTATTTTTTCTTTCAGCAATTCCATTAAATTCAGGTTGATAAGGTGTTGTAGTTTCATGTATAATGTCACTTTCTTCACAAAATTTACTTAAGCTTTGAGTTCCATATTTAGTTCCCCTATCTGTTCTTAATCTCTTGATTGTTTTCCCTAATTAATTTTCTACTTCTTTTTTGTATGCTTTAAATGTATTTTCTGCTTCATCTTTTGTCCTTAAAAGATAAACCTTGGTGTATCTAGAATAATTATCTATGAATGTTATATAGTATTTTTTGCCTCCTCTTGACTCATGAGACCTAAAATCAGCAAGGTCACTATGGATAAGTTCTAAAAGTTTACTTTTTCTTTCAACTGTTCTATGAGATTTTTTGGTCATTTTTGTCTCTACACAAATAGGACACTTATGATGTAGAAGTTCTGGATTTCTTTTAATAAATTCTAATTTTGCAAGTCTTTTAATGTATGGTGCACTTCGGTGTCCTAGTCTACCATGCCATAAATCAAACGACTTAATTCAGTAAGAGAAATAAATATTTTCATTCATTACATTGTTAATACTTAGTACAAAAAGACCATTGGTCACATACCCTTTACTCACAAAAACATCCCCTTTTAACAATATTGCCTTATCGGCTTCAAAGATTAATTTCATTCCTGCCTTGTTGAGAGCCTGACACCAGATTTCGATGAATTTCTGAAACATGTAAAACATCATTAAGCATGAGAGTCTTTTCAGAAGTTAATTTTAGAAGTATTTGTCATTTGCCCATGACTTGAGATGTTTGAGAATTTCCCATATACACAAGATCAACATCACTAACCGTTGAATATTTCATAAATAAATTTCGATCAGCGCATATGTGTCTAGTTGCACCAGTATCAACAACCCATTCTTTGGGTTTCTCCACAAGATGTACTTCAGTCACTACCGCCGCAAATTGGTTTTCTTCAGTAAGATTCACTCTAGCCTTGTCATTTTCCTTGTTGTCACCACTCTTGTTTCTTTTGTAAAGTTGGCATTCTTTCTTGAAATGACCAGCCTACCCACAAAAGAAACATGTGTCTTTTGGCTTCTTGAACTTATTGTCCTTCTTCATGTGATGAGACTTATTTGGTTGCTCTCTTCCTCGTTTCTTGGACTGTTCTCATTTCCCGGACTCTACAAGGTTTGCCTTGGATTTGAATTCCTTATCTTTTTCTACCTTGTCTTTTTTTCGGTTCTTCTCTTCTATCTTGACTCGAACAATGATTTGATCAAGTATCCAGTCCTTGGTTTTATGCTTCTTATGAGATTTGAAGTCATTCCATGAAGAGGGTAGTTTCTCAATGAGAGCCCCAGCCATAAATGTTTTAGGTAAATTAATCCCTTCCTTAACCAGATTTTCAACCAACACTTGGAACAGGCCGATTTGCATGGAGATGTTCATGTCATCTTTCATTTTAAAGTTTAAAAAATTTGCAGTAACATATTTCTTACTCCCTGCATCATCCAATGAATATTTTTTCTCTAATACATTCCAGATAGTAGAAGCATATTCATAAGATGCATACACATTGTAAAGATCATTAGACAATGAGTTTAGAATCATATTTTTGCATTGATAATCAGCCTCTATCCATGCCTCCCGATTGGATTTCACAATAGGATCATCGTCCTCAGCCGGTATGGGTTCAGACAGTGCAAATACCACTCCTAGTTGAGCCAATGCAAATTTCATCATCTGCTTCCACCTCTTAAAAATTTGACCTATTGAATGGTTTAATTTTGTCAAACTCAGTCACAAGGCGTAATTTTTTCATTGATGGAACAACAGAAGCAGTCAAACTAGATTCAACAGCCATGATCCCCAGTCTCAAACTGTGAAGTAATCTTAAGAACTGTAGGAAAAGTATGTTACAGAGTAAGTTTGAGACTACAGAGTTACAGTAAACAAGATAAATATTGGTAACAGTTAAGGCAGATCAGTTATAGAATTTATGAAGTAAGATTAACGATATGGATAGGACTGAGTCATGCCACCGGTCACTATTCTTAAAATTAATTC